>OX380349.1:18331656-19021656 GCA_947425015.1 Pterostichus niger | reverse complement strand
CTTTCCTATCGGAAACTTAATCCGGAACGATTCCGCTGAGTAGTGCAATATCTACCAATGCACCACTCACTCAATGGCACTATCTCTAAAATCCCCACACGGGTATTTCGCAAACAAACTGGTTTGCCGAAAAATAAATGAAAATAGCCCAATTTTCCAATATTCAAAATACACACTTTTGCAACTACGTTGTTCGCAACAGACAAAAGACAAGAATTCCGTTCGAAAACGAACTTGTCAAATTCCGCCAAGAAAGAGCGCGCGATGCGCGAAGACAGAGACAGCCTCCGCCTAAATCTGAACGGTGCCGGTAAAGATCCTACCTCGCAGATCGTATTATCGGCAGAGCGTTGACAGCTAAACAAACAGATGTAAATAACCTACAAAAAAAACAATGAAACCAAGAGGAACTGAATCTAAGTTTTACTATAAACTGGAATACTACAACGAGAGTGAAATCTAAATGAAGCTAAGTATCAGAAGGATCTGAGTGGTCAATATCTAATCAATAATTACGTTTCAGGAATTTGTCGACGAAGGAAAAATAAACAACAACAAAAAAAAACGTACGGAAACATGAAGATAAAACAGAACTGGAGAATACAAAAAAAAACGTAACAAAAGAAACAAAATTGTTGAATTGTAAATTCATTTTAGATTGTAAGAAAGAAACAAAATTGTTGAATTGTAAATTCATTTTAGATTGTAAGAAAGAAACAAAATTGTTGAATTGTAAATTCATTTTAGATTGTAAGAAAGAAACAAAATTGTTGAATTGTAAATTCATTTTAGATTGTAAGAAAGAAACAAAATTGTTGAATTGTAAATTCATTTTAGATTGTAAGAAAGAAACAAAATTGTTGAATTGTAAATTCATTTTAGATTGTAAGAAAGAAACAAAATTGTTGAATTGTAAATTCATTTTAGATTGTAAGAAAGAAACAAAATTGTTGAATTGTAAATTCATTTTAGATTGTAAGAAAGAAACAAAATTGTTGAATTGTAAATTCATTTTAGATTGTAAGAAAGAAACAAAATTGTTGAATTGTAAATTCATTTTAGATTGTAAGAAAGAAACAAAATTGTTGAATTGTAAATTCATTTTAGATTGTAAGAAAGAAACAAAATTGTTGAATTGTAAATTCATTTTAGATTGTAAGAAAGAAACAAAATTGTTGAATTGTAAATTCATTTTAGATTGTAAGAAAGAAACAAAATTGTTGAATTGTAAATTCATTTTAGATTGTAAGAAAGAAACAAAATTGTTGAATTGTAAATTCATTTTAGATTGTAAGAAAGAAACAAAATTGTTGAATTGTAAATTCATTTTAGATTGTAAGAAAGAAACAAAATTGTTGAATTGTAAATTCATTTTAGATTGTAAGAAAGAAACAAAATTGTTGAATTGTAAATTCATTTTAGATTGTAAGAAAGAAACAAAATTGTTGAATTGTAAATTCATTTTAGATTGTAAGAAAGAAACAAAATTGTTGAATTGTAAATTCATTTTAGATTGTAAGAAAGAAACAAAATTGTTGAATTGTAAATTCATTTTAGATTGTAAGAAAGAAACAAAATTGTTGAATTGTAAATTCATTTTAGATTGTAAGAAAGAAACAAAATTGTTGAATTGTAAATTCATTTTAGATTGTAAGAAAGAAACAAAATTGTTGAATTGTAAATTCATTTTAGATTGTAAGAAAGAAACAAAATTGTTGAATTGTAAATTCATTTTAGATTGTAAGAAAGAAACAAAATTGTTGAATTGTAAATTCATTTTAGATTGTAAGAAAGAAACAAAATTGTTGAATTGTAAATTCATTTTAGATTGTAAGAAAGAAACAAAATTGTTGAATTGTAAATTCATTTTAGATTGTAAGAAAGAAACAAAATTGTTGAATTGTAAATTCATTTTAGATTGTAAGAAAGAAACAAAATTGTTGAATTGTAAATTCATTTTAGATTGTAAGAAAGAAACAAAATTGTTGAATTGTAAATTCATTTTAGATTGTAAGAAAGAAACAAAATTGTTGAATTGTAAATTCATTTTAGATTGTAAGAAAGAAACAAAATTGTTGAATTGTAAATTCATTTTAGATTGTAAGAAAGAAACAAAATTGTTGAATTGTAAATTCATTTTAGATTGTAAGAAAGAAACAAAATTGTTGAATTGTAAATTCATTTTAGATTGTAAGAAAGAAACAAAATTGTTGAATTGTAAATTCATTTTAGATTGTAAGAAAGAAACAAAATTGTTGAATTGTAAATTCATTTTAGATTGTAAGAAAGAAACAAAATTGTTGAATTGTAAATTCATTTTAGATTGTAAGAAAGAAACAAAATTGTTGAATTGTAAATTCATTTTAGATTGTAAGAAAGAAACAAAATTGTTGAATTGTAAATTCATTTTAGATTGTAAGAAAGAAACAAAATTGTTGAATTGTAAATTCATTTTAGATTGTAAGAAAGAAACAAAATTGTTGAATTGTAAATTCATTTTAGATTGTAAGAAAGAAACAAAATTGTTGAATTGTAAATTCATTTTAGATTGTAAGAAAGAAACAAAATTGTTGAATTGTAAATTCATTTTAGATTGTAAGAAAGAAACAAAATTGTTGAATTGTAAATTCATTTTAGATTGTAAGAAAGAAACAAAATTGTTGAATTGTAAATTCATTTTAGATTGTAAGAAAGAAACAAAATTGTTGAATTGTAAATTCATTTTAGATTGTAAGAAAGAAACAAAATTGTTGAATTGTAAATTCATTTTAGATTGTAAGAAAGAAACAAAATTGTTGAATTGTAAATTCATTTTAGATTGTAAGAAAGAAACAAAATTGTTGAATTGTAAATTCATTTTAGATTGTAAGAAAGAAACAAAATTGTTGAATTGTAAATTCATTTTAGATTGTAAGAAAGAAACAAAATTGTTGAATTGTAAATTCATTTTAGATTGTAAGAAAGAAACAAAATTGTTGAATTGTAAATTCATTTTAGATTGTAAGAAGAAACAAAATTGTTGAATTGTAAATTCATTTTAGATTGTAAGAAAGAAACAAAATTGTTGAATTGTAAATTCATTTTAGATTGTAAGAAAGAAACAAAATTGTTGAATTGTAAATTCATTTTAGATTGTAAGAAAGAAACAAAATTGTTGAATTGTAAATTCATTTTAGATTGTAAGAAAGAAACAAAATTGTTGAATTGTAAATTCATTTTAGATTGTAAGAAAGAAACAAAATTGTTGAATTGTAAATTCATTTTAGATTGTAAGAAAGAAACAAAATTGTTGAATTGTAAATTCATTTTAGATTGTAAGAAAGAAACAAAATTGTTGAATTGTAAATTCATTTTAGATTGTAAGAAAGAAACAAAATTGTTGAATTGTAAATTCATTTTAGATTGTAAGAAAGAAACAAAATTGTTGAATTGTAAATTCATTTTAGATTGTAAGAAAGAAACAAAATTGTTGAATTGTAAATTCATTTTAGATTGTAAGAAAGAAACAAAATTGTTGAATTGTAAATTCATTTTAGATTGTAAGAAAGAAACAAAATTGTTGAATTGTAAATTCATTTTAGATTGTAAGAAAGAAACAAAATTGTTGAATTGTAAATTCATTTTAGATTGTAAGAAAGAAACAAAATTGTTGAATTGTAAATTCATTTTAGATTGTAAGAAAGAAACAAAATTGTTGAATTGTAAATTCATTTTAGATTGTAAGAAAGAAACAAAATTGTTGAATTGTAAATTCATTTTAGATTGTAAGAAAGAAACAAAATTGTTGAATTGTAAATTCATTTTAGATTGTAAGAAAGAAACAAAATTGTTGAATTGTAAATTCATTTTAGATTGTAAGAAAGAAACAAAATTGTTGAATTGTAAATTCATTTTAGATTGTAAGAAAGAAACAAAATTGTTGAATTGTAAATTCATTTTAGATTGTAAGAAAGAAACAAAATTGTTGAATTGTAAATTCATTTTAGATTGTAAGAAAGAAACAAAATTGTTGAATTGTAAATTCATTTTAGATTGTAAGAAAGAAACAAAATTGTTGAATTGTAAATTCATTTTAGATTGTAAGAAAGAAACAAAATTGTTGAATTGTAAATTCATTTTAGATTGTAAGAAAGAAACAAAATTGTTGAATTGTAAATTCATTTTAGATTGTAAGAAAGAAACAAAATTGTTGAATTGTAAATTCATTTTAGATTGTAAGAAAGAAACAAAATTGTTGAATTGTAAATTCATTTTAGATTGTAAGAAAGAAACAAAATTGTTGAATTGTAAATTCATTTTAGATTGTAAGAAAGAAACAAAATTGTTGAATTGTAAATTCATTTTAGATTGTAAGAAAGAAACAAAATTGTTGAATTGTAAATTCATTTTAGATTGTAAGAAAGAAACAAAATTGTTGAATTGTAAATTCATTTTAGATTGTAAGAAAGAAACAAAATTGTTGAATTGTAAATTCATTTTAGATTGTAAGAAAGAAACAAAATTGTTGAATTGTAAATTCATTTTAGATTGTAAGAAAGAAACAAAATTGTTGAATTGTAAATTCATTTTAGATTGTAAGAAAGAAACAAAATTGTTGAATTGTAAATTCATTTTAGATTGTAAGAAAGAAACAAAATTGTTGAATTGTAAATTCATTTTAGATTGTAAGAAAGAAACAAAATTGTTGAATTGTAAATTCATTTTAGATTGTAAGAAAGAAACAAAATTGTTGAATTGTAAATTCATTTTAGATTGTAAGAAAGAAACAAAATTGTTGAATTGTAAATTCATTTTAGATTGTAAGAAAGAAACAAAATTGTTGAATTGTAAATTCATTTTAGATTGTAAGAAAGAAACAAAATTGTTGAATTGTAAATTCATTTTAGATTGTAAGAAAGAAACAAAATTGTTGAATTGTAAATTCATTTTAGATTGTAAGAAAGAAACAAAATTGTTGAATTGTAAATTCATTTTAGATTGTAAGAAAGAAACAAAATTGTTGAATTGTAAATTCATTTTAGATTGTAAGAAAGAAACAAAATTGTTGAATTGTAAATTCATTTTAGATTGTAAGAAAGAAACAAAATTGTTGAATTGTAAATTCATTTTAGATTGTAAGAAAGAAACAAAATTGTTGAATTGTAAATTCATTTTAGATTGTAAGAAAGAAACAAAATTGTTGAATTGTAAATTCATTTTAGATTGTAAGAAAGAAACAAAATTGTTGAATTGTAAATTCATTTTAGATTGTAAGAAAGAAACAAAATTGTTGAATTGTAAATTCATTTTAGATTGTAAGAAAGAAACAAAATTGTTGAATTGTAAATTCATTTTAGATTGTAAGAAAGAAACAAAATTGTTGAATTGTAAATTCATTTTAGATTGTAAGAAAGAAACAAAATTGTTGAATTGTAAATTCATTTTAGATTGTAAGAAAGAAACAAAATTGTTGAATTGTAAATTCATTTTAGATTGTAAGAAAGAAACAAAATTGTTGAATTGTAAATTCATTTTAGATTGTAAGAAAGAAACAAAATTGTTGAATTGTAAATTCATTTTAGATTGTAAGAAAGAAACAAAATTGTTGAATTGTAAATTCATTTTAGATTGTAAGAAAGAAACAAAATTGTTGAATTGTAAATTCATTTTAGATTGTAAGAAAGAAACAAAATTGTTGAATTGTAAATTCATTTTAGATTGTAAGAAAGAAACAAAATTGTTGAATTGTAAATTCATTTTAGATTGTAAGAAAGAAACAAAATTGTTGAATTGTAAATTCATTTTAGATTGTAAGAAAGAAACAAAATTGTTGAATTGTAAATTCATTTTAGATTGTAAGAAAGAAACAAAATTGTTGAATTGTAAATTCATTTTAGATTGTAAGAAAGAAACAAAATTGTTGAATTGTAAATTCATTTTAGATTGTAAGAAAGAAACAAAATTGTTGAATTGTAAATTCATTTTAGATTGTAAGAAAGAAACAAAATTGTTGAATTGTAAATTCATTTTAGATTGTAAGAAAGAAACAAAATTGTTGAATTGTAAATTCATTTTAGATTGTAAGAAAGAAACAAAATTGTTGAATTGTAAATTCATTTTAGATTGTAAGAAAGAAACAAAATTGTTGAATTGTAAATTCATTTTAGATTGTAAGAAAGAAACAAAATTGTTGAATTGTAAATTCATTTTAGATTGTAAGAAAGAAACAAAATTGTTGAATTGTAAATTCATTTTAGATTGTAAGAAAGAAACAAAATTGTTGAATTGTAAATTCATTTTAGATTGTAAGAAAGAAACAAAATTGTTGAATTGTAAATTCATTTTAGATTGTAAGAAAGAAACAAAATTGTTGAATTGTAAATTCATTTTAGATTGTAAGAAAGAAACAAAATTGTTGAATTGTAAATTCATTTTAGATTGTAAGAAAGAAACAAAATTGTTGAATTGTAAATTCATTTTAGATTGTAAGAAAGAAACAAAATTGTTGAATTGTAAATTCATTTTAGATTGTAAGAAAGAAACAAAATTGTTGAATTGTAAATTCATTTTAGATTGTAAGAAAGAAACAAAATTGTTGAATTGTAAATTCATTTTAGATTGTAAGAAAGAAACAAAATTGTTGAATTGTAAATTCATTTTAGATTGTAAGAAAGAAACAAAATTGTTGAATTGTAAATTCATTTTAGATTGTAAGAAAGAAACAAAATTGTTGAATTGTAAATTCATTTTAGATTGTAAGAAAGAAACAAAATTGTTGAATTGTAAATTCATTTTAGATTGTAAGAAAGAAACAAAATTGTTGAATTGTAAATTCATTTTAGATTGTAAGAAAGAAACAAAATTGTTGAATTGTAAATTCATTTTAGATTGTAAGAAAGAAACAAAATTGTTGAATTGTAAATTCATTTTAGATTGTAAGAAAGAAACAAAATTGTTGAATTGTAAATTCATTTTAGATTGTAAGAAAGAAACAAAATTGTTGAATTGTAAATTCATTTTAGATTGTAAGAAAGAAACAAAATTGTTGAATTGTAAATTCATTTTAGATTGTAAGAAAGAAACAAAATTGTTGAATTGTAAATTCATTTTAGATTGTAAGAAAGAAACAAAATTGTTGAATTGTAAATTCATTTTAGATTGTAAGAAAGAAACAAAATTGTTGAATTGTAAATTCATTTTAGATTGTAAGAAAGAAACAAAATTGTTGAATTGTAAATTCATTTTAGATTGTAAGAAAGAAACAAAATTGTTGAATTGTAAATTCATTTTAGATTGTAAGAAAGAAACAAAATTGTTGAATTGTAAATTCATTTTAGATTGTAAGAAAGAAACAAAATTGTTGAATTGTAAATTCATTTTAGATTGTAAGAAAGAAACAAAATTGTTGAATTGTAAATTCATTTTAGATTGTAAGAAAGAAACAAAATTGTTGAATTGTAAATTCATTTTAGATTGTAAGAAAGAAACAAAATTGTTGAATTGTAAATTCATTTTAGATTGTAAGAAAGAAACAAAATTGTTGAATTGTAAATTCATTTTAGATTGTAAGAAAGAAACAAAATTGTTGAATTGTAAATTCATTTTAGATTGTAAGAAAGAAACAAAATTGTTGAATTGTAAATTCATTTTAGATTGTAAGAAAGAAACAAAATTGTTGAATTGTAAATTCATTTTAGATTGTAAGAAAGAAACAAAATTGTTGAATTGTAAATTCATTTTAGATTGTAAGAAAGAAACAAAATTGTTGAATTGTAAATTCATTTTAGATTGTAAGAAAGAAACAAAATTGTTGAATTGTAAATTCATTTTAGATTGTAAGAAAGAAACAAAATTGTTGAATTGTAAATTCATTTTAGATTGTAAGAAAGAAACAAAATTGTTGAATTGTAAATTCATTTTAGATTGTAAGAAAGAAACAAAATTGTTGAATTGTAAATTCATTTTAGATTGTAAGAAAGAAACAAAATTGTTGAATTGTAAATTCATTTTAGATTGTAAGAAAGAAACAAAATTGTTGAATTGTAAATTCATTTTAGATTGTAAGAAAGAAACAAAATTGTTGAATTGTAAATTCATTTTAGATTGTAAGAAAGAAACAAAATTGTTGAATTGTAAATTCATTTTAGATTGTAAGAAAGAAACAAAATTGTTGAATTGTAAATTCATTTTAGATTGTAAGAAAGAAACAAAATTGTTGAATTGTAAATTCATTTTAGATTGTAAGAAAGAAACAAAATTGTTGAATTGTAAATTCATTTTAGATTGTAAGAAAGAAACAAAATTGTTGAATTGTAAATTCATTTTAGATTGTAAGAAAGAAACAAAATTGTTGAATTGTAAATTCATTTTAGATTGTAAGAAAGAAACAAAATTGTTGAATTGTAAATTCATTTTAGATTGTAAGAAAGAAACAAAATTGTTGAATTGTAAATTCATTTTAGATTGTAAGAAAGAAACAAAATTGTTGAATTGTAAATTCATTTTAGATTGTAAGAAAGAAACAAAATTGTTGAATTGTAAATTCATTTTAGATTGTAAGAAAGAAACAAAATTGTTGAATTGTAAATTCATTTTAGATTGTAAGAAAGAAACAAAATTGTTGAATTGTAAATTCATTTTAGATTGTAAGAAAGAAACAAAATTGTTGAATTGTAAATTCATTTTAGATTGTAAGAAAGAAACAAAATTGTTGAATTGTAAATTCATTTTAGATTGTAAGAAAGAAACAAAATTGTTGAATTGTAAATTCATTTTAGATTGTAAGAAAGAAACAAAATTGTTGAATTGTAAATTCATTTTAGATTGTAAGAAAGAAACAAAATTGTTGAATTGTAAATTCATTTTAGATTGTAAGAAAGAAACAAAATTGTTGAATTGTAAATTCATTTTAGATTGTAAGAAAGAAACAAAATTGTTGAATTGTAAATTCATTTTAGATTGTAAGAAAGAAACAAAATTGTTGAATTGTAAATTCATTTTAGATTGTAAGAAAGAAACAAAATTGTTGAATTGTAAATTCATTTTAGATTGTAAGAAAGAAACAAAATTGTTGAATTGTAAATTCATTTTAGATTGTAAGAAAGAAACAAAATTGTTGAATTGTAAATTCATTTTAGATTGTAAGAAAGAAACAAAATTGTTGAATTGTAAATTCATTTAAATTGACGTAGTTCACATATTTGCCAATAGATGGCAGCACCGGTCAAAAATAAAATTAATTATTTCAACTTAGTTCACATATTCACCAACAGATGGCAGCACCAATCCAAAAATTAAAAAAAATATGGTGGGAAAATTTTTTTAAAAACAACGAGGTATGTATAACTATAAATATATTTATTATCATTTTAAAGTAGTGGACAAATGTTACTAATATTTTATTTCACAATTATTATTACAAGTTAACTACAAGTACATTTTATTTATAATACAAACTATTTTTTAAATAAATTAATTTAGAATGAGTCTCTTTAAAATATATTTATTCTTGAAGTATAAGACGTATTGCAATAAGATGTATGTTTTCTTATTACAATATTTCTTATTCCTAAAGAATAGATATGTTTTAAACAGAGTTATTCTAAACTATCTATTTAAAATATATTTATTATTACATACTGAATTACAACAATTTTATTAACTTATTTATATTAAACAATAAAAACTATATTTTAAATTAAATAATTCACAATAAATCTCTTCAACACACATTTATTCTTTAAGAATAAGGAATATTGTAATAAGATATATGTTAACTTATTACAATGGGTACCCTATTTCTTATTCTTAAACAATAAATATGTGTTAAACAAAGTTATTGTCAACTATCTATTTAAAACATATTTGTTATTATTTTTACATTTTAAATTACAATAATATTATTTACTTATTTATCTTAAATAATAAAAACTATATTTTAAATTATATAATTCACAATAAATCTCTTCAACACACATTTATTTTTTAAGAATAAGGAATATTGTAATAAGATGTATGTATAACTTATTACAATAGGTATCTATTTCTTATTCTTAAAGAATAAATATGTGTTAAACAAAGTTATTGTCAACTATCTACTTAAAATATATTTGTTATTATCATTAGTAAATATCAATTCTGTCAGTTTTCCCAATTTTTAAAAAGAAATCAATTTAATTATTATAAAGGAAACTTTTAGAATTAATACTTTGATACAATTATTTTGGGTAAAAGTATTTCATTATCTTTATTTACAAAATATGTTGACTGTTAGTATAAATAATCGATGGAGGATGATTTGATTAACTTTATTTAAATCGGTCATAAGTTGTTTAGAGAATAATATTTAAAATAAAACTGATTCAAATTTATTTATATCAATCATTTACTTCAAATATATTTGTATAAAATAATGCCGGAATGTTTAACAATGAAAAATCTAGTTAATCATCCGTAATTTGTTTGTATTTTATACTAACTGTCACTGTATCACAATGTTTCAGTAGCTGACAATCTGCTAATGTTACAATAAAAAAATATATATGTATGTATAATAAATTGTCAGCTAGCAAAGTATTGTGTTACAGATGAGAACGATTCATCATTATAATTTTAAAGTGAATCATTCATTATTATATAGTTTAAACAAATAATAAATATGTTGTAAAGATAATATCTTATTAAATGGGGTAACACGAACCCCAGAAACATTCAGTCATCCTTGCTTCAACCACATGCTCAATCTACCATCAACTCTTCATACATAAATACATACATATACATTCATACAAGTTCATTCATATCTTCCATTCGACACACGTTCCACATTCCTAAACTATCTCATCTGACTTATACTCACTCTTTCAACAACATTCATGTCAATCTCAAGAGTCATCATACAACATACACCAATGTATTCTGAATTAATACGTCCATACCTCGATCACATACTATTCTAATATACAAACACATTCATTTCATCTCCAATCTCACATCATCCATCACCGAAACATTGCAAACGCTCTTCTCAAACACTAACACATTCATCATTTCAATTAATGAAGCTGTTTGCATTCGGCGAAACATGATTTAAAATTAATAAATAAAAACACTTGGCATTTTGTTTCATGAATTTAGAAATGGTTTTGCAAACACTTATATGTAGTTCAAATACAAACTAACTCTGTTAATAGAGAGAGGGAGGTTTTGGGAATTTACTTCCATTTCAATTTTCAAACTTCTAGACATCATTAACAACAGCTTGAAGTTAACGATGTAACTTTAAACTTGCTGGAAGTTTGCCTAGAAACAAATTATTTTTGCTCTTTGGTGACATTTATAATTAACAAAATGTGGGTCTTTATTATCTGAAATATTCATCAACAATTTAGAGAATATATTCCTCAATTCCAATAAATATCTCCTAAAATATTTAGATTTTTGGTATAGATATATCGACGATGTTACACCAGGAGCAACAACTAATATATGTCCTTAATTCATTTGATTAAAATACATAATTCACCACTGAAGTGAAAGTTAATAAAAGCATAAATATCTTGGCCATTACTATCCAACACATTAACAATAAATTTAATTTTAATATTTACAGGAAACCCACTAATTTGTATCACCCATGTAATATAAAGCTAGCAACGTTTTATAATTTATCTGAATTAAAATCATTTTAAATATTGCAGCAAACAATGGTTACAGTGAAGAAATCACTGTGGAGCTAATAAATAAGAAAATTAGATCAATTACAAGAAATAAATTTTATCCTGTACACTTTGAAACTAGATCTAAATCAATTTATAAAAAATTAAATTATGTTAATGGCATGAATCGTAGTATGGCCAAGAATTGGAGGAAATTTGACATTATATACTAATAATAATAAACTAATGAATAAAGACCCTTTGTTAAATTTAATGTAAAGATTGTGAATTTGTTTATATAGAGCAAACAGGACAAAGTTTCCAGACTATATTTAAAGAGTATTGTTATAATTATATGATCAAAAGTCCCCAGTCTAATCTAGCTAAACACTTGATAGATTTTTATCATAAAAGTTCGGCCTGTGGATCTTGAGAACCCTGGTTCGATCCCCACAGCCGACAAACAATTTTCACCAATTTAAAAATTTACCCCTGTGGCTCCCTCTCCACTAATATCTTTGAGGGCCGTGATTTGACGGCTGGTAACCGCATTTCACGCGACAAAATATATCACTTACCGAGATCTGCTTAGGCAGAGTGCCACACCCAGTAATGGGTAAAAGGCGTGATGATATATTTATTTATTTATTTAAGTTCTATATGTAATTTGTCAGTTCTACATATAAAAGGAAAGGATATCGATTCACTTTCCTTGAAGCTTTTAAAATTAAGAAAGCCCTTAGGGCCGACCAGAAACTAATGAATGAATATTTAGATGTTATAAACTCAACTTTCATAGACCTTGTCATTAAAGGACATTCCCTAAACAGTCCCTCTCTCTCTATTAACGATGTGTTTGTATTTGTACAATATAAAGTGTTTGTAAATTTGTTTTGTAAACCATATCTACCAATAAATGTTATTGCCAAATTTATAAAACTAAATACTAATTCTACTAACACATTATCATTAATTAACATTATTTAAATCGTTTTCTGCTTCATTTATTGAAATCATTTACAACAACATCATCCGCACCAGGTAACGCAGACACTACCGCAGCCTCTACCGCAGCCTCGCTACCTTCAAACACTCTAACTGCGTGCGCGCATTTCCAATCATCAGGAGTCAAATAACCTCTCACCTCCATACATCAACATCTCATTCAAGCCGGGAACCTTGCCATTCTTTACACGCAACATCATTCTCATCTGATTCATTCCACAATATAATTCATCATTCGTACCATTCATTCATTCATTCATTCATTTATTTACTCAACAGACATATCTCTAACATCCTCATTCACCAACTTTTATCCAAACGTATACGCGACACCATCAAATGCTGTCACAGGCAAAATAAGAAATATATTTATATACACATGATGGAAAATATTAAAAGAGCTGCAAATTTTTCCACCAATGAAGTTGAATTATTAATAGACTTAGTGAGTTAAAAACATGTATAGAATGAAAAAAAGAACTGATAAAATATTGTGTTAAGGTGAAGAAGAAAAGTGTTGGGAGGAAATTTCTGCCTCATTTAATACTGTAGGGCCAAAATTTTAAAAGTTCTCTAGTCCAAAGATAACAAATTAATAATGTAAAAGATTAAATTTAAGTTCTACGTCAGGTACGCGTTCATTAAAATTCTAGCACAAGTTTAAATAATTTTAAAAAGAGAAAAATAATGGGGACAGACAATTAAAAATTGGTGCAAATTGGCAAAAAGGAGGAATACGTAAAATTACAAATTAATTCAATAATAAAAGAATTAAATTGTATATGAAATAGTAAATAGAAAAGTGTATATTGTAATAAATTTCTAATGATACCCTTTTGACTGAAAATCCGTGCATCAATCATTCATCACACAGAATAAAATCAATCACTCTCTGTCCATTTTCACTCACATTCTCCCTTGTACACAATTGCGCTATTTTATATTAATTTATAACAACATATTTATTACTGTTTTAACCGACTTTTACCCAAATAATTTAAAAAGGGAATAATTTAAATGAGCACCGAAATCATTGTATCATAAATAATCAATAAGAGCTGTGTTGTTGCCAGAAATATATTTATTAAACACCAAAAATATATATTTTTAGCCCTAGTTAAATTATATTTTAATAGTCTGAAATAATTAAACGAATACTAAAAATAATAATTAAGCATAAAAAATACTAACTGATCTTAAAATATAATAGTAAATAAGCCTCATGGAAAATTAAATGCTAATATGGCAAATAGCAAATATAAATATTTGATATTTAAATTGATAAACAGATTAGCAAAGTCTAGTATGTTGGATATCAAATATGAATTATTTAGAGCTGATATTTTGGTGCTCGATTAAATACAACCCACTTAAAACTAGTAATTATCTTATATTGATGTTGGAGGCAGCGGTCTTGACGACATTCTGCGTTGACTTTGCAGACATCTTCGGATGTGTTTGAAGAGAAGCTGTTGATTCTGCTGCTGATGAATCTTCCCAGCATTTTGATGTAATCACCAACAGGAAACGTTGGTTTTCTTCATTCACCACCGCACCTAACAACAAAATATTATTAGAAACAAGTACAAATACTCCTTGAAAAACAATAAGTTTTCAATGATGGTGTCCTTCTTCTCCCTACCTACCCTATCTTACCTAAGTTTTTGTCAAAGACTAGCTACGAATCTACAACAAAGCAACCGCGAAACGCTTACAGTATGTATGTTGGGCCCCACGGAGGGCCAGCGTTTTGTGGTGGACAATACAAAACATCCGATATCGACTCGTGAGGTTGATTACACATCAAACCCACGATAGATATCACAATATTAATTCGTAAAATTGATTTATGGAAATAAATCAACCCCACGATAGATATTGTTCTAACCAATTTCGATTCGTAAAATTGATTTATAGTAATAAATCAACCCCACGAAAAGAACTACCCAGTTGTTAGGAAGGCCTTCTAATAAGACAGAAAGTAAGCTAACTAAATTTAAATGTACGTAGAGATAAAAGACACGATATTGACTCGTGAATATGATCTTATAGTATAACTATAAATCATATCCACGATAAGATATCGGTCAAGTGTTAGGAAGAACCTGAAAGAGAATCACATTTTACGTAGTCTTCAATAAAGGTGCCATCTTTTTCTCCCTACCTACCCTATCTTACCTAAGTTTTTGCCAACGACTAGCTACGAATCTACGACAAAGCAACCGAAGCGTGCTTGTCAAGTTAGCAAAAACGTTGAGCATATTCCGTGCCCACGACCTCTCGGTTCACCGCCTACCAACCTACCCGACTGCTGGGAAGATTTCGCAGTGCTCGAACAGTCGAATTATGTCTAGATCTCCCAATGACTCATTGGACAATATGGTTCCTGTGATTCGATAACTCGACCACCCAAGGCATCGGCTTACACCTTCTAGCTACACACAGCAGCACGCTCGCGAGGGACTCGCCCCACCCGCATCGCGAAACGCTTACAAACTTGCCTCCTGGTGATGGGATGTATGTTGGGGCCCCACGTGGGGCCAGCGTTTTTTGGTGGATAGTACAAAATACACGATATCGACTCGAGAGGTTGATTTCAAATCAAACCCACGATAGATATCGATCTACACAATTTCAATTCGTAAAATTGATTTATAGTAATAAATCAACCTCACGAAAAGAACTACACACAGTTAGGATGGCCTCCTATTAAGGCAGCAACTAACTAACTAAATTAAAATGTACGTAGTGAGTAAACAATAAAAACAAACACGATATCGACTCGGGAAGTTGATCTTATAGTATAACTATAAATCAAGCCCACGATACGATATCGGTTATGAAGTTATGAAGGCCTTTAAATAAGGCAGACAAAAGTTAAATTACACGACGACGACGTTTGTTTGGCAAGTGAACTTCTTGTTGCAGACTCGCAGCGACCTACTTAAAATTAAAGTGAATTTGAAACATACACATCATATCTAACATACACTTCAAATACAATATTACTCAGTTTACTGTTATTATTATAAGAAATTATTAATATTATTAATATATTATTATTTAGTATAAACAAAAGTAAAATAATAACGTTTATCTACTCTTATTAAATAATGTATTCATTACTTATGAAATTTATGATAAGTACCTAATACTAATCATTATTGACAGTGTTAAGTAATAATTCATTACTCAACACTTCACGACCAATCACACGTCTGAATTTTCATTACTTAACACTTTAATAGCCAATAAAAAAATAACGATAATTACCGCGCGTTAAGTATGCTATGAAACAGTGAAGCGCGCTATTGTTAATTATCTGTCAAAATTTGTTTAAAACGTTTTTGTTTACAATAATACTGTAATTTGTGTGATTATACATGTGAGTTATGTGAAATTTGTACTCCACCAGATATTGTAGAAGCCGCACACGTACGTTTCTTAAATTTACTGCCCGAAAAATCAAAAAAAAGTATGAACAAGTTTATAAAGTTTTTATGGATTGGCGAATACGCAAAAATGTAAATTCCTTTTCGGAAAATGTTCTTATAGTATATTTTGGCGAACTTTCTGATAAATATAAATCATCGTTATTATGGGCTACTTATTCCATGTTAAGTAGTGTTAATATTTATTAAATAAAAATAAAAACAAAAAATTTAAGTAATCTGCCTTATTCATAATGTAACATTAAAAAAAAATAATTGTAAAATTTTATTACATAATACCATATAGTCGTAGATAAAGTATAGTATTCTATTCGCAAGTAATAGCTATTACTCACTCGAATGATTTACAACACTCACCTTCGGCTCGTGTTGCAAACTTCATTCTCTTGAGTAATAGCGTATATTACTTACTCATTGAATAATATACTATTTTATGAATTTAGAAATTTACTTTTAAAACACTTTAAACAAATATTTCTCACATCTAACAATAAATGAAATTAAAAGACAGCAGATGTATGTTAAGGCTGTGTCTCAATAAAATTCTAAATAAATTATTAATAATTTCTTTTCTCATTTTTTAGATTAATTAAAATATAAATAAACGAAATTTGTACTCATCTTTTGTTCCTGAAGTGTGTTGAAGCAACCGGTGGACAGCGTGGACAACTTGGGCATGGCGCTCGACTCCTGGGACTGAATGCCGCATTCAGATAATTTGCGTAAACTGCAAAACAAAATTTAAAATAAGCATCTATCATTAAAAATACTAAACAATATTTAAAAGTAATTTTTAATATTAAACAATTGTAAATTAGCAAAATAAAATTATATGTTTAAACCGATTGTGAATAATTTTCCACTACGACATTCACAGAACATTCTCAACCCACAACACACCATCTTCGCTTCAATAACGTTTATTTTAAAATTAATTATTTTCTGGAGGGTTGATATTAAGGGATGAAACAATGGTCAATAGATGAGGAATAGAATGTTGAAACCCGGTTAACTGGTTACTAAATTACAGCCTTTTTAAAACATGTTTATCTAAAGTTATGGAAAAACCTGTCGTTCATATTTTCTCAGAAAATTAATAAAATTCGCCAGATTTACAAACAAAACTATCGACAGTCCACATTTTCAAACCTCTTCAAAGTTAAATGTTGTAAACAAAATATTTAGAACTCATATATTTTAAATATTGGGTAAAAGTCACCGCTAATAAAATCAAATTATTAAACGAGATTAATTTTAATTTTCTGCTTTGAACCGGACATTAATTATTTTAGGAGAAAAATAATTGTTAAAGTAAAATAAAGCTTGCATCAGAAAAAATTGTCGCTTAGTTTTGGGCCTTTTCGTATACTGCTTTTATAGATATACAAATTTTTATGTGATGCGTTTTTATTAGTTGGCTATGCATTATACAAAAACAATTAGTTGAACAACTTTCATACAATTTAGTATACAAAGATGTCATTGAAACACAAACAATTGCGCGAAAATATTTTGTACAAATGTGTTCAAAATAAGCATGTATCCACAAGAAAAGTAGTTTTAGAGTTAAAATCTACAACAAGGACTGTTCAAAGGGTGTTAAGAAGATATAATGAAACGGGTAATACACAAAATAATGTGGAAGTGGATGCAAATCTGGATTTGTAGATTAAAATATTGAGAAAATGTCTTAAAGGCTTTGTGTGAAAAATCTTTCTGTGAGAGATTTGGCTAAGAAATTTAAAACTACTAAATCAACAGTCCAGAAAATTAAGCTAAAGAATTCTATAAAGTCATTTAAAAAAACAAAAGTGCCTAACAGGAATGCTAAGCAAGAAACTAACACAAAATCAAAATCAAGAAAACTTTACTTTAAAGTGATATCAAAAAAATAATGTATTATCATGGATGTCGAAACGTATTGTTAACTTGAATTAAAATCTCGACCAGGTCATTATTATTATGCTGGAAAGTTCAGAAAAGTATTGTTAAGATGAAGAAGAAAAGTGTTGGGAGGAAATTTCTGCCTCATTTAATAGTGTAGGGCCAAAATTTTAAAAGTTCTCTAGTCCAAAGATAAAAATATTAATAATGTACAAGATTAAATTTAAATTCTATGTCAGGTACGCGTTCATTAAAATTCTAGCACAAGTATAAATAATTTTAAAAAGAGAAAAATTATGGGGACAGACAATTAAAAATTGGTGCAAATTGGCAAAGAAAGAGGAATACGTAAAATTACAAATTAACTCAATAAAAAAAGAATTAAATTGTATATTAAATAGTAAATAGAAGAGCGTATATTGTAATATATTTTTAATTATACCCTTCTGACGGTTTTACTATATTTCTAATTATTTTAGGTCTTCTAACACGATCAAGTCGCTCAACAAAATTGTGACAAATAATTATGTCATATAAATGTCAGAATGTAGTGATAAACCGTGCATCAATCATTCATCACACAGAATAAAATCAATCACTCTCTGTCCATTTTCACTCACATTCTCCCTTGTACACAATTGCGCTATTTTATATTAATTTAAAACAACATATTTATAACTGTTTTTAACCGACTTTTACCCAAATAATTTAAAAAGGGAATAATTTAAACGAGCACCGAAATCATTGTATCATAAATAATCAATAAGAACTGTGTACTCATCTTTTGTTCCTGAAGTGTGTTGAAGCAACCGGTGGACAGCGTGGACAACTTGGGCATGGCGCTCGACTCCTGGGACTGAATGCCGCATTCAGATAATTTGCGTAAACTGCAAAACAAAATTTAAAATGAGCATCTATCATTAAAAATACTAAACAATATTTAAAAGTAATTTTTAATATTAAACAATAGTAAATTAGCAAAATAAAATTATATGTTTAAACCGATTGTGAATAATTTTCCACTACGACATTCACAGAACATTGTCAACCCAACACACCATCTTCGCTTCAATAACGTTTATTTTAAAATTAATTATTTTCTGGAGGGTTGATATTAAGGGATGAAACAATGGTCAATAGATGAGGAATAGAATGTTGAAACCCGGTTAACTGGTTACTAAATTACAGCCTTTTTAAAACATGTTTATCTAAAGTTATGGAAAAACCTGTCGTTCATATTTTCTCAGAAAATTAATAAAATTCGCCAGATTTACAAACAAAACTATCGACAGTCCACATTTTCAAACCTCTTCAAAGTTAAATGTTGTAAACAAAATATTTAGAACCCATATATTTTAAATATTGGGTAAAAGTCACCGCTAATAAAATCAAATTATTAAACGAGATTAATTTTAATTTTCTGCTTTGAACCGGACATCAATTATTTTAGGAGAAAAATAATTGTTGAAGTAAAATAAAGCTTGCCTCAGAAAAAATTGTCGCTTAGTTTTGGGCCTTTTCGTATACTGCTCTTATAGATATACAAATTTTTATGTGATGCGTTTTTATTAGTTGGCTATGCATTATACAAAAACAATTAGTTGACAACTTTCATACAATTTAGTATACAAAGATGTCATTGAAACACAAACAATTGCGCGAAAATATTTTGTACAAATGTGTTCAAAATAAGCATGTATCCACAAGAAAAGTAGTTTTAGAGTTAAAATCTACAACAAGGACTGTTCAAAGGGTGTTAAGAAGATATAATGAAACGGGTAATACACAAAATAATGTGGAAGTGGATGCCAATCTGGATTTGTAGATTAAAATATTGAGAAAATGTCTTAAAGGTTTTGTGTGAAAAATCTTTCTGTGAGAGATTTGGCTAAGAAATTTGAAACTACTAAAAATCAACAGTTCAGAAAATTAAGCTAAAGAATTCTATAAAGTCATTTAAAAAAACAAAAGTGCCTAACAGGAATGCTAAGCAAGAAACTAACACAAAATCAAGATCAAGAAAACTTTACTTTAAAGTGATATCAAAAAAATTATGTGTTATCATGGATGTCGAAACGTATTGTTAACTTGAATTAAAATCTCGACCAGGTCATTATTATTATTCTGGAAAGTTCAGAAAATCTGTTAGTAGCTAATTGAAGGTAATTAAAATAGAAAAATTCTCAAAAAAGATGCTTGTATGGCAGGCCATTTGTTCCTGTAATTCATATAAGGCTTCACAACACACCAAAACTATTTTGGCCAAATTTGGCAACATGTCATTACACAAAAAATGTCATTGATTGGTATAAAAGAAACCCCACATATAGAATTTGTACATAAATCTGAAAATCCTAAAAATTGTCCTGAATTGCGCCCAATCAAAAAATATTGGGCTCATATGAAGCAGAAGTTATTAAAATATAATAAACAAACCAATTCTGTCAATAATTTCAAATATAAGTGGAAACAAATTATAAAAATGATATCTGATTATGCTGTACAAATTTTAATGAATGGGGTAAAAAGAAAATTGCGCAACTTTTGGATGAATCATAAATAAAATGTAAATATTTGCTATTATGTACTATTTAGTTGTTGATCAATAAAGTCTTCAATAGTGTTTAAAAAATTCATTTAATTATAAAGTTTTTAGTTAAAAATTATAGGAGACATTTTTTTCTGGGACAAGCTTTATAATTAATCACCCTTAATATTAACTGACTAGCTAATAATGTACTACCGTTATCATTAATGAATATTTAGTAGATTGTCAGTTACTAATCATTCACCATCATTATTATTATTATTGTTTTTACCCAAATAATTAAAAAAATAACAATGTACTTACATTGATGATAATGTCCACAGTGACACCAGCTCGAGCTGCTCCAAGCTCTGGATGGCGGCAGCTCCAATGACACCAGCTGCTTCAACATCTTGATGATGGTCCCTATAAACATAAAAACAATGTATTAGTAACATAGCATAGCACCCTTCATCATGTTTATTTTAAGTTTCATAATCATCATAACTTTTGAGAGTGAGTATACTAGAAATAGTAAAAGGAAACCCACATTTAGTCATTTAAAAGATACACTCATTGTTTAAAAAGTAATTAAATTAAAAAATAATTTAATTTATTTAGCAGCGCGTAAGTCTTGTACTAATCAAGACATTTTAAAAGTACAAAGAAACAAAAAATAAAGCCCCAAAAATATAAATAAAATAAATAAATATATCATCACGCCTTTTACCCATCACTGGGTGTGGCACTCTGCCTAAGCAGATCTCGGTAAGTGATATATTTTTTCGCGTGAAGTGCGGTTACCAGCCGTCAAATCACGGCCTCCAGAGATATTAGTGGTGGAGGAGCCACAGGGGTAGATTTTTTAAATTGGTGAAAATTGTTTGTCGGCTGTGGGGATCGAACCAGGGTTCTCAAGATCCACAGGCCGACTCGATACCACTGAGCCACCTACCCCATATAAATCCAAAATTCTCTCACCTGTTTGGCGCTTTCACTGTGCATCTACAACCTGGTGCACCAGGTCCACAAGTTGGTTTTGTCGCTGATTTGTGGTGATTGTAAACATTGTCTTTCATAATAATTGGTTTTAAAGTAGACATGTGTTGTTTTCATTCCCTGACATCTGTCTATGGTTTGTGCATGAAAACCATACCTAAAAACGATATTGGCGCATTATAAATTAATTTAAATTCAAACTTACTTATTCTACTACATTTTATTGGTAATTAACAATATTTTAGTTTAAAATCACATCATTTTACACATGTAGTTTACTTGTCAAATATCACTAAAACGTTGAACTGTATCAGTGGCGCAATATGCATCAACATTATTGGCTGTTTATATTATAAAAATAATTTTATTTATAATCAATAAAAACTACTCTATATTATTTATTAATAATTATTATTAACGTTCATAAAACCTAACACTACAAGGAAAAGAAATACAACAGGTTGAGACATTTACTTACTTGGGAGCAGCAATAGACAGCAAAGGAAGTATAGACCAAGAAATCAACAGGAGAATACAGTCAGCAAACAGGATATACCACGCAATAAACAAAATAATATTGAGCAACAAACATATAACAAAAGCGACAAAGAAAACACTATACAAAACAGTGTACAGACCAACTCTGATTTACGGAAGCGAAGCATGGTTACTAAACCAAAGAAATAAAAGTAAAATACAGGCGGCAGAAATGAAGTATCTAAGAAGAGTAGAAGGAGTTACAAAGATAGATAAAGTAAGAAATGAATATATAAGGAACAATTTACAAATCGAAAGCATCCACAAAGTCATTGAGAAAAAACAACTAGCATGGTACGGGCACCTAACAAGAATGCCAGAAGACAGACAAGCAAAAGTAGCGTGGAATGCAAGAACAACACAGAAAAGGAGGAGGGGAAGGCCAGCGAAGACATGGGAGAATAATATAGAAGAAGTAGTGAACAGGAATCAAATTAACTACCGCGAAGCTAAACAGAAAGCAAAGAATAGAAAGGAATGGAAAGACTTTATTAACAACATAGTATAAAACAAAAAAGTAATAATAATAATAATCTCGACACCCGAAAGGGTATAAGAGATATAAAAAGATTATAATAATAATAATAATTAACGTTCATAATATATTTTTTTTATTTTAAACAGCATTTAACACCGAAAATTAATTCCCTAGTTTTAACATTTATATTTGAATTCAAAATGACTGATTGAAAAACTATTTAAATTTATTTTAAAACAAATATGTATATAATTTAAACGTAAAATAATTAAAATAAAATGCTTCAATTAATTTAATTAAACGTGGATTTTAGCGGCGGAATGAAAAGTTTTTCATATAAAATTCATGAGATTTTGTAAAGAATATTAGCATTATTCAAAGTTCATGAATGAAACAAACTCTAAAGGGGGTTCAGTATGCACATGCCTAATCTGCAATTGCAGATTTTGGGCAATTATACAATCCATCATATTAGTTTTTTAATTAACAAATATATAAGTGTATGGTGAATGACTGAAAATATGTTTACAAGTTAATTGAAGCAAGAGAGAATTAATGTTTTACGTAATTTACCAAATCAAAAATACTTCTAGAAGAATATGTAATCTTCCAACTAAATTATTTAGACCAAGGGCTCAATTAAATGGCTTTTACACAGATGTACGCGGAACGTAGGTTTATATTGAAAGAATCAATCATCGACAAACATCATAATAAAAATGTGATTAAATATCGTTCAAAAGATGGAGAATTCAAAATTTAAAACCAATTTCAATTATCTTGACTAGTTTAAAAGTTACAGACGACATATTTACAGCCAATTTAAATTTTAAAAGATACACTCACCTGCAAAAGTACTGGAAGTGACGCGTCCGGACACGCCATCAAACATCAAGTCCCCGGGGCCATCATCTCCTCCAGCTCGACTTCCTAGTGCTCCAGATTCTCCGTCGACTTCTTGCAGCTGTCCAAAGTCACCTGAATGTACACAGAGCGGGTGTCAAACATATCAAGTCTCTTGTGTTAGGATGTTGTAATTAACTAATTAATTGAATGTATAACTAAATCACCACACCTTTTACCCATTATTGGGTCAAATCACAGCCACTCGCACTAACAACTAACTAGCACGTGATTATTATCAAGCAACCAGCCCTGGTCAGCGTTTTGTTTGCAAGTGCGGAGCTCGAGCTCGTTGCATGATGACTCGCCCGACTAGTTAATTGATGACAACTCAATACATTGAAACGTACACAATATGTCTACATTTCAAATAAAATATTTCTCATTTTACTTTTTTCATTAATTCTTATAAATTATTATTGTTATATATTTTTTATAAAAGTAAACAAATTTAAAACGTGAAACGTTTATACGTGAATAATTTCCCAGTAATGGTTAAAAGGCGTGATTCGATTTATAAATAAGTTTCTCACCAATGCCAGAACATTTCCATCTGATTCCATTCTCTTCTCTTGCTGCCGACATGAAGAGTAGGTTTCTGAAGAGCGATCGTCGTCGACACCATCACCACGGTGTTTGCTGTCTGAGTCAACACCAGCTCTCCAAGTATTTCTAATGATTTGTTTAAAATATCGATCGGTACCAATTCCCAATCAGCGCAGGAATGCAATAAGAGCAGGACAGCTGCTCTCTGGCGAAGCTCATTCTGTTTAAATTCCTCGACTCCGGTTCTGCAGGTTCCAATCTCTTCTCTCCACGGAGGGTTTCATGTCGGTGTGGATGAGTATCCAGTGCTCGCATTTCTCTTCGATTACGCCTGGACCAAACAATAAACAGTTACTATTAATTGTAATTGCTAATTACCGCTAACTTTTGTTTAGCTAATCGATAATAAACATGGCTTCCTTCCTAGGTGCCTCCCCCTCATTCACCAGCACTCAATTCAATACAATGACCGCTAGTCTATTCAGGGAGATTCATTTTCATTATTTTAGGACAGAACATTTATTTATATCCAACTTTAACTTGAAATATTTTTGACCAAAATAATTCCGGAAGGTTTAACAATTAAAAATATAGTTAATTACCCTTCAAAATAACTGACACTAGCTAACAATTTACTAGCGTTATCATTAACAAATATCTAGTTACTATTCATCATTATTATTTTAAACTGAATATGAATTTATTTCACAAATTCTCAAATAAATATTAAACAAATAATTAAAATATAACAATATTCTTACATTATTGATGTTGAGAGCAGCAGATTTAATATTCAAACTCGTCTTTGCTGATGCCTCCGGGGTGTTGATACACGCTGAGGATGCTTGCAGGTTCCGTGATGTCCCTATAAACATAAAAACAATATATTAGCAACACACTTCATAATATTTATTAAAGTTAATAATGATAACAGAGAAAACAATTAATAGAATAGCTCTAAAATGCTTTTAAAAAAGAACCTACCATTTAGAAGGCTTTCGAATGCCATCAGCAACTGCCGACAATGCACAACTATTTCACTAACTACAAAATGGCTGAATTGAGTAAATATTATTAAGACTGTATTTGTAAACGCTGCTTGTTGAGCGCAGTTGAACTTGAATACGCACAAATGTGTCTAATTATCGTTTGAGCATATCATTAAGATGTCGTAACACTTGTAGCTGTTATGTATTACAAAGTACATTTTACACTATTTTTAAGTACAAATATCTATCGAAAATATTAGAATACTGTTCTCGTTAACTATTTATCAGTATTTTGTTAACGTACAATTATTTATCCAGCAACATTCAACAACAAAGCGTCATAAAAGACTAAATTTATGGAATAAACAGGTTCACTTCGGCAAATTTATCGTTTGAACAAATCAAATACTTTTATAAATTTATATAAAATAAAGAAAATACTTTCAAAATCAGTACTTTTACACATTTTCATGTATAAAAAGTAATATTTATGTATGTAAATAATATATATATATATATATATATATATCACGCTTTTCGAAATAAAAATACTATTTATAACTGTTAAAATCTAAAGATATGTAAAAATGTTATTAAAGCCGTTTATCCCAAATTTAATTGTTGAAATGCTTTATTTCTATGTTATTGTATCCTATATATGTGTTACGTACAAAGCAATTTATGTAATAAAATATTGATACATTTTTAATTATCAAAAACTATACTTCCAAGTGAAATTTGTATCAAAATCGTCAGAATAACATCTATACTTACGAAAGCACTATATTTTATTAATATTTATTCATATTTTTACTCAAAACCACTAATTTTCTAGCAGCAAATCTAGCTACTACGCTTGCAACTTATGAACTGTGTAGTCGACGCAGCGTCTGCGAACTACGTGTTCTTCCGCGCAAACCAGTGCACATCAAAATGTCTTGGAGTGTATTTTATGTATAAAAATTATAATTTATTGAAAATGACGTATAAATAATAATATTTATTCAAAAATTGTTTTTTTAATTAGTGTTTATGAATTTCATCAGTAATTAAAATATGTAAATACAGAAATAAGTATGTAAACATTGAATTTGAAGAAAACTAGTACTTAAAAAAAATCAAAATAATAAATTTAATAAGGATGGTTTTATCGGGATCTATTGCTAGGTATAAGTATGTTCATAACGCCTCATTTCAACTAACTTTTCACATGTTTGTAAACGTAATTATTTATATGTGTCAGAAGTTTCATAGCTGAAAATTAAATACGGGTGGTTTTAACGAAAACTATTGCTACGTATAAATGTATCCATAACACCTCATTTAACTAAAATTTCACTTTTTTGTTCATTACTTAATGTAGTACATGTAATTGTTTATATGTGTACGAAATATTATAGCCGAGAGTTTAATAGGGGTAAAATAAATGAAATGACAGATGTCGTGCGTATTGATGACGTCACTACGCTGTGCAATAAAATCAAGAGTACCGCAGGGCAGCGTCCTCGGTCCTGTTCTATACACACTCTACACAAACCTTAAAAACCTTAACCAATACCGCAAGCCGATAATGCCAAATACGTCGGGATGCACGTGGCACATGGACAACAACTAAATATAAATTTAAAGCAATACCCATCTGGTCATACTGTGCTGTGGGGAACAACCAGCAACTCAAATATTGAAATTTTATACAGATTTCAATCTAAAACCTTAAGAACCATGCGATACACAACGACTTCAATATACGAATGATAAGATAATAGCCACCCAAACTACACCGCCGTAAACCTGCTGGACAACAGCCAAGAAAGAAGAAGACTAAACCCACTGGACATCCCACACAGATTCCTATGAGGAAGTTGTCATTGATTTAATCTACTGCCCTAAATAGTTTACTATTATCATTATTGTATCAAGAATAATAAATAAATAGAACACATTTAGAAATAATAATTTTCTTACGTTCTTATGTTGCGAGTAGCGGACTTGAGATTTTGCGTTGACTTCTCAAGAGTGGCGGCTCCAAAATGATGATACAAGCTCCAGTAACGTTGTCCACGATGATACAAGCTCCGGTGAACACCAACTGCTCCAAGATGATGATTCCAGGCCCGTGGATGTTCCTATACAAATTAAAACAATGCAATAGTAACGTACAAATCAGAAGTTTCAAGTAGAATAGAATTATATATTGAACAAAAAAATAAATAAATGCTTGACGTTTTATCTGTCAAAACATCAATGTTTGACGTTGTGACAGATAAAATGTCAACGTTTGACGTTGGACCTGCAGGAGAAAATATTTATATTTTATAAAACATTCATAATTAAGTAGGCAAGTAAACAGTTTATTTATTTAATTTGAATATCAGGAGAAAAATTTATTTATAACAAAATTAAACTATAATGGACATAATAAATACATATTCTAGTCTAGAGCCCAAGTCTTTCGTAAAAATTACGGCGCATATTTGATAGCTGCCGGGCTGTACTATTCCTGCATTCCTCTGCAATTCTTTGTTTTAGAGAATCCACATTTGGGTACCTACTTTTGTAAATTTTATTTTTAAATGGCCCCCCAGAAAGAAGTCATTAGGTGACAAATCCAAATTTTATTTTTTAAACGACCCCAGAAAAAGAAGTCATTAGGTGACAAATCCGGTGATCGAGCTGGCCATTTTATCTATCACAAAGTCAAACGTTGATGTTTTGACAGATAAAATGTCAAGCATTTATTTATTTTTTTGTTCAATTCCATGGCTATCAATATTTCTAACGTAATTTTCGACATTTTCATATTTAATTTCTGTCGTTACAAAACACGTAAAAGTAATTATGTTTACTGATTTAGAATTTGATGCCCTAAAACTTTTATTTGACGCGTTTTTGCTTAAAATAATTAGGGAAGCAGGAAATTGCAAAAAACTGATTTCCCATGTTATATCCCTATGACCGGCTGAGCGAGTCACCACCCTGTATATTTAAGTTAAGTCGTCTCATATGGAAAAAATTACTAATTTTAAAGTATAATAATAACCACTCCGTAGATAACGAATTATTTAATTTCAGTATCATGAATATTACAAGTATTATTTTATATTTAAACAAATAATTTACATTGCACTATGAAAAATTACATTACTAATCACTTATATTGCGAATGATATTTTTCTAATTCTTTAGCCTAAAATAAAAGTATATTAGCCAAAAAATTTAAAAACGATATTCATAAACGTACGTTTTCATTTAGCCATTCATTATTAGCTGCACATTTTTCATACCTTCTGAAATAATTATATAAAGCATGTTAATTTTCCTTGCGCAAAAATTATAAAATATTTTAGATAACAACATCGTCTAGGGCCGTCTTCAGACCTTCCTGAACCTTATGCAATCAATTAAATTAAAGATATTGACTGGTAGCACAAGCTCTGTTTTTGCCTGTTTTAAGAGCAGTGTTTTTGGGTGATTTAGCTATCTCTAACATGTTAAAACCGTGCTCTTAGAACACCCAAAAACAGAGCTTGTGCTACCGGCCATTGAGTTTAAATTGTCTATGAAGTATTTTTCACAAACATAACGGCTAAACCGTAGTTGACGGACAAACCTGAAGTTAGCCGCAGGATGCTAGGGACTTCTGGGGGAAAACGGCAGTTCGAACGGTACAAGTTCGACATAAGAAGCAAGCGGTTTGTTACTTTTTACCATAAAAATACGTTCTATACTAGGTCAGGCATGGTTAGTGGTGTTTATTATTTAAAAAAACATCCGCCTTTGCTAACAAAACGTTTTTAAATTATCTTGACATTCAAATTTGCCGTTTTTACCATAAAAATACGTTCTATATACTATGTTCAAAGATACTCCGTTATGGCCCTCTCAGCGGGTCTATTGTTAGGGATTTAAGCTTGATTTGTAGGGGTGTAAGGACAGGTATGTATTCAGTATTTCCCAATTTAATTTTATTTTTATATATATTATAATAATGAAACAGAGAATTTTGTACAAATATTATTATTGATAATGATTTTTCCTAATATGTAATAATACCGGTTTAATTTTGCGAATTCATTATTATTTCAAGTAAATCTGAAATACGTAATCCGCATAGAGATTAGAGATTTCCGAAGTTAAATATTTTGCAATCCTACCCTGAGAGCCAACAGGTAGAATCTCTTACTGTGTGCGGTTCAACACAGGCTTAGTAAGTTAAAGCCATAACGGAATATCTTTGAACATACTATACTAGGACAGGCATAGTTAGTGGTGTTTATTATTTAAAAAAAAAACATCCGACTTTGCTAACAAAACGTTTTTAAATTATCTTGACATTCAAATTTGCCGGGTTTTTCTATGTTCGACTTGTGGCGATTTCATGAAGTCACTAGCGACTCGCAGTCAACTTCATGTTTGGCCGTCAACTGCAGTTTTACCAAAATAATTTTAAATCGTTTATAAAGGCGAACCCTCAGCTTTTATCTATTTTGCATAGACTTAAAAACGACCCTAAGTTAACGAATGTTGTATATATCTGAAGTCCATTATAAATCGATTCTTACTTAATTAAGTCATTAAAATGTTTGTTAGACATACGTCTGTCATCTTCTTCTTTTATATAGCAAATAAGACGAATAAATAAAATTATAGAAAAGAATAAAATTGTTCCAAAAAGTGGAGACTCCAAAAAATCAAAAATAGCTTTTTTCGATTCTCTTGGTTGTCCCTAAAATTAATGAAACTAATATAAGCTTTTAATTTATTTATAATTATTTACTTACAAATATTATTCGCTTTACGCTACTGTTTAGAAAAATTAATATGTTGAAAGGAAACATTTTCTATTAAATTTTGAGAATACAAACTGTCATAATTGGCAAATTTTTGACAAGCAAAAACGATGTATCTATTTTTATCAACACCTACTATTATTTTCCCATATTATCATTAATTATCTGCGTCTTATCTTTCGAGAGCTGCTATAATTTTTCTTTGTTTTTTTATTCTTCCTATAATTAAAAATCTGATGTGGACACCACATGACTTCCTTGTACGCGTATTAAACTATAGAAATTATTTTAATTGCACATTATCTGACATAAAATTTTTAATTTTTTTCTTATTTTTTGTTCTAATTCATAGCAAACTTAATTAAAAAAAATATATATAATTTTTAAATTTACATATCTCGCTTATACAAAATAAAATAAATAAATAAATATATCATCACGCCTTTTACTGGGTGTGGCATTCTGCCTAAGTAAATCTCGGTAAGTGATATATTTTTTCGCGTGAAGTGCGGTTACCAGCCGTCAAATCTCGGCCCCCAAAGATATTAGTGATAGGGGTGCCACAGGGGTAGATATAAATTGATGAAAATTGTTTGTCGTCTGTGGGGATCGAACCAGGGTTCTCAAGATCCACAGGCCGACACGATACCACTGAGCCACCTACCCCATATACCAAATGTTAATTAAATAATTCTTAATGTGCTAGACGCAGAATTTAATTCTCTAAAACTTTTATTTGCTGCATTTATTTCTAAAATCTAAATAATACCATTTTTTCATGAAAAACTGTTAACAGCTTCATGTAATGTATCACTTCCGGTTAGTCCCTTTTAACCAAAATCTATTAGGTTATTTCCATTGATATAGTAGTCTTATATACCAAATTTGGAAAGTTTTGGATTATATTTTGATATAGTTTTTCATTAAAATATATTATAAGCTTCAAGTAAAGTACCACTTCCGGAAGTTATGTAATGACCAAAAAGGGAGGTGTACAACTAGATGTTATAACAGTCCTAAATACAAAATTTTAACTTTCTAAGGCTTAATGTTTTTGAGTTATGCGAGATACATACATACGTACGTACGCACGACGAAATTAGTCAAAATGGATTCAGGGATGGCCAAAATGCGTATTTCCGCTGAAATCTGAGAACTGAAAATTTTCCCGATTACAACACTTCCTTTACTTCGTACAAGGAAGTAAAAAAGAAATATGAAATTAATTAATTTTATTTGAGAGGTAACATAATTAGCAAAAATAATTCAACATACAAAACACCTATACAGCAATTACATGCTAAATTAAATACAGTATTATTTTACGATTGTTCCAGAATCTTAACCACATTTATTACGTTTTTTAAAGAACTTTCCAATATACAACTACAAAACAATCCACTCCCAAAAATAGTAGTAACAATAACAAAATACCCCACAATTAAAGTGACTTTATTGATTAAATTTCCGTACCTTAGCCAAAGCTTTAAATCTAGATTTATCATTAAAAAATATCTAGTGAATTGTCAGTTACTATTTATTATAATTATTTTAAAGTGAAAATGAATTTATCTTATAAATTTTTAACAAGATATTAAATAAATAATAAATGTATTGTAAAGATAGTTATTGTAAATTATCAATAAATTAATAATTTTGGAAGACTAAATAATATAGTTAATTACCCTTAATACTAACAGATAATTTGTCACTAGCTAATAATTTACTAGAGTTGTCATTAAAAAATATCTAGCAGATTGTCAGTTACTATTTACTATAATTATTTTAAAGTGAAAATGAATTTATCTTATAAATTCTCAACAAGATATTAAATAAATAATAAATGTATTGTAAAGATAGTTATTGTATATTATCAATTTAAATAATTAAAAAAATACAATTTGCTTACATTGCTGTTGAGAGAGGCGGACTTAATGAATACCAGCTGCTCCATGATAATGCTGAAGCTGCAGGAGATGCTTGCTGGTCCAGTGATGTCCCTATAAACATAAAAACAATGTATTAGTAACATATTAGTAATAGAACAAGAAGAATTAATAATTTATTCAATCAGAATAATTATTAAAATGAAGACCATTATTTTGTTACGAAAGTTGTGGTTACATACATACATACATAACATCATACTATGCCCCATTAAATGGGGTAGCACGAAATGTTGGTACATACACCGAATATTTATGCCGCAATTAATCTTATAACAAATATTCCTCTCCTAACATACCACTGTAGCTTCATCCACATTCATAATTCTTTTCATAAACGAACCATTAGTGCACACAACAAACCTTCAATTATATTCATCATATAAGAAAATTTACATATAAATTTGTTTATTTATTTAAATGTTGTATTCCTGAGTATCATTAAATTGGGCCATATAAGATCACCGCTCCGTTACGTCGACTATTTTTTTTAGGGAAAGTCCCCACTATAAAGTATAATACAGGGCCCACCGGGTGGACCACTGGCTAAATCATATTCTGAATTAAATACAATTCTCATTTTATATTGTATATATTTATTGTTTTTAAGTTAGCTAAACAAAAATTCAAGATTTATAAACTTTTATGTAAATCAGCTCTGTTTGTATGTTAGTAACAAAAATAAATGATGTATTGACCAACAAATCAAATATCCTTAAAATGTTAACTAGTGCACATTTTATCAAACTTTGAGAAGCAAATTGCAACAATTCTAACGCGTAATAAGACCACACGCACTGAATTAACGCACAGTAAGTTCTGTTATACTCGGGTCGGTACACTGAAACTGCCAAGTCGCATCCCAACTATTATAATTGCTGTTGGCGTCGGGCGGAGGCAGAACCGTAATAAAAGATTGAATACCAAACGGACACGAGATTATTGCCTGGCTATTTGAACAGGGTTTATTGCATTTTATTTTTACACTTCTGTTCAAGTAGGTATACTAACTAGTCTGTAAAGCCCGTATGACACGATACATTTTTTCATCAATTTTTCATATCCATTTTCTGATTAGTAAAATATTGAACGTGTCATACAAACAGAGACATCAATTTTCTCATCAATTTTTTCAAAATGGACGCGATTTATAACTGGTTCTAAAATAGAACATGTTCTATCTTCATCAATTTTTACATCAAATTTCTGCGCGAACCTGATGCGCACTATACACTAAACACATCAGTGACCTAAATGTTTCACCTGTTGCTAAGAAACGAAGTGTTGTTTCCAATCTGTGAATAATTATAAATATCTGTTATAGTAGATTTAAAATAGATCGCAAAAATTACTTACTTGTTTCTTGCACTTATGCTGCATCGCATAACAGTATATTGTTTCTGAATTGATTCACTTATAATATTTAATAAAAATTCAAAATTTTCGTTTGTTAATCGTAAATAATTACGATATTTCAGTGGATCTTCCAACAAAAGTTCATTGTTCAACATATTGAGAACACCTCGACCTGTGTTTCTTTTTTTAACCAGGATTGTGACCAAAGTTTTCTGTTTCTTTTTCTCTTTCTTTATTTTATAACACTAATTGTAGTCAGAACTGCAGCAATTGTTGTTAATAATAACATATTTTCATTCTTCATAATGATTAGCAACTTTCCTTTAACCTAAATTGCAAACGTCAAAGTTACCAATTCACCGAATTGCGCATGCGCGTCGACATAAAAATTGATTCAATTTTTCCATACATCAAAAATGGATATGAAAAATTGATGAAAAAATGTATCGTGTCATACAGGCTTTATGTTTAGAAAGTATACATACATAACATAGCCCGTGAAATGGAGTAACACGAACCCTTGAAACATTCATTTAACATTTATTCATTAGATTCATCACGCATACAATCTTTGCGAGATAAAAGTTAAACAAAATATGAAGATGCGGAAACAATTAAAAAATAATAATTGTTTAAAATTAGATAAAAATTTGCTTATAAGTCAATTCGGACACGAGGAATTCAATGCCGTGGAGCGCATCTACATATCCAGATTAATTTTTAAGATATAGCCTCCGGAAAAGTGAAATTCTATTTATTCTTTAAGATTATTGCACTTTTCCGAGGCTATCTCTTAAAAAATGAACGATATATGAAAATGCGCACAACGGCATTGTCCTGAAGTACTCACATGCCTATATTTTGAAGAACTAAACCTTCATGGCTTTTGTCCTCAATTTACAAAGAGAAATAAAAGCACCTCGTGAAGAAAGTGTCATTCATCCCTCAGATGTTATACGTATCACTCGGGAAATTAAACAGCAATTTCGGGAAGAAATGTCTCACTTTCTTCCCTTAACATACAAATGTTGTATTAATATTATTGTAAAATGGTTAAAAGGACGTAATTAATAAAACTATTAAACCTTAAAATACAAATTTAATTAATGTTTTAAGTAGCTTAGTTGGTTCATAGCTTCCAGGTTCTAATTCTAGCGGACGCATTATGAATCAAAATTGTTGCTGTGAGAGAGCAGCAAGCTTAGGCAACCGATTCTACAGCCGGTAGAGAAGTATACAGGCCCGCATGTAGCCTGAGTGTAGCGGGATTGTATACGCACAGAGATTCAAGGGACTGGACAAGAAAGACAATTTGTTGCTGATCGCCGAACATCGATGGCGAGTGACGTAATGGCGTGGTCTGAGCTTGTTTCTTAGGAAAGTCGCAGGCCGCGATTACAAGTATATACTATCTGTTGTAATTATATAGGTTTCACGGTGTGACAAGAATTAAAATAAATATTATTTTATCGATCCGAAATATTACTAACTATTTGAAAAATATTGTCTGTGAATCTTAAAAATTTATTGTGACTGAAATATTTGTTGCAAATAAATGAAATAAATTTTAAAGGGTTCAGCATGTTTTTCTACACGTGTAGAATATGCAATTGCAGATATTTGGGTGGTACTAAACCGTCAAATTAGTATATATGCTATTAATGCAAATAATTATTTTTTAATAAAGATATTTTGAGAAAAAGACTTTCTTATGAATGATTTAGAGATTTTTTTGGGAAGATTACAGTTTTATAAATGATTGGGAAGATTTTTGGAAAAATAAGTCTTATAAATGATTTGTGGGACTTTTTGGGAAGAAAATAATTTTAAAGGCCTCTTTACGAGACTAACATTCTTCGAAATGATTTGGCGGATTTTTTGAGGAGATGATAGTCTTAGGAATAATTTAAGTGACTTTTTAGGAAGATGATAGATAGTCTTCAATCCAATTTAAAGATTACGTGCACATCTTAAAAATAAATAAATTAAATATTTGGTAGTAAATCTTCAAATTAGTATATATACTATTAATGCAAGTTTCAATAATTTATTTTTTAATAAATAAATTTTTTTTGAGAAACATTATTTCTTATGAATGATTTAGGGATTTCTTTGGGAAGATCACAGTTTTATAAATGATTGGGGAGATTTTTGGAAAGATAAGTCTTATAAATGATTTATGGGACAGTTTAGGAAGAAAATAATTTTGAAGGCCTCTTTAGGAAACTGACATTCTTCGAAATGATAGTCTTATGACTTTTTAGGAAGATGATTGTCTTAAAAATGATTTGAAAGACAATTTAGGAAGATGACTGTCTAAAATAATTTTGGAAAAGTTTTAAGCTGACTTTTGTCTTCAAATTTATTTTGAGAGACTTTCTAAAAAGACCACTGTCTTTAATCCAATTTCAAGATTGTGTGGGCGTCTTAAAAATAAATTAATTGAATATTTGATAATAGTAAATCTTCGCCAAACATTCATACTAATTTCTTTTAATAAAAACTATATTCTAATACAAACAAATAATGCATCTACCTTTTGGCTGGCATGTACTAAGTCCCATCCATTCCTCTCTGAAAAGTTCCAGGCTCGTACCACTATAAATTCACTTCACATCTAGTATACATTAACACTTCACTATATTGCCCTTATATTTCACTAAAAAATCACTTATTTTACAATATTTTTACTTGAGACACAAATAAAACGTGGCATTTTAAACAAATTTCGTTCGTAGACTGACGATTACAGTCGCTAGGCATGTACGTAACAAGTTAGAACATAATTTCAATTAATAGCCAAAAACCGATTTCATGCCATTCTAGGCTTTAACAACTAGGCTCTATAGAATATATTTGATTGTATTGAATTTTACATTTTATTATTAAACAAATTAAATGTATTTTAGGCTGTTTCTCCTTGTGAAAGAGATATAAAAAATTAATTAGATTTATTTAAAATATTTTTCAATTCATCTCTTAGTTAAAGAAATATTTGTATCTTTATTTATCATGTAAATGCACGATTATTTTAAATATAAAGACCTTAATTGAAAAAAAAAAGTATAATTAAAAGAGCCAAGATATAACAAAATGAACCTATTTTATTTGAAACATTTTTTTGATTTAACGTAGAATAAGTTTCACCGCAAAAACTGTGTTTGTTTCATCGGTTGTTGAAGTTGCCGGTGCCCGGCATTTCTAATGTGTATTTGCGGGGTCTAGAAAAATCTAATTTTGCGTCTAATCAAAAAATATTTCCAATAACTTAGGAAGCGAATCAATTAAGGAGTATTTTCTTTCATTACAACTTTTCTATAAAGTTTACGGTATAGGCAGAAATCACAAAAATATATTATGTTGATCTTCAAACGAGATTATTGGCACCATCTATTGGCAACTTGGAAACTATATACGAGAGTTAATATCTCGGAATTGGGGGATTAAATGGAAAAATACTTCAAGTAAATGTGATGGAGAATTAAAAAATTAAAACGATTTATTTGAAACATTTTTCAATTCATCCCTTAGTTCAAGAAATATTTCTATCTTTATTAATCATGTAAATGCACGATTATTTTAGATATGAAGACCTTAATTGAAAAATAGTATAATTAAAATAGCCAAGAAATAAGAAAATGAAACTTTCTTATTTGAAACATTTTTTGATTTGACGTAGAATAAGTTTTACCGCAGAAACTGTGCTCGTTTTATCGGTCGGTGAAGTCATCGGTGTCCGACATTTTTGATATGGATTTGCGGGGTCCAGAAAAAAATCTATTTTTGCGCCGAATAAAAAAATACTTCAAATAACTTAGGAAGCGAATAAATTAAGAAGTATTTTCTTTCATTACAACTTTTCTATAAAGTTTACGGTATAGCCAGAAATCACAAAAATATATTATGTTGATCTTCAAACGAGACTATTGGCACCATCTATTGGCAACTTGGGAACTATATATGAAAATGAATATCTCGGAATTGGGGGATTAAATGGCAAAATACTTCAAGTAAATGTGACGGAGAATTAAAAAATTAAGACGATTTATTTGAAACATTTTTCAATTCATCTCTTAGTTAAAGAAATATTTGTATGTTACTTATCTTGTAAATTCAAGATTATTTTAAATATGAAGACCTTAATTGAAAAAAGTCTAGTTAAAATAAGCAAGAAATAACAAAATGAACCATTTCTTGATTTAACATAGAATAAGTTTTACCGCAAAAACTGTGTTTGTTTCATCGGTTGTTGAAGATGCCGGTGTCCGGCATTTCTAATGTGTATTTGCGGGATCTAGAAAAAGAATCTTTTTTTTCGTCTAATCAAAAAATACTTTAACGTTGCAGATTTCGGTACGTGATATATAATTTTACGCGTTAAGTGCAATTACCAGTCGTCAAAATCTCAGCCCCCAAAAATATTAATGGGTCGACTGTACATATCGAACTCGGGTTCTCAAATCCACATGCTGAGCTATCTGCTCTATATAATTATTATTAATTATTTCCTATCAGCATACCGTCTATAATAATTGTTATCCAATTTATTGTAGCCCAAATTTTTTCAGCTTGTAATCACTAAACAGGAAAGTAACAAAATCTGATGTGGACACCACATGACTTCCTTGTACGCGTATTAAACTATAGATATTTTTTTAATTGCACATATTTGACATTAAATCTTTTATTTTTTGTTCTAATCCATAGCAAACTTAATTTTTTTTAAAATAAAAATATATATAATATTTAAATTTAGATATCTCGTTTATGCAAAAAGCTAATTTAAAAATTCTTAATGTGCTAGACGCAGAATTTAATTCTCTAAAACTTTTATTTGCAGCATTTATTTCTAAAATTAAAATAATACCATTTTTTTCAAGGAAAACTGTTAGCAGCTTCATGTAATGTGCCACTTCCGGTTAATCTATTTTAACCAAAATCTATTATGTTATTTCCATTGATATAGTAGTCATATATACCAAATTTGGAAAGTTTTAAATTATATTTGAATATAGTTTTTCATGAAAATCTATTATAGGCTTCAAGTAAAGTACCACTTCCGGTAATTGTATAATGACCAAAAAGGGAGGTGCACAACTAGATGTTATGACAGTCCTAAATATAAAGTGTCAATTTTCTACGGCTTACCGTTTTTGAGTTATGCGAGATACGTACGTACAGACGGCACGACGAAATTAGTCAAAATGGATTCAGGGAGGGCCTATTACCTATTTCAGTTGAAATCTGAGAACCGAAAATTTTCGCGATTACAATACTTCCTTTACTTCGTACAAGGAAGTAAAAATGATCGATACTTCTGTAGATTCTTTAAAAATTGCTATTAATTGTCAAGTATTCTAATTAATATTTGATTCACATAATTATTTCGTGCCCCCAAAAGTTCCGAGTTTATGAATTGTCGTGCCTATGGACTGTGACATCACTCCTTCCTATATCTGCACTCCTATTTCTCATGTAGAGAGTAGGTATATGGATTTTTTAAATATATATTTTTAATCGTTTAACGCTATTTTAAATAATAAAGATAAAAAGGAATATATTTTAACTATGGTATTAGTCGATAGAATAGAATTTTTTTAATTTACTGCCATAAATAATTTTACTATTATTTAATTAAAAATTTAGTATATATCATTGCTAACTGATGGTGCATCAGATCATAAGGAAATAATTGCAATACATGTAAAACTTCTATTTATAAAGCTAAAAGGTAGAAATTATTATGTCTTTATATATGGAGTATTTTTATATATTTAAAGATAACTAAATATAAAAATCCCTGAATAGTACATTTTATTTTGCTATCGCTGGCAACACTGATTCAATTCAACCGGGATTTCCTGCAAAGTTGTTGATTTTGATATAAACTTTTACATTTAGAAACTTGTTAAGAACTTTTAAAGCATTTTAAATCACAATTAACAGCTGTAGTAGACATTTACAATTTAAATATACATTCTGCGAATTAAAATTTCGTTGTAAATAAATAAATAGTATAGACTTTTCTTTTCTCTTTTTCGAAGAGATTGAATCATGGACATTTTCGCGCCATGTCAATGATTCAGAGCTTCGATTGTGACGTTTGTTACTTCTGTCCTTATTTATTTGCACTGCTATCGCTATTCGCTATCCGTGTTCTGTGTTTTTACCAAGGTTTTATTACGTTTTATGTGTCCGTGAATAATGTAACTGTTATTTCGTTAAAGATTTTATTTTATTAATTTTATATTTTTAATACCATGGCACACATCATACAGGTGCTATGTTTATTGTTAACAATAATTGAAAATATCAATTGTTTTGTTGTTCGCAATGCAAATGTGACGGAAGAAAGTTTCCTCATTAACCCTAAATACCATAGTTACGAAGAATTGACAGATTTGTTTAAAGATTTAGTGGAGAAGAACCCAACTCGTGCAAAATTACACACTGTGGGAAAATCAGTGCAAAATCGTGAATTATGGGCAATAGAAATCAATTCAAATGTACGGAATCGTACTCTTTTAACACCGATGTTCAAATTTGTTGCAAACATGCATGGAGATGAAACAGTTGGTAGGCAATTAGTTATTAATATGGCTGAATATTTATTGAACAATTACGGAAAGGACGAAAGGGTTACGAAATTAGTTAATTCAACTGATATCTATTTAATGCCTTCCTTGAATCCAGATGGCTATGCAGCATCGAAGGTACGTGTCTCATTTATTTTGTTAAACAAATACATTTCAATCTGTTTAGCATATGTTACATTCATCATGGCAGGCTTTTGTTATTGTATTTGTTTTATCGCATTTTTAAAATAACATTTTTTCAATGTAATTTCGATTATTCTTATCAAATTTATTGAACAGGAAGGAGAATGTGATTCACTCAAAGGCTACGTAGGTAGAGAAAATGCAAATCATATCGATTTAAATAGAGATTTTCCGGACCAGTTTAACAAAAAACTCCGAGCTGGAAATCTTATATCAGGAAGACAACCCGAAACAATTGCTATGATGTCTTGGATTGTTTCACAACCATTTGTTTTATCCGGAAATTTACATGGCGGAGCTGTAGTTGCTAGCTACCCGTATGATAATTCCGCGTAAGATAATAATTTTTAGTTTGTTAATAATAATTTACAATTAGAATTATATTTTTAGAGTTAATAGACCATGCTGTATAGAAAGTTTAGCTCCAGATAACGCAGTTTTTAAACAACTTGCGTTAACATACGCTGGACAACATCCAGTAATGAAGGAAGGTGGGAATTGCGAGCCAGAACATTTTCCTCAAGGAATTACAAACGGTGCATTTTGGTATGAAGTAACAGGCGGAATGCAAGATTTTAACTACGTTCATTCAAACTGTTTCGAAGTTACTTTCGAGTTAAGTTGTTGCAAATTCCCTGCAGTAACTGCAATGCCAGAAGAGTGGCGCAAGAACAAAGAATCCATGCTTTCGTTTATTGAATCCATCCATTGGGGTGTTAAAGGTTTAGTGAAATCTAATAGTGGAGAACCAATTTCAGGAGCTGAAGTTGTTGTTACTACTGTTGCTCATAATGTTACAACAACTGAGCAGGGAGAATATTGGAGGCTTTTGTTGCCTGGAAGTTACGAACTTCAAGTTTTCGCCAGTGGATATGAACCCTCGGAGAAGGTCCAGGTTCAAGTTGAATCTGGGAAGACTCTTCTGAAGAACTTCACCCTCAAGGAACTGCCTATTCCACCAGGTAATAGAGAAGACCACATTTATTGGCAAAACTAATACTCATATACTAAATCTCACATTTTTTTATTAGTAATACTCAGTGCTTTCTCAATATACGTACGCTTTAATTTTTATGTTATATGTTCTCTTTGCACAACGTACAAATTTAAAATTGTGCCATTTGATGGTAAATATGATTGTTAATATTTTAGGTACACGTCGAACAATTTTTTTCTGATTTGCTATTTATACTATTTAATAGTTAGTAATATATTTATAAAACATATCAAATAAAAAACATTTAATCGATTATATTCTTATATTGCTTAATGAAATTAACTATTATAGGTTCTAGTTAATTAAAGTCTGACAATCATATCGAATAATTTTTTAATCGCAATAATAGTTTAAGGAAATAAAATACAGTAAGTTTGCTATAATTTTTGGCACTTTGTGATTTTAATTTACGCATTTATAAAATTTTGTACTACTTTTTATTATTGTATGACAATAAAGATTTATTGGCAAAAATACTGTATTTTAAATATTCAACCTTCATCCTTGCACAAGTTTTTTTAAAACTTTTTCTACTTCTATTTAAAATTATTGAGCGTGACAGCTCTATTAAAAATAGCTATGGATAAATTATATATTTTTATGATTACAAAGTCGTCAAAAATCATGGTCTTCAACGAGACGAAGTAAAAATTCTAAATATTTATTGCGGAATTGAAAAATATAGTTATATTTCTGGGGTAAAACGCAAATAATTTTTATTTAGACGGTTCATGGAAGCACCTAATCACCGAAGACTCGCCTCTTTTCGACCAATACGGCTTCATGCTGCCAACTGAATTCATACACCACAATTTCACCCAACTTGAAGCCTTCTTACAAGATTTAAACAAAACTTATCGTGACATTACCCATCTTAAATCCATCGGACAATCTGTCCAAGGTCGTGATTTATGGGTTCTTACCCTGGGTAACACTCCAGCTCACCATGTAGCGGGCAAACCAGAGTTTAAGTACGTGGCAAATATGCATGGAAATGAAGTTGTTGGAAGAGAAATGCTAATTTTGCTCGCGAAGTACCTTTGTGAGCGATATGGAAACGATGAAAGAATTACAAAGCTGCTGAATACAACCAGGATTCATTTAATGCCATCGATGAATCCTGATGGGTATGAAAAAGCCACGGAAGGTACGTTTTTCAATCATTTTAATGAGTAAAAAATAAAACACTTTTTTTCGTATTAGGTGATTCAGATGGAGTAATTGGTCGTTCTAATGTGCATGGAGTCGACTTAAACCGTAACTTTCCTGATCAATATGAAGTGACAAAATTCAACAAAGTTGCAGAACCGGAAACTTTAGCAGTGATGAACTGGATCCTGTCAGAACCATTTGTACTTTCTGCTAATTTACACGGTGGATCTTTAGTGGCTAATTATCCGTTTGATGATAATGAAAATGGACAAAATGGAGTTGAAAATCCCAGCCCAGATGACAAGTTGTTTAAGCATCTGTCTCATGTTTACGCAGATGTAAGTATTTATAGTTATTTATGGTACAAGTGTGTTATATTACAAATAAGTCACGCGAGAAAACTATTAGTCCACGAGGCCGTCAGGCCTAGGGGAATAATTTTCTGAAGTGACTTATTTGTAATAACACATGAGTGCCATACGAAATTTTATCCAACAACTAATTAAAACATTAAAATATACATTTTGACACAATTGTCTACATTTCAAATAATATTCTAGTTAGCCATACTTTTTTGTTTTGTTGTCTAGGTTACTCAATTTTTTTAAATAAACAAAGTTGAAAAAAGGTTGCAGCTGTAGTATTCGAAATGGAAGACGAGAGTTTTATTCCCGAAATAATCATTAAGGAAGCGGAAGAAGCGGTTGTTGATATTTTACCAAAAAAGTCTAGAAGTTCCTATGAAAAAGAATTTCATACGTTTGAAGACTTTAGTCGACTACATCTACAACGAGTTCAACACCCCAATTTTAACATCCAAATTAAGTTGTTGTAAATATCCAGAAGTATCACATTTACCTTTCATTTGGAGGGAAAGTCTTCAACCAATCAGAATTTCATACGTTTGAAGACTGGATGACAACTAAAAACGTCAAAGGTATAAATGCAAGTGTTTTTCATAGGAACTTCTAGACTTTTTTGGTAAAAATATCAACAACCTCTTCTTCCGCTTCCTTAATGATTATTTCGGGAATAAAATTCTCGTCTTCCATTTCGAATACTACAGCTGCAACTTTTTTTCAACTTTGTTATATTTAAACTCAACAGTGAGCTACAAGTAATCATTTATGCGTGACTTATGACTTATAACTCACGTGTGACTTATAAACCACTTTATTAATCTAAAATGACAACAATAATGACTTTATAAGTAGTGGGTGTTGGATAAATGCATAAACTAGCTGATAGTAGAATAGTAACTTATGTATTTCACTTAAACTTTAGGCTCACCCGAAAATGCACAAAGGTATCAGCTGTTCCCAAATATCTCGCGAGCGTTTCCTAGGCGGAATTACCAACGGTGCAGCATGGTATGTTGTCTCCGGCGGAATGCAAGATTGGAACTACCTCCAGGCCGGTTGTTTCGAACTCACTCTCGAGCTAGGTTGCTATAAATTCCCTCTTACCTCAGAGCTTCCTCAGTACTGGATGGACAACCGCGAAGCTTTACTCCAGTTCATTGAACAAGTCCATCGAGGCGTCTACGGTTTTGTAACTAGCTCCATCGGTTCTCCAATCACAAAAGCGTCAATAACAATTGAAGGTGTTGCTCATGCTGTTAGGACAGCGCAGTTTGGGGACTACTGGAGGTTGTTGATGCCTGGAACGTACAATATCACTGTTTACGCGGCTGGATATGAAAGTTTGACAGATCAAATTACCATTCCGGAAGATACTGGAGTGTTGAGTTTTAACTTTACTTTGATGAGGGATGATCCATTGCATTGGGCTAGTGCGTATGACTTTGGAGTTTCGGAAAATCAGTATAATCCCAGATGGAGAACAGGATCGGAACTTAATGCATTGTTGGCTGAGTTTGAGAATAAGTATCCAGGGTCGGCAGAGTTTGAAAGTGGTGAAAATACTGTCTCAACTCATATTAGATCACTCAAGATCACACATGAGGTAATTTTTTCTTTTTCCATCTGTAAAGAAAATATATATTTTTATTTATTTCATATTTATGTGGTAGCACAGTAGGAAATTAAATTCGGTAACATCCGTTTATATATTTGTTTAACAAAATATGTCATAGCCGAGGTGTGTATGAAATAACAGAATTATATTAAATTTAATACATAACATTTAGGTTAGCTAAAATTGCCAAAATGCAGCGTTCTGATTGATCGAATAAAATTGAAAATAAAGTAGCACTTTTCACTACGATGTTTTGGAACTGAAATAGTTCGATTTCATAAATATATATATTTAAATAGCGCTTAAAACTATCTTTTTTCTTACAGATTCGTGAATCAGACGAAAACAAATTTCATATCGCACTAATCGGAAACTTGTACGCCACGCAGCCAATCGGCCGCGAAGTTTTAATCTACCTCGCTCGTCACTTGCTAGTGGGTCACGGATATAACGACCCAACTATCTTAAACATAATGCAAAACTCTGTGATTCATATTATTCCAGTAATCGACACTGCCTTTGAGAAAATCTGGGGCGACTATCGAAAATATTTCAAAGGAAATGAAAAACCATCTTCAAATACTTGTAATAATATTTCAGCTGATTTTACAGAAGTTGGTGATCAGTTAATGACACCAGGGCAGCATCGAGGAAATCAACAAGTTTCTATAGCTAGCGCTTTTAAACAATTATTGTTACGGGAAAATTTTGATTTGGTACTCAACATTGAAGGTGGAGGTGCAGGAGTTATGTGAGTATTTTTAACTTTTCTTTCTAATTACGATTTAAATTAATTGATTTTCTTGACTTTTGTCTCACATAAGAATGCAGATATGAAGATATATCTTCACTAATTACTGTTATTAAAAATCTATTTAAATTTATAAAATATTGTTTCTACGATTGCTATGAAAAGTTGACAATTGCGCTCTCATTTGTCATCGTAAAGTTGACGTTTTCTGTGGAACAATCGAAAAATATCTTTTTTCTACGATTGCTATGAAAACTTGATAATTATGCTCTCATTTGTCATCATAAAGTTGACGTTTTCTGTGGAACAATCGAAAAATATCTTTTTTGCGCGTCTCCAATGGCAAAGCGCGAAAAAGACGTTAAATGTGCGCGTTTTCAGTGGCAACGCGCGAAAAAGATATTAAATGCGCGCTTATTTCAATAGTTACCAGGGATACAAACAAAATAGAAACTTGTCATATTGACAGCTAACAGAACGAATTTATTTTCAGTACGCATACGTTTATTAATAATTTGAAGAAACAATCGTAGAAAAAATTAAGTGTGTATCACGAGCGTAAAGTGTGTTTGTTCCTCTTACACTATTGCAGCTCTCGCCTTCGGCTCGCGCTGCAATTACAGTGCTCGAGTAACAAAGAATCACTTTACGATCTTAATACACAAATAACTATTTTGCGTGTTTCCAATGGCAACGCGCGAAAAAGACGTTAAATGCGCGCGTTTCCAATGTCAACACGCGAAAAAGATTATAAATGCGCACTTATTTCAATAGTTACCAGGGATACAAACAGAACAGAAACTTGTCATATTGACAGTTGACAGAATGAATTTATTTTCAATACTTATACTTTTTAAATAATTTTAAGATGCAATCATAGAAAAAATGATGTGTGTATCACGAGCGTAAAGTGTCTTTGTTCCTCTTACACTATTACCGTGTTCGAGTGACAAAGAATCACTTTACGCTCTTAATACACAACTAACTATTGTAGACATTTTAACATTCATTTTGATAGTTAATCAAAATTGACAAACTACGTTTATAGGGTGAATATAATTGAAAGTTTGTTGCATGAACGAAAGATTCTAAATGGGAGAAATGAACTAGCTTGTAAGATATAATGTTTCATATTTCTAATTCAGATATCCGAAGATAAGTGAACCAGTAAACGTTTATGAAAAATTCGCAGAATCAGTCTTAAAAGATATAAAAACTTCAGGGTTATGCCAAAACGCTTTCTACAACACCGAAAGCACTTTAGTCGACTACATCTACAACGAGTTCAACACCCCAATTTTAACATCCAAATTAAGTTGTTGTAAATATCCAGAAGTATCACATTTACCTTTCATTTGGAGGGAAAGTCTTCAACCAATCATGAACTTCTTAAGTCTTTCGAGAACTGGTGTTCAAGGTTTTGTTCAAGATTCTATCACTCAAACACCAATGAAAAACGCAACGATTAAAGTTCTGGGAGTGAATAAACTTTTTGATGTGAATAAGAATTTGGCGCACTTTAAAATCATGTTACCGGCTGGGAAATATAATTTACTGGTTTCTTGTCATGAATATGAAACGAAACTTGTTAGTATTGATGTGAAAGATTTAAGTGTGTTGACTATGACCATAAAGTTAAAGAAGTTGAATGGATCGACAGATGGAATTGTTGAACCTGATGAAAGTTCCGTAGTTTTCACCGGAATTAAAGGTAGATTAATCATTAATTTAATTAGCACGAACTACACATATTTTATTTGGTTGCTTAATTCATTAAAATGTACTAACAAATGTTTTTGCTTCTTTTTTAAATTAACTAAGTTTTTTTTAAAATATTACATTGCTTAACAACAAAGACAAAATTAATTGTCATCCATACACTTGGTGAAACTAGGTTTAATAAAATATAAACTAAACACTTGGCTAAATCTCACAAAATTCAGCCTCCAAGTCACCTTATGAGGTCATCGTCAGAGGCTGGCCAGCACAGTTAGTAACCATAGACGCGTTTCGCTCTTATTAGAGCTCATCAGTATGGTATAACTCACTTCTTCACCTAGAACAAAGTTCACGTGAAGAAGCTGGTGACGAAGGATTGTGCCAGCAGAGAATAAGATCTCTAATGCCTATGGTACACTGGTCGAAGCTCTTCGATGAAACAACAGAACGCACCCGTCATCGGCGAAAATTGGAGTCTCCTCTATTTCCATCGATGAAATGAACGTAACTCATTTCACTCGTATGTTTTGTGTCTCACTTCACGTTAGCATATTTTTGAAATTTAGTCTTTCTTTCTCAACTTAGAAGCTTTTATTGTTTGTCAATGAAGGGTGCGTTCTGTTGTTTCATCGAAGAGCTCTTCGATGCTCTTCGACCAGTGTGCCATAGGCGTAAAAAACGGTAAGATGACATGAAAAGTTCTATCGAACAGGTAATGCCCATCTACCGAAAAAGGAAAAGCTATGCAGCAATTTTGTGAGACTTAGCCAAGTGTTTAGTTTATATTTTATTACATTGCTTATTCACGGATAATTTTTGCCTGCTTAGGATACGTAATCGATGATGGAAACCATCCAGTAGCAAAAGCAGAAATCCGTCACGATAAAAGCAACGCAACAACAATAACAGACATAGATGGCAAATATTTACTTCAACTTGAAGTAGGAAGTCATACCGTAAGTTATAAAATGAATTTTTCTACGATTGCTACGAAAAGTTGACAATTACGCTCTCATTTGTCATCGTAAAGTTGACGTTTTCTGTGGAACAATAGAAAAATATCTTTTTTGCGCGTCTCCAATGGCAACGCGCGAAAAAGACGTTAAATGCGCGCGTTTCCAATGGCAACGCGCGAAAAAGATTATAAATGCGCGCTTATTTCAATAGTTACCAGGGATACAAACAAAACAGAAACTTGTCATATTGACAGTTGACGGAATAAATTTATTTTCAGTACGTATACGTTTTTAAATAATTTTAAGAAGCAATCGTAGAAAAAATTATGTGTGCATCACGAGCGTAAAGTGTCTTTGTTCCTCTTGCACTATTGCTCGAGTAACAATGAATCACTTTACGCTCTTAATACACAAATAACTATTAACATCTTCTATAAACTAATATTTACTTTTTAAACAGATAATAGTAACTGCACCAGGATATGAACCAAGAACCAAAATAATCAATGTCTCTGCCCTTAATTTAGTCCCAGCTCAAGTTGTTTTCCGCCTCACGAAAAACCTATTAATTTTCGGTCTTCCTCGACTTGTATTTGTCGTTTTGACAGCTTTGATCCTTTTACTGAAAGTTGCAATTTGCATTTGTTGCTACGCTGCTTGCCAACGGCGAAAAACGGAGGGGTTTTCTCTTTTGCCACAAAATAGTTTCTTTGATGACGTTGATGATAATGAAACAGAATTGTTTAAAACTCCTTTGAAAGGAGAGCCGGCAATTGTTAGACCATATTTTGATGATGACGAAGGACCGTCGTTAGATGAAAGTTCCGAGGATGAAATTGTTTTGTTGAATTCGGAAAAGTGGCAGGAAAAAGAAAATCTTATGCAGTAGTCTAATAAATTTTTCAGTATGTTCCTTTAGTTTGCCTTATTTTAACTTATTACCGCAAGCATTTATTTAGTAAAAATAACAATAATTAGATAGAAAATTATAAAGACAGGAGGAGTTCAATCTCAAAAACTACTTAATAAGAAAGCAATGAACTTTATTTTAATTTAAAATTCGAGTAATATTTTAATTTGATAAGTTTTAAAAAAATATTTTAGTAATTGATATTATCTTCTTTTTTTACATGTTTTTGAAAATGATAAGCGCACTTAAGTTTTGTGATAAGACCAAGACGTATTACAGCAAGTTGTGATATTTTGAATTATACTGGTCTTCTGTGAAATATTTGTTATTCCTTGTACAGATTACAGAAATTATTTTATAAATGCAATAAAATTGTATAGAATGACAAAATATATTTATAAATCTTATTTATTTGTGTTTAATGAATCAGTTTCTTTTTAATGTAAGGTAAGTATAAATTTATTATTGAATCTACTTCCTATTATTCATATAATAATCATGCAAAAAAAGTTTTCATAAAACCGGTATAATAAATTTATTTGTTGATTTTGGTAGCTACCTCGAGTTATACATTTTATCTAGCATATCTGCCTGTGTTTGGAAAAATTTTTGAGAGTGTTATTATGAACAAAATAAAATACGATTTTAACCATATCATCATTCAAAAACAAACCGGCTTTTGTAATAAAAAATCGATACTCAATAATCTTATTCCATTCACAGAATTTGTTGCTAGTTCTGTGGATAAAAGAATTCAAGTGGATACAGTGTACACAGATTTCAGTAAGGCATTTGATCGTGTTAATCATGACAAATTAATTACCAAATTATCAGCATACGGAATACATGGTTCACTCTTGAGATGGTTTGACTCTTATATAAAAAATCGCTCTCAGTTGGTTTTCTGTAATGGCTTCAAATCTCGCTTAATCAAAATTAATTCTGGCGTACCTCAAGGGTCTCATTTAGGTCCCTTGTTATTCAATTTATATATTAATTCTATATCTAAATGTTTAAAAAATTGTGAATTTTTATTGTTCGCTGATGATTTGATTGAAGCTTTATTATTCGATTTCAACTGTAGCTGATTCTATCTTAATGCAAGAGGATTTATTGTGATTACAAAATTATTGTTTTGAGAATGATCTATTATTAAATGTAGATAAATGTTACGTTATGAGTTTTACACGTAATAGAACACTTATTTCTCACAACTATAACTTGTACGGATTAAATCTAAAAAGAAAAACATCAAATCGTGATCTTGGAGTAATTTTTGACTCCAAATTATTGTTCAATGAACATGTAGACCATATTGTAGCCAAAGCATATAGAACATTAGGATTCATTTATAGAACAGCTAAATGTTACCAAAGAAAGGAATCACTGGTATTGTTGTATAAAAAAAATTGGTTCGTCTTGTGCTTGAATTTGCTTGTCAAGTGTGGAATCCGATGTACAACAAAAACGTAATTTTAATTGAATCAATCCAAAAGAAATTTATTTCTCTTTTGAGATATAAATTCTATTTATCTGACACCAATTATAATTTTATAGTAAATGAATGCAATTTGGTTTCACTCGAAATACGAAGAGCAACTGCGGATATGGTCTTTTTATTCAAAATAATTAATAATCTCACTGATACATACAGCATTATTGATAAATTAAATTTTCATGTTCCGTCGATTCAAACCAGACACAGCAAAGTTTTCTACGTGAATAAATTTCATTCTAATTACTTGAAAAGTTCACCTCTTAATAGAATAATGCTATATTATAATGAAAATTGTATACATTTGGATTTGTATTTATTTACTTTAAATGAGTTTAAGAAAGCTCTGAGAATATCATGTACCTGATACTTTTATTTTACTTTCATATTGTACACTTTTATTATTATGTATTTCTGTTTTGTAATATGTGGAAACCTGTAATTGGATTTTATATCTGTTGGTTTCCCAAATAAATAAATAAATAATTTTATTTATTTAAAAAAAAATATGTGGTTTATATTAATATTATATATTTTTATTAATTAATATTTCAAAAAAAGAAAAATGTAATAATTGTATTGCAGCATAACTACAATACACAAATGTCTGGAGTAAACTATCATTTAGATGATTTTTTCAGCATTTTTGATAAATTTGTGTTTCTTAATATTTGAACCATTTGTCTTTTTTATTTAAATTTTGTTTAATTCAAAATAATATTAATGTCTAGTTATTGTTATGAATATTTTTGTATATTTGTAAAATGTGTACTTATATAATCAGGTACATATTTTCTTACCTTTCATTGGAATAAAAAATACTTAAATCTCCCTTAAGAAAATCTATTATAAAAACACAGAACTAAAAATACTTTTCACCACTAAAGACAGACACAAAAACACATTTATTATAACATGAAATAACTTACTCATTTGACAGCCCAACCTAACCTTTATCTACTAACTAAATAAATCCAGGTTTGAAGGAAAGTTAATTGAATTACGTAGTAAATTATACAACAACAATTATTTTAATATATTTACAAATAACTAAAGCAATGTTTAAAAACTATTACATGACAGTGTAACAAAATTTACACTTCCTAAGTACATACATGCATACAGATTGTATTTTACACAACCAGAACAATACAAAACACAAATATTACAAACATTATTCACTCACCTTACTTACAATCATTTATACGTTCAGCTATTCCAAGAAAATGTACAAAACAATACTATTATACACGAAATTATAATCGGCTATTTTCTGACGCCAGTCTTCCTCCGTTCATTTTGCCATTCGTGATTGCAGGAAGCGGAAACTCATCGGCTGTCGTGCAGATATCATTCTCGTGGCCCATATCTTTAGGTTCGGTTACAACTGGACCGTCCATCAGGAAAATTGTCAGGAAGAACATTATTGAGCCTGAAACAAATTTTCAGTTATTTAAAATTCTTTTTTTTCAATTTTATAAATTGAGTTCTTATATTATAATGTTAAAAATATAAAGTCATTTAAGATTTAAATAAACAAGAAATTGTCTTTTTTACTTCTCTTTTGGAAAAGGAACAATAAGTAAATTAATATCGTAAAAGGAAACTTGAGCACATTTAGAAATATCAAATATCAGTTTACTTTTGATTATTTGAATTGTAATAGTTATTTACGTATCAACTCACGGTTTTGCAGCATTCGCTTCGCTCATGCAGCAACGGACCACTCATTAAAAAAAAACCCTTTCTGCACGAGTTGCGTACACTACTTTTTCTACAACCATACACTAAATTTTGATAAAAATAATAAAACAAATTTCAGTAATTGTAATGCCTATGGTACACTGGTCGATGAGCGTCGATGAGCATCGATGAGTTCCTCGATGAAACAACAGAATGCACTCTTCATTGACAAACAGTAAAAGCTTCTAAAGTTGAGAAAGAAATACTAAATTTCAAAAATATGCTAACGTGAAGTGAGACACAAAAGATACGAGTGAAATGAGATACGTTCGTTTCATCGATGAGCTCTTCGATGGAAATAGAGGAGCCTCTAACTTTCGTCGATGACGGGTGTGTTCTGTTGTTTCATCGAGGAGTTCATCGATGCTCCTCGACGCTCATCGACCAGTGTGCCATAGGCATTACATCTCTGAATTTTTTTATTAATTTAGAAACTTTAGAAAGATACCTGGTTTAATACATCCATGGCAACTGACAATGACATACAAACTCAATTATTTTGTTGATAATGAGGAAAAATTTCTCCGTGCTTTCAATTTTAAAAATGTTTGAATCGAGTGGCGAACACGTATTAAATCTGGAATTAACATTAACAGCATCACTGGCTGTATTATTAATTTTAATGTAAATAATTGTAAATAATTAGTTAATAGAAAGTATACTGTATAGAGTTTATTTATATTAAATTACTTTTCTGCACTAGTGCAGAAATAATTCACATTTTTTGCACTAGTGCAAAAATCTGCTACTTTCAAAATAAAAATAAGTTCAAAAACGCCTACTTTTTTTAATGGTTGTAGAAAAAATAATATTCTTGATGATTAATTAGTTACCGAGCTTAAGAAAATTAATAATTTATTATTCACTTACTGATTCCATAAAATCCAGCGTAGAAGATGTATAAACTCTCCCGGAATCCAATAGATTTGGATACAGGATCGACTAAAATAGGTAGATTTCCTCCGATATTGTTCATGACAAAAAGGAACACTCCCACGAGGGTAGATCTTACATTCAATGGTACAATTTCTACCATAATAGCAAACACAATTCCAAACCACATTTCAGCGAAGAAATAAGAAATACCTAAAGTAATCATAGCCCACAGGGGGTCAAAATAAACGCTACCAAACGCAAAAGGGGTAGCAATCAATTGACTGATGGCTAAGACAGCTACCCTTGATCGAATTCCCATCTTAGCGACGAATTTATCAGAAACTACTCCACCTACAACAACTCCAATACTTCCAATTACGATTGTAACAGCGAAAAGAGCCCAACCTAAATCATAATCAGGAAAATATTGCTGGTAGTACAGATCGCAGTTGTATGCGAAGCACATGCCACCGCAATGTCTTAAAGAAGCAGCAAGACACAACATTATAACTCTAGGTTGAAGAATAACATTCCAAATAGTAATTTTCTTTGCGTTTGGATCATTAGCTGTAGCTGTTTCTTCTCCTACAGTTTGTCTTTCAGGTTCTCTTAAAGTAAACGCTGTTAAGAAGGCAATGATAAGAGAAACTACTCCAGCGCCATAGTAACATACTCTCCAACCTAATTCGAAAAAGTTGATTTTTGTTATATAACGCCCAACAGGAAAAGCAATGCCATAACCTCCATATATACCCCAGTTAAAAATTGACATGACTAAACCACGTTTTTCTTCCGGAAATATATCAGATAAAATTCCAGTTGACATCGGATTACAACCTGCTTCACCAAATGCAAGAACCATTCGCAATAAAACAAGTTGCCAATATTCTTTAACAGATCCTGTTAAAATAATAGCAACTGAAAATATGAAGGAACAAATAGCTAACAGACGTACTCGATTGTATCTATCAGCTGCAATACCACAAAACACTCCAACAATAGTGAAGACAGCAATAAAACTAGGTCCAGCAATTATTTGATAATCAATTCCAAGACCATTGTAATTCCATTCGCAATACTGCGTTCCGTTTAATTCTAACGATAGACAAGTATCGCTGTTGTTGGCGTCGCTACATTGGACTGGAAGTTGAGCTAGGTAGTATTCGGTGGAATTGAGTTGACAAGCGATGTCTCCGTAATGCAGATCGATGGCGATGGCTTTGGAGGTGACGCCGATAAGGTAGTGGCCTAGTTCGCCTAAGACGTAGCCGATGGAGATTATGGCCAGCACATACCAGTTGTACAGTAGCTTCAGTTTTGAAATTACTGGCAGCATTTTGATGATTAGTCTGCAACAAAAATATTTTATCATAATTTTTGAATAGAATAAAATATTAAATATATTTAATTCGATGGCTGTTTTGAAAGCATTTATTTTCATTTTACACTGTGGAACATTCTATATACAGGGTGTTAAAAAAGTTCCGGGACAGTGAAATATCTAATACGGATCTGCAATAAAAAATGGGGGTTTCCATTTAAGGTTTCAAAGTTGCCCCCGCCCCACCCCCTGGGGGTGGGAGTTGGGGTTTGTGTTTGGTGTGCACAGATAGGTTTTTGCAAAATATGAAACACGTGTTTTTTGTTTCTTGATTCGATGTGTATTTCTCGAGATATTTCACCGTCCCGGAACTTTTTTAACACCCTGTATAATAGAGGATATTGTTGCTGAATTCAGATTGTACAATAATTGTTATTTGATTGTTGAAGTCACAATTTTACATTGTTGCAATTTTTCATTGTTGTGATCTTACATTGTTAGAATTTTTGAAGGTTATAATCTTTTATTTACAAAATCATTGTTTAACTTTTTCTTCCTAAATATATAACATTTTAGAATGAAAGGGCACCCTATAAAAATATATGAATTATATTACCTTTTCGAATGTGAACTTATATGACTTAGAATTACAAAGCGATTCTGGTCAAAAATAAATTAGGTCTCATAGATGAATTAAAGCTTTATGAAATATTTAAGTTAAAGTAATCAATTTAATACTTATAAAACATTAAATTATGAATAATTCGTAAACTTTCATCATATAAACACAGACAAATTTATAACAAAAATAAATAAATAAATATATCATCACGCCTTTTACCCATTACTGGATGTGGCACTTTGCCGAAGGAGATCTCGGTAAGTGATATATTTGTTCGCGTGAAGTGCAGTTACCAGTCGTTAAATCACGGCCCCCAAAGATATTAGTGGAGGGGGAGCCACAAGGGTAGATTTAAATTGGTGAAAATCGTTTGTCGCCTGTGGGAATCGAACCAGGGTTCTCAAGATCCAGAGGCCGACTCTATACCACTGAGCCACCTACCCCATTAACAGATTTATAACGATGATTAAATTTGGAGTAAACTAACTTACTATTATAATTATCAGTTATATTTGTGAATATAAACGAAGTTAAAAATTGAAAAAACATTAGTTGCTACTTTCTAACCTGTTTTATTAATCCACCTTAAGTTTTTTATGTATCACCCGGTGTGTTAACAATATATTTGACTGTATAATTAATCATTTGATAATATATAATTTATTGTAATAAATTATTCGATTATTCACTTAATAGTTTCTTTGTATAAATTTAGTTTTTTGTTACACAAGTATTATTTAATGAGATAAAATAAAAACGTTCCTTGAGGCGTTTAAAACAGACTTCTTTCGCAATTTTTTCACAAATCGGAAATAATTACTGTGCTAAAAATGTCTAGAGGGAAAAATTCGGACGCGAATTTAAGACATCAATTTTAATGTTTACCAGAGAAAAATTTGTAATATTTTCCATAAAATGTGCTTCTAGTAATCTTTTTTTTGTTTGAGAAATTATTATTGAGTAAAATGCATTCTAAATTTTATATGGTTGTTTTTTTTTCATGGATAATAGCAACATTTATTTTCATATTTACTTTCTCAATTTATAATAGAAGAGATAATATTTTTTTTAATTTTGCGTTCATAAGGAAGTCATTATGAAAGCCAGTTGCGTATCGAAAGAGCGTTCATTACGATACGCAACATTTTGTTTTAGACGGTTGGTAGTAGCGGATGACATACTGAACCTATCAAGCTGAGAATATTAAAATGTCAATATAACCTCAAAATCTGAACAATAAATGTCAATAGCAGTTACCAACCACAACATTTCATATACAAATTACCCTAAATTGACTCGGTTTAAAATATCGCAATTTTTTTTAAATTTTATTTTATAGAGGGCGCAAAATAGAAAATATAGTATAAATTTTATGACTTTTATCGCATGCGGCTCGTTTTCTAAACTTGAACGCGTGCGAAAAAACATGTCTTTAAAACTCATTCTTTAATATACTATTTTCTACAACTGTCAAAAAATGTACATTTTTTTTTTATTAATATCAATACGCGAAGTATATGATTTTTTTCTTCATTTACATTACCATAACAACGCGTATTTTGCACCCTAGTGCGCAAAATACTCATTTTGCGCACTGTTTCATATTCTAGTGCGCAAAATGAGTATCTCGCGCATGCTCCTAAATTATTACAAAAATAACTATTTTATAATAAGCCATCAATCGGAAGATTTTTTATTTTGTTACATAATTATATTGTTTTATATTGATTTTTGTAGCTTGAAAATGGCCTAAATAAAGTCTTTAAAGTTTTATAAAAAAGGATTTAAAATGAATATTTAATTTACTATTTTTACTGTATTTCATGGGCAAAATTCTTGTTGTTTGGCGCGTTCGAATGACTTTTATTGTCTCGACCTGGGGTCTCGACTAAAAGTAACATTCTCACGCGCAACAAAAATAACACTCATTTTGCGCACTTAGTAGAAAAATAACTATTTTAGTATTCAAATACTGTACGATACTTATACATGAATCATCTTTAGTCACGAGCAGATCAGAGTTAAAACGTGAGCGAAGCAAGTGTTTTAAGATCCGTAATCGAAAATTAAGATTAATCGATTTTTAATTGTAATTAATAAAAAATAATAATGTAAATAACTAGGAAAACAACACAAATTAAACATAAACATAAAAAAATACATTTGTGATTTGCAAATCATTAAAAAAAGCAACGTTTTGCAACTATTTATTTTCTGTCCAAAAATATGTTTCAAAAAAGCCTACTTTTTTATCGTCCATCGTAGACAAATAATATTGTGTACATCTCGTTCGAGACGTACTTAAAATATCGTCTACTTCAGCTATATTAATAACAGATATTTATGGGGTAGGTGTCGGCCTGTGAATCTTGAGAACCCTGGTTCGATCCCCACAGCCGACAAACAATTTTCACCAAATTAAATCTACCCCTTCCACTAACATATTTGAGGACCGTGACTTGACGGCTGGTAACCGCACTTCACGCGAAGAAATATATCACTTACCGAGATCTGCTAAAGCAGAGTGCTACATCCAGTAATGGGTATAAGGCGTGATGATGATATGATATATTTATTTTCTAACCATTTATAAAACAAATTTTGAATAAAAAATATGACAAATCCAGTAGAAATATTAAAGAATATAAAACACAACAAAGAAAAAAATTAATTATCTTTGAATGCTCACTTGGTGAAACTAGGTTTAATAATAAAATATCAAACTAAACACTTGTCTAAGTCTCACAAAATCTCTTCGTCATACAGCTCCTTCATATGAACTTTATTCTAGGTGAAGGAGTGTGTTATACCATACTGATGAGCTCTAATAAGAGCGAAACGCGTCTATGGTTAGTAACTGTGCTGGCCAGCCTCTGACGATGCCCTCATAAGGTGACTTGGAGGCTGAATTTTGTGAGACTTAGACAAGTGTTTATTTTGATATTTTATTATTAAACCTAGTTTCACCAAGTGAGCATTCAAAGCCAATTAATTTTGTCTTTGTTGTTTTTTATTTAAATTGCTATTTCGTAGCTTTTGCTTTTTTCGGTAGATGGCATTGCTGGTTCGACAGAACTTCTCATGTCATTTTACTGTTTATTAGAGATCTTATTCTCTGCTGGCACAGTTCTTCGTCACACAGCTCCTTCATGTGAACTTTGTTCTAGGTGAAGGAGTGTGTTATACCATACTGATGAGCTCTAATAAGAGCGAAACGCGTCTATGGTTACTAACTGTGCTGGCCAGCCTCTGACGAGGACTTCATAAGTTGACTTGGAGGCTGAATTTTGTGAGACTTAGACAAGTGTTTAGTTTTATATTCTATTATTAAAGAATATAACCAATTAATGTATTATATAAGTGTGATTGTATTTAAAAATAAAATTAGATAATTAAAATTTAAGTTAATGACAGTAAAAACAAAAGGTGTAACGAATGCGACATTAAATTAGCAAAAAATTCTCAAGCCACTTACAAATGCATTCATACAACTGTATTTTAATCCGGTATCCAAGGTGATCTAATCAAAAATGAAACAAAAAGGTAGACTTCACTAAAAGGCCTACTTATTTGCGTTTTTGAATATTTAAATATTAAATATGTGCCGTTTTTATTCCCTTCCTTTCTTATGTTTCATTTATTCAAGGTTAAAGTCAAGTAATATGTGACATAACCAGAAGCGTAGCTAAAATTAAAACAAACAAAAAACTTTTTAAATCAATGTAAAATTATGCGAAATTGGTCTATTATTATCTGGTAGTAAACCGAACATTGAACCATCATTTTATTCAGTTTTAAGAGGACTGGATCTTCATATTCAAAACCAGGTGATTACAATGTTAATAACATACTAAATACAAGATTTAATTAGTGTAATACAGGTACCATGACCTCAAGATTATTTTTAGTAGAAACAAAAAAAACTTGTTCTTTTGATCTTCATTTTTATGAAGATAGAAAAAATCTTCAATATTTTGACCTTCGTTGAGGTATGAATCAGAATGCGAGTCAAATGATGCAAAGCGGAAATTACTTGACAACAATTTAAATCTTGTAAAAAATTAAAATGAAAGAAGTCAACCGCAAATTAGAATCTTATAAAATATAAAAACACAAATGATTGGAAACTATTTTACAAGTGATTAATGTTTAAATTATAGGCAAGTGATATGTAATTGGATATATCAATAAATTAAAATTGACATCCAGTTCCTCGAAAAAGATTATAAATGCGCGTTACCAGGGATACAAACAAAACAGAAACTTGTCATTTTGACAGTTGACAGAACGAATTTATTTTCAGTACGTATACGTTTTTTAATGATTTTAAGTTGTAATCGTAGAAAAAATTATGTGTGTATCACGAGCATAAAGTGTCTTTGTTCCTCTTACACTATTGCAGCTCTCGCCTTCGGCTCGCGCTGCAATTACCGTGTTCGAGTAACAAAGAATCACTTTACGCTCATAATACACAAATAACTATTTCGCGCGTTGCCATTGAAAACGCGTGCATTTAACATATAAATTTTTTCTACGATTGCTATGAAAAGATGACAATTACGCTCTCATTTGTCATCGTAAAGTTGACGTTTTCTGTGGAACAATCGAAAAATATCTTTTTTGCGCGTTTCCAATGGCAACGCGCGAAAAAGATTATTTCAATAGTTACCAGGGATACAAACAAAACAGAAACGTGTCATATTGACAGTTAACAAAACGAATTTAGTTTTAGACGTATACCTACGTTTTTTAATAACTTTAAGATGTAATCGTAGAAAAAATTATGTGTGTATCACGAGCGTAAAGTGTCTTTGTTCCTCTTGCACTATTGCAGCTCTCGCCTTCGGCTCACGCTGCAATTACCGTGCTCGAGTAACAAAGAATCACTTTACGCTCTTAATACACAAATAACTATTTCGATTGTTCCACAGAAAATATCAACTTTACGATGACAAATGAGAGCGTAATTGTCAATTTTTCATAGCAATTGTAGAAAAAAGATATTTTTCGATTGTTCCACAGAAAACGTCAACTTTACGATTACAAATGAGAGCGTAATTGTCAACTTTTCCTAGAAATCGTAGAAAAATGTATTTTGTATTACATATTTTACGATTGTGAATGTAGCTTTAATGTCATTTCTTGACAATGAATTGTTTTATAAGATCGTATTGTTTATATTTCACCCTATTACTGAACTTTGCGTGTCTACTAATTTTAATTACTGTATTCATATGGTACTCAAGCATTTAATAATGATTCTTTGTTCTTACTGACCCACTTAATAACGTCAAGGGCGTTTATGAATACCTAATAAATCACGACAAAGCTATTTTATTGTTAACTATAGTTAGTAGATAGCAAGGTTTAGTCACTTTTCATAGGTTAAGATTACTCTATTACAACATTTATTTGAAGCTTTTTACTTCCTTGTACGAAGTAAAGGAAGTATTGTAATCGCGAAAATTTTCGGTTCTCAGATTTCAGCGGAAATACGCATTTTGACCATCCTTGAATCTATTTTGACTAATTTCGTCGTGATGTCTGTACGTACGTATGTATCTCGCATAACTCAAAAACGGTAAGCCGTAGAAAGTTGATATTTTGTATTTAGGACTGTTATAACATCTAGTTGTGCACCTCCCTTTTTGGTCATTATATAACTTCCGGAAGTGGTACTTTACTTGAAGCCTATAATAGATTTTCATGAAAAACTATATTCAAATATAATTCAAACCTTTTCAAATGTAGTATATAAGACTACTATATCAATGTAAATAACATAATAGATTTTGGTTCAAATAGACTAACCGGAAGTGACACATTATATGAAGCTGCTAACAGTTTTCTTTGAAAAAATGGTATTATTTTAATTTTAGAAATAAATGCTGCAAATAAAAGTTTTAGAGAATTAAATTCTGCGTCTAGCACATTACGAATTTTTATATTAGCCTTTTGCATAAGCGAGATATCTAAATTTAAATATTATCTATTTTTTGTTTTTTTTTTTAAATTAAGTTTGCTATGGATTAGAACAAAAAATAAAAGATTTAATGTCAAATATGTGCAATTAAAAAAATATCTATAGTTTAATACGCGTACAAGGAAGTCATGTGGTGTCCATATCATATTTTTTCTCTAAAATAATAAGGAAATTATAAAAATATGATTTATGGATTATCACTCTGTACAAGAAATTAAAAAAATCTCTTCGCTTTTATTAATATTTAAAATAAGTTTAAAATTTAACTTTTGGCGGTACAAACCCTCATTAGAGGGATACAGCATGATGTAGTATATTTATATGTTTTCCTGAAGGTGTATCGATCTGCTATCATTTTCTTATTTATGGTTCAATTCTACGAATTCGCGAAGAGCGTAGAACGACGACCGAAAAGAGCGAACAGGAACAATGAACGAGAAACTCGAAATTTCCAAGAACTATTTCATTCAGAATTCGAGAGCAAGAGATGAGTATCTAGATTCTGCGAATCTATTTCCTGCGACACTAAATGTAATAGAGAACGTGAATAATTTCATTTCCAGTTAGTCGTATACATTAGTAACATCTTCTGGATATTCTAACAGAGGATTTCTGTTGACTGTTTATTTAATATGGATTAGTTTATGTTGTTTGTTCTGTCCTATTAATTAGGTAAATTGCTAGATTAGTTTAGTGCATTCTGTTTGATTTTATAATGAATTTACGAATGAAATAAAAATAAAAAAAATAAATATATCATCACGCCTTTTACCCATTACTGGATGTGGCATTCTGCCTAAGCAGATCTCGGTAAGTGATATATTTTTTCACGTGAAGTGCGGTTACCAGCCGTCAAATCACGGCCTCCAAAGATATTAGTGGAGAGAGAGCTACAAGAGTAGATTTTAAATTGGTGAAAATTGTTTGTCGGCTGTGGGGATCCAACCAGGGTTCTCAAGATCCACAAGCCGACTCAATACCACTGAGCCACTTACCCCATTACAATTTGGTTTTGATATTTATGAGGATTTGATTGACAAACTGGGTTTCACCAATTTAATATCAACTCCTGTGGCTCCCACTCCACTAACAACTTTGATGGCCGTGATTTGACGGCTGGTAACCGCACTTCACGTGTCAAAATATATCAATTACCGAGATCTGCTTAGGCAGAGTACCACATCCAGTAATGGGTAAAAGGCGTGATGATATATTTATTTATTTATTTATAAAATTTAACACCCAGTAATGGGTAAAAACCGCACCTCTGTTCGATCTCTTTACCAGATGAATGAATCGTGAACAGATTCTGTTTTTGAAAATGTATTCCTGTCTATTAAATTTCGATAAACTGTCAGTACGGTGGTGTGGATAGCGATACGGAATTCGAATCCGGAGATCCCGAGTTTGAATTGCACTCAAGCTAAAAATTATATAAACTACCACACTGCGGCTCGGTGAGTGCGGACCCTGTACTGTAATTGGGATTAAGTTCCTGTTGTACAGCGTAACATAAATAAATAAATAACATAAATAAATAGGTCCGGTTCTTTCCACAAGCTGCACATTCTAATTTAAAATCTCAGTATGTCGTTTAATTATCTCAAAATGTAAATTACAAAATTGTGATTCACAAATAAAGAGAAATAACGATACATATATAATATGATGTAACAGATTAATATATATATTCGTACTGCACACATATACCGAATTATATATATATACACTTGCAGTTATGCAGACATGTTTATGTATTAGGTCCTTGTGTGCAGCAATGAATACATAATTAGAACACGTAGACAACCGGAATACAATGTCAATATAATCTCCATATTATATAGAACTTCATAATGAGATCTACGGAATGGTGCTTGCATAGAAAAAAATACAAGAAGAAAAGATATTTTATGTAACAACAAAGACAAAATTAATTGTCATCCATACACTTGGTGAAACTAGGTTTAATAAAAAATATTAAATAAAAACTTTGCTATGTCTCACAAAATTCAGCCTCCAAGTCACCTTATGAGGGCATCGTCAGAGACTGGCCAGCACAGTTAGTAACCATAGACGCGTTTCGCTCTTATTAGAGCTCATCAGTATGGTATAACTCACTTCTTCATCTAGAACAAAGTTCACCTGAAGAAGCTGGTGACGAAGAACTGTGCCAGCAGAGAATAAGATCTCTAACAAACAGGTAAAATGACATGAGAAGTTCTATGGAACAGGCTATGCCATCTACCGAAAAAAAGGAAAAGCTACGCAATAGCAATTTATGCTTCGTTACTATTGCAAACAATAAATAAATATATCATCAAGCCTTTTACCCATTACTGGTTGTGGTACTCTGCCGTAACAGATCTCGATAAGTGATATATTTATGCGCGTTGTTAGTCAAATCACGGCTCCCAAAGATGTTAGTGAAGGTGGAGCCACAAAGGTAGATTTAAATTGGTGAAAATTGTTTGTCGGCTGTGGGAATCGAACCAGGGTTCTCAAGACCCACAGGCCGACTCGATACCACTGAGCCATCTACCCCATAAATAAAGCAATAAAATGGATTTTTTTCTACGATTGCTATGAAAAGTTAACAATTACGCTCTCATTTGTCATCGTAAAGTTGACGTTTTCTGTGGAACAATCGAAAAATATCTTTTTTGCGCGTCTCCAATGGCAATGCGCGAAAAAGACGTTAAATTCGAGCGTTTCCAATGGCAACGCGCGAAAAAGATTATTTCAATAGTTACCAGGGATACAAACAAAACAGAAACTTGTCATATTGACAGTTAACAAAACGAATTTAGTTTTAGACGTATACCTACGTTTTTTAAAAACTTTAAGATGCAATCGTAGAAAAAATTATGTGTGTATCACGAGCGTAAAGTGTCTTTGTTCCTCTTGCACTATTACCGTGCTCGAGTAACAAAGAATCACACAACGCGTGAAAAATATATTAAATGCGCGCTTATTTCAATAGTTACCAGGGATACAAACAAAATAGAAACTTGTCATATTGCCAGTTGACAGAACGAATTTATTTTCAATATCACGAGCGTAAAGTGTATTTGTTTCTCTTACACTATTGCAGCTCTCGGCTTCGGCTCGCGCTTCAAGTACCGTGTTCGAGTAACAAAGAATCACTTTACGCTCTTAATACACAAATAACTAATTTGGAATTGTTATTATTATTTAGTAAAAATAGTAATTTATTTATTTATTTATGTTACGCTGTACAACAGGAATTTAATCCCAATTACAGTACAGGGTCCGCATTCACCGAGCCGCAGTGTGATAGTTTATATAATGTTTAGCTTGAGTGCGATTCGAACTCGGGATCTCTGGATTCGAATTTCGTATCGCTATTCACACCACTGTACTGACGGACAAATTTAGGCACCAAGGGCGTTAAGTAGATGATAATGCACAGAGGACGACGGTATTCAGTCTGAGAAATGGATGTCACCCAAGGGCATTATCATCTAGTAACGTTGGTGGTGCATACAAATTTTTATTTTTCACTAGAATAGGTATAATTAGTTTTAATAAATAAATAAATAAATATATCATCACGCCTTTTACCCATTACTAGTGTGGTACTCTGCCTAAGCAGATCTCGGTAAGTGATATATTTTTTCCCGTGAAGTTAGATTACCAAGCGTCAAATCACAGCCCCATTCTAGCATGAACATTCAGGTGGTTTAGACGTGTTACCTGTGTGTGCTATCTACGATCGTTTTTCAGCTGTTCATTTATAACTGCAGTTTTATTTTTTGTTTTTTGACGTTAAACCTTAAAGATATTAAAATGACACGACTACAACAAGATGAAGTTATAGCGATTGCTAAACAAGCTGCTTGTGACTATTTGCATTCTGACGAGTTCATGGTGAAAATAGCTACAGCTGTTTCTGAAAAAGTGGAAGCTGTTTTTCGGGAACAATTATCTAGGCTTACTAAGCAACTTAAAGATCTGCATGATGAACTTCACCACAAAGATCTGCAAATTTTGTCGATGGGAGATGAAATTGACCGCCTACATCAATATAGTAGGCGTAACTGTCTGCGTGTTTTCGGAATCCAGGAGAATAGAACCGAGTCTACGGATGATGTCCTCCTGAAGTTATTTAAGGAGAAGCTGGACGTGACCCTGGATCCTGCGGCCATCGATAGGTCTCATCGTGTGGGAAAACACCATAAAGATAAGTGCAGACCTATTATCGTTAAATTTTGTAGCTACAAAGATCGTGCGGTTATTTACTCAAAAAAGAAAAAATTGAAACGAACCGGAGTAACAATAAAAGAAGACCTTACGCAGAAAAGACTATTAATGTTAAACGAGGCTAAACGCAAGTACGGCTTAAATAATACGTGGTCTAGTGACGGAATTATTTTCCTTAAAATCGGGGACATTGTGCATAAAATTTCGACAATGAAAGAACTGAGTAATGTGAAGTAATTATTTTGCCCTTGTCACTGCTGAAACTTGAAAATCTTGCTTCTGGTCGTTTCTCTGCTTCATATCAATATTTTATGTTTATTATGTTTTGCTAAAATATATTTTTTGTAATTAATACGCCACACAGTGATTTATGTCTATTTTCAATTTGTATTACACATTTTTATTTTTGTAATTGTCTGCACTTACTTATTATTTAATAGCATACTAGTACGTTTTTTCACTATCTCAAGGTTTATTTCTAAATAATCAAATTTCTTGATAGATTTATTTATATCTTGTAAATTTTATTAATACGTAATTATTTAAATAGCGTTTGATACGCAAAGTCAAATTATTAGTAGGTAACCTTCATATACTTTATTTGTGAATTGAAGTAATACTCACAGTGTCATAAATTAATTTGACCTTCTCTGTTGATTAACAATTTTTATATACTTGTCGATACAATGTTCTCAGTTCATTGACCTTGTTTGATAAATAATCAGTTTACACTTATTTATAATTTTGTTCTTAGTTTGTCTATATTATGCCTTTATCTAGTTTATAATTATGATTTATGTGGGTCATGTCAATATTAGATCATTGTCAACGCATTTTGAGGAATTTAAAGATTTTATACTAAGTGAAAATTTTGATGTTTACGCTTTAAGTGAAACTTGGCTGAATAATAACATTAATAGTGGCAATTTTTCCATTAATGGGTATGAGCTTCTTAGGAATGATAGACTTACTGGTCGTGGTGGTGGAGTCGGATTATATGTTAGAACCAATCTGCTGACCAATATTGAAATTTTAAATGACTTAAATATCAATAGTGCTACTTTGGAGCAGTATTGGATTAAATTGGTTGTTGGCAGAAGTACACTAGCTCTTGGTGTACTTTATCGCCCACCAAGTAGTTCATGTATTGATTTCATTGATTATGTTGAAACATCAATTTCATCTATTTTTCATGAAGTTGATCATGTTATTTGTGTTGGTGATATTAATATTAATTTATTAACGTTGAACAATGCAGTTAATCTTTTCTCGGATTTGATTGGTGGATTTGATCTCGTACAGATGGTATCTGAGCCTACTCGTATTACAGCTAACTCTGAGACCCTTATTGATGTTTTCATTACTTCTAGCATTGAGATTTGTTCCGAGATTGTTGTAACTGACTTGCACCATATAACAGATCACAGATCTATTTCTTGCAAACTGAAATTGGCTTGTCCAACTAGTCGTATTCCCGAATTTAAAAGTTTTAGAGATTTTAGAAATGTTAATACCGATAACCTCCTCTTTCGTTTAAATAATTTTAATTGGCATTATTTCTACACTTGCGATGATGTTAATGATAAATTAGAAATTTTCAATCATGTCGTTATTTCACTTCTTGACGAGTATGTTCCTATTAGAACAATCAAATCTCGCTATAAGACATCTCCCTGGGTGACAGATGTCATAAAAATAATGATTAAGTTCAGAAATAACGCCTATTCTCAATACAAACGGACCAAGTCCATAGTTCATTGGAATTATTATAAAACGTTACGCAATACTACTACTGATGCTATTAGGAGAGAAAAGAAAGCTTATTTTGAGTTTAAATTAAAAAATAATAGTGGCGCCTACATTTGGAAAGCTATAAAGGAATTTAACATAAACACTACACCGAATAATGACATACCTACATACTTGAGGGATGTAAATCACTTAAATTCTCATTTTGTTAATTCGATTCCTTCGTCTCAACCTGATGTTTCTCTTCTACAATTCTATCAATCACATCGTTTGCTTAGGAATGACATTGACTTTTCTTTCTCCCTTGTCTCTGAAGATGAAATTTCCAAAATTTTTTCTTCTCTGAAATCTAACTCTTCTGGCGCTGATAATATAAACTTAAATATTCTTACCCTAATTTTTCCAAACATTGTTTTACAAATAACACATATTATTAATGTATGTCTACTTACTAATACTGTTCCGGTTATTTGGAAGCAAGCTATTGTGAAACCTATAGTCAAATGCAAGAATCCGTCATCATTTAACGACTTACGACCAATCAGCATACTTCCCACGTTGTCTAAAATATTGGAAAAAGTTGTACATCGTCAGATTGTTTCTTATTTAAATAATTTTGAAATTCTGCCTAATATTCAGTCTGGCTTCAGGAAGGGATATAGTACTACTACTGCTTTGCAACATATCATTGATGACATTGTAATTGAAATTGATAAAAAACGTATGGTGCTACTATCCCTTCTTGATTTCAGCAAAGCCTTTGATACGCTTAATCATGACCTGCTATTGGCAAAACTTCATTACATCGGTTTTAGCACTGCTAGTTTGCAATTCATTCGTAGTTACCTCTCGGATCGCTGTCAAGCAGTGTCATTGTATAATAATACATCTGATTTTGTTACTTTAGACAAAGGTGTCCCTCAGGGCTCGATTTTAGGGCCTCTGCTATTTTCTATTTATGTTTTTGATTTGTCTGCAAGCGTCAATTTCAGTAAAATTCATATGTACGCTGACGACACTCAAATTTACTTATCCTTTGATCCAAATGACGTTGGTAACGCTGTTCAAAATTTAAGCGAGGATTTAAAGGCTATATCAAATTATAGTTCAGCAAATTGCCTTAAAATAAATGAATTAAAGTCCATGATTATGTTACTTGGTAATAATAAAACGAGAGAGGAGTTCTTGCGGAATAATTTAATTAACGTCTTCATAAATAATATCAAAATTAACATTTCTCATACATGTAAAAATTTAGGACTATTGCTTGATTGTAAACTTAGATTCTCAGAATATGTATCACTTCTCATCAAAAAAGCCTTCCTAGCTCTGAAAAATCTATATATGAACAGATTTATTTTATCCAAACAAAATAGGGTGATCTTATCTAGCAGTCTTGTTCTTTCTGTATTTAACTACTGCGACACAATTTATGGATCACATATTTCCTCTCATGACGAAAGGCGAATACAGAGAGTGCAAAATTGTTGTATACGATTCATCTTTGGTTTGAAGAGACGTGATAACGTTTCATCACGTATAAAGGAATTAGGCTGGCTTAATATGAAAGAAACTAGACATCTACATGCTGCATGTTTAGCTCACCGCGTAATTCTTAACAAATCTCCTTGCTATTTGTATAATAAACTATCAGTACGAAATCAGCATCATCAACGCTACTTAAGAAATATACTACAATATCACATACCTACTCACAATACTGCTCTTTTTAAACGTACTTACAGTCATGTTGTCCCTAGCATTCTTAATATAATACCTTCTCCATTACTAAATTTACAACCAGCTACGTTTGCATCTACATTGAAAAAATTGTTACTTAGTGGTACAATTTCACTTAATTGAATCTTTAAACCTTACTCTATTATTGTATTTATGATCTATTTTTATATCTATTGTTAATCCATATTTGTCTACTTTTAATTAGATTATTTATCATGTTTATTAATAACCATGTTTATCTTATGTATGCCTAATAACTTGAATTTATGCTATACCATAATTATATAAATTTATTTTGTTATTTTGATGTAAAGGTTAAATGGGAGATCAGCTTTTGCTGTAATTTTGCCAAATAAAATTATTATTATTAAAATTATTATTATTATTAAATGATATTAGTGAAGAGGGAGCCTCAGGGGTAGATTTAAATTGGTGAAAATTGTTTGTCGGCTGTGGGACTCGAATCAGGGTTCTCAAGATTCACAGGCCGACTCGATACCACTGAGCCACCTACCCCATATAGTTTTAATTTATAATAATATACGATAAGTTAATGTTATTTTATTCTATGATATGTTATGTAAACTTTGAATCCAACTTTAGTCACACTAACTTAAGATACGCTGCAGATTTAATATTACATTATGTATATAGTAATTTAAAGAAAACATCTTAAGTATCTACTTTAAAATCGTAATTAGAAAGATGATGTAATATTTAATGAATGACAGTTAGTAATCAAAGTGTTTTGGAATGATGTGTAAAAAAAATTAACAAAGATTAGTTTAATATATCAGTGAATATCATTGATCTTTAAGTACTTTCAATTTTTAAATAAATATGCAATATTTATGCAATTTGAAATAAAATACACAAAAATAGAACATTTGTTGACAGTTTTTGGCAGAAGCGTGATGATATATTTATTATAATAATTGAAAAATAACAAAAAAATGTATTAAAAATGTTCCGTTTTGTGGGTGTGGCACTCTGTCTAAGCAGATCTTAGTAAGTGATATATTTTTTCGCATGAACTGCTGTTATCAGCCGTCAAATCACGGCCTCCAAAGATATTAGTGGAGGGGGAGCCACAGGGGTAGATTTAAATTGGTGAAAATTGTTTGTCGGCTGTGGAATTTTTTCCAGTTTTTAATTGTTACAAATATTTTACTGAGGTATAGATAAATAATAATAATAATAATAATACATTTATGTACTGAATTTTTATTTTATCTCTTTTGGAATAATTTTCCATTATAATTTGTAAACATATAAATGTTTTCAAATTTATTACAATACTAGGAACTTGTAACTACAAAAATATGTATGATACATACTTGTATGTTCATATACAGGGTGTGTCTGTACTTCGGAAAAAAAATTAAAACGTACTCGTATATAAGACGTACTGATCATGGAACAAAATGATTTTTTCTACGATTGCCATGAAAAATTGACAATTACGCTCTCATTTGTCATCGTAAAGTTGACGTTTTCTGTGGAACAATCGAAAAATATCTTTTTTGCGCGTCTCCAATGCCAACGCGCGAAAAAGACGTTAAATGCGCGAGTTTCCAAAGGCAACGCGCGAAAAAGATATTAAATGTGTACTTATTTCAATAGTTACCAGGGATACAAACAAAACAGAAACTTGTCATATTGACAGTTGACAGAATGAATTTATTTTCAGTACGTATACGTTTTTGAATAATTTGAAGATGCAATCGTACAAACAATTATGTGTGTATCACGAGCGTAAAGTGTCTTTGTTCCTCTTACACTATTGCAGCTCTCGCCTTCGGCTCGCGCTGCAATTACCCTGTTCGAGTAACAAAGAATCACTTTACGCTCTTAATACACAAATAACTATTTTCTACAACTGTTAAAAAATGTGCATTTTTTTCACTAATATCAATACGCAAAGGACGTGATTTTATCATCATTTACATTACCATGACAACGCGTATTGTGCGCATTATTTTGCACATATGTGCGCTGAATAATAACAATATCTTATTTCAAGTAGATCACTGTTCAAATTCCAGATTTCCTGATATTTCCACGTAAATGTAGCCCAAGTTCATAAAATGCCCTATATTCGCCAAGACAGGGGTTCTAAAACTTGCATGGATCCGGATCCATTTTCAAAAATTGTATTTTTTCACAACTCGTTTTTTTAAGTAAAGAGACACCTACCCCTATTACCCGACTTGATACATTTAATTAAAATATATATTAATCTAGCTACCAAATTTTAATGAAGCATTTCTTTAAATATAAAAAAAATATATATATTTCTCTGTTTAGTTTAGTAACTATAATTGCTATTTAGTTTTGATAACCAAAACAAAGTAATTAAGTAGAAACAGACATTTTTATGTGAATATCAAAAATATTTTTTTAAGTTATATTTATAAAAAAATCTGATGTGGACACCACATGACTTCCTTGTACGCGTATTAAACTATAGATATTTTTTTAATTGCACATATTTGACATTAAATCTTTTATTTTTTGTTCTAATCCATAGCAAACTTAATTTAAAAAAACACACAAAATAAATACTATTTAAATTTAGATATCTCGCTTATGCAAAAGGCTAATTTAAAAATTCTTAATGTGCTAGACGCAGAATTTAATTCTCTAAAACTTTTATTTGAAGCATTTATTTCTAAAATTAAAATAATACCATTTTTTTCAAGGAAAACTGTTAGCAGCTTCATGTAATGTGTCACTTCCGGTTAGTGTATTTTAACCAAAATCTATTATATTATTTGCATTGATATAGTAGTCTTATATACCAAATTTGGAAAGTTTTAAATTATATTTGAATATAGTTTTTCATGAAAATCTATTATAGGCTTCAAGTAAAGTACCACTTCCGGAAGTTATATAATGACCAAAAAGGGAGGTGCACAACTAGATGTTATAACAGTCCTAAATATAAAATTTCAATTTTCTACGGCTTACCGTTTTTGAGTTATGCGAGATACATACGTACGTACGTACATACGTACATACGTACGTACAGACGTCACGACGAAATTAGTCAAAATGGACTCAGGGAGGGCCAAAATGCGTATTTCCACTGAAATCTGAGAACCGAAAATTTTCGCGATAACAATACTTCCTTTACTTCGTACAAGGAAGTAATAATAATGTGGTCGAATCGAGTATCGTGTGTCAGGATGAGAATGTTGACGGGTTCGTGCTACCCCATTTAATGGGATATAGCGTGATGTTATGTATGTATGTATGTATGTATGTATGTATGTATAATATATCATCAGGCGTGATGACATATTTATTTATTTATTTATATTTATAAAATGTTATTCATCAGTGTGTGACGACCCACATTTTGTGAACCTCTGTGAGTGAACATAACAAAGAGGACAATCCTGTTTATCTACCGGGCATGACAAATCCTCTCGAGCAGGATAACAGCAGCTGTTTGTCCTTGCGCCGTGAGCTGGGAAAGTTGTAGCGACACGTGGTATGCAACTGCCACCCGCTCGAACTATTTATTCGCTATTTTGCATGAGACACAAGGTTACTAAAGCAATATTCACGTTTTTAACATACTTTTAATGTAGTTTGTAATATGAAATGTTACTAAGTTCCGGGTGTTGGCTGGAGAAACTTATTTTTGTTGGAATGCGGAATTCGTACTATATAGGAAAAACTAACTAAATTGAGAAGTTTATAAAAAGTTTATGTGAAATTAAATTTCGATTCCTGACTGATGTTTATATTTTACAGTCTGTGGATCTTGAGAACCCTGGTTCGATCCTCACAGCCGACAAACAATTTTCATCAATTTAAAAATCTACAGGCGCGGTGGCCGAGCGTGTTAAGGCACATCTCTTAACATACTGTGACGTCACCCGAAGCAAGGTTCGTCAGTTCGAATCCGTCTGTCGACAATGTTTGATTTGTCGTAAAATATTAAAAAAATACAGTTACATGTATTTCCTACACTCGGGCGCTATAAGCTAGTCACTTATACGTCTTAAATAATATAGCATTCGACTACGAAAACCGGCAGTACGGCAGTGTAAAAACTGCGGCTCGGTGTGTCCGGTAGGCTTAGGCCCGATTCGAGCTGTAGTGCCATCAGAAGAAGAAGAAAATTCTACCCCTGTGGATTCCCCTCCACTAACATCTTTGATGGCCGTGATTTGACGGCTGGTAACTGCATTTCACGCGAAAAAATATATCACTTATCGAAATCTGCTTAGGCAGAGTGTCACAACCAATAATGGGTAAAAGGCGTGATGATATATTTATTTATTTATTTTGTTTAAACATTGTTTGTTTGTCGGCCGTGGGGATCAAACCAATTTTCACCAAATTAAATCTACCCCTGTGGCTCCCCCACCACTAATATCTTTGGGGGGCGAGATTTGACGGCTGGTAACTGCACATCACGAGAAAAAATATATCACTTACCTAGATCTGCTTCTGCAGAGTATCACACTCAGTAATGGGTAAAAGGCGTGATGATATATTTATTTTTTATTTTTGTTTAAACATTAGTAATAGTCCTGTCGATTTGAAAACCCGGGTTCGAATCCCACAACCGACAAACAATTTTCACCACATTAAAATTACCCCTGTGGCTCTTCACCACTATTTGAAAACCGAAATTTGGCAGCTAATAACTACACTTCACACACATAATTATATCACTTATCCAGATATGCTACGGCAGAGTGCCACACCCAGTAATAGGTAAAAGGTGTGATGATATTTTTAAAGTTAAATTTTTATGAAAGAAGAATTCGGTTGAAGCCATACGTCCGACAAAGGTGACGTGGTGTAGCGGTTAACATCTCTGCCCGGCAAGCGGAGGGTCCCTGGTTTGAATCCAGGCGTCATCCGAATTTTTCTTTCATAAAAATTTAACTTTAAAATTATCTTCATTACTGTACGTTCAGTCGAAGTCATATGTTAAAAATTGGTGTGATGATATATTTATTTATTTTTAAAAATTATTCCTGTAGCTTTTGCACTACTAATATATTTGGGGGCTCTAATTTTACGGCTAGTAACTGCACTTCAAGTGCAGCAATATATCACTAACCAATATCTGCTACGATAGAGTGCAACATCCAATTTTAGATTATTATTCAAATTTGATGACGAAAACTTTCATTACTTGTTTTATAAGTGTTTTTTTTGCATATTTATATTAAATTGATTTTACGGACATACAAATTAAAGATTAAATATCAAAATTTCGATTGTATGTTGACAAATTTCAATGAATTCTATTTATTTTTTAATATTTTTACTTTCACGATTTTTAATAGTTGAACAATATACGATTTATCATGATCATTGATCAATATGCAAAAAATGTTTCATTGTAAGCAAGTTAATTAATTATTCATATTAGATGGATTGATTATTGTTTAATTAAGTGTGCACTTCATAAAAACGAAAATAAAAACTTATAAAAGAATATAAAACATTTTATTATATTAAGCTAATTAGAAAATTAGTATCAAAGAGTAACTGATCAAAAATATATAGGAAGTTAATTAGAAATGAAATAAATTTAAATAAAAGCAATTATTAGTTTTAAAAATATCTAAACTAGTATGTAAAAATACAGTTTATAATTTTTTATGACTAATATATAGTCTTAAAGTTTGTTCAAAATAATTAAATTATTTTATGATTACTAATTAGATAAAGATAGTAATTATTTTTTCTACGATTGCTATGAAAATTTGACAATTACGTTCTCATTTGTCATTGTAAAGTTGACGTTTTCTGTGGAACAATCGAGAAATAACAAATAAATGTTAAATGCGCGCCTTTCCGATTGAAATGAGCGAAATAGTTATTTGTACATTAAGAGCGTAAAGTGAGTCTTTGTTCCTCGGCTCGCGCTGCAATAACATAAGAGGAACAAAGACACTTTACGCTCGTGATACACACATAATTTTTTCTACGATTACATCTCAAAATTATTTAAAAACGTATACGTACTGAAAATAAATTCATTCTCTCAACTGTCAATATGACAAGTTTCTGTTTTGTTTGTATCCCTGGTAACTATTGAAATAAGCGCGCATTTAACATCCTTTCCGCGCGTTGCCATTGGAGACGCGCAACAAAGATATTTTTCGATTGTTCCACAGAAAACAACAATTTTACGATGACAAATGAGTAATTATCAACTTTTCATAGCAGTCGTAGAAAAAAAGATATTAAATGCGCACGGATTTCAATAGTTACCAGGGATATAAACAAAATAGAAACTTGTCATATTGACAGTTGACATTATTAATTACGTATACGTTTTTCAATAATTTTAAGATGCAATCGTAAAAAAATTATGTGTGCATGACGAGCGTAAAGTGCCTTTGTTCCTCTTACACTATTGGAGCTCTCGCCTTCGGCTCGCGCTGCAATTACCGTGTTCGAGTAACAAAGAATCACTTTACGCTCTTAATACACAAATAACTATTAAACTTATATAAAAAAATACGACTGTATCAAGTGTTTCTTCGCATGAAGTGCGGTTACCAGCCGTCAAATCGCGACCCCCAAAGATGAAGTGGAGGAAGAGGCACAGGGGTAGTTTTAATTTGGTGAAAATTGTTTGTCAGCTGTGAAGATTGAACCAGGGTTCTCAAGATCCACAGGCCGACTCGATACCACTGAGCCACCTACCCCATATTTTGAAATTGGTAAGGTTTAAATCTAAGAACCCTTACTTCTTACCCTGCAGCGCAACAATGTTGTCACAACTGTCACAAATATGTTATCTATTTTGTTATGTTATATAAGAATAATTAAATGTACTTAGTATAAAATTAAATGAAATCTAAATGAATAGATGTTTTTTTCCTACAGTAATTATTATTTTAATGATCGCACAGCAAGTATTTTCTACTAATTAATAAGTAATTAAATTTTAATTCTATAACTGAAATACGCCATTTTTAATACTAATTAATAACGTAGTAATTTATTTAACAAGTAGAGGATAATTGTAATAATAAGTCTAATATTTATACAAAACGACGTACTTCCTCCATTATTAAAAAAAAAATGAACTTATCCGAAAGATAATAGCGGTGTAGCTTACATCTATAATTATCAACAGAATATTCACCAATTATGGGAATTACTCTACCGTAACTACGATGTTTTGATCTTGAATTTTAAGTTAAATATATTATGTATGCAGCAAACATATGCCATTGATAACAATATAAATAAATAAACATGCTTTATATTTTACATATTTTTTACTTATTTATTTACTAACCTGCAAAATAGGAAATTAATTCTGCGAAATTTAATTTTTTTTGGAAACAGCCCGACAATAGTTATTTAAGTGGCTAGCGTAGTAAATTCGTTTTTACGGGCGAACTATAGAAATAATAAGAAAAGTATTACTTCGATCTTCACAGCGTTTTTTTACTAATTTATTTTATTAGTTTTATAAAAAGATACATAACATTTTGTAAACATTTGTAAAGGTTATAATGAAAGCTACTTCTTCTGTTTTAAGTCGAGTAGAATTATGTTTAGAATATAATGAAAATCAAATTTATATAGTATTTAATAATTATTATTTATCACTCTTGTTTTTCATCCATAGCTTACTGTACATTAATATTAAAAATAAAAAATTATTTTAATTTAAATATTTTTATTATATAAGGATATTAAACTAATACATGTTTGAAGTCAGCAAAAAAATTGAATAAGTATAAAAAATATGTATAATCCCATTTCAAAAAATTAACTTTACTTGAGAACCACTGGTTTAAACAATTATTTTGCTACGATTGCTATGAAAAATTGACAATTTGTCATTTGTCGTCGTAAAGTTGACGTTTTCTGTGGAACAATTGAAAAATATCTTTGTCACGCGTTGCCATTGGAAAAAGATGTTAAATGCGCGCGTTTCCAATGGCAACGCGCGAAAAAGATATTAAATGCGCGCTTATTTCAATAGTTAGTAGGGATACAAACAAAACAGAAACTTGTCATATTGACAGTTGACAGAACGAATTTATTTACAGTACGTATACGTTTTTTAATAATTTAAGATACAATAGTAGAAAAAATTAAGTGTGTATAAATAAATAAATATATCATCACGCCTTTTGCCCATTACTGGGTGTGGCACTCTGCCAGAACAGATCTCAGAAGTGATATATTTCTTCGGGTTAAATGCGGATACCGGTCGTCAAATCACGGCCCCCAAAGATGTTAGTGGAGGAGGAGCCACAGGGGTAGATTTAATTTCATGAAAATTGTTTGTCAGCTGTGGGGAACCAGGGTTGTGTGTATCACGAGCGTAAAGTGTCTTTGTTCCTCTTACACTATTGCCGTGTTCGAGTAACAAAGAATCACTTTACGCTCTTAATACACAAATACCTATTTCTTCTTTAAGTAGATGTTTCCCTAAGTCACTTATACTTTTATTCTATAATACTTTTTTGTAACTATAATAATAAAGAAAATATTGTCGGTGGTCGGTTTCGCTGTTACGAAACAAACTTTTTGACAAATTCATTTTAGCTTGTTTAAAATAAAAATAATATTGCATCAGACCTGTTGAGCTCCTCGAATACATTTTACTAATAAAAAAATTAATTTGATTAAAATTCAGGTCAAGTTTAAGGCTTACATTCTTGTGAATATTGCGTGTGTTCTTGTATTATATTCAGTAATTAATATAAGAATAATTATTGTATAGTTATGATTGTCATTTTATATTCTCACAAACAGAAAAAAATCTTCTGTTTATTCAATACCCGCAACAAGCAATAATATATGATGCAATGTGATATTATTTACAATTAACTGCATTTTATTTACATTTGTTTAATCAAAATGATTATACGATTATGGAAATTATTTCTAAACGATTGTTTTTTAAATTTAACTTAATTTACATTTAAATATATTCTCATTGTTGATGATTAAAACAATAAATTATAAAACAAGGAATAACTTCTATTAGTACGTTTTTCAAAAATAAGATAAAACAAGACTATAATAACATTTGTACACAGCCGTTTTACGAAAACTGCGCTATAGGTGAAGTACAAAGACAAATAAGATTTTTTTCAATATTACTTGTGAAATAGTTATTTGTGTATTAAGAGCGTAAAGTGATTCTTTGTTACTCGAACGCGGTAATAGTGTAAGAGGAACAAAGACACTTTACGCTCGTGATACACACATCATTTTTTCTACGATTGCATCTTAAAATTATTTAAAAACGTATACGTATTCAAAATAAATTCATTCTGTTAACTGTCAATATGACAAATTTCTGTTTTGTTTATATCCCTGGTAACTATTGAAATAAGCGCACATTGAATATTTTTTTCGCGCGTTGCCATTGGAAACTTGCGTTTTAACATCTTTTTCGCGCGTTGCCATTGGAGACGCGCGACAAAGATGTTTTTCGATTGTTCCACAGAAAACGTCAACTTTACGATAACAAATGAGAGCATAATTGTCAACTTTTTACAGTAATCGTAGAAAAATTCTATTTCTCTCACTCAATTTAGGTGTAATAGTAATCATTTCCCTCATTAGTACATAAAAATAAATAAATATATCATCACGCCTTTTACCTATTACTGGATGTGGCACTCTGCCTAAGCAGATGTCGGTAAGTGATATATTTCTTCGCGTGAAGTGCGGTTGCCAGCCGTCAAATCACGGCCACCAAAGATATTAGTGAAGGAAGAGCCACAGGGGCTGATTTAAATTGATGAAAATTGTTTGTCGGCTGTGGGGATTGAACCAGGGTTCACAAGATCCACAGACTCTAAATAAATAAATAAATAACTTTCATCACTAGTGAAGGAAATGATTACTATTACAACTAAATTTAGTGCAGGAAATGTAATTTGACATGGTGACCAAGGACACGATATGTGCATTTGTAAATACAACTCTTTTGATTTATATAAAATAATTATTAAATTTCTTGTATCGCAAAACCTACAAATTTTTATGTTTAATGTTGAAAAATACAGTAGCCATTGCAAAACTTACTATTAGTCGTGCTCTAACCTTCGTACTATTTTTGCCATTAAACCCTTTCTTCACTAGTATTACAATATACTATTTCTTTACTATTGCTTCTTTGATTACAGAATATTTTTTTAAATAAAAGTTGAAAAGAATTAAAATCTTGATGAAAATAAATAAGTATATCATCACGCCTTTTACCCATTACTGGGTGTGGCACTCTGCCTAAGCAAATCTCGGTAAGTGATATATTTTTTCGCATAAAGTGCGGTTACCAGCCATCAAATCACGGCCCTCAAAGATATTAGTGAAGGGGGAGCCACAGGAGCTGATTTAAATTGATGAAAATTGTTTGTCGGCTGTGGGGATCGAACCAGGGTTCTCAAGAGCTACAGGCCGACTCAATACCACTGAGCTACCCCATCAATTAAAATCTTGATGAAAATAAATAAATAAATATAACATAACACCTTTTACCCATTACTGGGTGTGGCACTCTGCCTAAGCAGATCTTGGTAAGTGATATATTTCTTCGTGTGAAGTGCGGTTACTAGCCGTCAAATCACGGCCCTCAAAGATGTTAGTGGATGAAAATAATTGTAGATATTTTATTTATTTTGTTATTATTAAAATTAAGTTTAAAATATGTATGGGAGAGTTAAACGTTACACATTTGTTTGCATTTGGTATAAGTTTAATGATTATGTAAATAATATCAGTTTTTGACAATTTTTTTAATTATTTTCAACAGTAATGAAATAAGTAAAATCAAATGTGTTGGCAAATTTAGATACAGAATTTAATTCTTTACTGCCCGATTTTATAAATGACGAAATAAATTTATTTTTATAGTAAATATATTTCAATTAACAAATTTTAAACAATTAATTTATTTTACGTACATTTGAATCGTAATGAATTGTTTACTTAACTCTGTCTTTAGGGGTTACGAGACTTATAACGTGCTAGCCCGTGTAAAAATTATAACGGGCTGTTGACATTGGTTATCATGACAACATATCTAATTTTAAACGTTTGACACTTAAATATTTTTTGATTAAACAAAATCAGTTAGATTTTCAAAGTCTACCTTGATTGAACATTTTAGTTATTACGTTATACTATTGCAATTAATTTTATTAAATATACATATATTGCGATTCAAATGCACATAAAACATTGTATAATGCTCGACCGTTAACTGAAATTTACAGGCTCATACAGATAACAGGCTCGCTGGCGCTCGCCCGTTACCTTTCTATGCTCGCCTGTAAATTTCTATATAACGGTCCTGCAATGTAAATAACTATTACTGTCAAAAGTTCGATTGTCAATTGAATGAATACATTTTATTTATTCCGGAAATAAATTAACCTATCATTTATAAAACTGTTTTGTTCTGTTCTGTTCTGTTCTGTTCGAGATACATGGCGGGCCATAGAGCCAATCCTGGTTTATTTACATTCTGCTAAGTATTGAATAATAATTATTCAATATCCGAACAGAATCGCCAGGCCGAACCATGCACCCTCGACATAAAGACAATACACTACACTCCGCCCAGTTTCTGGCAAGAGCTAGACTGACCTGCTTATACCTTACATGAAAGACATAGTGCAATGCAAATCAGCCGACGCCACGATACACAAAACAAGTTTCACGTCCAGAGGACTCCACAATTTCAAAGTAAAATCAGTGTTGGGTGACTTTTTCAACCACACTTTGTTGCTTCTTTCCAAAATGCAGTTCAAGTTTAAGGCTGGCTTACTAGTTGTTGAGTTGCTTTTTAAAGTAAATTAATCTATCATTTATAAAACTAGTCATTAAGGGGTAAGCCACTCTAGACAAGGAAAAAAGGGTAATTTTTAAGATTTTTTTTAACGAAATCTAAACGTGCTACTTAAGAACTGTTTTTGGATCTTTATTTAGTGCTCTTTAAACTTTATTTAAAAATTTTTTTAAAAGAAAATATTCAAAATTGTCGTCAGAAATTAAAAAAAATGGCGACTCCTCTCGGCGCGTAGGGCAAATCGGGCAAAAACATTCCAGGAACAACAATAGACCTGGATCAAAAAGGGATATGTTTTCTTAATCTCTGATGTATACTCTAAAAAACTACGGGCAGGATTTTGAAAATTTTTAACAAAATGGCGCACGTTTGAAACAAAAGTTCATTATTCGGGACTAAATTTCTGTATAAAAACGACCATAAAAAACGAATGAAGCACTTTAAAAAAAAGCCCACGTAGTTTTTGAGTATTTTATATCTAGAATAAGAAATAAAAAGATTCAGCACGATCCATCAATTAGTATTTCAGATTTCTTTTCGCCCGATTTTGAAAATATGTTTTCGAGAAAAACGCGTTTAAAGTTTCGAGTCATATATATATATATATATATATATATATATATATATATATATATATATATATATATATATATATATACTAGTACTAATAAATATATGCTTTTTTCCCTCTGAAATACTTCCGCGCGGCATTTAAATTAATTATCCCTTATTCCTAAGGGCTTAAACTATAATTTAAGCAAATAAAAAACAATGCACTTTTAAAAATTTTTAGAGTGGTCTTACTCCTTAAACTATTATTTGAAACAGTTTTCTGAAAAGTAAAAAGAAAGACAGTGGAAAACTTATTTCCCATGGCGAAGTTATTGCATAAGCTATATCGAACCGAAGCTATTTATATATTTTAAAAATAACCAACTGTCGTATTGTATTGTATAGCATAACTGTCATTTATTGTTACCACATTTTTTTAGTTATCTAACATATTAATTATTTGACATTTTATCTCATATACTGACTGATAAACGAGCTCTTAATGGCAATAATTGTTTTAATTAAATAGCTGTGTCCTTTAACAATAATTGTTTGATCAGCTAGAATGAATAATTGAATATAAATATGATTAATTGAATAAAATTCCAATATTTTTCAGTATTTCCCAACCTTAATGATATACTTGGTTATTTGAAGAATAATTCATGAAATCACCACAAAAATCAACTTTTTCTTTTACGACTTTGGCAATGGGATGAACGATATTCCTACGTAATGACATACTTAAATGTTGCTAATTTTGAAATCACGTTCTTTACGCCCAAACTTGTTATGAATGACAACCTTTATTTAAAACACTATTTTCCTTGAAACAAATATTTATTATAAGATAACATAATTAAGAATTTTTTTTAAATTAGTTTGATTTCAGGCTTTAATGAATAGTAAAAATGGTAAATTAAATATTCATTTTAAATACTTTTTTTGTAATAAAACTTTGAAGGCGAAGTTTCGGCCATTTTCAAGCTACAATAAAACAATAAACAATTTTTTAATTATGTAGCAATTTTTAGTATGAATTAACAGAGTAACAATTTAAATTTTACGTGCATTTGAATCGTAATGAACTGTTTACTTAACTCTGTCTCTAGGGGTTACGAGACTTATAACGTGCTAGCCCGTGTAAAATTTATAACGGGCTGTTGACATTGGTTATCATGACAACATATCTAATTTTAAACGTTTGAGACTTAAATATTTTTTGATTAAACAAAATCTATCAGATTTTCAAAGTCTACCTTGATTGAACATTTTAGTTATTGCGTTATACTATTGCAATTAATTTTATTAAATATACATATATTTCGATTCAAATGCACATAAAACATTGTACAATGCTCGACCATTAACAGAAATTTACAGGCTCACACAGATAACTTTTCTATGCTCGTCTGTAAATTTCTGTATAACGGTCTAGTATTGTAAATAACTATTACAATAAAAAATAACATAATTGATGCCAAAGAAAAAATAAATCAAATAAAAAACTTGTTTAGGTGTATACTTCAAGAGTCACATAGTAACTAATTCGTAAAATTAATCAGAACAAGAAAATTATAAAAAAAATTTCTACAACTGTGAAAAAATGTTCATTTTTTCGCTAATATCAATACGCGAAGTACGTGAATTTTTCATCATTTACATTACCATGGCAACGCGTATTTTGTGCATTATTTTGCACCATAGTGCGAAAAATGAGTATTTTGCGCACTGTTTCGTATTCTAGTGCGCAAAATGAGTGAAGTACGTGATTTGTTCATCATGTACATTACCATGGCAACGCGTATTTTGCGCATTATTTTGCACCCTAGTGCGCAAAATGAGCATTTTGCGCACTGTTTCGTATTCTAGTGCGCAAAATGAGTATCTCGCGCACGCTCCCAAATTATTTGTTGTCAGGTTTCATTAGTTACAACACATCAATAGTATCAAATTAATATTATTGTTGATTGTTTTCCTTCAATTTACTTAAATAAATCATTAATTATTGTATTATTCTTTATTTACAGTTGTAGAAAAAATGTTGTTTGTATTTCGTGAGCAAAATTCTTGTTTTTCGACGCGTTCGAATGACTTTTATTGTCTCGACTAAAAGTAACAACAAAAAAACATTTTGCGCACTTAATACAAAAATAACTATTTTATAATAAGCCATCTATCGGAAATTATTTTATTTTGTTACATAATTAAAAAATTAGTTATTTTATATTGATTTTTGTAGCTTGAAAATGGCCTAAATAATGACCAAAACGTCGCCTTCAAAGTTTTATAAAAAAGGATTTAAAATGAATATTTAATTTACCATTTTTACTATTAATTAAAGCCTGAAATCCAACAAATTAAAAAATGCAAAATTTACCATTCAGCTTATTAAAAAAGAATTAAAATCTTTTTGCTTTAACCAAAAAAAAAAAAACTTACAACATAATTTAGTTATATTCTTTTATAAATATGCATAATTTATCTGATAAAGCGATTATACAACTTTACAGTAATTTTATTTAAATTTTCTTACTATAAAATATTTTTAAATTCTTAAAATAGTATAATAATGAATTATTTATCACATAACTTATTTAAAAAAAAGTTTATTTGATTCACAAAGAAGATTAAATTTGGAGTTAACGACCTTCGACTTTATTTACAAAATAAAATAGAGTTTTTAACGATCCGTTACATAAAATATTGTCAGGTTATCACATTGTTACTAAGCGAAAAAGTTGAATTAAAATTTTAAAAAATGCATCTAGAAAATAACAAAAATGAAAGATTGTAATTTCAACAATCAAATATCAATTATCATTGTTGTGTGGACTGAATTCAGCTACTTTATTCTGTATCACTAAAGCTACAAAATATAATATTTTTACAGAATTATATTTAAAAATTCTTTTAATGGATGTTTGCATCCGACTATGCGTCATTTGTTTTGTCTAAATTTTGTAATTTTAATTGTAAAAAATATCAAAATATAATCTAGGGATTTTTGTGATATGTGGTAACATTGCTAAATAAATTTTGATGTTTGTCAACTCTCAGAAGACTATAGCTCGGCTGCATATACCGTTGTCAAGTAAAATTATATATCTAAATATTCTAATTTATTTTATTAATTACTGTAAAATTTAAATTAAGCCCGATATTGTTATTTTTTTAGTTAATTGGGAGGCTATTGCTAAATAAAACTTGTTTTTTTCTAAAACTGTCAAAAAATGTACATTTTTTTCACTAATATGAATATGCGAAGTACGTGATTTTTTCATCATTTACATTACTATGACAACGCGTATTTTGCGCATTATTTTGCACCCTAGTGCGCAAAACACTCATTTTCGTATTCTAGTATGCAAAATGAGTATCTCGCGCACGCTCTCAAATTATTTGTTGTCAGGTTTCATTAGTTACAACACATCAATAGTATCAAATTCATATTATTGTTGATTGTTTTCCTTCAATTTACTTAAATAAATCAATAATTATTGTATTATTCTTTATTTACAGTTGTAGAAAAAATGTTGTTTGTATTTAATGGGCCAAATTCTTGTTTTTTTGCGCGTTCGAATGACTTTTTTGTAACATTCTCATGCGCAACAAAAAAAAAACACTCATTTTGCGCACTTCATACAAAAATAACTATTCTGAGTAATCTGAATATGAAAAAAATTGAAAAAAATTGATTGTAAAAAGATTTTTAAGAATTTCAAATCAGGTTTTTTAATCCCAGACTTTTTCTACGATTTACAAAAATTCTAGGACGAAATACATCATATAGCTATATTAATATCTTTGCGTAAGTTAATTTGAAACAATACACTTTAATTACTAATTTTGTTTTGGAGATCATTTATTCTTTTATAAGAAATATATTAATTATGTCAACATGTACTTATTGTAATAGTTCATTATTTTTAAATTAATAAATAAATAAATATTTAAAAGTTTCTCAGTTTAAGTTTCTAATGAATACGGCAAATATAGATATAACCCACAAACTCTCACGTAAATAAAATGAGTCCTCAATAATTTTTAAGAGAACAAATAAATTTGGACAAGAATGAAGCAAACAGTTGTTCATTCTTAATCGACCTTCATGCTAAGCAGCAGTTAATATAGAAATACAGGGTGTTTCACAACTTAGAGCAAAAATTAAAGGGTATATTCTGTACGACGTGCTGATCATGAAACAAAAAGAATTTTTTTTAAATTCGAAAAATTAAGGGTTGCTAACCTAAAACATTTTTTGTAGTACTACACTGGATTCGCTTTCCTATTAAACACAAACAATGAAGTAGGTATCAACTACGAAAGAATAATTACACAATTCAATTATTAGCAGTTATTTATAATAGAATTTTATTTAATTAATAACTTTAACATAATCATCCACCCAGTGGTAGTGGCAACGAAAAATTTTGGACTGGGAAACATGGAAAATAGTTTTGCGATTTAAAAAAAAATTATTTTTGTTTCATGATCAGCACGTCGTACAGAATATACCCTTTAATTTCTTACTCTAAGTTGTGAAACACCCTGTATAATCTTTACACAAATTTATATTTATTGAAACTGCAACTCAAATTGTACTTAAAAATTAGCAACATATCAATAAATCAATTTAGATATAAATAAATTGTAGTAACTTAATTTTATATATCACTTTATTATTTATTTATTTATGTTACACTGTACAACAGGAACTTAATCCCAATTACAGTACAGGGTCTGCACTCACCAAGTCACAGTGTAGTAGTTCATTTTTAGCTTGAGTGTATATATTGTCTGATGGTGACTGTACAAGTTGAAACTAGTTACAAATTTTGTTAAATAAAGTTACTACAATATATTTATATTTTAAAATGTATCACAAAGTAAAAGCTAAAATCAATTTAAGCTAACATAGTAAAATCACTCGACTTACACAGACCGATGTAGTTCCTTCAAAACGAGTTATTTTCCACACAAGCTTCACTTAAACTGCACTACACGAACACCGCACGCACAACTGGCTCTGAATCTCAAGAATGGTTTCTTTTGTTGCGGGTGAACCAGCAGTCGCTGCTTGTAGTACTGGTTAACTCCGGGCTTCTCCGGTCAGCTACGAGCTTACGAATAACGAAGACTAACACATTCTCGACTTGTCTTACGTTATATACAAAGTGGACTTGGGAGAATGACTGGTGAACCGTGGACAAGACCAGCGGCGGATCCAGGGGGAGGGTCATGGGGGTCATGACCCCCCCTTAGGAATGGACTTTTTTTTAATGTTGGCCCTAATACATAATAATGATGTCATTATTTACGATAATTCAATTTGTTAAACAAATAAAATATTATCTAAGAACTTAAAATTCTACGATAATTAAAAACTATTGTTTGATTTATTATTCTAATAAATAGCCAGAAACCAATATTTTGTGGGGATATTATTTCGACCCGTAGATTTGAGAGGTATTTTATTTAAGTCAAGTATGTGACTACCGACATTTGTACTTAGAAAATCAACTTCTAATTGAATAATTTTTGTATTCTATCGAAGAACCGTTAAAAAAATCATCACTAAATTTGTAAAAAGCAAACGACGAATTGATTTTGTTATCTAAGTATATTCTAAAGATGATTTAATGTTATTCAATGTGATTTAATGTGAATTAATGCGATTCCAAAGATGATTTAATGTGATTTAATGCGATTCCAAAGACGATTTAATGTGATTGTTAAAATTATTTAAAGCAGGAATATAATATGAGCAAATACAAATGTTTTTTATATTTAGAAGATGAGCAATACCCCCCTTCCCCCTAGAGACAAAATTCACTCCATGACCCCCCCTTAATTCGAAGCCTAGATCCGCCCCTGGACAAGACAAAGGCTGTAGTTGTAATTGAGAGATCAAAAATTGTATTGTAATATTTATTAAATTGGACAGATGTGTTGCTACAGATAAATTCGATACTTGGTTGAAATAAAGTAGAAATAATTGCATGTTTAACAACATTGGCTGGTAGCACAAGCTTTGTTTTTGGGCGTTTTAAGAGCACTGTTTTAACATGTTAGAGATAGCTAAAACACTTAAAAACACTGCTCTTAAAACAGGCAAAAACAGAGCTTGTGCTACCAGCCATTGTGTTTTATAGTTAATTGATAAGAGTTGTTGTAATTTCAAAAATAAGCGCAGGCAGATGCTCCCTTCCCTTCTCATCTTTTTTTTACTTCATTTTCAGTTTTTACTATACAGTGTGTAAAATGTATTTTTAAACAAGCGCAGGTGAAGCTGCCTTCATTTCTCGATAGATTCGTTGTTAGAGAAGTGGGCGTAAGTGAAGATTTACGAAACAGGTGTACAGGAGCGAATGGATGAATGTTTGTTGCGTGATGATGGATTTTGGTTGTGAGAAAAGAAAGAGTTCGTATGGAGGAAGTGTTAATGAGGTCGAATCGAGTATCGTGTGTCAGGATGAGAATGTTGACGGGTTCGTGCTACCCCATTTAATGGGATATAGCGTGATGTTATGTATGTAATTTTTAAACATTTTTGACTATTTATTCTTTTGTGAGTATTAATTATGTTAATTTTTTTAAACAATTTGTTTATGACAATTATTAGATGTTACATGTAAGTTTTTTGTTTCTGTGTTTTTTAAAAAAATAAATAAAATAAAATAAATATATCATCACGCCTTTTACCCATTACTGGTTGTGGCACTCTGCCTAAGCAGATTTCGGTAAGAGATATATTTTTTCGCGTGAAGTGCGGTTACCAGCCGTTAAATCACGGCCCTCAAAGATATTAGTGGAGGGGGAGCCACAAGGGTAGATTTAAATTGGTGAAAATTGTTTGTCGGCTGTGAGGATCGAACCAGGGTTCTCAAGATCCACAGGCCGACTCGATACCACTAAGCCACCTATGAGTCTTATTGTTATTTACTTTGTAAATCCCTAGAAGAAGGCCGAAACGTCGGAATTGTAACATTTTAAAAATAAATTAGACTGATATTCATATTATCTAAGTTTCTTCTTTAACAACAATATTAATTCTTCTTAACCTAAGACATAAAGTATCATTCGTTATTATAAACTAAACATGGGTTATGTATCGAGTCGGCCTGTGGATCTTGAGAATCCTGGTTCGATCCCCACAGCTGACAAACAATTTTCACCAATTTAAATCTATCCCTGTGGCTCCCCTTCACTAATATCTTTGGGGGCCGTGATTTGACGGCTGGTAACCGCACTTCATGCGAAAAAATACATCACTTATCGAAATCTGCTTAGGCAGAGTGCCACACCCAGTAATGGGTAAAAGGCGTGATGATATATTTAATTTATTTTTTCTAACTAACATTGTCAGGTTTGTTGTTACTACATGAAACAGTTGAATTAAAATAAAAAAACGTATCTAGGAAATTACAAAAATGAAAGATTATCAAATATCAATTATCATTGTTGTGCGAGCTAAATTCGACAACTCTATTCTGTATCATTAAAGCTACAAAATATAATATTTTTAAAGAATTATATGTAAACATTCATTAGATGGACGTTTGCATCCGACTATGCGTCATTTGTTTTGTCTAAATTTTGTAAATTTAATTGTAAAAAATATTAAAATATAATTTAGGGATTTATGTAAATTGGTCGGCTGTGTTGTCACAGAAAAATTCGATACTTGGTTGAAATAAAGTAGAATAAATTTATTTATTTATTTCTAAATGAATAAATAAATAAATATATCATTACGTTCTTTACCCATTACTGGGTGTGGCACCAGACATCAAATCACGACCCCCAAAGATGATATTAAAGGGGAAGCCACAGTGGTAGTTTTAACGTGGTGAAAATTGTTTGTCGCATGTGGGGATCGAACCAGGGTTCTCAAGATCCACAGGCCAACTCCATACCACTGAGTCACCTACCCCATATTTCTATCTATTATATGACATAATTATTATGAAACAAAAAATATTTATAACAAGTGCGTTTTTATTTATTTATTTGTGTTACGCTGTACAACAGGAATTTAATCCCAATTACAGTACAGGGTCCGCACTTACCGAGCCGCAGTGTAGTAGTTTATATAATTATTAGCTTGAGTGAGATTCGAACTCGGGATCTCCGAATTCGAATTCCATAACGCTATCCACACCACCGTACTGACGGACAATTGAATGTTTAACAACAATGTGAATTTTTTCTTGAGCTCAGACATTAAGTATCATTTGTTATTATAAACTAAACATGGGTCATGTTTAAATTTGACTAAACAAATGAAAAAACTGACATTTACACCGATATAAACCAGATTTGGATAAATAAAATTGTCACAAACAAAGTTTATGTATAAATTGTTATTTATAAATTTAAAAATATAAGCAATATGAGCATTCGACAATATGTAAATAGTATATTTATTTATTTATTTATTTATTTATTAAATAAATAAATAAATAAATAAATAGTATATTAAAGAACAAGTTTTATAAGATATGTTTGTTTTCTGCTGCGGCTTGTTTTCTAAATTTGGAGCATGCGATAATAGTTATTTATCTACTTCCGTTAGGAAATAGACGTTTTATTTCACTTATTTGAGTTAGGTGATGAACTGCATTATTTATCTAGTGAAATAATGAGGTAACATAGCAACAGATATCTTGGTAGACGAATTCTAATATGTTATTCTTTTATTTTTTGAATTTATAACTGTCATTAATATGTCAAAATTTCATAATTTCAAACACGCTCTTTCGTATTTATTAGAACGGAAGTAGAAAAAATATTGTATGAAACTAGTAAGGAAATGAAGGTTATTACCTTACTTATGTGTTTACATAACCCGGCTATGCCTCGTTCTGCAAATTTCACATGCGTAAGGTAATAACCTTCATTTCCTTACTAGTTTCATAAATAGCTATTACGAACTAAGTGCGGGAAGACGATGTTCCCGCACGAGCGACTGCAAGGAGCGATTGTCTTTAATAGCGCGAATGAGCAGAAGACGTCTTTACGCACATATTTTTTGTTCGAGTACTGGTATTTAAAAAAGTACATCTTTAATTTCAACTTGTGCGAGTACACCAGAATCTGCAAATTATACACAATCTTTATCAATTGCAAACCAAGCTGCTCCAGGAACTTCGATTTCTAATTGTCAACATTTTACTATATATGTTTATAATAACACTTGTAACAATTGTGGTTCTTCCCAATCTAAAAATATTGGCTGGTAGCACAAGCTCTGTTTTTGCCTGTTTTAAGAGCAGTGTTTTAGCTATCTCTAACATGTTAAAACCGTGCTCTTAGAATACCCAAAAACAGAGCTTGTGCTATCAGCCATTGTTTTTTAGTTCAAATATCAAATCTAACCTTAAATAGATTAATTAATTTAAGCATTTTATGTTGTTATAATCTTACTTTTCCATTAAACTAAGTTGTTATATTCCACAATATGTGTTTTTTCTTATTATTTATATAGTATTAGTCGCAATGTTTGTTTGATTACAATCTGCAAGAAGTTGTATCAATGACGTCTTTAGTTCAGAGGTTGTCAAATAGATGGCACTTATACTGACCCAGTGTTGAAAGAATTTTAATTGAATTTTTAAAGAAAAGTGCTTCTAATAGTAAATAGAGAGAATTTAATTTTCTACCACATGTGTTTGAAGTATTTTTCTGTGAAACAAGTTAGTACTTTTTATTTTCTCAACGCTCTGTAAATACAAATATGTAGGTTTACGGTACCAACAGTTTGGAAACACATGATTAAAAACCAGTTTGGTTAAAGCTTGACACAGACTAGATACACATTCAAAAGTATCATCACGCTTTAGTCTTACTTTATAAAATAATCTGAGAATTTTAAAAATATATTTCTATATGTATAGGTATTAGGTTGAATAAAAAACCCTTTTTTCAGTAATCAATCTTCTATAAAGATAATAAGATAAGAGTAAAATATATACAGCCTGTTTCTTAAAAATAGTTTGAACTAATTCTAAACTTTGGTTTAGACTAGAGATGGGCGAATATCATCCGCGAATAGTCGAATGCCGCGAATATTAACATTATTCGATATTCGCGATTTTCGAATATTAACGTCAGTATAGCGAACATTCGAATACCTCGAATATCGTGCCATATGTTGATCTCAATTTTTGACTATGTTTTTCTTTATCATTTGTACATAAACTTAAAGCTATTACAATACTTTGAAGTTATTAATAACAAAGATATTTTGTTTCAAAACCATGAAGACGTACCATATTTCAAATTTGTTTTTTGCCAATATCAGCCCGTACGTTTCACCTTAAATTTGAAGTTTTCGTCTTTTTCTTTTTTGTTTGTACTTTTTGTTTTATTTTTATTTTATCTTAACAATTTCATTCAAATAATGAAAAGGACAATTAAATAATTATTAATAATTTCAGGAATATTCGAATATTAGAGTACCTCGAATATTCGAGATCTGATTAATATTCGTATTCGATATTCGAATTCGAGAAATTTGATATTCGCCCATCTCTAGTTTAGACAAATTAAGCAAAATAAAAGTAAATATATCATCACGCCTTTAAATCATTACTGGGTGTGGCACTTTGCAGTAGCAAATCTCGATAAGTGATATATTTATGCGCGTAAATTGTAGTTAACAGCTCTCAAATCATACCCCCTCAAGATGTTAGTGGAGAGAGAGCCTCAGGGGTAGTTATAATGTAGTGAAAATTGTTTGTCATCTGTACGAATCGAACCAGAGTTCTCAAATCCACAGGCCGACTCGATACCACTGAATTTAAAAATAAACAAAGATATTTTCACGCCTTTTACCCATTGCTGGGCATGGCACGCCTCGGTAGCAGATCTCGTAAGGGATATATTTATGCGCGTTAAGTGCGATTACTAGCTGTCAAATTATGACTCCCAACGATGTTAATGAACGGGAAGCCACAAGGGTAGTTTTAATGTGGTGATAATTATTTGTCGACTGTGGGAATCAAATTAAAACAAAATAATAAACAAATTCATTAAGTTTTTATTTCAGATCTTTTAATTTACTTTTAAAGAAAGCAATACTTCCATGTGTCAAAATATTTGACAGCATTATTTGTTTCTTATTTTATTTTAAGTTCGTAGCATAAACTATTAAATTATAATTTTGTTAATTTTCATATTTAATTTCTGCCGATACAAAATATAGGAAATGAAATTAGTTTATTGATTTATATCCAGAATTTTAAGATCTTCAACTTTAATTTAAGGCAATTTTACCTTCATAATTTGGGAAACAATTCATACGGAAATATATTTATTCAAAATCGATCCTACAGGATACAAATATCCAAATTACAGGAGGATTATAACAATACATAATATATAAGCAAGCAAAAACGAAACAATTAACAGATTATTATATAACAATATAAATTACAAAAATAAACTAAATTTTAACACTTACATTTGCAAAACGGTATTACAAGGTATTTTTAAACAACAAATTTTTGAATCTAAAAAAAAGAGTTTGCAAAAATGTCAACAGCTATATCAGACTCATTGAAATTTGAACATAATTGTCAGTACGGTGGTGTGGATAGCGATACGGAATTCGAATCCGGAGATCCCGAGTTCGAATCACACTCAAGCTAAAAATTATATAAACTAGCACACTGCAGCTCGGTGAGTGCGGACCCTGTACTGTAATTGGGATTAAATTACTGTTGTACAGCGTAACATAAATAAATAAATAAATATTGTTTGGAAAGAAAATGACAAATGTCAAATATTTGTAAGAAACTTCACAGTTTATCATTGTGTCAATTTTCTATACCCTATCTCATCTAAGAAAAGATGCAAAGTATAGGTCATATTTGACCTTGACCGTGAGTGGCCAGCAAAACGTTAGAATGAAGTCAAGTTTACACAGGACGACAAACATTCATAGTAACTTGGCGTCGATGTATAAATTTTAAAGATTTCCGTTAATAACAAAATTGACATATTTGTTTTTTGGTGTTTGAATAAATTATTATTTTGTAACTTTAATAGAAGAAATCTATTTAACAATAAGTTATGAAATATTATAAAAATAAATGAACTTAAAAAAATAAAATATTAAAATAACACTAAATAATAATAATAATAATAATATCTTTGGGAGCCGTGATTTGATGGCTGGTAACCGCACTTCACGCGAAAAAATATATCACTTACCGAGATATGCTTAGGCAGAGTGCCACACCCAGTAATGGGTAAAAGGCGTGATGATATATTTATTTATTTATTTATCCAACACCCACTACTTATAAAGTCATTATTGTTGTCATTTTAGATTAGTAAAGTGGTTTATAAGTCACACGTGAGTTATAAGTCATAAGTCACGCATAAATTATGACTTGTAACTCACTGTTGAGTTTAAATATAACAAAATTTAAAAAAAGGTTGCAGCTGTAGTATTCGAAATGGAAGACGAAAATTTTATTCCCGAAATAATCATTAAGGAAGCGAAAAAGCGGTTGTTGATATTTTACCAAAAAAGTCTAGAAGTTCCTATGAAAAACACATTCATTCATACCTTTGACGTTTCTAGTTGTCATCCAGTCTTCAAACATATGAAATTCTTTTTCATAGGAACTTCTAGACTTTTTTGGTAAAATATCAACAACCACTTTTTCCGCTTCCTTAATGATTATTTCGGGAATAAAATTCTCGTCTTCCATTTCAAATACTACAGCTGCTACCTTTTTTCAACTTTGTTTATTTAAAAAATTTGAGTAACCTAGACAACAAAACAAGAAAGTATGGCTAACTAAAATATTATTTGAAATGTAGGCAATTGTGTCAAAATTTATATTTTAATGTTTTAATTGTAGTTGTTGGATAAAATTTCGTATGCCACTCGTGTGTTATTACAAATAAGTCACTTCAGAAAATTATCCCCCTCGGCCTGACGGCCTCGTGGACTAATATTTTTCTCTCGTGACTTATTTGCAGGGTTCGAAGATATATATCATGATATTTATTTTTATATATATCGTCATATTTTTGCAATGATATATATCCATTATATAAAAATTTCAAATAGTCTATAATAAATACAGTATACCTCTCATTATTACTTTCATTAATTCTGTTAAAATTATATTCTAAAGATAATTCTTACTTTACTAGCTTTTGACTAACTTCACATCAACAACATAAATCCAAATTGTGTGCCATTTGTGATGTCATTAACGGCAAAGTCTGAACCATTTCCAAAATTTTTATTTGGTACTCATTTTAGAAATACAAATCCTTGAATATGGTGGAAAAGTGTAACTATCAATGAGTCAGAGTGGCCAAATAAAAGTACATTTATTGAACTATGTGAACAGTTACACACTGCTGTAGCAGCCACAGCAGGGCTGGAACGATATTTCTCCACTTTTAGCATTGTCCAATCTCAATTACGTAATCGTCTCGGTAACGACAAAGCCGGTAAATATTTAAACCAAAAAAAAACTACAAAAAAAAAACTAATTTAGATTGAATTTGGCCAAGTGAGTCTCTATCTGCAACGGTATGTTCAGGAAATTCATCAGAAGATGATGATTTGCCCCTATCTAGGATATAGGATTATTTAAATATTCTTACTATTTTTAGTACTATATAATATTTGTGTATCCATTCAATGTATATTTACTTTTTTTCATTACCTATGTTAATTTTTTATTTAGGAGTAATAATTTATTTTGTATTTCCTATTGTGATAATAAATGTGTACACAAACTAAAATTAAAAAATAAATATCCAAAAAGTGATATTTATCTGGTATATATCCTATATATCAGATATTTTGATATTTATTATAAATATCATGATATTTACGAACCCTGCTTATTTGTAATATAACACACTTGTACCATAAATAACTATTATAATACTTGTCTCACAAAAATTCAGCTTCCAAGTCGACTTATCAGGTCATCGTCAGAGATTTTATTTAATTAAACCTAGTTTCACCAATGAACGGACAATTAATTTTGTCTTCGTTGTTTTTATTTATATAAATGAACTTTGTTCACATATAGTTCCACTTCGAACTATAACTTCTCTCCGACATATGATATCAATATTTTGACATATAATACCTATACAGTGGTCTCATTTATAACTGTCAACGCTACTTAATTTCCCCATATTAAAAATAATTCTTAGCCGTGACAAAGTATAGTTACAGATTTCTAAAACTAGAAGCAATCTTCAGAGACGAGTATATGTTACAAATTTGCTTTAAAACTTGCTAATTGCTATTAATAGATTTGTTCTTTTTAACATTTGTCGTACACGGTTTACAGTCGTAGCAGATTTTTTATAACTTTAGAAATAATGCAGAAATAAATCTGTACAATAACTGTAAACCTAGTTTCCTTTTACTGTTAAATCGCTAATTACTAATTACTTCTATCGGTTATTACGTAATACATTAACAATGTATAAAAGTAAAATAAATATAGACTTAGAAGATACAGCCACAGTTTTAAATTTGCATTACTTGTGCATTGTGTGTCACGATATTGAATCTTCTTCTAGTTCAAGTTTCAAGGTTATATATATTTCTTTCTAGAACGACATGTATATTTTTTATGATAATTAAAATAAATTAAAAGTGTTGTATGACATCTTTTTACAACAATCTCCATATTTTCAGTAATTTATTATTATAGCGCAAAAAGTAATTTATAGAAGAGTCTTGTTTGATGTCATAGATATTTTTATTGAACGCTTATTACATTCTGATTTATGCATGTTGTCATTTGTTTTCATATTGTATGTATTATACAACAATCATTTATTTAAAACTCATGAAAATTATTATCTCTTTTGCAGTAAATCATATTCTTAATTTATTACTATTGCTTCTTTGCTCAACTAGAAATTAATGCCAATACACTCTGCCCTTCCCTCTCACCTCCCCTTATTCTGTACAACTTGATCAATATATTTTAACAATAAATTAATAACAATTCTTATTTTTCATGCTTGCTTTATAAAATACCAACAGTTCGTAATTCTGGGATTAAAATCATTTATTATTATTTAAGTTATTCTACTTTCAGACAGACCAGGTTTTTTTTGGAACTATGTTTCTTTGGGTTCAATACCCTATTGATACGTGAAAATTCATCAAATGGGGTACGTGGCCGAGTTCAATTTGCACAGGCGACAAACAATTTTCACCACGTTAAAACTACTCCTGTGGCTTCCCCTTTAATAACATCTTTGGGGGTCGTGATTTGATGTCTGGTAACAGCACTTTATGCGAAGAAATATATCACTTACCGAGATCTGCTTCGGCAAAGTGCCACATCCAATAATGAGTACAAGGTGTGATGATTTATTTATTTTATTGATAGATTTATCAAATCTTTAAGGACGAGTAAAATCACTATTATAATACTTTTCTTTATTGTGCCAGGAAAGTAAAAATTGTAATTATCATATTGAGCGATACAATTATAGAAGACAAATTATATTCTTTCAAACTCTCGCTAGTGAGACGTACGTTTTAATTACAAAACCACGACTATAAAGTTATAAGTTGTAAGTAGTTAAATTTTGCTTGGAATATGTTGATCCTGAGTTTCAATTTTGGGACCGAATATAAAGCTTTAGGATCCTTGAATAATTTTATTTATTTATTGGACGTTTAGATGGTTAACCCATCATCTTCAGTATTTATTTGTACAAAAATATTTTCCAAACCTAATACATATCTGTATTTTACATTGTCAATTAAAAAAAACAGTTGCTAGTATATATATATATATATATATACAGGGTGTTTCACAACTTAGAGCAAAAAATTAAAGGGTATATTCTGTACGACGTGCCAGGGTTCGAAGATATATATCGATCGATATATATCATGATATTTATTTTGATATATATCGTCATATTTTTGCAATGATATATATCCATTATATAAAAATATGAAATAGTTTTTGAGATATAGCTTCCAGAGAAGTGAAATTTTTCGAATTTTTCAGTTTTTCTACTTTTCCGAGGCTATATCTCGAAAACTAAATGTGATATGAAAACGCGCTCAACGGCATTAATTTTCTCGTGCTTCAGTTAACTTATAAACATAGTTTCAGCGATTTTTATTTTTTTTCAATTTTCCGCCAAAAAAATCGCAAAAAGCGGTTTTTTAACATTTTCTCGAAAACCAGAAGTCATATGCATTTGAACATTTTTCCATTGGATTCAGTGGGTCAAAATACATATGTATGTAAATTTTCGTTTTAATAATCCTACGATTAAGGATTTTTGGGAAAATTGAATTAAAATCTGAAAAAACCAAAGGGGTACCCCTTAGGAAATAATTAAAAATATTAAATTGCATAAAATTGTATGAAAATTTGCTTATAAGTTAATTCGGACACGGGGAATTCAACGCCGTTGAGCGCATTTCCATATCTTGTTTAGTTTTTGAGATATAACCTTCGGAAAAGTGAAATTTTTAGAATTTTTCAGTTTTTCTACTTTTCCGAGGCTATATCTCAAAAACTAAATGTGATAAAAAAACGCGCTCAACGGCATTAATTTTCTCGTGCTTCAGTTAACTTATAAACATAGTTTCAGCGATTTTTATTTTTTTTCAATTTTCCGCCAAAAAAATCGCAAAAAGCGGTTTTTTAACATTTTCTCGAAAACCAGAAGTCATATGCATTTGAACATTTTTCCATTGGATTCAGTGGGTCAAAATACATATGTATGTAAATTTTCGTTTTAATAATCCTACGATTAAGGATTTTTGGGAAAATTGAATTAAAATCTGAAAAAACCAAAGGGGTACCCCTTAGGAAATAATTAAAAATATTAAATTGCATAAAATTGTATGAAAATTTGCTTATAAGTTAATTCGGACACGGGGAATTCAACGCCGTTGAGCGCATTTCCATATCTTGTTTAGTTTTTGAGATATAGCCTCCGAAAAAGTGAAATTTTTCGAATTTTTCAGTTTTTCTAAATGTGTACAAAAACTAAAATTAAAAAATAAATATCCAAAAAGTGATATTTATCTGATATATATCCTATATATCAGATATTTTGATATTTATTATAAATATCATGATATTTACGAACCCTGCGACGTGCTGATCATGAAACAAAAAGAATTTTTTTTTAAATCGCAAAAATATTTTCCATGTTTCCCAGTCCAAAATTTTTCGTTGCCACTGCCACTGGGTGAATGATTATGTTAAAGTTATTAATTAAATAAAATTCTATTATAAATAACTGCTAATAATTGAATTGTGGAATTATTCTTTCGTAGTTGATACCTACTTCATTGTTTGTGTTTAATAGGAAAGCGAATCCAGTGCAGTACTACAAAAAATGTTTCAGGTTAACAACCCTTAATTTTTTGAATTTAAATAAAATTTTTGTTTCATGATCAGCACGTCGTACAGAATATACCCTTTAATTTTTTGCTTTAAGTTGTGAAACATCCTGTATATATATGATTAGAACATGTCGGCCATCTTAACAGTATACACGAGCAAAATTTCACCGATTTAAATATGTTTTTTCACATGTGGTTTATCTTGTTAAATTCACAAGTTACGTTACTTTTTACGTTTATGACAGTTGCTCATCCGTGAAGCTAATAAAAAAAATTGACAATGTAAAAAACAGATTTGTATCAGGTTTGGAAAATATTTTAGTACAAAAAAATGCTGAAGATAATGGGTAAACCATCGAATCACCCAATAAATAAATAATAGTAATCAAGGATCCTAAATCCATATATTCCTTTCCAAAATTGTATAACTGTAAAGTAAATATTTACAAGTTTGTAGAATCAGGGACTACCTTTTTGATAATAAACAATAAAATTCGATACGCTTTTCGACTTTTTTCACAAGCATAACAATAAAATAATTAGCTAAATACTATAATTTGTGTTTGTAACTATAATTGTTCTGTCCAAAAACGAAAGAAAAATAATAGAAGAAATGTAAATTGCTTCTCAGAATGCGTCATAGCCTACGCGAGGCTATTTATGTGTCTAATATATTGTATTATTATTCAAAAAATATATTTACAAATATATTTAAATAACTTGTTAGTCAATTTAAGAATAAAGGTAAAATTCCCATAAACTGGATTGTAAAGTCTATAAAAAATAAGGAAAAAGATTGTTATGACTTGAGGTAAACCTACGTACTCGTATGTGAATCGAGATATGGGAAAACCAAGACGACAAGAAAGTGTAGAAATTCCCGTATTTTATTTTTGATGTTTTTGAGAAGTTTCAGACTGGTTTGATGGTTTAAATTACACACATTCCTTTTATCCGACTCATTGACGATGTAATTTGTTGGCCATGACGGTTAATAAACAAAAACAAAATTACTTTTTGGGTAATTAGCGTTTTTCAACAAAATCTAGCTTTTTAATTTGAACTATATTGAAGTCTATTTCTAAATGAATAAATAAATAAATATATCATCACGTCTTTTACCCATTACTGGGTGTGGCACTGCACTGTAGCAGGTTTCCTTTTTGGGTAATTAACGTTTTTCAACCAAATCTAGCTTTTTAATTTGAACTATATTGAAGTCTATTTCTAAATGAATAAATAAATAAATATATCATCACGTCTTTTACCCATTACTGGGTGTGGCACTGCACTGTAGCAGGTTTCCTTTTTGGGTAATTAACGTTTTTCAACCAAATCTAGCTTTTTAATTTAAACTATATTGAAGTCTATTTCTAAATGAATAAATAAATAAATATATCATCACGTCTTTTACCCATTACTGGGTGTGGCACTGCACTGTAGCAGGTTTTCTTTTTGGGTAATTAACGTTTTTCAACCAAATCTAGCTTTTTAATTTGAACTATATTGAAGTCTATTTCTAAATGAATAAATAAATAAATATATCATCACGTCTTTTACCCATTACTGGGTGTGGCACTAGCTTATTAATTTGAACTATATTGAAGTCTATTTCTAAATGAATAAATAAATAAATATATCATCACGTCTATTACCCATTACTGGGGGTGGCACTGCACTGTAGCAGGTTTCCTTTTTGGGTAATTAACGTTTTTCAACCAAATCTAGCTTTTTAATTTGAACTATATTGAAGTCTATTTCTAAATGAATAAATAAATAAATATATCATCACGTCTTTTACCCATTACCGGGTGTGGCAGTCCACTGTAGCAGATTTCGGTAAGTGATATATTTGTTTCGCGTGAAATGCGGTTACCTGCCGCCAAATCACGACCTACCAAAGATGATATTAAATGGGAAGCCACAGGGGTAATTTAACCGTGGTGAAAATTGTTTGTCGCATGTGGGGATCGAACCAGGGTTCTCAAGATCCACAGGCCGACTCCATATCACTGAGCCACCTACCCTATATTTCTATTTATTATAGACATAATTATTATGAAACAGATAGTATGTTATGCATCAAGGGAGGGAAACAAGCGATTATTCCCGCGTGGAAGTTGACAAATCGAGACGTAAGCAAGGGCTGAAGGCTCGAGCTGAAGTCGAGGTTTGCCAACTTCACACGCAGGATAATCGCGCCCTCCCGTGAAGCATATTATACTTTTCGTAACAAGTGCACAAAAATTACCGTCTTATCGGGACAAATGTCAAATATGGGTTGCGTAACTAGTTACCTAGGAAACGCAGCAAACAGCTAATAATCGTAGTCTCTAGGGAGAGAAACATGCTACCTAGAGAGAGAAACAAGCAGTGTTTCTCTCTCTAAAATTAGGAAATAAGAACGTGTTTCTTGTGCATGTGTTACGAAAATAAATATATCATAACGTCTTTTACCCATTACTGGGTGTGGCACTCCTTCCTAGCAGATCTCGGTAAGTGATATATTTCTTCGCATGAAGTGCGAGTACCACTCGAAAATAACGGCCCTCAAAGATGTTAGTGGAGGGGGAGCCACAGCGGTAGATTTAATTTGGTGAAAATTGTTTGTCGGCTGTGGAGATCGAACCAGGGTTCTCAAGATCCACAGGCCGACTCGATACCACTGAGCCACCTACTCCATATTTCTATTTATTATATGACATAATTATTATGAAACAAAAAATATTAATTACAAGTGCGTTTTTAGCAGTTTCTCTCCCTAGGTAGGATGTTTCTCTCCCTAGAGACTACGACTGTTAGCTGTTTGCGGCGTTTCCTAGGTAACTAGTTACGCAACCTATATTTGACATTTGTCCCGATAAGACGGTAATTTTTGTGCGCTTGTTACGAAAAGTGTAATATGCTTCACAGGAGGGCGCGATTATCACTTGTGTGAACTTCACACTTGGGAATAATCGCTTGTTTCCCTCCCTTGATACATAACATACTATTCCTTGCTGTCTTTTACAAAATATAAGAATGTTTCAATACATTTAAAATGTATTCATTAACTAAATTTCATCGACAAACAAAAAAACCCACGAAACAAACTAACAGAAATAAGGTTGGTAACATATATTGTACATTTGTGAACACGTGAAATTTAAAATTTAAATTTACTTAATGCATTTTCCGCTAAACGAAACACGTAACTCGATCCACGAACAAGAGAAGACATAAAAGTATGAAAGGAATAAAAAGTGGAACCGGTATTCCTACAACAATGCAAACAGTAAGTAAAGACAAAGATTCTGACAGTGCAGGTGGCAGGAAATTCCGAAGTGGGTGATACTTAATAGTCAATAATGATATTTAATAATTTGCAGCAATAAGTGTTTATGTTATTTATAACCAGTTATTTAATATTTATAAATTAATTACGGAAAGTTTAATGACAGATAAGGAAAACTTACCCACAAAGCTGAATAGGTTATAAGAATAGACGTCTAGAGTGACAGATTTGGAAGGGCGGTAAATTCTTATTACTGAGGTAAAATTTGTGTCTTAAGAGCGTTTAAATTGTGTCTGAATTGTTTTTATTTTTGTCTACAAGAAATTAAAATACTCGTATTTTTTTACATACATACATACATAACATCACGCTATATCCCATTAAATGGGGTAGCACGAACCCGTCAACATTCTCATCCTGACACACGATACTCGATTCGACCACATTAACACTTCCTCCATATAAACTCTTTCTTTTCTCACAACCAAAATCCATCAACACACCTTTTATTCATTACTGGGCGTGGCACTCTGCCGAAGCAGATCGTGGTAAGTGATATATTTCTTCGGGTAAAGTGCGGTTACCAGCAGTCAAATCACGGCCCCCAAAGATGTTAGTGGAGAGGGAGCCACAGGGGTAGATTTAAATTGGTGAAAATTGTTTGTCGGCTGTGAGGATCGAACTAGGATTCTCAAGATCCACAGGCCGACTCGATACCACTGAGCCACCTACCTCATAGTTTATAAAATATTATTAAAAATTAGTGGAACGGATATATGACGTCAGAAAAAGATAGGTATACGGGAAGAGAAAGATACACAGTTGCATTTGTAAGTTTTGTTTTGACAACTCACCCTCTTTTGAATAGGGTAGGTGGCTCAGTTGTATTGAGTCGGCCTGTGGATCTTGAGAACCTGGGTTCGATCCCCACAGTCGACAAACAATCCTTTCTAATTTAAATCTACCCCTGTGGCTCCTCTTCTACACCTATACCTTTGGGGACCATAATTTGACGCTGGTAACCGCACTTCAAGCGAAGAAATATATTATTTACCGAGATATGTTACAGCACAGTGCCACACCCAGTAATGAATAAAAAGCGGGATAATATATTTATTTAAGAAATTAAAATACTCGTATTTTTCTAAATCGATTATTTATATTATATAGTTCACGAGAAATTATTAAAAATTAGTAGAAGGGATATGTGACGTCACTGTGACGTACTTTCTATGATAAGAGGTCAAAGAAAAATACACATACGAGAAGAGAAAGACACAAAGTTCTCAGAACTAACACTTTCTTTTTTATCGATTTGATTCGTCTTCAATTCTTATTACAGAGTCGAGTTCTTCAACCGGCGTGCCGCAAGGCTTTTTTCGTAACACGTGCACAAGAAACACGTTCTTATTCCCTAATTTTAGAGAAATTCTAAAGAGAAAAGCAGTGTTTCTCTCTCTAAAATTAAAGAATAATAATAATAAGATAATAGAGATTATGTTTCTCTCCCTAGGTAGGATGTTTCTGTCCCTCGTGAGAATGTTTCTCTCCCTAGAGACTACGATTATTCCCTGTTTGCGGCGTCGAACGCGCCATCTAGCTGAGCGGACAATGAACTAGTTTTCACAGTTGGAAAATTTGACACTTGTCCTTTTTAACAAATGGGTAATTTGATACTTGTCCCAAGTTAGGATAGTTGACATTTGTCCCGATAAGACGGTAATTTTTGTGCACTTTTTACGAAAAATATGATATGCTTCACGGAGGGCGCGATTATCCCTTGTGTGAAGTTGGCAAACCTAGACTTCACACGCGGGAATAATCGCTTGTTTCCCTCAATTGATTCAAAACATATTATTAATACATTTTTTATATTATATTTTTTATGATAAAAATAAATCTACGCCGCAAATAGTGCTTTTATTGCAAGCTTCTCACTCGTGCAATAAAGTAACTTTTTTAAGCTAAGTACATTTTATTCTTGTAAATCATTTATAAATGTATACTTGTTTGTCAGATGGTCGAACGTAATTATTTGTGTATTAAGAGCGTAAAGTGATTCTTTGTTGCTCGTGCACGGTAATTGCAGCGTGAGCCGAAGACGAAAGCTGCAATAGTGTAAGAGGAACAAAGACACTTTACGCTCGTGATACACACATAATTTTTTCTACGATTGCATCTTAAAATTATTAAAAAAAACGTATACGTACTGAAAATCAATTCGTTCTGTCACCTGTCAATATAACAAGTTTCTGTTTTGTTTATATCCCTGGTAACTATTAAAATAAGCGCGCATTTAATATCTATTTCGCGCGTTGCCATTGAAAACAAGCGCATTTAACATCTTTTTTTCGTGATGAAAGAAGAAGAGTGAATGTGAATGTGGTTGAATTATACCTTTCCTAAGTTAATTTAATTTTCTGCGTCATAGCAAATAAATATAACCAATAAAAAATAATAAAAATTCTCAGAATCTGATGCAGAAACACTTTAAATATTCATTTTATTTACATATTAGTTAATAATAACATTAATTTGTAACCACAAAAAATAAAATAAAAATATGAACAATAAACAAATTAAATTATGCAGAACTGTGAACAATCAGTCCTGAAAAAGTATTTTAATTACTGTACATTAATTACTTCATTATTCTAAATATATGAGGGACTATCAAAATTAATTAAATACTCCTTATGAGGTCAAATATATTTTTTATTAAAATAAATGATTCATTTTGAAGGACGAGGGTATTTCAAAGACTCCATAACAAAATTTTCCTGAATGTATCATTAATAAATTACGAACAAAACAAACGAGGAAAATCTGAATGAATAAATCAACAAAGCACATTCTCGCAAAACGATTTAATTATGTGAATTTTAATTTCTCGCATCATCAATCAATAGTGTACGTTAATATTGTCATTTGATTTTTGAAAAAATTACTTGTAGTAGGCGTGTAATGTGGGCAGGTATTATGTAACCATGGGGAAGCTATTTACGAGAGAAACAAGATTGTGTTTACGTCACGATTGCTTATTAATAGCTGGCTAATTTAACTGAAACTGTATATAATATCAAGGTTGATTTGTTAACCAAATTTGTTAATCTGTATTAAAGAACTTTAATGAGGAATGATTGGCAGTATGTTTATTGGTAGTACGCCATTTTAAATCCGTCTAACCAGAGAATTTTTTTTTCACGATCATAACAAAATAAAATTTTCTTTCCTCAATTGTGAAAAGAAAATGATAATTCAATGATGCATGACTGGCACTATTTTTATTGATATTACGTCATTTAAAATCAATCTAAGTGTTATTATTTTGACTTCCTTGTACGAAGTAAAAGAAGTATTGTAATCGCAAAAATTTTCGGTTTTCAGATTTCAGTGGACATACACATTTTGGCCATCCCTGAATCCATTTTGATTAATTTCGTCGTGACGTCTGTACGTATGTAAGTATGTATGTCGCATAACATAAGTTGAAATTTTATATTTAGTACTGCTATAACATCTAGTTGTGCACCTCCCTTTTTGGTCATTATACAACTTCCGGAAGTGGTACTTTACTTGAAGCCTATAATAGATTTTCATGAAAAACTATATTCAAATATAATTTAAAACTTTCTAAATTTGGTATATAAGACTACTATATCAATGGAAATAACATAATAGATTTTGGTTAAAATAGACTAACCGGAAGTGGCACATTACATGAAGCTGCTAACAGTTTTCCTAGAAAAAAATTATATTATTTTAATTTTAGAAATAAATGCTGCAAATAAAAGTTTTAGAGAATTAAGTTCTGCGTCTAGCACATTAAGAATTTTTAAATTAGCTTTTTGCATAAACGAGATATCTAAATTTAAATATTATATATTTTTTGATTTAAAAATAATTAAGTGTGCTATGGATTAGAACAAAAAATAAAAGATTTAATGTCAAATATGTGCAATTAAAAAAATATCTATAGTTTAATACGCGTACAAGGAAGTCATGTGGTGTCCACATCAGATTTTTTATTATCTATATTAGGTATATTGTAATTCAAAACCTACCTTATTTATTATTATAAATGTCTTAATATAAATGACAAATTTACTAATTTGTGATTATAGTGGACCCCATTGCAGTTAGCCACTCGACTGTAAGAACAGTAAATGAATCAAAATAAAAGAATGGAAGAAAAGTCAGCGCTTGCTATATCATGCAACAAACTTTCAATCAAAATCATTCATTCGCTCCTATTCACCTGTTACATTATATTTAATTTAACGTGTCACATTCTGCATTTAAGAAATAACAATAAAGGATTCTAATTGTCTTGACTAAAAGATTGATACATCCTTTATTTACATATTAGTCAAGATAGATAAACAAATATTAATTCAATAAAATATAAACTAAACACTTGGGGCTAAGTCTCACAAAATTCAGCCTCCAAGTCACCTTATGAGGGCATCGTCAGAGACTGGCCAGCGCAGTTAGTAACCATAGACGCGTTTCGCTCTTATTAGAGCTCATCACTTCTTCACCTAGAACAAAGTTCATGTGAAGAAGCTGTGTGACGAAGAACTGTGCCAGCAGAGAATAAGATCTCTAGAAAACGGTAAGATGACATCTATCGAACAGGCAATGCCATCTACCGAAAAAAGGAAAATTAAATATATAAATAAATAATAAAAAATATTTATTCAAATAAAACTTATTCGTACTTTAGATTATAAAATGTTATAAGAATTTTTCACATACCGGCGATCTGATTTAAACCCCGAAACCTGTAGCCATCGCCTAAACAAACTCGACCTCAAATAAAACTCAACAATCTTGTTTACAAAACTTTGCTCTTTCTTCGAACAGGAAATCCTCATACATGAAATAGCTTCCAGTTACAAACCTTCAATATTCGATCACATCAATTAGAATCTAATATATATCACGTTATGTGAAATCAAACATATAAATGTAAACTGCGCTTCCGAGATCTGAATTTGTGTGCTCTATTTTACATTCTGACCTTTGCGAGAATGTTGATATAAATATTCATCATGTTGATATGCAAAATAAACACAAGTTAAATAATTTAGAAATAGCAAGGTTTTGTACCGTATGTATTTATTAAACGAATAGTTTATATGACCCTGGATACTAAATTACTAAATATTCATTTCCAGGATTTACAACATCAAAGTTTGAAAGAAGTTTAGCGCAATTAGGGACTTACCAGTAGACTGTTGTATAAATTGTGTCTACCGAACAGGAGTTCACACGGGTTCAAATCTAGCTGACTTCAACTGGGATCTGAAATAAATAAATACATAAATATCACATCACGCCTTTAGGCTTATAGGGTGTGGCATTTCGCCGTAGCAGATCTTGGTAATTGATATATTTCAAAACCGGAAGAAATGCAAACTATGAATGTATCTAAATTTAAAACTAAACTTAGACTCATGTTGAGTGAGACATAACTCTTATTTGGATTTATTATATTTGTTAATTGGTTATATATAAGTATATATTTGTATTTATATAGCTTTTAGCTAAAATAAACTAATTATTATTATTAAAACACGACCCCCAAAGATGTTAGTAAAGAGGGAGCAGCCACAGGAGTACATTTAAATAAATAAATATATCATCACGCCATTTACTCATTACTGGGTGTGGTATTCTGCCGAAGCAGATCTCGGTAAGTGATATATTTCTTCGCGTGAAGTGCGGTTATCAACTGTCAAAACACGGCCTCCAAAGATGTTAGTGAAGAGGGAGGAGCCACAGGAGTACATTTAAATAAATAAATATATCATCACGCCTTTTACTCATTACTGGGTGTGGCACTTTGCTGTAGCAGATCTCGGTAAGTGATATATTTGTTCGCGTGAAGTGCGGTTATCAACCGTCAAAACACGGCCCTCAAAGATGTTAATAAAGAGGGAGGAGCCACAGGGATACATTTAAATAAATAAATATATCATCACGCCTTTTACTCATTACTGGGTGTGGCACTGTGCTGTAGCACATCTCGGTAAGTGATATATTTCTTCGCGTGAAGTACGGTTATCAACCGTCAAAACACGGCCCTCAAAGATGTTAATAAAGAGGGAGGAGCCACAGGGATATATTTAAATAAATAAATGTATCATCACGCCTTTACTCATTACTGGGTGTGGCAGTCTGCCGTAGCAGATCTCGGTAAGTAATATACTTCTTCGCGTGAAGTGTTGTTATCAACCGTCAAAACACGACCCCTAAAGATGTTAGTGAAAAGAGATAAGCCACAGGAGTACATTTAAATAATTATATCATCAAGCCTTTTACCCATTACTAGGTGTGGCACTCTGCCGAAGCAGATCTCGGTAAGTGATATATTTCTTCGCGTGAAGTGCGGTTACCAACCGTCAAATCACGGCCTCCAAAGATGTTAGTGAAGAGGGAGGAGCCACAGGAGTACATTTAAATAATTATATCATCAAGCCTTTTACCCATTACTAGGTGTGGCATTCTGCCGAAGCAGATCTCGGTAAGTGATATATTTTTTCGCGTGAAGTGCGGTTATCAACCGTCAAATCACGGCCTCCAAAGATGTTAGTGAAGAGGGAGGAGCCACAGGAGTACATTTAAATAAATAAATATATCATCAAGCCTTTTACTCATTACTGGGTGTGGCACTCTGCCGTAGCAGATCTTGGTAATTGATATATTTCTTCGCATGAAGTGCGGTTATCAACCGTCAAATCACGGCCCTTAAAGATGTTAGTGGAAAAGAAGTAACAGGGGTAGTTTTAATGTGGTGAAAATTGTTTATCGGCTGCGGAAATCAAATTCACAGTCTATCGCATCTAGTATTGTTGAAGTTTACATAGAATAGTTATTTACGAATTAAGTGTGGGAAGACGATGTTCCCGCATGAGCGCATTTTTAAAGCACGAGCGGCTGCAAGGAGCGAGTGTCTTTAATAGCGCGAATGAGTGGAAGACGTCTTCATGCACGTAGTTTGTTCGAGTACTGGTATTTAAAAAGATACATCTTTAATTTCAACTTGTGTGAGTACACTAGAATCTACAAATTATACGTAATCTTTATCAATTGCGAATCAAGCTGCTCCAGGAACTTCGATTTCTAACTGTCAACATTTTGCTATAAATGTTTATAATTACACTTGTAACAATTGTGGCTCTTCCCAATCTAAATATATTGTTTTTTAGTTCAAATATCAAACCTAACCTAAAATAGATTAATTAATTTAAGCATTTTATGTTGTTATAATCTTACTTTTCTATGAAACTAAGTTGTTATATTCCACAATATGTGTTTTTTCTTATTATTTATATAGTATTAGTCGCGATTTTTGTTTGATTACAATCTGCAAGAAGTTGTATCAATGACGTTTTTAGTTCAGAGGTTGTCAAATAGATTGCACTAATCCCGGCAAATGTTGAAATAATTTTAACAAATTACTTTTATTTCCCAAACTTTGAATAAAGGGAAGTTGTATTTTATAAATTAGATTTGATTATTATCAAGACAGATTTATTTTAGAATGTTCCAAAGGGCCAGTGTTTTTTGCAATTTTTATAGTCGAGTCGATCGGGAAGCACTTGTTCCAGATTGAGGGTTGCGTGCGGGAAGTGTCATTTTGAAGGTTACGAGTACAAAAATTTAATTTCCTTAACATTTCAGAATATGGGGTAGGTGGCTCAGTGGATCTTGAGAATCGTGGTTCGATCCCCACAGCCGACAAACAATTTTCACCAAATTAAATCTACCCCTGTGGCTCTCCCTTCACTAACATCTTTGGGGGCTGTGTTTTGACGGCTGGTAACCGTACTTCCCGCGAAGAAATATATTACTTACTAAGATTTGCTTCGGCAGAGTGCCACATCCAGTAATGGGTAAAAGGCGTGATGATGATGATGATGTATTTCAATGCCCAATTGTAATACTAGTTTTTTAATATAGGTACTATTTTCTAGTTCTGGAAATACGTCTGTATTTATTTTCATATATAATATAACAAGTAGTATAAAAATTGCTGAAAATATTTTGACATAAATTATGAGTTGTTATGGAAATGGAAACATAACGAGTGCGAAGCACGAGTTGTGTTTCCTATTTCCATAACAACGAATGTATATTTATGTCAAAATATTATCTGTCAATTTTCATACTACGAGTTGTATTCGGCTTGAGAATTTACCAAACAAGAGTTAATTAACAAGAATAGTTAGGTATTTATTTGCACAGTGATGAAAATTCTACATTTTTTCAGTGTACATTTAATATTCAAAATTGACGTTTATGAAAATATTGAAAATATCATTTTTATTTTATTCGTAACCAAGGATATTATTAACAGTGGTATTTCCGATTTCAATTTCACTAGTGATGAATTTCCGACGAAATGTACATTTCATTGGTTCATTTTCAAACAAATTCGTGATCCTATTGGTTGACAGTGACGTGTGGTGAATTCTCATTTAATAGTATATTATACAACGACGCTATAATGGATGCTCTTATTCCCGGGGATGAAGTTTGCAACCCGAGCGAGCGGAGCGAGCAAGGGTTGTAATCATCCGAGGTAATAATAGCCATTATAGCGAGTTGTATACTATATTTTATATACGACTAACATATACGACTAATTTAATAAAAATTAGTCAATTTTTATATTATTTATTATCTATTAATTACTTCCTTGTACGAAGTAAAGGAAGTATTGTAATCGCGAAAATTTTCGGTTCTCAGATTTCAACGGAAATAGGTGTTTTGGCCCTCCCTGAATCCATTTTGACTAATTTCGTCATGCCGTCTGTACGTACGTATGTACGTACGTATCTCGCATAACTCAAAAACGGTAAACCGTAGAAAATTGAAACTTTATATTTAGGACTGTTATAACATCTAGTTGTGCACCTCCCTTTTTGGTCGTTATACAACTACCGGAAGTGGTACTTTACTTGAAGCCTATAATAGATTTTCATGAAAAACTATATTCAAATATAATTTAAAACTTTCCAAATTTGGTATATAAGACTACTATATCAATGGAAATAACATAATAGATTTTGGTTAAAATAGACTAACCGGAAGTGGCACATTACATGAAGCTGCTAACAGTTTTCCTTGAAAAAAATGATATTATTTAAATTTTATAAATAAATGATGCAAATAAAAGTTTTAGAGAATTAAATTCTGCGTCTAGCACATTAAGAATTATTAAATTAGCCTTTTGTATACGCGAGATATCTAAATTTAAAAATTATATATTTATTTTTAAAAAAAATTAAGTTTGCTATGGATTAGAACAAAAAATAAGAAAAAAATAAAAAATTAAATGTCAATGTCATTGCTTTAGCAACATTTAGTTGTGCACCTTTCGTTGTATTCATTGAATAATTAAAGGATGGGAAAGAAACAATCAAACAGGCAAAAGAAGGGTAGAATGAAGAAATACATTTCTGGAAAACGACAAGCAGATAAAGAAAATTTTAACAACAAAAAGAGAATAAATATTCTTAGAGAGAAAGATGAATATAAAGAGGGAGAAAATGTTAAGACGAAGGAAAGAATAAAAAAAATTAAGAGAAGTTGCACGAAGTAAAGGAAGTATTGTAATCGCGAAAATTTTCGGTTCTCAGATTTCAGCGGAAATACGCATTTTGGCCATCCCTGAATCCATTTTGACTAATTTCGTCGTGCCGTCTGTACGTACGTAATGTATCTCGCATAACTCAAAAACGGTAAGCCGTAGAAAGTTAAAATTTTATAATTATGACTGTTATAACATCTAGTTGTGCACCTCCTTTTTTGGTCATTATATAACTTCCGGAAAGTAAAGTACCATACTTGGAGCCTATACTATATTGAAAAACTATATCAAAATATAATCCAAAACTTTCCAAATTTGGTATATAAGACTACCATATCAATGGAAATAACATAATAGATTTTGGTTAAAATAGACTAACCGGAAGTGGCACATTACATGAAGCTGCTAACAGATTTCCTCGAAAAAAATGGTATTATTTTAATTTTAGAAATGAATGCTGCAAATAAAAGTTTTAGAGAATTAAATTCTGCGTCTAGCACATTAAGAATTTTTAAATTAGCTTTTTGCATAAACGAGATATCTAAAGTTAAATATTATATATTTTTTGATTTTAAAAAAAATTAAGTTTGCTATGGATTAGAACAAAAAATAAAAGATTTAATGTCAAATATGTGCAATTAAAAAAATATCTATAGTTTAATACGTGTACAAGGAAGTCATGTGGTGTCCACATCAGATATTTTTACATCTATTTACCTAATAAATTTACATCTAATTGAAATGAGTAAATGGAGTAAAAAGACCATAATGAAGATGATTTGTATTTTTCACCTAATTCAGTAAAATATGCCAACAATACATTTTCTGAATACGAATTTGTCTTCATTTTAATACGGCAGTCCATAAAACTTTGGTATGGTTTGTCATAGAGATTTTTAGACTTTTGCGGTATTAAACCATATGTAGTAGCATCAGCGATTTTCGTTATTTCTGGTGATGTAGAAGATATACTGTCTTCTGTAATACTGTCCATTTTTTCAATTACAGTTAAACACAATAATTTAACACAATTTGCAAGATCGTTTTTGACAACTTCTCAACGATGATTTCGGTTTGTTTGTTTCCGTTTCGTTAACAACAGTGAACTTAGCAACGAACATGTTTAATTTAAATATGAGTCACTATGGCAACACTGTTCCGATGGCACAATAAAACAATGATCCATGTTTTAAGCATTTTGATTGGTTCTCGAGCGGGAATAATGACCATTATTCCCGACTCATTAATCCCGGCGGGATTAATATATAGCATTATATAGCAAAAAACGCATATATAATAATAATATTATTAGTTAGTCGTATATAAACAAATTTATGGTTGATGTGTGTCCTTGTAATTTTATTTCCACCTCCGCCACTGACATTCACATCCCAGAGAACATTAAGAATTAGGAAACATTGCAGTTTACCTTGTTTACCAGTTATTTATGACTATAATTCAGGTGTAAATATGGAGTTCACCTAGAGTACCCCAAACAGATGATATAATTTACTTCTTTATTCGTAGCCTTTCCGCATAATTATTTAATTTAGTAAAGTGAAAAACCACAATAATGACTTTAATTTGCACAGCAAATCATGTTTTTAATATGTTGAGATTATTCCTAGAATTTGTTTGTTCATTCATCATTAAAACTATTTACAGAACAGAAATATTGTTATACGTATTTTGTGTTTCTTGTTTTATAGAATTTATAATAAATATCTATATGGTGTTAAGAATTATTTGTGTCACTGGTTTAATTCGGAATTTTGCGCCACTTCTCCATACACTAACATACCATCAGTACGGTGGTGTGGATAGCAATATGGAATTCGAATCCGGAGATCCCGAGTTCGAATCTCACTCAAGCTAAAAATTATATGAACTACCACACTGCGGCTCGGTGAGTGCGGACCCTGTACTGTAATTGGGATTAATTTCCTGTTGTACAGCGTAACATAAATAAATAAATAAATAAATATCCACTTGTCAACGGCCATGGCACAACTCGTTGGAACTGATCTATGCGATAACGCGAGTTAAGCAACGTTGCGCGCGGGGAGTATTTGGATGGGTGACCGTCCCGAGAAACCCGCGTTGCTGTTGACTCTAAGATCTAAAAAACGCAGGATCAGGGCGTAATGGCGGCATATGACCTTAGTAGTTGGTCCGCCAGGAAGCCAGAAGGAAAAAAATAAAAATCCACTAATTCACTGTTGCTATACATTTTTCTCAAATTTCTCCCACAACAACTTACCCTTTCAATACCGTATACGAAATCAGACTAGGTACTCAAATCAAAATAAAGCATTACACCAGGTACCTACATAATAACAAATTAATAAATTATTATTTGTAGGCAGTGTTTATACTTTTATTTCATTAGTAACATAATTATAAATAATTAAATGTACTATTAAACCAGTGACACTAAAATGTTCGCTAGGAATGAAATACCCAAATTTTTGCGAATTTCAAAATAATTTTTTTTGTTCTATAATCAGTATATCAAATTATATATGTCATTAAAGTTTCGTGCAGAGGTATAGAAACACCTTGTATATTAATTCAATTTACAACATTTAATGGAAAGTGACGAAGGAATGTTAATCCCATCGAAATTAAAGAATTTGTTGTAATTATATTTTTCTACTTCCGTTAAGAAATAGACGTTTTATTTCACTTATTTGAGTTAGGTAATGAACTGTATTATATAACTAGTGTAATAATGAGGTAACATAGCAACAGATATCTTGGTAGACGAATTCTGATGTGTTATTCTTTTATTTTTTGAATTTATAACTGTCATTAATATGTCAAAATTTTATAATTTCAAAAACGTTCTTTCGTATTTATTAGAACGGAAGTAGAAAAAATATTGTATGAAACTAGTAAGGAAATAGGTTATTATCTTACTTATGTGTTTACATAACTCGGCTACGGCTTGTTCTGAAAATTTCCCATGCGTAAGGTAATAACCTTTATTTCCTTACTAGTTTCATAAATAGCTATTATTAAATTAAATTGTCAAATATCTCAGTTTTGCATTTTTCACTTTTAAAGTTAATTATCAAAAAACTGTTTAATTAACATGAGTTTGCAAATTAACCATATAAGTCATAAGCTAGGAATGAACCTAGAACTTTTAGGTTCTGCAAAAAATCACCGTTTTAGAGGTGATTAAATATTGAAAGTATTAATATTCTCTAATTTACACATTCGATATATGTCCTGTTATACAAATATAACGATCATTATTTTTAAAGATGATTTAAATCATAAAATGAAATTATTGACATTGACATAAAATAGCTGTAAATTAATGTGTAAATAAATTGTTTGCTTCTTTCGTTTTATGAAGAAATAAATTAAATACGTAACACGAATACCTGTTTACACTTTGTTTATATAGTATGTATTTATTAGTAAATAAAATTATTTTCTCATTATTTTGTTTTTATTTTGTTTACTTTACAAGTAAATATTTGCAATTTCAAAACCTGGATTCTAAAAACAATAGTGAATTACGTTCCTAGGTAATTATTACCGGTCAGAAAAGGGGTTACAATGAAACCATCTGAAAGTAGTTATTTGTGTATTAAGAGTGTAAAGTGATTCTTTGTTACTCGAGCACGGTAATTGCAGTGCGAACCGAAGGCGAGAGCTGCAATAGTGCAATTTTACGCTCGTGATATACACATAATTTTTTCTACGATTGCATCTTAAAATTATTAAAAAACGTATACGTACTGAAAATAAATTCGTTCTGTCAATTGTCAATATGACAAGTTTCTGTTTTGTTTATATCCGTCGTAACTATTGAAATAAATGCGCATTTAACATCTTTTTCGTGCGTTGCTATTGGAAACGTCAACTTTACGATGATAAATGAGAGCGTAATTGTCAACTTTACATAGCAATCGTAGAAAATAGTTATTTGTGTATTAAGAGCGTAAAGTGATTCTTTGTTACTCGAGCAAGGTAATTACAGCGCGAGCCAAAGGCGAGAGCTGCAATAGTATAAGAGGAACAAAGACACTTTACGCTCGTGATACACACATAACTTTTTCTACGATTGCATCTTAAAATTATTCAAAAACGTATACGTACAGAAAATAAAATCATTCTGTCAACTGTCAACATGACAAGTTTCTGTTTTGTTTGTATCGCTGGTAACTATTGAAATAAGCGCGCATTTAATATCTTTTTCGAGCGTTGCTATTGGAAACGTACGCATTTAACGTCTTTTTCGCGCGTTGCCATTGGAGACGCGCAAAAAAGATATTTTTCAATTGTTCCACAGAAAACGTCAACTTTACGATGACAAATGAGAGCGTAATTGTCAACTTTTCATAGCAATCGTTGAAAAAGTTTATTTTGGTTCCAGAAACGCGCATTAAAAACAAGTCATTTTAGTACACAAATAAATATATCATCACGTCTTTTACCCATTACTGGGTGTGGCACTCTTCCGTAAGCAGATCTCGATAAGTGATATATTTCTTCGTGTGAAGCGCGGTTACCAGCCGTCAATTCACGGCCCTCAAAGATGTTAATGGAGGAAGAGCCACAGGGATAAATTTAATTTGGTGAAAATTGTTTGTTCGCTGTGGGAATCGAACCATGGTTCTCAAGATCCACTTGCAAATTAAATGTATAGTTCCAGCGGTTGCTAATAATCCTGACGATTATTATAATTCCAATCGTAGAAAAAACATTGTTTGTGTTTTCAGCACAAAATGTTTTAATTCTTTCGAATGATTATTCATTCATTTTCAAATAAAATATATAATTTTATTATTGATCTACCGATATTTAAATACCGTTCTAATATTATAAACCTTTAAATACAATTCAACTATAATATTTTATTTAACCACAGCAGCCAATACATTTGGTATAAGGCAAGTCAGAGAATAATTAAATATAGGTATGCATACAAAAATATAAAATATTATATACATGATTTATAGTTGCTTCAATTTACATAATTTTAATATACTTTTGTTGCAGAATTCTAAAATATTTTTCACGTTTTCTAGAAAAATACGAAATTGTATTACAATAAAATTTAAGTATTTTTTTCATAAAATGTTAAACATGAAATAATTTAAGGAATGCAGACACAATTCTAAGAATTTTACATTACTATTTAAATATGAAACATTGCAAACTAATTTCATGTTTATAGTCATATTTGGTTTAGTATTTTATTTAGCAAATTCTGCGAAAAAAATAATAATATATTTCAACTGGTTTTTCTTAAAATTTTAGCAAGAAAAAAGAACGTTTCATCGTACGAAATAATTCAACACTTACTCATAGCCAAAAAATCGAAATGTTTGTTCTACCAAGAGATTTAAACTCTAGCTTCATGAAATATTTAAAAGCACCTTTACAGTAATTCTGCATTATTTATGTTACATAGTCATGATATTTTGTTGGAAAATATCATGGATACTTACGTAATCTTTTATATTTTTAAGAATTCAAAGAGTTTAGGTGATTTTAAGATTTTGAGAAATGTTACTTCATCTTTCATGTAAATAAATAATATAATAAAACTTGTACGATTATTTTATGATTGCCGATTAATTTGGTTTTTAGCCATTTTAGAAATTGTTTCAACATTGAAGAATTATTTAAATAAAATAAATAAACATGTCATCACGCTTTTTACTCATGCGGTTATCAACCGTCAAAACACGACCCCCAAAGATGTTAGTGAAGAGGGAGGAGCCACAGGAGTACATTTAAATAAATAAATATATCATCACGCATTTTACTCATTACTGGGTGTGGCACTCTGCCTTAGCAGATTTCGGTGACATATTTCTTCGCGTGAAGTGCGGTTACCAGCCGTCAAATCACGGCACACAAAGATGTTAATAAAGGAGGAACCACAGGGGTAGATTTAATTTGGTAAAAATTGTTTGTCGGCTGTGGGAATCGAACCCGGGTTCTCAAATTTATTGAGCCATCTACCTCATAAAGAATTATTTAAAATATATAAATGTGGTAAAAAAATATTTCAACAAATCATAGGCAACAGGCAATCATAGCCCCGGATAAAACCGAAATAAAATTAGCATCTCAAGTAAAAGATCGTGCTTTTAAATCAGTGCATCTCATATTTTTTATATCACCGCTCCCCTTGATTCTAGCTTTTATTAATACTATTACATAGAGCATGCTTGATTGTCCAGCTTATGCCTGCTGAAATATTAAACATAAATTTAAAACTTGTCTAACAAATCCTACCCTACAACTATTTTTTTTCATGGTTTTGTTTTTAAATGAAACATCCTGTATAATTTTAATAGGGTGGGAGTTCTCAGTGGTATCGAGTCGGCCTGTGGATCTTAAGAACCCTGGTTCGATCCCCACAGCCGACAAACAATTTTCACCAAATTAAAATCTACCCTTGTGACTCCCCTCTACTAACATCTTTGGGGGCCGTGATTTGACGGCTGGTAACCGCACTTCAGCGATAAAATAAATCACTTACCGAGATCTGCAGAGTGCCACACCCAGTAATTTGTAAAAGACGTGATGATATATTTATTTAATTTTTTTAAATCTATCCCTGTGGTTTCCCCTCCACTAACATCTTTGGTGGCCGTGATTTGACGGCTGGTAACCGCAATTCACGCGAAGAAATATGTCACTTACTGAGACCTGCTTCGGCAGAGTGCCACACGCAGTAATGAGTAAAAGGCGTGATGATATATTTATTTATTTATCCCACTTGAATCAATTATTATTTTTGAATTCGATTCTCACAGCCGACAAACAATTTTCACCAATTTAAATCTTACCGATAAATTTATTTATTTTATTTATGATTCTAAATCTATTTTTCTTTACTTCTTTACGTTGCGGGTGTCGAATTGAAATATGTAACATAGGAAGTACAATGATATTGTTTTAATATGATGATTGTTACTTCCCTAATTAAATTAGATCAAAAATGTAAATACAAAAAATATTAAATAAAATATCTCATCATCACGCCTTTTACCCATTAATGAGTGTAGCACTCTGCCTAAGGAGATCTCGGTAAGTGATATATTTTTTCGCGTAAAATGCGGTTACCTGCCGTCAAATCACGGCCCCCAAATATATTAGTGGAGGGGGAGTCACAGGGGTAGATTTAAATTGGTGAAAATTGTTTGTCGGTTGTGGGGATCGAACCAGGGTTCTCAAGATCCACAGACCGACAATAGTATGTTATGCATCAAGGGAGGGAGACAAGAGATAATTGCGCCTTCCCTTGAAGCATATTATACTTTTCGTAACAAGTGCCCAAAAATTACTGTCTTATCGGGACAAATGTCAAATATGTGTTGCGTAACTAGTTACCTAGGAAACGCCGCAAACAATTAATAATCGTAGTCTCTAGGGAGAGAAACATCCTACCTAGGGAGAGAAACATTATGTTTCTCTCCCTAGGGGAGAAAAGCAGTGTTTCTCTCTCTAAAACTAGGGAATAAGAACGTGTTTCTTGTGCATGTGTTGTGAAATAGTATATTGTGTGGCAAGGGGTGAAACAAGACGATTTCTGACGAGGGCGAGAGTTGACTGTTATCGCCCTGGTCTGAAATCGTCTTTGTTTCATCCCGTGCCACACACTATATTTTTCATATCATATGTACTCATTTTATTTGTAATTTATTAAAATCTTTGACAACGATTTGACGATAGCTGTCAGACGATTATGATTTTATTCGCTTTTGTTTATTACAAATGCGATTCTGACAGACTTGAAATAAAGACATAAATAATAAATAAATGAATGTGCCCTAGGGGAGAAACAACATTGTTTCTGACTGACACAGTCGCATTGGTCTGAAATTGTCTTATTTCGACAAGCAAAACAGAGATCAAAACTCGCTGTTTCAATGCATGTGATATGAAAAAAATATTAAATATTAAAAATTGCATCTAATGAGTATCTATTTGTTGTTGTTTTTTTTAATGGTCGAGTATTTTTGTGAATTTGTTATTTAATCAATTGGAATGAATGTTAAATATTTGGCATACTTGGATTTCGCTAAATAAGGTATTCATGTCAAATCCGCGCGTTCTATTCAGATGCAAAACTCCGTGAGATAATGTTTGACGAGGACTGGCGCTTTGTTTTGACGGAATTGACAAGCTTTCGTGTAAGTTTAACGAAGTATACGTAAATAAAATACCTGCCTTCGCCTTCACCGGTTATATTACGTCCTTCGTGCGAAAATTTATTCATGAAATGTGCAAATACTTCAAGTTTCAAGATTAATTTGCAAATTTGTTTGACATTAAGTCCGCAAATTAAATTTTCCGTGAAAATTAAACTGATGCGGAACAGAAACAAATACCACCGTGGAAATTTGAATTTTACTCAATTTTATTTCATTTTTTTAATAATTAAGTTATTCTTTTATTCCACTTATTATTTATTTTTTCTACGACCACTTAGAAATCTGCTCATTGTATGTTTGTTGTTGCTATGGAAATGAGGTACATTGCAAGACATCGTGCGAAATGAATTTGTTTTGTAGTCATTTCAGTACAAGTCATTTCATTTCAGTACAGGTCCTTTCATTTCAGTACAGGTGCAATTTTCTTTTAAATTACACATGAAATTACATATAAAAACGCATGCGTAAAAAATAAAATAGACGTAAATTAGAGAATTATTATTATTTATTGTTAGTTATATTAAATGTAATGTTTTGACAATTATTTTGATCATTTCACCAGTTCATAAATAATGTATATGTTACCTCATATTTTTTTTCGATATTTCGGGTAATAAATTTAAAGATGTTATTTCTACAGCTTCTAATATATTTGGTGGTGTTAATTCAAGATTCTCGTGGCTATCACTCTCCGTTTTACCTCACAAAACACAAAATATTCACTGACGTTTATAAAAACCGAACTGTTATTTAATTTTTGTTACGTTGCTAGGATACTAACCTAGGATTGGCAGACATTGAAATGGTGAAATCGGCCGTTGCTAGGATACTTATTTAGAATTTTCAAATATTGGAATGGTGAAAGCAGGACAAATTTATTGTTAAAATATAAATTAAAAAATAATACTGTAGTCGTAGAAAAAGTATAGTGTACAACTCGCATGGAATGTCAATTTCATACTCGTATGATTTGCAGCACTCGCCTGCGGCTCGCGCTACAAACTTTCATACTCGTAGGAAATGGATACCATTCCATGCTGGTTGTACAATATACTATTAAAAGCATATTTTAAAGTACCTATTATATTACTGTCAAATATTTGATTCGATATTGTTAATCTATTACGAGTTGTATTTACCAAGCACCAAAATCATAGTGATTTGATTAATAAAAAAATTAAATTCGAGCATTAAAATTTAGACCCCAAATTATTCATAATCGATACACAAAAAACTATAGTTTATCAAGTGTCTGTCAGTACGGTGGTGTGGATAGCGATACGGAATTCGAATCTCACTCAAGCTAAAAATTATATAAACTACCACACTGCGGCTCGGTGAGTGCGGACCCTGTACTGTAATTGGGATTAAATTCCTGTTGTACAGCGTAACATAAATAAATAAATTTAAGCACCAAATATTTAGTTTTACCGTCAAAACAGTACTTTTCTACGATCGTTAAAATAGGTGACCTTTTCTTGATCAATTTCAATTGGTGAAAATTGTTTATTGGAATCGAACCAAGTTTCTCAAATCCACAGGCCGACTCGATAATACTGAACCACTTGCTTAGTAAATATATTTCTAGTGATAGCAACATTATTTTTGGTGCTTAAGTAATCTTTTTGTAACCAATAAAATAAAATTACCAAAAAAAAATTGGTGCTCAAATATTATTTATTTATTTAATTACTTATGCTACTCTGAACAACAGGCACTTAATCCCAAATTACAGTACAGGGTCTGGACTCATCGAGCCACAGTATACTAGTTCATATATTTTTAGCTTGACTGGGAAATGAACTCAGGATCTTCAGATTCGAATGTCGTACCTTTAACCACACCACCGTATACTATTTCATTTTAAACTGGAGGGATCGGCATAAAACGATTAAATGCACCGCAATTACGTTTATAAAGGAACTCAAAATATGACCTGTTATAACTGGTGTCACAAGGTTCGCACAGGGTTGTACAGCCCCATTCGCCGGTACGTGTATAATAAAAACAACAAAATTACAATCTTTAAATAAGTATATTTCCTTATTCATACGATACAAGTATAATATATTATAAATATTATATACAAACATAATCTAAACATTTACCTACATTACTCAGTCTGATTCAGTACAGGATATTTAATCTTCTTATTGAGTAACATAACTGCTAATTGGATAATTTAATCCGAATTAGTAATTTTTAAATGGTCAATCATAGGAAAAAACAAGCATAATTTTAGGCCGAATAAGACTCTTAAAAATGTACCTGAAGTAACCATCGTTGAGCGATTTGGGGTAGCCGCACTAATAGATTTCATTGTAGTTATATGGCACAGAGACGTTTAATCGTTTTATACCGATCCCTCCGGATTAAAATAAAAATACTATACTCCCAGATTTTAGTATACCCATTTATTACTAATATTATCTACAAAAAACAGGCGCGGTGGCCGAGCGTGTTAAGGCACATCTCTTAACATACTGTGACGTCACCCGAACCAAGGTTCGTCAGTTCGAATCCGCCTGTCGACAATGTGTGATTTGTCGTAAAATATAAAATACAGTTACATGTATTTATCACACTCGGGCGCTATAAGCTAGTCACTTATACGCCTTAAATAATGTAGCATATGACTACGAAAACCGGCAGTACGGCAGTGTAAAAATTGCGGCTCGGTGTGCCCGGTAGGCCCAGGCCCGATTTGGGCTGTAGCGCCACAGATGATGAATATTATCTACAAAAAAGGTGAAGTTTTTATCTCCTTAGTGTCAATAAACTATATATCAGGTAGTTGTCAATATTAAAACATTAAGAAATAATTAAAAATTGATAATTTAATTATAGAAAAGCAGTGAAGAAAATGTAATTAGTAGGAGAAAGATAAATTCGTTAGTGACATTTACCCGATATGTAATTTCGTTTTCAATTTCGATAAACAAATTTTCAAGCACAAAAAGTAAACAAACACAATTGAAAATTGTTATTTTAGAGGATACTGCTATGGAATGTTGTCATGGAAAATTGACACAAGAAATTCTACATTTATTTATTTACTACGTTGCACAACAGGAAATTATTTCTAAATTAAAAATAGGAAACACAATCTTTCAGTTTATTTTATAAATAAAATAAATAAATATATCATCACGCCTTTTACCCATTACTGGGTGTGACATTCTACTTAAGTAGATCACAGTAAGTAATATATTTCTTCGCATGAACCAACCGTCAAATCACGGCCCCCAAAGATATGAGTGGAGGAGGAGCCACAAGTGTAGATTTAAATTGGTGAAAATTGTTTGTCGGCTGTGGGGATCGAACCAGGGTACTCAAAATCCACAGGCCGACTCGATACCACTGAGCTACCTACTTCATTTATTTTATAGTTTTATAATATTAGTTAATAGGGCAGGTTGTGCAGTGGCTTCGAATTAGAATGTGGATTCGAGTACCACAGCCGACAAACAATTATCACCACATTAAAATTACTCCTGTAGCTCCCTCCACCAACATTTTTGGGGCCGGGATTTAACGAGTGATAAGTGCACTTTAAATGCATAAATATATATTACTTACCAAGATCTGCTATGGCAAAATACCACACCCAGTAATGATAAATTTATTTTTTTCACACGTGTACTAAAATGTGGCTTCCCCTCCACTAACATCTTTGAGGGGCCGTGATTTGATGGCTGGTAACCGCACTTCACGCGAAGAAATATATCACTTACCGAGATCTGCTATGGCAGAATATCACACCCAGTAATGATACATTTATTTTTTTCACACGTGTACTAAAATGTGGCTTCCCCTCCACTAACATCTTTGAGGGGCCGTGATTTGACGGCTGGTAACCACACTTCACGCGAATAAATATATCACTTACCGAGATCTGCTACGGCAGAGTGCCAATATAATATATCAATATTGGATATATTATATTCTTTCAACAAAATAGAATTCCGAAATGAACTTTTAAGTGCCTTTTACCCATTACTGGGTGTGGCACTCTGCCGAAGCAGATCTCGGTAAGTGATATATTTCCTCGCGTGAAGTGCGGATACCAGCCGTCAAATCACAGTCCCCAAAGATGTTACTGAAGGGGAAGCCACAGGGATAAATTTAATTTTTTGTCGGTTGTGGGAATCGAACCCGAGTTCTCAAATCCAAAGGTTCAACCAATGAAACTACAATTTATTCATGATTTCTGCGAAATTTTCTAGTAAATAATAAATCTTCATTCATGGAACCATAAAAACAAATAAACAAAAAAATAAACCCAACATTTCGCAAAACTGTCAAACTAAACAACATAACCAACAATTCCCAGAATCCTTGATTTCCCTGATTAATTTTTACCAATAATATTTCAATTTACAATAGATAAAATCATCGTGCAATAACTGAAACATTGACGCATGCGTTTTCCATCATAAACATCAACAAAAGCTTCAGAAAAGCATTTTCACAATGACGCACCATCCCTGGAAAGGACGAAACGCCGCGCAAAAGCTCTGTGCGACGAGCATTTGTGTATGTCGGTGCTATCGATCGCCCGGAGTTTCAGCGTCCGTGAACCAAATTCGCGGCAGTCTACCCGGAGCTTGCGACTGAGAAGCTCACCGAGCTTCGAGATGGTAAACAGTGCGCGATTAATCTTTGAGTTTCGAACGAAAAGACTCAGACAGTTTGGTGAATAATAATAAATAAGTACAACGCAATTAAGTATCCATTACGTAAGACGATATTATAATGATAATACAATTATTCTTAATTAATTATGTAGACCTAAAATTAATTATGGAAAATAGCAATTAAAACTTATTTATAGAATAATTTAACCAGAATTGTATCAACAAAGGTTGTGAGAAAAACAATAAATAATAACAATCTCTATTACGTTAATAATTTGTTCTTTTTGTGTATGAAACGTCGACGTAAAATAGCAATATTTTTTTACTAATCAGTCAACCTGAAAAGACAGAATTGTAGTGACTACTAAATGAATCATCTTAAAGTATAGTTATTGCAGAAGCCCTTGAAAGCAAAAGACTATTATTTGCCCTGGTTTTGACCTAAATCTTAAGATTCTATGGCAACATGGGTAAGTACTACACATTAAATATCAATCTTTAAAGATAGAGCATGCACACATGTTTTGTAAACGTACTGGTATACTAGGTACCTTGTTAAATCTTTGCCAGAAACATGAAACGTAGATAAATATACAAGCTGGTCTATCGGTCTGTATTTTGTTTATACTCGATAATTTTAAATATTACCTAATAAAGTTTATTTTAAATTAAAATACTCACATATTTTCATATATAATATAACAAGTAGTATGAAAATTGCTGAAAATATTTTGACATAAATTATGAGTTGTTATGGAAATGGAAACATAACGAGTGCGAAGCGAAGTTAGGTATTTATTTGCACATTATTAATTAAGTATTACAGTGATGAAAATTTTGAATATTAAATGTACACTCAACATATGTAGAATTGACGTTTATGAAAATATTGAAAATATCATTTATTTTATTCATAACCAAGAATATTAATAACAGTGGTATTTCCGATGAAATTTCACTAGTGATGAATTTCCGACGAAATGTACATTTCATTGGTTCATTTTCAAACAAATTCGTGATCCTATTGATTGACAGTAACGTGTGGTGAATTCTCAGTATAGTTTTAAATGATATACTTTATATAATTTTGCAAAATTTTAAAGATCTTTTTCGTAACACATGCACGAGAAACATGTTCTTATTCCCTAATTTTAGAGAGAGAAACACTGCTTTTCGCTCCTGGGGAGAGAAACATTATGTTTCTTTCCCTAGAGACTACGATTATTAGCTGTTTGCGGCGTTTCCTAGGTAACTAGTTACGCAAGCCATATTTGACATTTGTCCCGATAAGACAGTAATTTTTGTGCACTTGTTACGAAAAGTATAATATGCTTCACGGGAGGGCGCGATCATCCCTTGTGTGAACTTCACACGCGGGAATAATCGCTTGTGTCCCTCCCTTGATGCATAACATACTATTATTTCTTTTTAAAACTGTTCTTATTTATTATAGTGCTAAAAAGATTAGTACAGAAACTATTCATGTATTTATTAATAAATAATCACACACAGAAAGTATGCCAAAATTCACCAAAAATAAATACCAGGTTAACTAATACATTTTTACATAAACAAACTAAATAAATTATAACAAACTAAGTGAGAGAAGCAAGTAATAATTATTAAAGATTTGACAGTAGCTAATTTTGGATATTTTTTCATTTTATTGTGAGTAGTGAACATATTAACAAATTAAAATGTATGTATTTATTAACTCTTATACTGTACTATTATCATTAGTTACGAATTTTAACAATCTATTTAAATTTAATGAGCCTATTACATAATATACTCTTTTATTTGTAATTTGAAACAAAATCAGACTACAAAATACAGACGTAATTTGATATTTACTTACTTAAATTTTGGTATCTACTAACAAAGTTTTTAATAAATACCTCTGTCAAAGATATAAAATAATATCGTATAGAAACCGTAGATCAAATTCTGAAAATTATCGTGTCATTTTTTGATTTGCTTTTTTTTATTTAGAAAGATAATAGCTACTTATGAAACTAGTAAGGAAATGAAGGTTATTACCTTACACATGTGAAATTTGCAGAACGAGGCGTAGCCGATTTATGTAAACACATAAGTAAGGTAATAACTTATTTCCTTACTAGTCTTATACAATATTTTTTCTACTTCCGTTCTAATAAATACGAAAAAGCGTTTTTGAAATTATGAAATTTTGACATATTAATGACAGTTATAAATTCAAAAAATAAAAGAATAACACATTAGAATTCGTCTACCTAGATATCTGTAGCTACGTTACCTCATTATTTCACTAGTTAAATAATGCAGTTCATTACCTAACTCAAAAAAGTGAAATAAAACGTCTATTTCCTAACGGAAGTAGAAAAAATTATTTGGAATATTGTTTAATATTAAAATATCGGCCCTTAAATAAATTGTAGGATGAATCTAATGTATAAATGTTTATATACAACCGGTAAATAAAGTTAATTTTATTCTTATCAAAATCATTACTTAATGTGGCTCAGTGGTATCGAGTCGGCCTGTGGATCTTGAGAACCCTGGTTCGATCCCCACAGCCGACAAACAATTTTCACCAATTTAAATCTACCTCTGTGGCTCCCCCTCCACTAATATCTTTGGGGGCCGTGATTTGACGGCTGGTAACCGTACTTCACGCGACAAAATATATCACTTATCGAAATCTGCTTAGGCAGAGTGCCACACACAGTAATGGGTATATATATATATATATATAGGTTTTTTTAAAAATCTCAACCAAAAATACTAACGCAAGGAAGGGGGGGGGTATAGCTTCACACGTAGATTCACCTTTGCGTCGACAACTGTGTATAGAAAATAAATTCAATAAACCAATAAAATAAAATTAAAGTGTGTTCCGTCACCAAGACCTAGAAGTTAGAAGGAACCTAGACCTTGCTTAGAGTCTACGTTCTAGACCTAGACATTCGATTGTTATGCTAGATTTCACAAATTTTAGAAAGTCTCGCATTCAACAAATTAGAAGTTTAATTAGTTTCTACTTTAGAGTTAAGCAAAGCTTAAACCTAGACACTGATTATCATCGATACAATTCAGGCATAAAATAATAGCGAATTGTAGCAGCTTGAATCATTATTGACTTCTTTTTCATAATTTTTAATAATAACAATAATGAAAGTAAACACTTGGTGTAGTTTCACAAAAAAATTATTTATTAATAATAAGTTGATCTTGATCCATTTCGGCTTATTAGGCCATCTTCAGAACGTTGACTGTTTCCTTTCATTATTCTTATTTATAATGTTTCACCAAGTGCAAATGGCTCACACTTTTGATATTATTTTTAATAATTTTTAAAAATTATAAAGCTGTTAATACTTTTAAAAATATTCTTTAGTGTAACGACACTTTAAAAATTCCTTTTCTACGATTGCTATGAAAAGTTGACAATTACGCTCTTATTTATCATCGTAAAGTTGACATATTCTGTGGAACAATCGAAAAATATCTTTGTCGCGCGTCTCCAGTGGCAACGCGCGATAAAGATTTTAAATGCGCGAGTTTCCAATGGCAACACGTGAAAAAAATATTAAATGTGCGCTTATTTCAATAGTTACCAGGGTTACAAGCAAAACAGAAACTTGACATATTGACAGTTGACAGAACGAACTTATTTTCAGTACCTATAAGTTTTTTAATAATTTTAAAATGCAATCGTATAAAAAATTATGTGTGTATCACGAGCGTCAAGTGTCTATTGCTCGCGCTGCAATTACTGTGTTCGAGTAACAAAGAGTCACTTTATGCTCTTAATACACTATATTATTAAATAAAATTTTCTTATTTTAACTCCATTACTTCCAACAAGCCTCGAATTCCTTTACAAACACGAAACTGCTAACGTCAGGCAATTCGCCGCCTAATTCATTTTGCGACAGCTGCAGATGTCACGTGTCTCAACCACTACGATCAGCACCACCACGCTCTAGCAATTCTTGCTCATCTGTCACAGTCGATAGCACGTGCCGTGCCGTCATCGTCTCCTACAAACAACAATATCACCAGCCTAGGTTTACATAACAAAAGACCACAAAAACGTGCAGCAAAAAATGCTCATTCAAGCTGAAAAAACAATTCCGATCCGTCGCGCCGCGAGTCCTTGCATAACGTTGCGGATAATGTCACGTGACCTTGAATTGGGGTTTGATAGACGATGCGAAACTAATGTGGATAAAGTAATCAGCTGCCTAATACGCGAGCACATGGTGGAGAGGAGTTGTACTATTTTCTGCACGGCAGGGAATATATATGCTTGTTGAAATTAATGGAGATAAAACTAATGCAATATTTAAGTGATAAATTAAAAAAAAGTGAGGAAACACAAATCTTATAAAAGAGTATTGAATAATAATGTGGATCTTGAGAACGCTGGTTCGATCTCCATAGCCGACAAACAATTTTTACCAATTTAAAACTACCCCTGTGGCTCTCCCACCACTAACATCTTTGTGGGCCGTGATTTGACGGCTGGTAACCGCACTTCACGCAAAGAAATATATTACTTGCCGAGATCTACTTACCCAGTAATGGGTAAAAAATTTGTACAGCAAAACTCGCACGGATACATTTTTTATTTAAAAAAATCGAAAATAGGCATTTTTTATAAATCTCTTTTGGCCATTTTTGGATTTTTTGTAATATAAAATTTATCCGTGCGAATTTTGCTGTAAAAATATATATGTATTTTTACGCGAGCAATTCACTGGTCTTTTTATTAATTAGAACAAAGATATTTTTCGATTGTTCCACAGAAAACGTCAACTTTACGATGACAAAATAAAGCACAATTGTCAACTTTTCATTGCAATCGTAGAAACAGTAATATCTTATTTGGGGTAGGTGGCTCAGTGGTATCGAGTCGACCTGTGGATCTTGAGAATCCTGGTTCGATCCCCACAGCCGACATACAATTTTTACCAATTTAAATCTACCCCTGTGAGTCTCCCACCACTAACATCTTTGTGGGCCGTGATTTGACGACTGGTAACAGTACTTCACGCAAAGAAATATATCATTTACCGAGATATGCTACGGCAGAGTGCCACATCCAGTAATGGGTAAAAGGCGTGATGATATATTTATTTATTTAATAATAATTTAATTTTCTATCAATGCATGCATTCTAAATTAATTAGTATTGTATTAAGTGCGTAAAAAACAAGAATTTATATATGATATATTTATTTTCGTAACACATGTACAAGAAACACGTTTTTATTCCCTAATTTTAGAGAGAGAAACACTGCTTTTCTCCCCTAGGGAGAGAAACATTGAGAAACATTGTTTCTCTCCCTAGGTAGCACGTTTCTCGCCCTAGGGACATGTTTCTCTTCCTACGGAATACGATTATTAGCTGTTTGCGGCGTTTCCTAGGTAACTAGTTACGCAACCCATATTTGACATTTCTCCCGATAAGACAGTAATTTTTGTGCACTTGTTACGAAAAGTATAATATGCTTCACGGGGGAGGGTGCGATTATCTCGGGTGTAATCGCTTGTTTCCCTCCCTTGATGCATAACATACTATTATTTATTTATATTTGACTCAAAATTGTAAGAGACATTTATTAAATACGAATTTTTGCCTCACTATTTTATTAGAAGAAATATTAGTTTTCTGCACATGCCGTGAAAAATATATATAGTTTATTCTCAACGACGTGAGGGGGAATTGAAGCATATATTTCTCCTTTGTAAACGCACCTCTAATGAAGAATATATTTCTAGCTATTCGCAAGATGATAATAATAATAATTCAGACACTTTGAGCTCGGGTAGTTACAATATATACATTTGATGAAGAATGTAATTAAGTGTAAAGTTACAAAGATACTCCTCTTGAAGTGTAACAAGTAGCTGGTTTGTTCCGGACATACAAGGGCTATCAACCAGTCAGAATGTTAGTGGAAGACAGTAACAACTAGATTTACGCAGGATGTCAGAGGGAAGTACAAACTAGAGACATACTCGAAACAGCTATTCAACTAACTGCACAACATAAAACACACAAAATTGTTTTACGTCCAAGATTACCTAACTTCTGGGCTTGGGTCACTCTTCCTTGAGATTTACCGCTCGTATATCTTCCTCCTTCTTGTTTCATTACGAGTTTGTTTTTATAAATGCACTAATCCAAAACTGCTCGTTCAAATAGTAACTACAGTTTTACCACATTAAAACTACTCCTGTAGCTCCTCCTCCACTAATATCTTTGGGGGCCGTGATTTGACGACTGGAAACTGCTTTCACGCGAATAAATATGTAATTTTTATGGGGTAGGTGGCTCAGTGGTATCGAATCGGCTTGTGGATCTTGAAAACCCTGGTTCGATTCCCACGGCCGACAAACAGTTTTCATCAAATTAAATCTATCCCTGTGGGTCCTCCTCCACTAACATCTTTGGGGGCCGTGATTTGACAACTGAAAACTGCTTTCATGCGAAGAAATATGTTACTTTTTATGGGGTAGGTGGCTCAGTGGTATCAAGTCGGCTTGTGGATCTTGAAAACAATGGTTCGATTCCCACAGTCGACAAACAATTTTCACCTATTTAAAACTACTCCTGTGGCTCCTCCTCCACTAATATCTTTGAGAGCCGTGATTTGACGGCTGGTAGCCGCACTTCACGCGAAGAAATCTGCCGAGATCTGCTATGGCAGAGTGCCAAACCCAAAAATGGGTAAAAGGCATGATGATATATTTATTTATTATATTTTTCAAAATAAGAGAAATATTAAAATAAAACGAACAGGCAAATTAATAAAATAGAAGCTAAAGCCGTTTGACGCAATGCATTTTTACTTGCTTGTACGAAGTAAAGGAAGTATTGTAATTGCGAAAATTTGCGGTTTTGAGTTTTCAGCGAAAATACGCATTTTGAGCATCCCTGAATCAATTTTGACTAATTTCGTCGTGAAGTCTGTACGTACGTATGTATCTCGTATAACTAAAAAACGGTAAGTCGTAGAAAGTTAAAATTTTGTATTTAGGACTGTTATAACATCTAGTTGTGCATCTCCCTTTTTGGTTATTATATAACTTCTGGAAGTAGTACTTTACTTGAAGTTTATAATAGATTTTAATGAAAAACTATATTTAAATTTAAATTTGATATATAAGACTACTATATCAATGGAAATAACATAATAGATTTTGGTTAAAATGGACTAACCGAAAGTGATACATAACATAAAGCTGCTAACAGTTTGTCTTGAAAAAAATGGTATTATTTTGACTTTACAAATAAATACTGCAAATAAAAGTTTTAGAGAAATAAATTCTGCGTATAGCACATTAAGAATTATTAAATTTGCCTTTTGTATAAGTGAGATATGTAAATTTAAATATTATATACTTTTTTTGTTTTTTTGTACTTGACTATGGGTTAGAACAAAAAATAAGAATACAAATAAAAAATTTAATGTCAATGTCAAATTACATTAAATATGTGCAATAAAACAAAAATGTAGGTATAGTATAATACGCGTACAAGAAAGTAATGTAGTGTTCACATCAAATTTGTATTTATAGTTTTTTGTCTCGACCTACAGTTAAGTAAATAAATACATCATCACGCCTTTTACCCATTACTGAATGTGTCACTCTTGCGAAGTAGATCTCGGTAAATGATATATTTATGTGCTTAAAATGCGGTTACCACCCGTCAAATCACAGCCTCCAAAGATATTAGTGGAGGGGGAGCCACAGGGGTAGATATAAATTGGTGAAAATTGTTCGTCGGCTGTAGGGATTCAACCAGGGTTCTCAAGATCCACAGTTTCAATTTCACGGTTTCTAAAGATGTTAGTTAACTTAAAATTTAATTCTCTTTGTGAATCTGTATCTGTACTTGCTCAGAATGCTTTTACTTGATTGCATGTGCATTCACTAAATATTAGTGAAAATAATTTTACTCGTGGGAACTCAATTTTAATGTATGTTAACAAAAAGAATCGCAAAAAGCATAGTTTTTACAGATAAAAGCATTTAGCATGCAATGTTTGTCAGTGCGGAAAAGATTCAATTATTGTGAACGTAAAAACGCATTCGGTTTTCGTTCAATAGACCAAGTTTTCAAGGTTCTGTTTTAATCAAAAACTTACCTAATTTTCGAAACAGTTCAGATCGCTCTACAGAACAAACTTTCAAAGTGCTAAAAGTCGAAGGTTACATCGAATTTTATTGGATTTCTTACAATAGTTTCTAAGTATAATTCCAGAGAAGATGGAGTTTTAATAAATGTAAAAATTTATTATGCTTTGCAGTACTTGAAGTTTCCAAGAAGAAGCACTTAAAATAATCAATAATTCATTTATCATCCGTGATGAAATAACGTACAAAATTCAGTGGGTTTAAAGTAGCAATTTAAAAGCAAATATTTCATTTTGAAATTCCACTATGTCTTAGGAAGATATTTAATAACTACAAGTACATTAAACTTGCTGCCAATTCCAATAGTTCCTAGCAGATTTTGCAATATTGTCTGTTCACAACTGCATATGATTCAACCGATACATAATAGATATATGGATATACAACTACTAACAAGTAACACTTGTATAAAACGTGCCACAATTTCAACTATTTTAATAATCGTAAAAAAAAAGTAAATAATACATTGTCATTAGTTGTATTTTACTTTTCTGCACCATTTTTACTTCCTTGTACGAAGTAAAGGAAGTATTGTAATCGCGAAAATTTTCGGTTATCTGATTTCAACGGAAATAGGTATTTTGGCACTCCCTGAATCCATTTTGACTAATGCCGTCTGTACGTACGTATGTATCTCGCATAACTCAAAAACGGTAAGCCGTAGAAAATTGAAACTTTATATTTAGGACTGTTATAACATCTAGTTATGCACCTCCCTTTTTGGTCATTATACAACTACCGGAAGTGGTACTTTACTTGAAGCCTATAATAGATTTTCATGAAAAACTATATTCAAATATAATTTAAAACTTTCCAAATTTGGTATATAAGACTACTATATCAATGTAAATAACAATAGATTTTGGTTAAAATAGACTAAACGGAAGTGGCACATTACATGAAGCTGCTAACAGTTTTCCTTGAAAAAAATGGTATTATTTTAATTTTAGAAATAAATGCTGCAAATAAAAGTTTTAGAGAATTAAATTCTGCGTCTAACACATTAAGAATTTTTAAATTAGCTTTTTGCATAAACGAGATATCTAAATTTAAATATTATATTATTTTTTTTATGGGGTAGGTGGCTCAGTGGTATCGAGTCGGCCTGTGGATCTTGAGAACCCTGGTTCGATCCCCACAGCCGACAAACAATTTTCACCAATTTAAAAAATCTACCCCTGTGGCTCCTCCTCCACTAATATCTTTGGAGGCCGTGATTTGGCGGCTGGTAACCGCACTTCACGCGAAAAAATATATCACTTACCGAGATCTGCTTAGGCAGAGTGCCACACCCAGTGATGGGTAAAAGGCGTGATGATATATATTTTTTTTTAATATTATATATTTTTTTATTTAAAAAAATAAATAAAAGATTTAATGTCAAATATATGCAATTAAAAAAATATCTATCGTTTAATACGCGTATAAGGAAGTCATGTGGTGTCCACATCAGATTTTTATTTATCTCTTTAGAGATCATTTAAAATTGAACAAAATGGTATCAAAATAAATAATAATAATAATATAAATAATAAATATATTGTCCTGCGTGGTGGCCGCGCGGGTTGAGGGCCTGACTGACAACCATAAGGTCGCTGGTTCGGGTTCCGCCCGTGGCGGTCATACAAAGGACATATCGGCATATGACCTAAGTAGTTGGTCCGATATATAATTTAAAAAATATATATATATATCATCACGCCTTTTTACCCATTACTGAGCTTGCGAAACAGATCTTGGTAAGTGATATATTTCTTTGCGTGATGCGTGTATACCAATCATGAAATCACGGCCCCCAAAGATGTTAGTGGAGGGGAATACACAGAAGAAGTGTTAAAGTAGTGAAAATTGTTTGTCGTCTGTGGGAATCAAACAGGCCGACTTGATACCACTCAATTTTTAATTTATAATATTAATATGTAAAATAATTACGTAGATCTCGGTAAGTAATATATTTAAGTTCGTGATATGTTGTTATCAGCCGTCACATCTCGATCCCTAAAGATGTTAGCGGGGTGGGGAGCCACAAGATTATAGTGAACAGAAAAGTATCTTACTAACAAGTAACACTACCCAACTGTCACTCACCGATTTAAATGAAACTTGGCACACTAATACAACTCAAAAAAATATTGAACCCCTATTTTTTTTCTTCTGGAAGTTGCTTTTTAGGGGGTACAAACCACCCCTGAAAGGTGGTAAAAGCAAGAATCACCATAAATGAAATTAAATAATACCAAAATATTACGCGTTCAACATTGGTTACCCAGGGGTTTTTGAGATTGCCAAAATATATTTTCGGGGTTATTTTGATCATATGCACTTTTTTAAGGGGTTAAAAATAGGATGGGGGGATGAAATTACGATATTCAAGTGAAATAGAGTTTTAGGTTCAAAACTAGTTACTCGGGGGTTTTTGGGGTCGCTGAATCTATTTTCAAGGTTACATCTGGGTAATCAATGTTGAACGAGTAATATTTTGGTATATTTAATTTCATTTAAGGCGATTCTTGCTTTTACCACCTTTCAGGAGTGGTTTGTACACCTAAAAAGCAACTTCCGGAAGAAAAAAATACAGGTACAATATTTTTTAGAGTTCTATTAGTGTACCAAATTTCATTTAAATCGGTGAGTGACAGTTGGGTAGTGTTACCTGTAAGAGATACCGTTGATCACGATTATATGTTAAACTTGAGACAAAGGTTGCTGTTACTTGTATTTCTTTATTTTTGTTATTATTTTGTTTGCTAATTAGCAGTGTTTTTACTTCCTTGTACGAAGTAAAGGAAGTATTGTAATCGCGAAAATTTTCGGTTCTCAGATTTCAACGGAAATAGGTGTTTTGGCCCTCCCTAAATCCATTTTGACTAATTTCGTCATGCCGTCTGTACGTACGTACGTATCTCGCATAACTCAAAAACGGTAAGCCGTAGAAAATTGAAACTTTATATTTAGGACTGTTATAACATCTAGTTGTGCACCTCCCTTTTTGGTCATTATACAACTACCGGAAGTGGTACTTTACATGAAGCCTATAATAGATTTTCATGAAAAACTATATTCAAATATAATTTAAAACTTTCCAAATTTGGTATATAAGACTACTATATCAATGGAAATAACATAATAGTTTTTGGTTAAAATAGACTAACCGGAAGTGGCACATTACATGAAGCTGCTAACAGTTTTCCTTGAAAAAAATTGTATTATTTTAATTTTAGAAAGGAATGCTGCAAATAAAAGTTTTAGAGAATTAAATTCTGCGTCTAGCACATTAAGAATTTTTAAATTAGCTTTTTGCATAAACGAGATATCTAAATTTAAATATTATATATTTTTTGATTTTTTTTTAAATTAAGTTTGCTATGGATTAGAACAAAAACTAAAAGATTTAATGTCAAATATGTGCAATTAAAAAAATATCTATAGTTTAATACGTGTACAAGGAAGTCATGTGGTGTCCACATCAGATATTTTATTTTAATAATTAATATTAGTTCCGTGTTATCGTTAGTTGTAGTTTTAGTGTTAGTTTCATTATTTTTTTAATTTTTAGGTACATATTTAAATATTTAGTTCCTCGTGTAAAAATTAGTTCTTTTAGTATAATGTTAGTTAATTTATGGTGGGAAAAAATAAGATTTGAAGAAAAATAAAAAATCAATGATTTTTTTTTAAGTAATTTTTTTTAAAATTTAAATAAAATTATATCACTAAAAAGGAGTAAAATGTATTATTATATAACTATTATATAACTGTCAGTTTCAGGTAATATTTATTTATTTTAATTTTCAGTTTCACATAAGTTTGATTGAAAACTGAAACAATTTTCAAAATAACATATAAAATGGGGTAGGTGGCTCAGTGATATCAAGTCGGCCTGTGAATCTTTAGAACCCTGGTTAGATTCCCACAGCCGATAAACAATTAAATCTACCCCTGTGGCTCCTCCACCACTAACATCTTTGGAGGCCGTGATTTGACGTCTGGTAACCGCACTTCACGCGAAAAAACACTTGATACAATCGTATTTTTTTGATATAAGTTTTTTTCAATAATTATTACTTTTAGAAAAAAATGTTCTAACTTACATTAAATTGCAGGCTCTGATTTGACGGCTGTTAACCGCACTTCACGACCATAAATATATCACTTACCGAGATCTGCTTAGGCAGAGTGCCACACCCAGTAATGGGTAAAAGGCGTGAAGTTAAATTATTATATTATAAACTCAAAAATTTCTCCAAATTTTAATTTGAAAATGATTTTTCTTCATAAAACAACAAAGACAAAATTAATTGTCTTTGAATGCTCACTTTGTGAAACAAGCTTTAATAATAAAATATAAAACTAAACACTTGTCTAAGTCTCACGAAATTCAGCCTCCAAGTCAACTTATGAGAGCATCGTTAGAGGCTTAGACAAGTGTTTAGTTTTATATTTTATTGATTGTTCTTCATTCATACGACTTCTGTCATTATCTAACATAACAAAAGCTTAAAACACTGACATGTGCTAACAAACTCATTTCATTTTCATAAAGCTCGTGGGAACCCAGCTTCACAATGTCAAGCTAATTCAGTAAAAGAAGTATTGTGATATTTTTCAGGTAAATATGAATGAATGTTTTGATTCTGGGCCAACTGGCTTCCAGCCAAGTTTCATTTAGGGCTAAGAAGTGATGAAAAACTTGTTTTGATGCAGATATATCGTGTTCCCGGAATTCAAGGTTATCCAACACCTACGTTCTCAGTAACTGATTCAGATAAAGTTTAGAAGAGAATGATGTAAACATATTCTATCATACATCTTATTAAAAAAATATGCTTCCTCTGGGAACGTTATCATTGGGATCTCAAGGTCTATAAGAAATGTGAACAGTATTTTTTAATTAGATTAATGCTGGAATTATTTGATAAATCTTTAAGTTTATAGATCCGTAAATAAGTAAAGAAATAAAAATAAAATAAATATATCATCACGCCTTTTACTCATTACTGGGTGTGGCACTCTGCTTAATCAGATTTCGGTAAGTGATATATTTTTTCGCGTGAAGTGCGGTTACCAGTCGTCAAATTACGGTCCCCAAAGATATTAGTAAATAACAATTAAAATTACATCAACATTTTGTTAATAAGTAGAAAATACTTCATAAAGTCATAAGTTTCGTTGTGATTTTGTTTATTTATAAATTTGCAAAACTAGATGAAAACTTTCTTAAATTATATATTAATAAAACAAAAAGACAAAAAATTATCCATGTTGCTGATACATAGGTTGACTTGGAGGCTGAAATCTGTGGAACTTAAAAAAGTAATTAATTTAATTTATATTATATTTTAATAAGTAATAAAATATATAAATAAATATATCATCATGCATTTTTACCCATTATTGAGCTTGCGTAGCAGATCTTGGTAAGTGATATATTTCTTCGCATAAAATGTAGTTACAAGTCACCAAATCACGGCCCCCAAAGATGTTAGTGGAAGGGGAGGCACAGAGGAAGTGTTAAAGTGGTGAAAATTGAATGTCGTCTGTGGGAATCAAACCCGGGTTCTCAAATCCACATGCCGACTCGATACCACTGAACCACTTACCCCATAAAATAAAGAGAAAACTTAGAACAAAACAAGATTTTAAATACGAGTACATGATTCTGATGGTGTTTTAATTGTTCTCGTTATAATTCAATTACTTTCATCAATTGTTAAGAATTTAATTAAAATACTAATTAAATTGAAATTGTTAAATATTCTTCTTAAATAACAATGTCACTGCAGACGATTTTCGTGTCAAGTCTTTCAGTAGATGAAAGAATTATGGGATCGAGGCTGCTTATGACACAACAAAAAAGGGAGAAAAATTGAAACAATAGTTATTTGTGTATTAAGAGCGTAAAGTGATTCTTTGTTACTCGAGCACGGTAATTGCAGCGCGAGCCGAAGGCGAGAGCTGCAATAGTGGAAGAGGAACAAAGGCACTTTACGTTCGTGATACACACATTATTTTTTCTACGATTGCATCTTAAAATTATTAAAAAACGTATACGTACTGAAAATAAATTCGTTCTGTAAGCTGTCAATATGGCAAGTTTCTGTTTTGTTTGTATCCCTGGTAACTATTGAAATAAGCGCACATTAATATGTTTTTCGTGCGTTGCCATTTTTCGATTGTTCCCCAGAAAACGTCAATTTTACGATGACAAATGAGAGCGTAATTGTCAACTTTTCATAGCAATCGTAGAAAAAATCAGATTTGAATTATATGGCGACCATAGCTTATAACTGTTATAAATATGATAAGATATGATCAATGAACAAAAGGCATGATGATATATTTATTATTGTAAATTTGAGAAGCAGAATTCGATACCCACAACCGGCAAACAATTTTCACCACGTTAGAACTACCCCTGTGGCTCCCCCTACACTAACATCTTTGGGGGCCGTGATTTGACGGCAAATAATCGCACTTCACGCGAAGAAATATATACTACGGTAAAGTTCAACACCCAGTAATGGGTAAAAATCGCAACCCTGTTCGATCTCTTTACTAGATAGATGAATCGTGAACAGATTCTATTTTTGAAAATATATTCCGGTCTATTGAATTTTGATAATCTTTAGTAATAGCTCCGTGATTAATATATCATTTACCGAAATCTGCAACGGGAAGATTTTCACACCTAGTAATGGGTAAAAGGCGTGATGATATATTTTATTTTAATTATAACAAACTAAAACTATTTGCTTTATCTTAAACTTATCGATAAATCACTGATAAATTTACACAAGAACAAAACAAAAACTCGTTGAAAATATCGTCACCCATCAACGTCCGGCAAACAAAACCCCATTCAACCCCTAAATACAACCCTATAAGCAACCTGACGATTGATGTTCCCGTATCCCGGGTTTTCCACGCTGTTTTTGCCCGAACAACAAACAATTGACAAACGTAGCTCGTTCGTTCAGGGCCGTCAGACCCGCCCCTGACACCGGTCCCCCCTTATGCCGCTCCTGTCCTGGAGTCAAGGCATTCGACGTTCCTCCAGTGAAATCAATATTTATTAAAGGTTAATTAGCAATCGAGTTAACTATTATTTACTATCAGATCTCACGATGCAGAATAGTTAATATTCAATATACATGTGTCATTGTTTAATCAAGTAAAAATCTACGAAGGTCAAGAATGAATGATGCTGTTTTATATATACAGATAAATTGAAGAGACGTAAATTTTCAGATGCGTTGATCGAACGAAGTTTGTCTCATATAATAATAATAATAATAATATTTATCTACTCTTATTAAATAATGTATTCATTACTTATGAAATTTATGATAAGTAATACTAATCATTATTGACAGTGTTAAGTAATAACTCATTACTCAACACTTCACGACCAATCACACGTCTGAATTTTCATTACTTAACACTTTAATAGCAAAAAAATAACGATAATTGCCGCGCGTTAAGTATGCTATGAAACAGTGAAGCGCGCTATTGTTAATTATCTGTCAAAATTAGTTTAAAATGTTTTTGTTTACAATAATACTGTAATTTGTGTGATTATATAATTATGGATTCTGAAAGCGAACAAAGTGAAATTTGTACTCCACCAGATATTGTAGAAGCCGCACACGTACGTTTCTTAAATTTACTGCCCGAAAAAAAAAGTATGAACAAGTTTATAAAGCTTTTATGGATTGGCGAATAATAGTATATTTTGGCGAACTTTCTGATAAATATAAATCATCGTCCTTATGGGCTACTTATTCCATGTTAAATAGTGTTAATATTTATTAAATAAAAATAAAAACAAAAAATTTAAGTAAAGTAATTCATAATGTAACATAAAAAAAAAGAATTGTAAAATCTTATTACATAATAACATATAGTCGTAGATAAAGCATAGTATTCTATTCGCAAGTAATAGCTATTACTCACTCGAATGATTTACAACACTGTGTTGCAAACTTCATTCTCTTGAGTAATAGCTTATTTTACTTACTCATTGAATAATATACTATTATTAACTGGTACGCAAATACATGCACAGTTCGTCAAAAATACGTAAGTACATATGAAATGAGACAAGAAACGCCTACAGTCAGGCAAAATTTCAGAATTGTTAAAATGTGTGAGTGAGAGAATACTAGATATTTGTTCAGAAGTTTGTATCTGTCATATACCGGGAGTTTTTTCTATTAGTAAACATAGGGATATGCCATTACCATAGTTACAGTTACAAAGCTTGACAGCAATGCATTAGAGCGTTTATTTTAAAAGTAAACATAGGGAAAATAACATTGCTGTCATCTATAGTTGTCAGAGTAATAAAGCTGTCCTCTTTCAAAATCAGACCGGGTTAATAGGGGATCAAATAGTGAGGCGTTTTTATATAAATGGAAAATTATTTAGAGTTGTTACAAGATAGAGTAAAATTGAGTAAATATTGAGGAAGTGTGGTTCCAACAAAATGTACGAAATTATCTGCACCGGATATTCCCCCAACGATGGATAGGACGAGGTGCAGAAGTGGAGTGGCCTGCAAAGTCACCAGATCTTGCGCCATTTTTTGCTTTGGGGCCACTTAAAAAGTAAATTTTATAATGGTGGTAGAATGAGTGTAGAACAATTAAAACGTAGAATTAGTGTTGCATCGCATGAGATTCCTTCAGAGCAAATAAATAATGCTATAAATTCATTATATAATCGTTTAGGCTATTGTTTACAGGTAAATGGGGGTAATTTTGAACAGTTATTGAATTAAAATTCCTATTTAAACTAAATCAAATTTTCTTTTTTAGTAGTTGTGATTTGACAACTGGTTACTGTACTTAACGGCTTAAAATGTATAGTTTATTAAGATCTGCTATCGCAGAGCTGCCATGTTCATGAATGACCAAAATTTTGACATATACACATGCAGATGTGAATTCCTGGTTGAACCAGTTCAAAAAGTCAAAATTTTTATAATATGGTTCTATATAGTTCAGAGCACGAGAAATGCACTCGTTCGCATTTCAATATCTCTTTTAGTTTTCGAGTTACAGCGATTTTTGACTTTTTTTAAAGCTCAACTTTGAGACGCCATAACTCAAATCCTAAAAGAGATATTGAAATGCGGTTTGAACGAGTGTATTTCTCGTGCGCTACTTAACTTGTACCGGTATTTTGAAAAATTTTAAATTTTTAATTTTTTTTCGAAATATTCTTTTGTCAATATTTCAAAAAGTTGAAGAGATAATGTAAATATGAAAACACTAGTGAGTTCCTCGCGTAAAAATACATAGGTATGCAAATTTTCAGAAATTCGAACGGATACATTTTTTATTACAAAAAATCGACCTTAAGATTTTTACGATTTTTGGCCATTTTTCGTTTTTTTGTAATAAAAAATTTATCCGTGCGAATTTTGTTGTGAAAATTTGCATACCTATGTATTTTTACGAGAGAAATTCACTGGTGTTTTCAGATTTTCATTATCTTTTCAAGTTTTTGAAATATTTTCAAAATACATGTACAAGTTAAGTAGCGAACGAGAAATACACTCGTTCAAACCGCATATCAATATCTCTTTTAGTTTTTGAGTTATGAGCTTTCAAATTTGAGCTTTAAAAAAAGTCAAAAAAAGATATGAAGCTGCGCTTTGCGCCATTCGATAATAATACAAAGATTACTTCTCCTGCTTATCATAATATATATTAATTGTACAGTCTTTCAAATTAGAGATGACCACGTTATGACGTTTAAATAAAATAATTATTTATAAATATGATACGAAACAATTGTAACCATGGCGTTAAATAAAAACATACAGACCACAGACTTACTTGATCACCTTCTAAAATGATGACAATGACGTTATTTATAAAAGAATTTCAAATAATAATATTTATTAATGACGTTAACGTGTTTATATTGTGAAACCGGTCAACTATTGAACAAACCACGAATGTTATGAGTCATAACAGCCCTTAGATATCTGCGGCTGTAATGATACTCACAACAACAGGTATGTTAATTGCACTTTTTACTGAAACGCCATAAAATTAAAAATCTTTAACAAATTGTTGTCGTGTAAAAACTATTGCGATTTAGAATGTATTATGTATTTGCAATAAGAATGTAACTTTTATTAGTTGAATGATTTCATTAGATTTTATAACGATTGTAAACATTTGCTTTACATTTTTAAATGAGCGTTAGAGCGTTTCATGTGTGGAGAAAAAGGTCATTTATAATAACAAGTTTACTTCTTTGCACTTTTTATCATTCATAATTACATAATTGCATATCAAGAGCTTATCATGTGAAGTGTAAAACTTATATTCACACCAAAGAGTATTACAGAAAAACAAATTAATTAAAATTGAGTTTAATTTGATGATCAAAACAATTATTTTTTTTTAATTCATATATCGGACCAACTACTAAGGTCATATGCCGATATGTCCTTTGTATGGTCGCCACGGCGGGACCCGAACCCACGACCTTATGGTTGCGAGTCAGGCCCTCAACCCGCGCGGCCATCACGCGGGGCAACAATTATTTATTTATTATTTATTACTATTACACTGCCCTACAGGACAAGCCCAATAAAAGGACAGGAACAAAAAAAAAATTATAACTATATTACGGATGTGGCACTCTTCCGTAGCAGATCTCAGTAAGTGATATATTTCTACGTGTAAAATGCAGTTACTAGTCGTCAAATCACGGCCCTCAAAGATATTAGTGAAGAGGTAGTTTTTAATGTGGTGAAAATTTTTGTCCATTACTGGATGTGGCACTCTGCCGTAGCAGATCTCAGTAAGTGATATATTTCTACGTGTAAAGGGCGGTTACTAGTTGTCAAATCACGGCCCTCAAAGATATTAGTGAAGGGGGATCCACAGGGGTAGATTTAATGTGGTGAAAATTTTTGTCCATTATTGGATGTGGCACTCTCCCGTAGCAGATCTCAGTAAGTGATATATTTCTACGTGTAAAATGCAGTTACCAGTCGTCAAATCACGGCCCTCAAAGATATTAGTGAAGGGGGATCCACTGGAGTAGTTTTAATGTTGTGAAAAATTTTGTCCATTACTGGATGTGGCACTCTGCTGTAGCAGATCTTGGCAAGTGATATATTTCAGCGTGTAAAATGCGATTACCAGTCGTTGAATCACGGCCCTCAAAGATTAGTAAAGGGGGATCCACAGGGGTAGTTTTAATGTGGTAAAAATTGTTTGTCGGCTGTGGGAAACGAACCTAGGTTCTCAAATTCACAGGCCGATTTGATACCACTGAGCCATCTATGCCATACGGAAATAAAAAGTTATGAAATAAATAATTAATTGAAAATTATAAAAATGAGAGTCTGATCTTATTTATTTTACAGATTTGTGTCAATTTTACCAATAATTCCTTCAATTAACTTCTTTTGTTTTGTTGATTGTTTAATTCTTTTTTAATTGATTTCAATTAGTGATTCTTTTGAACAATTTTTCCGTTACGTTTAATTCGACTACAAGTAAATTGCTTTTCTTTTATTTCAAAGATAAGAATGTTTTTCACGTCAACTGCAGTGTATTCACAAACGATATTAGATTAAGACACTATTATAATGTTTTCTTAAGACTACTAGAAGTTCAAATATCAAATAACAATTTTTAGTTTTCCTATTAAATTTAAATTCAAGTTTAAGATAAACTACATATTGTATAAATATTTAATCGAACATAAAATAGTTATTTGTGTATTAAGAGCGTAAAGTGATTTCGTATTAAGTGTGCTAAAAAACACAAATTTCGTCCACGAAATACAAACAACATTTTTTCTACAACTGTCAAAGAATAATACAATAATTATTGATTTATTTAAGTAAATTGAATGAACAGAATAAAAAATAATATGAATTTGATACTATTGATATGTGGTAATCAAGGGAACGTTAAAAAGCATCCATAGCGATGTAAAAATGTCCTCTTCTTTGGTCAGTTGTAGAAAGTAGTTATTTGTGTATTAAGAGTGTAAAGTGATTGTTTGTTACTTGAGCACGGTAATTGCAACGCGAGCCGAAGCCGTGAGCTGCAATAGTGCAAGAGGAATAAAGACACTGTACGCTCGTGATGCACACATCATATTTTCTACGATTACATCTTAAATTATTTAAAAACGTATACGTAATGAAAATAAATTCGTTCTATCAACTGTCAATATAACAAGTTTCTGTTTTGTTTGTATCCCTGGTAACTGTTGAAATAACTGCTCATTTAATGTCTTTTTCGCGTGTTGCCATTGGAGACGCGCGACAAAGTCATTTTTCGATTGTTCCACAAAAAACGTCAACTTTACGATGAAAAATGAGAGCGTAATTTTCAGTTTAAATTATTTAAATAAATAAATATAATAAATATATCATCACGCCTTTTTCCCATTACTGGGCGTGACACTCTGCTGAAGCAGATTTCGGTAAGTGATATATTTCTTCGCGGTTACCAGCCGTCAAATCACGGCCCTCAAAAATGTTAGTGGAGAGGGAGTCACAGGCGTAGATTTAATTTGGTGAAAATTGTTTGTCGGCTGTAGGGATCGAACCATGGTTCTCAAGATCCACAGGCCGACTCGATACCATTGAGCCACCTACCCCATTGGAAACGCGCGCTTTTAATCTCTTTTTTTGCGTGTTCACATTGGAGACGCGCGATAAAGTCATTTTTCGATTGTTTCACAAAAAACATCAACTTTACGATGAGAAATAATAGCGTAATTTTCAGTTTAAATTATTTAATAAAGTTTAAAATCTATAAATAACATGGTAATGTTAGGTAATACTTCCTGAGTCAAAAAGTCACTTTTTATATCCAACTAACGAACTTGGTTCATGATTAGATTTTAATTTTAATTTGATAATGACCCCAAGCGTAAAGCCGAAACTTCGTCTAATTATTGTATAGCTTTTCTCTTGCTATTTCAATTTAATAAAATATGTAAAAACCTATTTCAAAACAATTAGGAAAGTTTAATTTAAATAAAACATTTCTATCCTTTTGGGTGGTTCAGTGGTATCGAGTCGGCCTGTGGATTCGATTCCCACAACCGATAAACAATTTTCATCACATTATAACTACCCATGTTACACTCCCTCCACTAACATCTTTGAGGGCCATGAGTTAACAATTCTTAACCGCACTTCACGCGCATAATTATATCACTTACCGAGATCTGCTGCGACAGAGCGCTCATCCAGTAATTCATTTATTTATTTATGTTACACTGTACAACAGAAATTTAATTCCAATTACAGCACATGGTCCGCACTCACCGAGCCGCAGTGTGGTAGTTAGTAATAAGTAAAAGGCGTGATGATATATTTATTTTTTACAATACTACACAACTAAAACACAGGGGCGGATCCAAGGAGGTTGTCATGGGGGTCATGACCCCCCCTAAGCATGGACTTTTTTTTAAATGTTGGCCCTAATACATAATAATGATGTCAGAATTTTAAGTTCTTAGATAATATTTTCTATTTAATTTGTTTAACAAATTGAGTTATCGCAAATAATGATATAATAATAATTAAGAACTATTGTTTGATTTATTATTCTAATAAATAGCCAAAAACCAATATTTTGTGGGGATATTATTTCGACCCGCAGATGAAAGAGGTATTTTATTTAAGACCTTGTCAAGTATGTGACTGCCAACATTTGCACTTCTAATTCAATAATTTTTGTATTCTATCGAAGAACCATTTAGATATTGAAACTTTATTATTTAAAAAGTGTTGGCGTTTCACTCCTTTGACCCCCCCCCCCCCCAATTCGAAGTCTGGATCCGCCCCTGCTAAAACACCACTAGTATTTAAACATTTTCCAGTCCACATGTGGTAACCCTGAAGTGTAGGTACATGGCTTCTTCAAGAATGCAAATCCAAATCAAATTCATTTCGTATTTGTGTATATTTGGAGTAAAGTAAGCATCAAAGTTGAACAATTAATTAAGTGACAGTGACATATTGTCACTTTAAAATATTGGCTAAACTTTTTCCGCACTCTATTTAAAGTCCCTCGAGTATAAAGTTTTCCTTTTTAGCTTGTGTTAAAGCAGTAAGTTGTAAATGTATATTTTAATAAGTTATTTGCATATTGTTGAAAGTTTGGTCTCCATGGACTCATCGTTTTCTCGCCCAGGTAATATTCTCATTAAGCGTGTTAATATTTACCCTCATTATTACCTGGATGAACTTAGTATAATGGTATGAGTCTACGAACTCAATTTTCAAATTGTTATCATAATCATTACGAAGAACACAAACTTCAAGTGTTTTCATTAGTTAGTTACAGAGACTTAAATATCTGCTAAAGATTCAATTCATTTCTTTAAATTAAACTATATTTGTCAGTTGTACAAACAAAACGTTTAAATAAATAAAAAGAAATCATTTTTTTCACCGAAATATCAAACAATATATGACATGTAATTTCGATTTGTCTTTATTTATTTAAATCAAGTAAATTTGATGAGATAGGTGGCTCACAAGTAACACTACCCAACTGTCACTCACCGATTTAAATGAAACTTGGCACACTAATACAATTCAAAAAAATAATTTAACCCCTATATTTTTCTTCCGGAAGTTGCTTTTTAGGAGTAGAAACCACTCCTGAAAGGTGGTAAAAGCAAGAATCGCCATAAATGAAATTAAATATTATGTGTTCAACATTGGTTACCCAGGGGTAACTTCGAAAATAGATTCGGCGACTCCAAAAACTCCCGAGTAACTAGTTTTGAACCTAAAACTCTATTTCAGTTGAATATCGCAATTTCATCCCCCTATCCCCTTAAAAAAGTGCATATGATCAAAATGACCCCGAAAATAATTTTTTCGTAACACATGCACAAGAAACACGTTCTTATTCCCGAATTTTAGAGAGAGAAACATCGCTTTTCTCCCCTAGGGAGAGAAACATTATGTTTCCATAGGTACCATGTTTCTCTCCCTAGAGCGATGTTTCTCTCCCTAGAGAGATTAGCTGTTTGTGGTGTTTCCTAGGTAACTAGTTACGTAACCCATATTCAGGGGCGGATCCAGAATTCGAATTAAGGGGGGGTCATGGAGTGAATTTTGTCTCTGGGGAGGGGGGGGGGGTTTCACATCAAAAATTTCCCCTAAGAACGCCAACACTTTTTAAATAATAAAGTTTCAATATCTAAACGGTTCTTCGATAGAATACAAAAATTATTGAATTAGAAGTGTAAATGTTGGCAGCACATACTTGACTAGGTCTTAAATAGAATACCTCTCCCATCTGCGGGTCGAAATAATATCCCCACAAAATATTGGTTTTTGGCTATTTATTAGAATTTTAATTTCTTAGATAATATTTTCTATTTAATTTGTTTAACAAATTGAGTTATCGTAAATAATGACATCATTATTATGTATTAGGGCCAACATTTAAAAAAAGTCCATGCTTGGGGGGGGGTCATGACCCCCATGACCCCCCCCCCACCCCGCTGGATCCGCGCCTGCCCATATTTGACATTTGTCCCGATAAGACAGTAATTTTTGTGCACTTGTTACGAAAAGTATAATATGCTTCACGGGAGGGCGCGATTATCCCTTGTGTGAAGTTGACAAACCGAGACGTAAGCGTGGGCCGAAGGCGGGAATAATCACTTGTTTCCCTCCCTTGATGCATAATATACTATTGGCGATCTCAAAAATCCCTGGGTAACCAATGTTGAACGCGTAATATTTGGGTATAATTTAATACCCTTTCAGGGGTGCATTGTACCCCTAAAAAGCAACTCATTTAAGAAAAAAAATAGGGGTTCAATATTTTTTATAGTTCTATTAGTGTGCCAAATTTCATTGAAATCGGTGAGTGACAGTTGGGTTTTATTGCACAGAACTAAAAATAGTACAAGTAAATAAATAATAATTAAAAACTCAATCAAAATATAAATACATTTGCAATTGTCAATTTACTTGTAAATTGTTTATTTTTAATTCCATTTACACAAAATTGCACGAGTAGAAATAATTGTCAAGTAAAAAACATCAATTAATTTCATTTCTATAAATACATTTCCAAGTTGCGTGTTTTAGAGTAAAATATTGATTACATTGCAATTAAAACAGATAATTATCTTGCAAGAAGCCTTCGGTTTAATTTTTCGCTTAGTTTGGATATTGGACGATCTCAAGAGTCCTTCTAAATGTGCTGATGGCGATTCTTTACACATTTCAAGTAGCATAAAATCGCCCACATTTCGCTGACAGCATCCATTTTCATAAAGTGCCTCTTTCCGTTATAGGCGTCTTAAGTAATTACACAGCGAATTTCGAATACATAAGAATAAGAATGAAAAGCTTTTAATGTGGGCCTATTTATATTGAAGAATCTTTGAAAAGAATTTTTTTCTGAAATCTACTTAGATTTGAATTAATTTGTTTGCTCGTTTTAAATGTTAATTTTTATTTGGTTGTGTCAAAATGTGACGTTTTTTATATATTGTTATGTTTAAAATAAATTAAGTTATTTATTTTTTAATAACTAACTTAAACATTCCTTCCCAAAATTTATTTTTTCGAGTGTTTACCTACAATTGTGTGGAGTTCACCTTCAAAAACAAGCGTAGAGATATGCTCCCTTCCTATCTTATCTTTTTGATTCATTTTCTGTTTTTACTATAGAGTGTCCAACTGCAATTGTGTGGAATTAAGTTTCAGAAACAAGCGCAGGAGATACTCCCTTCCTTCCTTTTTTTTACTTCATTTTCAGTTTTTACTATACAGTGTCTAACTGCAATTGTGTAAATGTATTTTAAACAAGCGTAGGCGATGCTGCCTTCATTTCTTATAGATTCGTTAGAGAAGTGGACGTAAGTGAAGATTTACGAAACAGGTGTACAGGAGCGAATAGATGAATGTTTGTTGCGTGATGATGGATTTTGGTTGTGAGGAAGGAAAGCGTTCTTATGAAGGAAGTGGTAATGTGGTCGAAACGAGTATCGTGTGTCAGGATGAGAATGTTGTCGGGTTCGTACTACCCCATTTAATGGGATATAGCGTAATGTTATGTATGTATGTATGTAAAAATTATTTATAAGTATTTTTATGTAAATAATTAACAATTTTCAACAACTATCAAGTAAAATATAAAGTTTACTAGTTATTTATCAGTAAAGTTTGTACTACTGGAGTAACGTGTAGGCGTTATTACTCACGAAGGGTTGTGGGCAGTTTATATACTACGATATAGCTAACACATATACTGTCATGTCATTCAAGGCAAAGTTATGGGTAAGGCACCGAAAAACCTTTTTAATATTTCAACATGAATAGGGTTCGTTGCCCTTTACAAACATCGATTTTGAACATTTTTCAGTTTACCTTCCTGCTTTCACTGGATTAGGTAGCTAGATCAAATGAAGTAAATAATATCTACAATGTCAGAAGAGAATATAATTATTATGTTAGAACTGATATACAATAGCCATTTGCACCGACAAAAGTTTAATTAGAAAATAAATATATCATCACTCCTTTTACCCATTAATGGGTAAGGCATTCCACCATACGCCCCTCTTTCGACACAACTTATACAAATTTGCTTCGAAATTACTAGATGACCCAAGAATAAATGGATGAATTAATTGAAACTTTGGTGTGTGAACGAAAAATGAAATGATCTTGTAAATAAAATAAATAAATATATCACGCCTTTTACCCATTACTAGGTGTGGTACTCTGCCGTAGGTAAGTGATATATTTCTTTGTGTGAAGTGCGGTTACCAGCCGTTAAATCACGGCCCTCAAAGATGTTAGTGGAGGGAGAGCCACAGGGGTAGATTTAATTTGGTGAAAATTGTTTGTCGGCTGTGGAGATCGAACCAAGGTTCTCAAGATCCACATGCCGACTCGATACCACTGAGCCATCTACCCCATTAAAAATTTGATTTAAATTAATAAAATCTAAACGAAGTTAGATGTCCGGATTAATGGGGTTTAACTATATTTTAAATTAAAACAAATTCACGAATTGAATAAAATCTGATGATAGATAATATTCTTTTTCTACTTCCGTTAGGAAATAGACATTTTAAATAATAACAAAGACAAAATTAATTGTCATCCATACACTTGGTGAAACTAGGTTTAATAAAAAGTCTCTTTTTTTAATAGACGTTTTATTTCACTTATTTGAGTTAGGTAATGAACTGCATTATTTAGCTAGTGAAACAATGGGGTAACATAGCAACAGCTATCTTGATAGACGAATTCTGACGTGTTATTCTTTTATTTTTTGAATTTATAACTGTCATTAATATGTCAAAATTTCATAATTTGAAAAACGCTCTTTCGTATTTATTACAACGGAAGGAAGTAGAAAAAATATTGTATGAAACTAGTAAGAAAATGAAGGTTATTACCTTACCTATGTGTTTACATAACTCGGCTACGCCTCGTTCTGCAAATTTCACATGCGTAAGGTAATAACCTTCATTTCCTTACTAGTTTCATAAATAGCTATTTTAATACAAAATAAAAATAAAATAAATATATCATTACGCCTTTTACTCATTACTAGGTGTGGCACTCTGCTTAAACAGATCTCGGTAAGTGATATATTTTTTCCGCGTGAAGTGTGGTTACCAGCCGTCAAATTACGGCCCCCTAACATATTAGTGGAGGAGGAGCCACAAGGGTAGATTTAAATTGGCGAAAATTGTTTGTCGGCTGTGAGGATAGAACCAGTGTTCTCAAGATCCACAGGCCGACTCGATACCACTGAGCCACCTACCCCATAGAAGTGAAAATAAACTTTTTTAAAGTATAAGAGAGTTAAAAAATAAATAAATATATATCATCACGCCTTTTTCCCATCACTGGGTGTGGCACTCTGCCTAAGCAGATCTCGGTAAGTGATATATTTTATGGGGTAGGTGGCTCAGTGGATCTTGAGAACCCTGGTTCGATCCCCACAGTCGACAAACAATTTTCACCAATTTAAAAAAATCTACCCCTGTGTCACCTCCACCACTAATATCTTTGGAGGCCGTGATTTGACGGCTGGTAACCGCACTTCACGCGAAAAAAATATATCACTAGAGTTAAAAACGTAAAGAAAAAATGTTACTAGCGCTAATCCGTTTTATGAATCTGGTTGTAGAAGATTTAGGACATTTTCTCATTCTTTAAGCCAGTAATTAAATTAATCAGATTACACTATTCAAAGTTAAAGACAATCTCTTTCAAATATTTCTTATAATACAATTCCTTCATTGCCATGTTTTTTGGCAAGATTCCAACAACCAGTCATCCACCCTTAGTGGAACCCCATCTTCAACCACCCCACAAATCCATCGAGACAGGGCACTTGTAGAGCTATAGCATAAGACAAGTCCGAATCGATACAGCGAGAGCACGCCTCGTGCTCGTAGTGAGTGAGACAGACAGGTGCGACTACAAGCTACGCAACGGCCGTGACCTTGTCGATGACCCTCGGGATGAGGTCACACCACACACCCACTATGACAGCTTTCCGGATTTACAAATTCTATATCCGGTCTGGAATAGGAATCATCAGAGATATGGTAGAGAATGTTAAATGAGATGATGGATATAGAACGGAAAACAAAGTAGATTAGAAAACGTTCAGGAGAAATTACTTCATACACATAGAAATATTTGTAGGTCATGTCCAAGGGAAAGATGAGCTGTGTGACATGAAGGAAATTCTAAAAAACTGTCAAAATATGTTAAATTTTATTCATTAATATGAATACGCGAAGTACGTGATTTCTTCTTGATTTGCATTACCATGACAACGCGTATTTTGCGCACTGTTTTACACCCTAGTGCGCAAAATGAGTATAATGCATAATAGTATGTTATGCATCAAGGGAGGGAAATAAGCGATTATTCCCGCGGCCCTCGCTTACGTCTCGGTTTGCCAACTTCACACTTTTCGTAACAAGTGTACGAAAATTACAGTCTTATCGGGGCAAATATCAAATATGGGTTGCGTAACTAGTTACCTAAGAAACGCCACAAACAGTTAATAATCGTAGTCTCTAGGGAGAGAAACATAATGTTTCTCTTCCTAGGGGAAAAAAAGCAGTATTTCTCTCTCAAAAATTAGGGAATAAGAACGTGTTTCTTGTGCATGTGTTACGAAAAAGAGTATCTCGCGCACGCTCCCAAATTATTTTTTGTCACATTTCATGGGTTACAACATATCAATAGTATTAAATTCATATTATTGTTGATTGTTTTCCTTCAATTTAATTGAATAAATCAATAATTATTATAATATTCTTTTTTGAAAGTTGTACAAAAATGTTGTTTAAATTTCGTGGGCGAAATTCTTGTTTCTTGACGCGTTCGAATGCCTTTTTGTTTTTTGCAATTTTTACAGTCGAGTCGATCGGGAAGTACTTGTTCCAGATTGAGTGTTGCGTGCGGGAAGTGTCATTTTGAAGGTTATGAGTACAAAATACTTATTTGTGTGTATTAAGAGCGTAAAGTAATTCTTTGTTACTCGAACACGGCGCAAATAGTGCTTTTATTGCAAGCTTCTCACTCGTGCAATAAAGTAACCTTTTTAAACTGAGGTAAATTTTATTCTTTTAAATCATTTAAAAATGTATACTTGTCTGTCAGATGGTCGAACGTAATTATTTGTGTATTAAGAGCGTAAAGTGATTCTTTGTTACTCGAACACAGTAAATGCAGCGCGAGCCGAAGACGAGAGCTGCAATAGTGTAAGAGGAACAAAGTCACTTTACGCTAGTGATACACACACCATTTTTGGTACGATTGCATCTTAAATTAGTAAAAAATGTGTACGTACTGAAAATAAATTCGTTCTGTCAACTGTCAATATGATAAGTTTCTGATTTGTTTGTATCCCTGGTAACTATTAAAATAAGCGCACATTTAATATCTTTTTTCTACGATTGCTATGAAAAGTTGACAATTACGCTCATTTGTCATCGTAAAGTTGACGTTTTGTGTGGAACAATCGAAAAATATCTATTTTGTGCGTCTCCAATGGCAACGCGCGAAAAAGACGTTAATGTGCGCGTTTCCAATGGCAACGCGCGAAAAAGATATTAAATGAGCGCTTATTTCAATAGTTACCAGGGATACAAATAAAATAGAAACATGTCATATTGACAGTTGACAGAATGAATTTATTTTCAGTACGTATATGTTTTTAAATCATTTTAAGATGCAATCGTAGAAAAAATAATACACAAATAACTATTTCGCGCGTTGCCATTGGAAAAGCGTACATTTAACATCTTTTTCTCGCGTTGTCATTTTAGACGCGCAAAAAAGATATTTTTCGTTTGTTCCACAGAAAACGTCAACTTTACGATGACAAATGAGAGCATAATTGTCAACTTTTCATAGCATTCATAGAAAAAAACTATTGTATGTTCAAAGGATACATGCTACCGTAATTAATAGGGTATATCCAACCCTAAAATATATTTAAAATGCAGGACAAATCCGCAAGGGATGAAACATAACAATCGGTAACCCACAAGTGCCTTATATGAGAAATCCGACTAGATCAACTCAGATTAGATCAGAATAACTGATCCAACCGCAGCTTACGTCTTTTGAAGGGCATCACAACAAGACTTATTTTGTTGTTCTTTTGACGGATATAGAACTCCGGAAACGCCTATTTCAATCTTAATTGTTACTTTGATTTGTTGCTACGAAAGTATAAACGCATATTTTATTTTTAAGGTTAAAAATTCCAGATCTATTGTGATTAAACCAACTACTAACTATTAGACATTCTATATTCTATTTCACAATCACGTGGTAGGGTTATGATAATTATAAATCATTTAAAAGTTCAACCTCTTGTTACTTAGAAATTCCATTCGATGTTAGAGTAAAATAGTTACTATGTACGTTTTTTAGTTGTAAAATTTTGGGCGGCGTTGAATGAGATGATAAAAAACTATTGCATCATTTGTCATCAATTAATAAATCGTGTAAAAACAGTAATAAAAAATACTTTTCAAGGTTATATTGTCAATAAAATTGTAATATTATTCTTAACGAGGTAATAATGAGGAAGTTAAATTAAGTGTTGCTTTCGTGGTAATTAATATAATATTGGTAAATATTTATTAATTGTATATATTTCTTAATCTGTATGCAAATTATTTTGTTATTATACAGAAATAATTAATTTAAATATAAACCAAGATTTTTACACACCACACCCTATTTATTTATGAGCATGACTGTTATTTTTTTTTCAAAAAGATATATAAAGATAGTTATATGGGGTAGATGGCTCAGTGGTATCGAGTCGGTCTGTGGATCTTGAGAACCCTGGTTCGATCCCCACAGCCGACAAACCATTTTCACCAATTTAAATCTACCCCTGTGGCTCCCCCTCCAGTAATACCTTTGGGGGCCGTGATTTGACGACTGGTAACCGCACTTCACGCGAAAAAATATATCACCGAGATCTGCTTAGGCAGAGTGCTACACCCAGAAATGGGTAAAAGGCGTGATGATATATATATATATATATATTTTTTTTAAAAGATACAAATATTAAAACTTTTTCTTCTTCCGTTATTAAATAAAATAAATAAATATATCATCACGCCTTTTAACCATTACTGGGTGTGGCACTCTGCCTAAGCAGATCTCGGTAAGTGATATATTTCTTCGCGTGAAGTGCGGTTACCAGCCGTCAAATCACGGCCTCCAAAGATATTAGTGAAGAAGGAGCCACAGGGGTAGATTTTTTAAAATTGGTGAAAATTGTTTGTCGGCTGTGGGGATCGAACCAAGGTTCTCAAGAACCACAGGCCGACTCGATACCACTGTGCCACCTTATTAAAATGTCATTTAACGTACTGGTTTCCATGGCGCTAAATAACATCTTAATCACATGTTGACAAGCTGTGGCTTCGAACGTTTTAGTCACGGGGTGAAGTTAGCTTCCTGCATCTGTCATTGTACCTTAACCTTACTTTTTAAATAATTCATAAAACGTTACATTTTTGTTGTCTTAATTTGTGGTCATAGAAAGTAGAGTATGTGACTCGTTTTATAAACTCTTGAGATAGTCGTTTTTTATACACTCGTAACTAAAGAGACGTTTATAAAACTTGTTACATAATATACTTTTATAACTATATTTCAAATTAAAACAAATTCACGAATTGTATAAAATCTGATGATAGAGAGAGATTTTTATAGAATTTATTACTTTTTTTAAAAGCATATTTAAAAATAAAGAATTTCTAAGCGTTCTATGTAGTAAAATATATACAATTCTTTTTATATTTCGGGAAATAAATGGTTCTTAAAGTGTATATATTTAGTGCCACTGACCGATAATACTTATTAAAATATAAACAAGGGTAAAAAAACTTATACATTTTTATGTGTTAATTTTCAGTTAAAAATATATATTTTTTAAATTCACAAAATTAAGTAGTTTACCTTAAGGTAAACATTTTTAGTACCACTGATTTGTTAGTTATTTCAAATATATTAATAATTTAATCGTTTAATTGTTTTAAAAAAGTAAATGAACCGGAAAGCAAATTCGAAAGGAACAATATTCAAAAACTAATTTATTTATAATGTTTTAATCAAAATAGTATTGCATTAAGACCTTATTGCAATTAATATATTGTTGTAATCAATATATGTATATTGTTAGAGGTGAACAATAGCCAAGGTAAAACTTACATTTATTAATATTAACAAAGTGAGCGATTATACGTTCACATCTCAACTTGTATTGAAAATATTCGATTGTGGTGTTTGACTGATTTGAAATTCACTATAATTGAGATTAAGTTCTCATTGTGTAGAGTAACAAATAAACAAACACATATTGTTGTAATTAATGCATTGTTGCAATCAAACTATTGTTGAAATCAGTTCTCGTATATCATTGTCGTCTATATTATTGTAATCAACAAATAAATATTCCAACAGTGGTGTAAGACCCGGCACCCATGTCGTAAAATGTCCTTGTTAACGATATTTATATATCATGTTTATGTAGAATTGTAGACAAACGTATAAACAAAGAACTTGCCATTGTAGAGGTTAGGTGAATTATTGAAGCGTGATGCTTGGTGATCTAGTATCCACATTTCCAGTCTTCGTTTTGTAGAAGGCGATAACATTTTTGCGCACTTGCACTCGCAAAATTCAGCACTGTTATGTCACTCACTATTTTATTGGTTTTCTGGAAACAAAAATATTATGTTTTAATATTTGAATGAAACATTTTTTGCTATTTATTTAATATTTGGGATACAATTTAGTAGCTATTACTTTTAGCATATCTCTGGAATGACAGATCGAGAGCATGCGCAGTGATGACTATTAATAATTGATCAGTGTTTGTCAAACATAAATTGAGAGGGCTTAACGTAGGTAATTCGAATACGCATTATGACTATAGTTCATTCCAGTTAAGATTAGATCATAGAGTTAGATTAGATAAAGCAAAAAAACCTCCAATTAACCAATTGTTTGAATTTGTTAACTTATAATATACTTTTTGGTTTATGTAATTTGTTTTTTTTTTATATTATGTTTTATTGTTTAACAGAAAACAATATATAACATTATGAATAACGCCAAAATTTATATGAGTTATTTAATGCATGTAAAATCGGTCGCCTCTAATGCCTATGGCACACTGGTCGATGAGCGTCGATGAGCATCGATGAGCTCTTCGATGAAACAACAGAACGCACTCTTCATTGACAAACAATAAAAGCTTCTAAAGTTGAGAAAGAAAAACTAAATTTCAAAAATATGCTAACGTGAAGTGAGACACAAAAGATACGAGTGAAATGAGATACGTTCGTTTCATCGATGAGCTCTTCGATGGAAATAGAGGAGCCTCTAATTTTCGTCGATAACGGGTGCGTTCTGTTGTTTCATCGAAGAGCTCATCGATGCTCATCGACCAGTGTGCCATAGGCATAAAGCGCCATCTACTCCATTCTTAACTGGAATGAACTATAGTGATTGGAATAATTTTGTATTAAATAATGAAATAAGATATTAATGAAATATATTTTGAGCATAAAAATGTGTTAGTGATGGCGTTGAATCAATTTTATTGTCTCACATGTTTCTAAATGTTGATAGCCAAAATTTAAAAGTTTTATTAAAAAAGCTGTAGAATAAACTTCATTAAATTGCACTGTGCTTATAATGTTTTATATCATTAAAATACCTTCTTTCAAATTTACAGAACGAGCACGTAAACTAGCGCCTCTAGCGAGATATGTCATAATTAACATACCTAACCTAACATAACCTAATAATATGTATAAATAAAATATGTAATTCCTTTAAATGTATTTTATTTTATCATATAAACTAAAATTTTCAAATATTTTAAGGTTATTTCAATTTAAGTTTCAAATATTTTAAGGTTGTTTTGTAACTTGACAGCTGGAATGATAATTGAAATAAAAATCACTAGATGGCAATACAATTTTTATAGGACGATGGAATGAAACGGCCATAATAAGCGATAGAGCAATTGAAATAACTTGTGCATGGTAGAATACATAACCAAATTGTACGCCATATTTATTTGAAGGTCTATTAGCTGTCACTGTTTTATTCTATTGTAAACCAGTCTTCATTTTGACATTTTGGTCAACCAATCAAAATCTTTATAACCTCTCAATAATCACTGAACGAACTATTTTCATTTCCCAACAATTAATTAAAATATACAACTTTGCAATATTGAAAATAATTTTTCAGCGTCTATAATCATGTAAGAAGTTCCTTCAGATATCATTTTAAATAATCACTTATCGTTGCACCAAGGAACGTGATTCAATTTAGCGTAATAAAAGTTAACGAATCCATTTTCATTACCTAGTTTCAGCAAGCTGCTTCATTGCAATGTTAATTGACCTAATTCGCGTCACTTAATTGACAATAAGATATAGATTCCGCCGGACAGATGTGGCCTAACCTTGGACGGCATACAGAATCGAGAAGGTAACAAGTGAAACAATGTGACTTGTTCTAGTTTAGAACTGACAAGTTTTTATTAATATCAAGTTTTTATAATTGAATTGTTTCCGGGAATTTTATTAGATGAATTTTGATGGAAAAAAATTAGGAATAATAATTTTGCTGACTAATTGATCTATTTATTAGGATACTTAGATTAATTCTAAAGGGGGTATTACATACATACATACATACATAACATCACGCTATATCCCATTAAATGGGGTAGCACGAATCCGTCAACATTCTCATCCTGACACACGATACTCGATTCGACCACATTAACACTTCCTCCATACAAACTCTTTCTTTTCTCACAACCAAAATCCATCAACACACAACAAACATTCATCCATTAAACGTACAAATATATCTGCAATTAGTTGTAGCATCACTGAAACTTCATATGTTTTGTGTAACTTTTCACGTGTGATAAGAGTCTAATTATAGTACGTCCAGCGATCATGTGGAAAATAGTTACTTTCTATTTCCGTTAGGAAATGGATGTTTTATTTCACTTATTTGAGTTAGGTAATGAACTGCATTATTTAACTAGTGAAATAATGAGGTAACATAGACTTAATTTGGTGAGAATTGTTTGTCGGTTGTGGGGATCGAACCAGGGTTCTCAAGATCCACAGGCTGACTCGATACCACTGAGCCATATACTCTATTAGAAACTTTATTTAAATTAATAAAATCTAAACGAAGTTATATGTCCGGATTAATGGGGTTTAACTATATTTCAAATTAAAACAAATTCACGAATTGAATCAAATCTGATGATTAGATCATATTATTTCAGTTATTTGAGTTAGGTAATGAAGTGCATTATTTAACTAGTGAAATAATGAGGTAACATAGCAACAGATATCTTGGTAGACGAATTCTGATGTGTTATTCTTTTATTTTTTGAATTTAGAACTGTCATTAATATGTCAAAAAATAGGTTATTACTTTACTTATGTGTTTACATAACTCGGCTACGCCTCGTTCTGCATATTTCACATGCGTAAGGTAATAACTTTCTTTTCCTTACTAGTTTCATAAATAGCTATTTGTGTATTAAGAGCGTAAAGTGATTCTTTGTTACTCGAGCACGGTAATTGCAGCGCGAGCCGAAGACAAGAGCTGCAATAGTGCAAGAGGAACAAAGACACAAATCACAACGATGTATCTTACATCTTTACCGGTTTCAGGATATTAAATGCACAAAAGTAGGCTGGTAAGTAAGTAATAACTGTATTCTGTACGGTAATATTACCATACTCAAGAAAATGAAAATAAAACACAATGATAATATAACACTATTCATACAAACGGAACTCAAAACAACAATAATACAAAGATTACTTGTCCTGCTTATCTTAATATATATATATATATATATATATATATATATTAATTGTACAGTCTTTCAAATTAGAGATGACCACGTTATGACGTTTAAATAAAAGAAATATTTATAAATATGATACAAAACAATTGTAACCATGGCGTTAAATAAAAACATACAGACCACAGACTTACTTGATCACCTTCCAAAATGATGACAATGACGTTATTCATAAAATAATTTCAAAAAATAATATTAATTAATGACGTTAACGTGTTTATATTCTGAAACCGGTAAACTATTGAACAAACCACGGATGTTATGAGTCTTAACAGGCCTTAGATGTCTACGAGCTCGGATTTCAAACTGACATCTACAGCTGTAATAATACTCATAACATTCCTGGGTATGTTAATAGCTATTACAATAATTCATGTGCATTTTGATCAGTAATGACCGTTTACGCTTCATTCAAAATAAAAACATAATTTTTGGAACATGATGTGCTTTTAAAACTGCATTTTGTATTTTTCTTATGTAACACGAGAGGGAGTGGTCAACAATGTGTGACAAGGAGAAAAGGGGAGGGAAATTACAGTCCAAAAAACAGGTGACGTTTTATGTGACTGGCCCTTAAGTAAAAAGAACGTTTGACCAAAATAAACAAATGCGACAAATCCCACTGACAGGTCAATTAAATTTGTTTCTACTTCGCGCATGTCTTTTATTTTTCGCGCTAAAAAAGTGTCCAATGAGAACGCTTCACAGCTTATGTCACTATATTTTTTATCGCTTTTATCTCTAAGGTAAAACAATATTTTTAACTATATTTTTATCTTGTATCTGAAGCATTTTTTGTGTAAAATATTTAGGAAAACAATGTACACGAAAAAATTGTTTACCTGCATTTTATGTGACACCTTGTATATCCAAGATCGATTATTTGTTAGCACGGACAACTTATTTTCACCACATAATAATTATCTTTGCGACTGCCTCTCAACTAAACTCTGCCTTGTCAAGTTAGAGTTACAATTGTTCGTGGTCGTAATCAAATTAAAAATATTCTTTTAATATAAAGAATATAAAATATTATTTTTGGGTCATTGCGTTGTAATAGCTTAATAAATAGGTTAATTAATATTAAAAGCTTTTACTTCAATTCATTTTTTTAATTAAGCAGTCTAAAAGTTAAATATTTTAATGGTTGATTTTTAATTTAACTAATGCGTTTGCGTTTATATGGCAGAAAATATATGGTCGTAATAAAAATAAAATATGGCGAAAATATAATATTTTTATGTTATGTGAGCTAGTACTATGTACATATAATAAAAAAGGTGAAAATTTAGCTTTAGTAAATAGTTTTTTGTGTATTAAGAGGGTAAAGTGATTGTTTGTTACTCGAACACGGTAATTACAGCGCGAGCCGAAGACGAGAACTGCAATAGTGTAAGAGGAACAAAGACACTGTACGCTCGTGATCCACACATCATATTTTCTACGATCTTAAATTATTTTTTTTTTCTTCTGGCTTCCTGGCGGACCAACTACTAAGGTCATATGCCGCCATTACGCCCTGATCCTGCGTTTTAGATCTTAGAGTCAACAGCAACGCGGGTTTCTCGGGACGGTCACCCATCCAAATACTCCCCGCGCGCAACGTTGCTTAACTCGCGTTATCGCATCGATCAGTTCCAACGAGTTGAGCCATGGCCGTTGACAATTAAATTATTAAAAAACGTATAAGCACTGAAAGCAGATTTTGGTAACTGATATATTTTTACGCGTGAAATACGATTAAACGCCGTCAAATTATAGCCCTCAAAGATGTTAGTGGAATGGAAGCCACAGAGGTAATTTTTATGTGGTGAAAATTGTTTGTCGGCTGTGGGCATCGAAGCCGGGTTCACAAATTCATAGACCGACTCGATACCACTGATATCGCTAACATTGCTAGCTTGGTTATATTTATAACTCCCTTTATATTATACTTTTGACTGAAATAATAATTAAGGGATGGCTCACGAGTAACACTACCCAACTGTCACTCATCGATTTAAATGAAACTTGGCACACTAATAGAACTCCAAACAATATTGAACCCCTATTTGTTTTCTTCCGTAAGTTGCTTTTTAGGAGTACAAACCACCCCTGTAAGGTGGTAAAAGCAAGAATCGCCATAAATGAAATTAAATATTACGCGTTCAACATTGGTTACCCAGGGGTAACCTCGAAAATAGATTCAGCGACCCCAAAAATCCCCGAGTAACTAGCTTTGAATCTAAAACTCTATTTCAGTTGAATATCGTTATTTCATCCCTTCATCGTATTTTTAACCCCTTAAAAAAGTGCATATGATCAAAATGACCCCGAAAATAGATTTTGGCGATCTCAAAAACCCATGGGTAACCAATGTTGAACTCGTAATATTTTGGTATTATTTAATTTCATTTATGGCGATTCTTGCTTTTACCACCTTTCAAGTGTGGTCGTACCCCTAAAAATCAACTTTTGGAAGATCACAAATAGGGGTTTAATATTTTTTAGAGTTCTATTAGTGTGTCAAGTTTCATTTAAATCGGTGAGTGACAGTTGGGTAGTGTTACTTGTCAGTGGTATCGAGTCGGCCGACAAACAATTTTCACCAAATTAAATCTACTCCTGTGGCTCTCCCTCCACTGACATCTTTGGGAACCGTGACCTAACGGCTGGTAACCGCACTTCACGCGAAGAAATATATCACTTACTATGGCCTGCTACAGTAGAGTGCCACCCACATCCAGTCAAGGGTAAAAGGCATGTTGTACAGAGTAACCAATAAATAAAATGCATAAATTTACTAGTATTTCTAGTAAAGTCACTGAATCAATCAGTACCTCTTTTCCTCACATTTCCTTCCTCCACAGACAATCTCCAAGTCAGCATCTACCTCATTTCACATTACCAAGATTCAATCCCAAATACGGCGAGCAAATATCAGCAGTTACACACGCCTACGTCAAACATACCTCGTGGTTATTTCGTCACGAAGCCATGGAGCATAAATAACTAGAAAGAACCCCAGGGGTGGAAGGGGTAGGTGCACGAACATCAAGTCACGGCTCACTTGATATCTAGTCCGCAATGTGGACTTGGACAGCGTTGTGCATTATTAATAAGTCAATTATGGAATGAAATTCTCGCGGGATTGAGATTATTTTATTGTGGGGTTGAGAAGGTGACTACTGCTCGTTTAAGTACTGGAAAATGCTATTTAGTTTATAAAAATTAGCTTGAAAGGGGTAGGTGGCTCAGTGGTATCGAGTCATCTTGGGATTTGAGAACTTGGGTTTGATTCCCACAGCTGACAAACAATTTTTATCACATCTTTGGGAGACGTGATATGACGGCTAGTAACTGCACTTTACGCGAATTATATATCACTTATCGAGATCTGCTACAGAGGAGAATTGAAATATATAACATAGGAAATACAATGGTATTTTTTTTAATATGATAATTATTTGACAATTTTCACAAATATAGATCTACCCCTATGGCTCCTCCTCCACAAATATCTTTGAGGGCCGTGATTTGACGGCTGGTAACCACACTTCACGCGAAGAAATATATCACTTACCGAGATCTGCTCCGGCAGAGTGCCACACCCAGTAATGGGAAAAAGGCGTCATGATATATTTATTTATATTACTTTTTTTTTGTTTTTAATTTAAATCTCGGACCAACTACTCAGGTCATATGCCGATATGTTCTTTTTCTACGTTTACTATGAAAAGTTGACAATTGCGCTCTCATTTGTCATCGTAAAGTTGACATTTACTGTGGAACAATCGAAAAATATCTTTTTTGCGCGTCTACAATGGCAACGCGCGAAAAAGATGTTAATTGCGCGCTTATTTCAATAGTTACCAGGAATACAAACAAAACAGAAACTTGTCATATTGACAGTTGACAGAATGAACTTATTTTTAGTACGCATGTGTTTTTTTTTTAATGTTAAGATGCAATCTTAGAAAAAATTATGTGTGTATCACGAGCGTAAAGTGTCTTTGTTCCACTTACACTATTGCAGCTCTCGCCTTCGGCTCCCGCTGCAATTATTTATTATAAATTTCGATTAATCAATTTAATAAACATGTCAAAAATTATAGCTATAATTTTATTTAGAAAAACCATTTTTCGTTTGCTTGATACTCTTGCATTAAAAAAAACAATTAAGCAAGAAGTACATATTCATTAGATACAGTTTTTAATACTTAACATTTTTTGTAATTGCACTTTTGGTCTAATTTAATTAGAGAAGCAACAATCATCATATTAAAAAAATACCATTGTTACATATTTCAATTCTAGACCCTGTATATTTATATTTAAAATTAACTTCAATATTAGGATTTCGAAATAATATTTATTAGTGTAACTAATGTTAAAAGCCACTTTTAACACTAATTTTACTTATAACATTTTTACATATGGGGTAGGTAGCTCAGTGGTATCGAGTCGGCCTGTGAATCTTGAGAACCCTAGTTCAATTCCCACAGCCGACAAACAATTTTCACCAATTTAAATCTACCCCTGTGGCTCCCTCTCCACTAACATCTATGAGGGCCGTGATTTGACGGTTTCACGCGCATAAATATATCACTTACCGAGATCTGCTTACGACAGAGTGCCACACCCAGTGATGGGTAAAAGGCGTGATGATATATTTATTTTATTTACAAGATCATTTCATTTTTCGTTTACACACCAAACTTTCAATTAATTCATTCATTTATCCTTGGGTCATCTAGTAATTTCGAAGCAAATTTGTATAAGTTGTGTCGAAAGAGGGGCATACGGTGGAATGCCACACCCATTAATGGGTAAAAGACGTTTGACGGTTTCACGCGCATAAATACATCACTTACCGAGATCTGCTTAGGCAGAGTGCCACACCCAGTAATGAATAAAAGGCGTGATGATATATTTATTTTTTATTTTACATCTTTGCATATTGCTTATGAAAGTCATTCTATTTCAACTTAAAATCGTTTAGAAAGTGATATATTTATCAACTATTTTAAAAACAGAGTAAACAAAATTTAAAACCCTAATTTCATTGATGAATTTAACTACAACTAATTCTTCATCTCAATATATTTTTCTCCTCATCATCTCGTATTCAATTTGACTACAGCTTCGTGCAGCAGGTCCCATTGACCTTGGTAGCACACCGCAGAATATCAAAACCTGTTCCTTTCTCATACGTTGAAAAAACGTGAAAAGAATGTAGGGCGTGGTTCACGGTAATTTTGCCTTCGTTGCTGGGCAACAAAACAACAGAGTTTGCAACTGTGACATAAAAACAAAATACCGGAAGGCACACATATGTCAACTTGTGACTGGCTTGTACCTTGTGTCTTTTCAATGTCATGATCGTTAGTCGACACGGCGGGAACGGGGAATTATTTATATAAGATCATTGAATTCACCGCGAAATAAATTATTTTTAGTATTTAATATCATGTATTTTCCGTTGACAAACGTTTATAAATTATTTTTTCTACGATTGCTTTGAAAAGTTGACAATTACGCTCTCAATTGTCATCGTAAAGTTAACGTTTTCTATGGAACAATCGAAAAATACCTTTGGCAACGCGCGAAAAAGATATTAAATGCGCACTTATTTCAACAGTTACCAGGGATACAAACAAAACAGAGATTTGTCGTATTGACAGTTGACAGAACGAATTTATTTTCAGTAGCTATACGTTTTGAATAATTTGAAGATGCAATCGTAGAAAAAATTATGTGTGTATCACGAGCGTAAAGTGTCTTTGTTTCTCTTACACTATTGCAGCTCTCGCCTTCGGCTCGCGCTGTAATTACCGTGTTCGAGTAACAAAGAATCACTTTACGCTCTTAATTCACAAATAACTATATTTCGTGACCGCCCGGAAAATTAGACTTTTCTAATCAGTTTTCAAACCGAAAAATACCTCTTATTAGGTCAGAAAATACGACAAGAGGGATCTTTAACATTTAACCTATCCCAAAATTGCATAAAAATCAGAAAATGAATCAATTTATTTATGTAAATATTTTTCATGCGTGTGTCAAATCATGAACAATTTGTCATTAATGATCACAAACAAAAAATTGTACGTAACACACCCTGAAAGTGTATATACTAGACTCTCAGTTCTCAAAATTAAAGTAAAGTATTTCTATCAAGTCTTGTATGTAAATAACTATTAAGGAAAAAATGTTAATTTAGACAAGAAGGGCTCATGGGATGATCGAAGTCAAAATGATTTAATTTCTAAAAGATTTGAGATCAATAATAGTTATTTTCGTAACCAGTTATGAAAAGATTGATATTGTTTGACGAACATAATTTTTGCCAAAACGAGCGAAGCGAGTTTTGCAAATTATGTCAGTCAAACAATATCACGTTTTCATAACGTATTACGTACAAAAATTTATCTAATTCCGCTAAAATAATTTTTAAAATACATAAAATTCTAGGTTTATGGCAGCTCAATATATTTCAAAATTAATAAATAAATTTACTAAAGCGTTGCCTTGAAAATTAATAAATAAAATTTTTTAATTTAAGGCTTATGCCATCATTGAAAATGAGTTCTGAATCCGAGACAGACCTTCCTTCTGATATCGAAGAATGTGCTTATTTGCCCGTGAACTGTTTAATACCAGAAAAATTATTAAATGTATATATATCCTAAAAATTTTAATAAATAGTTTTTCCGTTATTTGCAAACATTTTTGAGAAAGTTCAAACTGTCAACATTCATTACGTAACTAGTTGTGTAAAGAACTCTTTACGTAACTCTTGAATAACAGTTATGAAAAAATTGACATTTCATAACCCCAAAAATTGATGTAAAACTGGACTTTTCATAACGGAATTAGGTAAAAATAAATAAATTAAATTTTTATCTAGTTTGAACTAGTTTTAAAGGGATATAAAAAAAATAAAATTTCGAGTCAAAATTTTAATTAACTAATGAGAAATAATAAATTAATACTTAAAAAATGTAGAAGACTGTAATAATCCAACATTTTTTTAATATTACAACAAGAGTAATAATATACAATTTTAGTATATCTTTTTGTCTGTACTTTTCAATTTAAATATAAAATAAATGCAAATAAACGAACAAAGACAGAAGTCAAGGCAACTAACAACTTTGGAAAGTCCACATTTCAAGTATTTCCGGTGATATGCTTTAATTATTCCAGAAAATAAACATTTAACCGCACTGACAACCATAGTTTCTACCAACGCAAGGACAAGAAAAGTAATCATATTTACCGGATTTATAAGTGAGATTTTATCATTTGTTTAATGATAATTGGCCATAAAATACGTAAACACATTTAGTTACATTTTCATGATAATTTTTTTGGTTTTTAAATGAATGAAGTAAACAATGGACATTGATAAAAACTATGTTAAAGTTTCCATGAAAGTCAAATTATTCACGGGATTCTTTTTAAAATGTTTTCATATATAGTTTGTTTATTTGTTTTAGCGAACTTGAAAAATGCTATTGTTAATTTGACCTGCTAACATATTGTATAAAGATATACAGTTATCAATTCAGATCTAAATTATCTTCTAAATATTCTATGTTCATATTAATAAGACCTACTCGTATCTATTTGGAAATAACTGTTGAGATTAATAAACAAGACAATTTTCTTCCATACATACGTTCATATCAATTAAAACAGGGGCGCACGCAAGGGGAGAGAGGCTTTGGATGTTGAAGCCTCCCCCCAATATACTTATATTTTATGAGTTATTTAAGTAAAAAGTCAGGAAAGTGTTCAATTACAGGATGAGTAGATAGTTTCATGACGAACGAAAGCGAAGCTTGAAACAGCTTACGAATCCTGTACGACACCTTACTGACGTGTTATTTTCCTGACTAGGCATGCAAAGCAAAGCTTTCATGAATTTTAAAGCTCAGGCAAATGTTTGTTTTCCTATCAGTTTCAGGTAAAACTTATTTATTTGTAATTAAATAATTCCTGTATCAATTTTTAGTGTTTAAAAATATACGAATATCATGATGGGTATTTTTAAAATTATTACTGGATGTGGTACTCTGCCTAAGCAGATCTCGGTAAGTGGTATATTTTTTCGCGTGAAGTGCGGTTACCAGCCGTCGAATCACGGCCCCCAAAGTTGTTAGTGTATATTTAAATTGGTGAAAATTGTTTGTCGGCTGTGGGGATCGAATCAGGGTTCTCAAGATCCACAAGCCGACTCGATACCACTGAGCCACCTACCCCATAAACTTGCTAAATAAATTGTCGCCATTTGAAAATAGTTAAATACAAGGCTCAAAATTGTACAAAATTGAATGTATAATTAAAACTATAAATTATATTCAAATATTTATAAAATAAATAATACTCTAGGTATTATTATAAATATTTAACTATAATTTATAGTTTTAATTTTACATTCAATTTTTAAAATATCTCTAAACAATTTTGAGCAATGAAATTAATTTTACCGATTCCCTAGGATAGATTTAAAATTGCACCCATTTCCGGTAAAACCAGATACAAAATTCTTACTACAACCACCCTATGAGTCCTTTTGTCTACTTCAACTTTTCTTATTGGAATTTTTCTCTCTCAAGATAAAAGAAATATTCCATGTCAAAAGAATCATGATATTTTCTATTGTATAACATATATACGTGCAACAACAAATACTAAACAAGAATATCAAAGAGATGATGCATTTTTGATGTGTTCAGAATGAAATATCACCGACATAACTACCCACTATCAGTAGCTGAATTCTGAAATAAGAACATAAAATAACTAGATATAAAACATAAAATAAAATCCATTTTGTTCCAAACTCAAATATAATTTTCCTTGCCCTAGTTCCTCCGAAATAACTATAACATCTCCACTCGATAACCCCATCTCATAAAGAAAATCGTTAATATAAAAATGAAGTCCATGAACTCCAATACCTGTGAGACAGAGCTTTTATTCTCGGCCTCGGAATCGAGTTATTAGAATTGAATTTTTGTTGGCATCATGGAAATCCCAACTGGCTGGCGAGAGCATCCCAGCATCAAACCGTTTATCGTTTCACGAGCCGGTCGAATGACCTGAAACTGCGACCGCGGAGCACAGTTTCATGCTAGCGGCAAATTGCAAATGTGGATACAAAAAATTGCCAAGTGTTTTAGTTGTTAATGTAGAGGTAACTTGATTTATTATGGAAAAGTTCATGGACCTACTACCTTTCACCTTTTATGAAAAGCTGTGGAAATAAACGTAGGAGTCAAAAGGATTATCAGATTTAATTCGGGTAAAATTAACTACGGAAAACAGCAAAGGAATATTTTTAAAACGTTATTTGAAACTGAAAGGCACAATTACTCGTATATAATCAAACTACATACAGAAATAGCAGAAATATTTTTTTTTCAACTGACTCCAATATGGCGATACATCGGAATGAAAAAAAATCACACTTGCAATATTGATAATCTGGAAATTTTACACTTTACCAATAAAGGACGTAGAATGAACTTCTTAGAAGCATTTGAAATTCAGAAAGCTATTCATAGCGGCTTAAATGTGCTCAATGACCAGTTGGATTTGTTTCATTCAGATACTATTAAGATCTTTGTAAATGAACTTTACCGTTAACTATATAAACTGTGTGTAACTTGTATTTTAATCAGTCAACGTTCTGAAGATGGCCTAATAAGCCGAAATCGATCAACTTGTTAATAAATAATTTTGTGAAACTACATCAAGTGTCTATGTTCATTATTCTTATTCATAATGTTTCACCAAGTGCCAACAGCTCATACTTTTGATATTAAAAAATCATTTTTGTTAGTTTGACATTGAAAGAAAACTGTTTAATTTTTATTTACCTTCATATTATAATTTTTTTAAAAGTGCCGATAAACAATTTTTACCACGTTAAAAATACCTTTGTTTTTTTTACTAAAATTAATAAAAGTCGTTTAGAAAATGATACGTTTTTCAGCTATTTAAAAATGTTTGTAAAAAGTAAAAATAGTGAAAAAGTAAATACTACAATTTTATTTCCAAATGGCCACTGACGCTGAAAATAAAATAATGCTATATTTATTTATTTATTTTACTACTTTCAATAATATTTATAACTCTAGAATGAAATGGGGTAGGTGGCTTAGTGGTATCGAGTCGGCCTGTGGATTTGAGAACCCGAGTTCAATTCTCACAGTCGACAAACAATTGTCACCAAGTTAAAACTACCCCTGTGGCTCTCCCTCCAGTAATACCTTTGGGCACCGTGATTTGACGGCTGGTAATCGCACTTCACGCGAAGAAATATATTACGGCAGAGTGCCACACTCAGTAATTGGCAAAAGGCATGATGATATATTTATTTATTTATTTTACCTAATGTAAATAATATATCTATTACTCTAGAATTAAATGGGGTAGGTGGTTCAATTGTATCGAGTCGGCCTATGAATTTGAGAACGCAGGTTCAAATCCTACAGCTGACAAACAATTTTAACCATATTAAAACTACAACTGTGGCTTTCCCTCCACTAATATTTTTCTGGTGAATTGATTTGACGACTGGTAACTACACTTCACTCGAAGATATTTATCACTTACCTATGACCTGCTACAGCATAGTGCTACATCAAGTAATTAGTAAAAGGCGTGATAATATATTTATATTATTTTTATTTATCAATTTTTTTTAGAAATAAAATAAAATAAATATCTCATTACGCCTTTTACCCATTACTGGGTGTGGCACTCTTCTGTAGCAGATCTCAGTAAGTGATATATTTATTTGCCTAAAGTACGGTTACCAGCCGTCAAATCACGGCCCTCAAAGATATTAGTGTAGGGGGAGCCACAGGGATAGATTTAAATTGGTGAAAATTGTTTGTCGGCTGTAGGGATCGAACCAGGGTTCTCAAGATCTACAGGCAGATTCAATACCACTGAGCCATCTACCCCATTTAGAATAAAATAAATAAATAAATATATCATCACGCCTTTTACCCATCACTGGGTGTGGCACTCTGCCGTGATTTGACGGCTGGTAACCGCATTTCACGCGAAAAAATATATCACTTACCGAGATCTGCTTAGGCAGAGTGCCATCCCATTTAGCTTAGCTTAAATTAAACTTGTTTTGCGAATTGGAAATAGAATTCAAAACAAAATTAAAAAATGTTATTAGCGTCACGTCGCCTTATAAATCTACTAGAAAGTGAAAATATTTACGCCATACTCTCGCAACCAACTCAACACATCTGCACCGAAACATATACTTCAAATAATATCATTCATTCAATTTAACAATCACCTACATTTTCAATATTTCCATAGTAACCAAACATATATAAAAATTTTCAATGTGGTACCTATCAGTTAAATTCAAGTAAAACTAGTTAATGGCTAATGGCTGATGGCGACGATCGTCCCAGACGCAAGCGACGTCCTCCACGAGAGACGAAGCGTCCAAAAGACGTAATAGAAGTCTTCGTTCTCACCTCGGGACCACAAGGATCTTCCCTCGACGAAGACCTCAGCGAAGAAATCTGCATAGCGCTAGAAGCAGCAGGATGTTGTGTGAGACTCGTTGCTTCCACCAGAGGATGGTTCAGCTCTGTGAGGACGGCTCTTTGGGTAGCACGAAGATCCAGTGCATCAAGACTTGTCTTAGTGGATACACATCCCATAGCTTTGATTGTGTTAAGATGTTTAGCAGCACCACGTCTAGCGTATCTTCAACGAGCATCCCATCTTAAAAAATTACCTGTTCCAAGATGCGTTCATCAAATCTTACTTCGTTTAGCTGATGATGTTATCGTTCAATCACGAGCAAGTGCTGATTTATATCAAACAATGTTTTGTAATTGTAAAGCACCAAAAATATTGTACCCATGCATTGATATTGGAAGTATGGAAGTCGATGAAACAATTGCCATACAGAAAGTGCTACCAAATCTAACAAAATACACTAGTTTATATCTGACTTATGGAAGCTACAAACCTGAAACAAATTTTGACATGGTAATAGACGCGTTTGAAATATTCTATATGAAGGTCCATAGAAGACATCGGGGCGATAAAGTCAGATTAGTAATCGCAGGGAATTTAGATACAAATGACATCACTCAAAACAACTATTACAGTTATTTAAAAGAACGTTTAAGCGGGAAGAAATACGCAAAAGATGTATTTATTGTAACAAAATTATCAGTAAGATGCAAGAAAACTTTACTGGCGTATAGCGCTTGTGCAATATTCGGCTTTACAACAACAAGATGTCTTCTAGAAGCTTTGTTCGTCGGTAGACCAATTCTTGCAGCTAAGAATGTAGCAGCTAAAGAATTGCTTCCAAGAAGAGCTGGATTCCGATTGTCGCCAACAGCTAAAGAGTTTGCTAAAGCGCTTATTTTTCTTCACGGAGATACACAGATGGCTGAAAAGATGGGACATAATGCAAAAGTGTACTACGCACAACATTTTTCTTTTGGAAAGTTCGCGAGTAAAATACAGAAATTTGTTGATGGGAATACCTTTCAATGTCAGACGTGTTTGGAGTTATATGGGATGAAGAAGCATTCGAATAGTGAATTGAATTCTTGTTCAAATTGTACTCATGTTGAATAAATGTATTTTCAAGAAAGGTTGTGTATTATTTATTTATGAAACGATTCTAATTTATTCTTATTTATAATATAAACTAAACATTTGGCTAAGTCTCACAAACTTCAACCTCCAAGTCACCTTATGAGGGCATCGTCAGAGACTGGCCAGCACTGTTTCGTTCTTATTAGAGCTCATCAGTATGGTATATCTCACTTCTTCACCTAGAACAAAGTTCACGTGAAGAAGCTGGTGACGAAGGACTGTGCCAGCAGAGAATAAGATCTCTAACAAACAGGTAAGATAACATGAGAAGTTCTATCGAACAGGTAATACCATCTACCGAAAAAAGGAAAAGCTACGCAGCAATTTAAATAACAACAAAGACAAAATTAATTGTCGTCCATACACTTGGTGAAACTAGGTTTAATAAAATATAAACTAAACACTTGGCTAAGTCACACAAAATTCAGCCTCCAAGTCACCTTATGAGGGCATCGTCAGAGGCTGGCCAGCACAGTTTCGCTCTTATTAGAGCTCATTAGTATGGTATAACACACTTCTTCACCTAGAACAAAGTTCACATGAAGAAGCTGGTGACGAAGAACTGTGCCAGCAGAGAATAAGATCTCTAAAAAACGGTAAGATGACATGAGAAGTTCTATCGAACAGGTAATGGCATCTATCGAAAAAAGGAAAAGCTACGCATCAATTTAAATAACAACAAAGACAAAATTAATTGTCATCCATACACTTGGTGCAACTAGGTTTAATAAAATATCAACTAAACACTTGGCTAAGTGTCATACTGATGAGCTCTAATAAGAGCGAAACGCATCTATGGTTACTAATTGTGCTGGCCAGCCTCTGACGATGCCCTCATAAGGTGACTTGAAGGCTGAATTTTGTGAGACTTAGCCAAGTGTTTAGTTTATATTTTATTAAACCTAGTTTCACCAAGTGTATGGATGATAATTAATTATGTCTTTGTTTTATTATTCTTATTTATAATTTTCACCATATTAAAATTATCCTTGTGCTTCTTTCTCCAATAACATCTTCGAGGAATTTCTACAGAGTGCTGCACCCAGTAATGGGTAAAATGCATGTTGATATTTTTATATGGGATAGGTGACTCAGTGGTATCGAATCGGCCTATGATTTTGAGAACCTGGATTTGATTCTCACAACCGACAAACAATTTTCACCAAATTAAATCTACATCTGTGGCTCGCCTTCCACTTATATCGTTGAGGGCCGTGATTTGACGACTGGTAAACGCACTTCACGCAAAGATATACTTATACAAGGTGGTTCTATACCTCTGCACGAAATTTTAATGACATATATCATTTGATAGAACAAAAATAATTTTATTTTGAAATTCGCAAATATTAGCGAATATCTTTAGTGTTACTGGTTTAATAGTACATTTAATTATTTATAATTATGTTACTAATGAAATAAAAGTATAAACACTGCCTACAAATAATCATTTATGAATTAGTTATTATGTAGGTACCTGGTGTAATGCTTTATTTTTATTTTTATTTAAGTACCTAGTCCTGATTTCGTATACGGTATTGAAAGGGTAAGTTGTTGTGGGAGAAATTTGAGAAAAATGTATAGCAACAGTGAATTAGTAGATATGATGTTAGTGTATGGAGAAGCTGCGCAAAATTCCGAAATAAACCAGTGGCACTAAAAATGAAATAACCTAATTTATGCGAATTTCAAAAAAAATATTTTTGTTCTATAATCAATATATCAAATTATATATGTCATTAAAGTTTCGTGCAGAGGAATAGAAATACCCTGTATATTTGATGTTATCTGTTATTATGATTAATTATTCATTACTACTAATTAATTAGCTATACAACAATAAAATGTGTGAAATAAAAATAAATCACACATCTACAAATAATAAATGGCGTTAATTTATTATGGATGTATTGTTTTCCCGAACAATTCACTTTATATCTATCATAGTTTATTGTTAAATTATTATATTTATAATAATCATTGCGTTGATGTGAAGTTTACTTTAATACATTGTTTCATTAGCTATTAGTAATTAATTAATGAGATAATTAATCACCTACAACGCATAAATAATCAGAATTTGTAATTGAATTCTAAGCCTTTAAAGTTTGAAAAAAATTGTTGATTTTTCCCGTAGAAATTAACATAAAATCTAATATTTAAAAACTAACATATTTTCAAATAGCTACAAATTTAGTTTAATGTCATTTTCTGGAGGCTAAGAAAATGCACATATTTTATTTCGATCTATACTGACTGAAAGATCTAGGATAGATCCTAACAGTCAATGCAGCACTGCTGGATGCACATTGGTTATAAGAGGTATTACTTCAGCAACATGGAAGTTTCGGTGAAGTTTTAACTTTATTGAGTTTTAATAGTTATATTTGTATGAAGTGCGCAAAATGAGTGCGCAAAAAGCAAGAATTTTGTCCACGTAATACACACAACATTTTTTCTACAACTGTAAATAAAGAATAATACAATAATGATTGATTTATTTTAGTAAATTGAAGGAAAACAATTAACAATACTATGAATTTGATACTATTGATTGTGTTGTAACTAATGGAACCTGACTAAAAATAATTTGGAAGCGTGCGCGAAATACTCATTTTGCGCACTAGGAAGAGAAACAGTGCGCCAAATACTCAATTTGCGCACTAGGGTGCAAAATAATACGCAAAATACGTGTTGTCATGGTAATGTAAATGATAAAAAAAATCACGTACGTCGCGTGTTGATATTAGTGAAAATTAAATGAACATAATTGTAGAAAATAGTTATTTGTGTATTAAGAGAGTAAAGTGATTCTTTGTTACTCGAACACGGTAATTGCAGCGCGAGCCGAAGACGAGAGCTGCAATAGAGTAAGAGGAACAAAGACACTTTACGCTTGTGATACACACATCATTTTTTCTATGATTGCATCTTAAAATTACTTAAAAACGTATAGGTACTGAAAATAAATTCGTTCTGTCAACTGTCAATATGACAAGTAGTTTCTGTTTTGTTTGTATCCCTGGTAACTATAGAAATAAGCGCACATTTAATATCTTTTTCGCGTGTTGTCATTGGAAACGCACGACAAAGATATTTTTCGATTGTTCCACAGAAAACGTCAATTTTACGATGACAAATGAGATCGTAATTGTCAACTTTTCATAGCAATCGTAGAAAATGGATTTTTTCTGCATAATATAAATATATTATTATGTACATATAATTATGTATTCTGCAATAAAAACTACATATATAAATTTGCAAGACCTCATTCGCTCTTATTCATTACAATATTAGTATTTAAACGTCACTTCAACCCCAATTAAGCATATGACACACTTAATTATAAACAAAAGCAACTTGAATTAATTTAGGTTATACTCTACACCGTATTTGTTTCTCTTGTTGTAGATGCTACAATGAAACCACGTGGTAACACTATCAGATAAGACGGCGGGGCGGCAATGGGCAGCCTGCCCAATTTACACGAGCTGGGGGGCAAGGAAGCGGCGGCGGCGGCGCGGCACTCCCGCCACCGGCAGCCGCTGGCGCGCGTGCCCACAGCCCCCGCGCAACACCAGCGTGTCTTCAAGTCCAAGAGCAACGGACACGCCGCCAACCACGTCACCGATGACCTTATCCTTGACGTAAGTTATAATCAACCCTCTTATTAACTTCAATTACTACATTTATTTCGAAGGGTAAAATATGTATTGAGTTGGATTGTGGATTTGAAAATCTGAGAATGTTTCTGTCACTATACACATTGGCTGGTAGCACAAGCTTTGTTTTTGGGTGTTCTAAGAGCACGGTTTTAACATGTTAGAGATAGCTAAAACACCCAAAAATACTGCTCTTAAAACAGGCAAAAACAGAGCTTGTGCTACCAAACTCGAAAACAATAAAATCTATGATACAAAAAATTCACATTACTCCCTTGTACGCGTATTATACTATACCTACATATTTTTTTTATTGCACATATTTGACGTAATTTGACATTGACATTAAATTTTTAATTTTTTTCTTATTTTTGGTTTTAATCCATAGCAAACTTAATTACAAAAAAATTGGATGTGGACACCACATGACTTCCTTGTACGCGTATTATAGTATACCTACATATTTTTTTATTGTAGATATTTGACGTAATTTGACATTGACATTAAATTTTAATTTTTTTATTATTTTTGGTTCTAATCCATTTGCATACTTAAATACAAAATATTAAAAATATATAATTTTTAAATTTAGGTATCTCGCTTATACAAAAGGCTAATTTAATAATTCTTAATGTGCTAGACGCAGAATTTAATTCTCTAAAACTATTATTTGCAGCATTTATTTCTAAAATCAAAACAATATCATTTTATAAAGAAAAACTGTTAGCAGCTTCATGTAATGTATCACTTCCGGTTAGTCCATTTTAACCAAAATCTATTATGTTATTTCCATTGATATAGTAGTCTTATATACCAAATTCAAATTTTATAGTTTTTCATTAAAATCTGTTATAGACTTCAAGTAAAGTACCACTTCCGGAAGTTGTATAATAACCAAAAAGGAAGGTGCACAACTAGATATTATAACAGTCCTAAATATAAAATTTCAATTTTCTACGGCTTACCATTTTTGAGTTATGCGAGATACATACGTACGTACAGACGTCACGACGAAATTAGTCAAAATGGATTCAGGGAGGGCCAAAATACCTATTTCCGTTCAAATCTGAGAACCGAAAATTTTCGCGATTACAATACTTCCTTTACTTCGTGCAAGGAAGTAAAAACAATAAAAAACAATTACTAAACGCCATTAAAACTTTCGCAGAATAATATCATTAAATACTAAATATTGTCACCCCGTGCATTAACATCAATCTCAATTAGTTTTTCCGCGTATTAAGCCATCACGGAAATGCGAGGTAAAATGTAGCACGTAATGTTGAAAGCAGGTTTTAATTAGGTGTTTTTTGTGTTGTTAATTATTTTAATGTAGGGATGTTTGTTTATTTGTTGCAGGTGTCCGCGTATTCACCGGTGTCTGGACGATGCGGGCGCTCAGTTCGACGGAGGGATTCACTTAGCAGTTCCATCGGCGCCACGTCGGTATGTAACAAACATAACACCGAGCGAGAAATCTAATAGTATTTAAATTATTTAATTTCTAAAAAAGCGTATTTTGCGGGCAAGTTTGGTACTTAGTGTTCTTCTGTTTTTATATTCTGACATTTCAGGCTTTGTATATAACGTAGGCGAGGCATTTGATCATATTATCCGATCTAGATCGATAAAAAATGATTTTCCAATATGTGAATAAGTGATCAGAAATGACTAATTTTTTGGGCGCTCTTCAAAGAGTCTTGGTTTGCAATTGTTCACTTTCTGTCACCAAATGAAATTAGAAACATATAGTGATTTTACAATTCGTACAAAAAAAAATTTAGACATGTTTGATAACGAAAATATTTATAACTAATACAAGTATTATGATAATTGCCGATACTATTTTGACATTAATTATTGTGAACGAATTTAAATCTGTCACTTCTTATATTCCGAGTTATATTTTGTGTGGGAATGTAATAAACAAAAATGTCTTCTGTAGAAGCAGTTCCCCATCAAGAATTTGCCATTTCGATAAATTTTTTTCAATTGATATTTATGATTATTTTTTCAACCCCAATTTCGACCAATAAGAGCGTGGCATTTAACATCACGTGGTACAACTAAGTCTAAATTATATCGATTATTTCACTTATGTCAATTATACTGACAAATTTTACATAGTTTCATAAACAATTACAGTAACAAATGCCTTGCCAACGGGAGTTTGTCGCGCGGTAAATGCCCAAGACCATTTGTCACCGACAAATCGCCGTTGCCTAAGAGAAACAAACACCACATTTTCAAAATAAACAATCAGTTTTCTAAAATGTCAGAAGTGAATCGTTTTGGAGATGCGTCTTTGGCGGCAATTTGTACCGAAATAGAAAATAAGAAATCAGAAAATACAAAAAAGTGTCAAGGTAGTATCTGGAGAATATTTACCTAATTAAAATAATCACATTTAAAATAAATTTTTAATTTAATACAAAAATATAGAGATATCATTCGAGAAATATTCTTCACAAATACCACTCGCGACTCTTATTTTATCAGTAAACTTTTCTTTCAAACATTGTTTACCTTTAAGCAACATCCTTCGAGTCATCTGCTCAGAATAAATCACGAGAGCGTAGCTCGATGGATTTATTCGAACAGATGACTCTCACGATGTTGCTAGGTAAACAATGTTTTCAAGAAAAGTTTACTGATAAAACTTGAGTCCCTTGTGATATTATATACGAGAATTTTTCGATAATTTCCCGGCTAGGTTGCTAGGCGATAAACAATCATTTTTCTGACAGTTGTAACCTATGCGCTATTCAGAATCATCAAAAATAATCAGCCGAATACCCCTCGAGCTTGAAAATTAATCGGGTATTTCCGATAATTTTCAAGCTCTCGGGGTATTACATTTGAAAATTGCATTTATTTTGTTGGTAACTAAGGAGATTTAATTACAGTGAAAAAAATATCACTTACTAATTTAACTAGTGCAAAACTATCAAAATAGCTTTCATTTTATTAATTCATTTTTATACAAATTTGTGATTCTATTGGTATATATATATACGTGGTAAATTCTCAATAATGAATATCATGAAATATACATTTATAAGCTAATATATATAATAAGTTAGCCGATAATAATTGTCCGTCAGTACGGTAGTGTGGATAGCGATACGGAATTCGAATCCGGAGATCCCGAGTTCGAATCTCACTCAAGCTAAAAAAATATATATATGAACTAACACACTGCGGCTCGGTGAGTGCGGACCCTGTACTGTAATTGGGATTAAATTCCTGTTGTACAGCGTAACAAATAAATAAATAATAATATAATTTTAAACTTCGTTTCAAATTTTAGTAGATTAGCAAAATGTAATTTCATGTTAACTAGCACTCTTTTTAATCCAAGTTAAAATGAATTTATTCCTTCAATTGGAGGTGTACGAGTATATTGAAGAAACTGAGATTGCTTGAATGACCTAGAAATAAATGGTTGAATATGATTGAAGGTTTTCAGCGTGAACGAAAGGAATAAACAATCATGTATGAAAGGAATTGGATGTAAATAAAGTTACGAATATTTGGGAGACGAATCTGAAATGTTCCTCAATTTAATAGCACATATCATGATATTATGTTAGCTAGTTATTGATTAAAATCAGAGTTTCTAGAAACGAATACAGCTAAATAACATCCCCACGTGTTCATATTTTTGTTTGTTACCAGGTGCGTCGTCTGATCGGCGCAGTGGGTCGGAACGGCGGCGGTCGTCAAGGCTACCGTGGCACGGGGAGCGGTGGTGAACGACGACGAGCAGCACGCGCCCTTCTAGCACTGTGCGGGGCTCACGCAGCTGCAGGTGCCGCCTTACTCCCCTTCCTAGCGCTCCAAGCTGGAGGCGGAGCTTGGGTAGCTGGCTGGGGCCCAGCACTCAGCGCCGGGACGTTCCTGGTCGCTGCGGCTGCAGCTCCACTAGGTCCTGCTGCCGTGCAGCGGTGTGGGACGAGTCCACCGATGCTTGTGTTTTATGCTACCTTGGCGGTTTTCTTCGCAGCACATTTGTTACCCTCGGTGGCAGTGTTGGCTCCGCTTTATCTTCTTCTGGGTGTGGTGATGGGGCCGGCGTCTGTGGCGAGAGCTGCTGCTGTTCTCCATGTGGCCGCCAGGTAGATCAAGTTTTTGCGAATATATGCAGAATGGCGTTCTGAATTATTACCTATACAGGGTGATTCTGGGAAGACGAACCCCCCCATAACTTTTCTTCATATGGAAGTTTTAATATAGTAAATATACTATTTTATGACACATATATAAATTTTTTATAAAGTCAGGTTTACATGATACGACTATCAACTTTTATTTTTCAAATGGGAACCTAGAATTATTTTATTTAAATAAAAACCGCCATTTTTTTCTCTTTTCAACGATGTATTACTTGTCATAAATGTATATGAAAAAAATCGAGATAAATAAGATAATTGAGAAATAATCAGAATTTATTTTTATTCAACTATTGTAGGTGGCAATGCGAAATTAAACAAAATGTAACAAGGTAAAATTAATAACAACAATTCAGATATTTATTTGTTACTTGTTTCACGTGTTTTGTCATTTATACTACATTGTTATATTTTGTTTAATTTCGCATTGCCACCTAGAATAGTTGAATAAAAATATATTTTTTTAATAAAATAATTCTAGGGTCCCATTTGAAAAATAAAAGTTGATAGTCGTATCATGTAAACCTGACTTTATAAAAAAATTCTATATTTGTCATAAAATAGTATATTTAATATACTAAAACTTCCATATGAAGAATTTTTTTCTATTTCATATAATAAAAAAGTTAAGGTGGGGGAGGGGGTTCGTCTTCCCAAAATCACCCTGTATTTGATATTTTTTAATTTTGCTTCTTCGAAAATAAATAGTATATTGTAATACATGTCCGTCAGTACGGTGGTGTGGATAGTATTACGGAATTCGAATCCGGAGATCCCGAGTTCGAATCGCACTTAAGCTAAAAATTGTATAAACTATCACACTGCGGCTTGGTGAGTGTGGACCCTGTACTGTAATTGGGATTAAATTCCTGTTGTACAGCGTAATATAAATAAATAAATAAATGTGAGGAAAAGTTTTTAATAGTACGAGCTTTGCAGTGGCTCTTTTCCACGTGTGTTATATACTACTTTTTCAATAGTAAACGTGAAAATTACATTTTTACGTTTGCGATACAAGACATTTAATAATTATTATTTTATATAAGTCATGACTGCTTGTTGCGACGAAAATCTGCACGAGTGCGATAGCACGAGTGTTGATTTTCTTAAAGCAACAAGCAGGAGTGATCTAGACAAAAATTACCAAAGGAAAATCATAGTCACGTATGGTATTCGGCTGGCAATTCCTCGAAATATTTTATCCAAAAAAATGTTACCTGCAGTATTTTTAAAACTACTATTACCTTGCTGATCAATTTACATTGTTTCATTTTTTGACATAACTAAGCAAAGTAAACAAAGTCAAATGAAATTCAACAATATTCATCTACTCAAAATAGTTAACAAACGTTATATGTAAGCAAAGATTTGCGACAATTTTCACTAGTGAAATTGTCGCTGTAATACTACTGTGATTGGTTCAATTCAGCAAAATACTGTCATTTGATTGGATGAAAAGTTATGAGTGGAATTGACAAAGGAATATTTATTCAGGGTTAAAGAATACATATTTTTCAATTTAACGCGTTACTATGAGACAGCCAGACAACATATGTTATCGTTTCTGTGCTTTGATTCAATTGAGTAGAGTTTTCAACCTTTTTTGTTTCACAAATGAATATATTATCACACCTTTTAGCTATTACTGGGTGTGGCGCTCTGTCATAGCAGATCTCAGTAAGTGATATATTTATGCGCGTATGTTCGGTTATCACGGCCTCTATACAGGGTGTTTCACAACTTAGAGCAAAAAATTAAAGGGTATATTCTGTACGACGTGCTGATCATGAAACAAAAATAATTTTTTTTTAAATCGCAAAACTATTTTCCATGTTTCCCAGTCCAACATTTTTCGTTGCCACTGCCACTGGGTGGATGATTATGTTAAAGTTATCAATTAAATAAAATTCTATTATAAATAACTGCTAATAATTGAATTGTGTAATTATTCTTTCGTAGATGATACCTACTTCATTGTTTGTGTTTAATAGGGAAGCGAATCCAGTGTAGTACTACAAAAAATGTTTTAGGTTAACAACCCTTAATTTTTCGAAATTAAAAAAAATCTTTTTGTTTCATGATCAGCACGTCGTACAGAATATACCCTTTAATTTTTTGCTTTAAGTTGTGAAACATCCCGTATATGTTAGCAGAGGAAAAGTCACAGTGGTAGATTTAATTAATAAAAGCTACTGACTTTTGTTGGCCTACTCCATAATCCTGAACTAATTATTGAAATATAAATTAATAAGGCAATAATATCGTAGCCGTAGAAAAAGCATAAGACAACATTTTTCTGTCCTTAAAATCTGGAGCCCTACACAACTTAATATTTTGCGAACTTTCACTACAACTTAATCTTGAGGAAGATTGTAATATTATTACCGAAACGTTAGAGTATTTGAAGTGGTTTTATTTACTCCCTTGTCCAAATTCCGACTATTTTAAACTAACTACCAATTACTGGACGCTATTCTACTTATCATCTTAATCTTGACATCTTCTTTATTATCTTCAGACTCGCAGAAGATGAAACACGTCGCACTACACTATTACGACGAGCTGCCCGCGCGATGCACTTCGCACATGACCTGGGACTCATCCTCGGCTCGGCGCTGGCTGCCACTGTCATCTCGTTTACTCTAGGTTCTACTAGTTCAACAACACCGGAATTCATGTCCACGAATCTCACTCTGGTGACGCTGAATGTTACGACGAACTGCACGGGAGCTGGCAGCACGTGGGGAAATGCCACCTGGTGTGATGAGGAGATGGCTGCGGTACCGGTGGCCACGAGTGAGAATGGGATGGAATGGACACAGGTAAGATTTCAGCAAGATTTTTGACAATAGTTTTTATGCACATTTTTAGAAGAAAAATACTAAAATAGTTATTTTTCTACGATTGCTATGAAAAGTTGACAATTACGCTTTCATTTGTCATCGTAAAGTTGACGTTTTCTTTGAAACAATCGAAAAATATCTTTTTGGGCGTCTCCAATGGCAACGCGCGCATTTAACATCTTTCTCGTGCGTTGCCATTGGAAACGCGCGAAAAAGATATTAAATTCGCGCTTATTTCAATAGTTACCAGGGATACAAATAAAACAGAAACTTGTCATATTGACAGTTGACAGAACGAATTTAATTTCAGTACGTATACGTTTTTTAATAATTTTAAGATGCAATCGTAGAAACAATTATATGTGTATCACGAGCGTAGAGTCTTTGTTCCTCTTAACACTATTACAGTACAGCTCTCGCCTTCGGCTCGCGCTGCAATTACCGTGTTCGAGTAACAAAGAATCACTTTACGCTCTTAATACACAAATAACTATTGTGTATTAAGAGCGTAAAGTGATTCTTTATTACTTTCACAAGATAATTTCAATAATGCAAAAGGAACAAAGACGCTTTACGATCGAGATACACACATAATTTTTTCTATGATTGCATCTTAAAGCTGTTCGACCCCTGTCTCATAGAACTGGCATTTTTGTTTAATTTTAAGACCAGATTTCTCGTCACTGAAGAGTTTGTTATGATTACAAAAAAATTCACCTATTGTTCAATACTTTATAAACAAAATGTCAGCCTTAAAATTTTGAAATATATAATCATTAAAAAAATATCGCTTCTTGTTTTGATTGTATTCCTAGTAACTATTGAAGCAAAATGCACATTTAATAGCTATTACGCGCGTTGCCACTTGAAACGCGCACATTTAATTCTCTTTATTCCGCGTTGCCATTGGAAACGCACGACAAAGTTATATTTCGGTTGGTACAAAGAACAAATGTATCTAAATTTAAAACTAAACTTAGACTCATGTTGAGTGAGACATAAATCTTATAAGTCGTTTTTGTATTTATTATATTTGCTTATTGGTTGTATATGTTTGTATTTATATAGCTTTTAGCTAAATAAACTTATTGTTATTATTATTATTATTAGGGATATTTAATCGTTTTATGCCGATCCCTCCAGTTTAAAATAAAAATACTATACATTAATATTAATCATTTTTCAGACTTCTCCAAGCGCCGTGTTCGCAGTCGACGACTCCGGAGAACGAATCTGCGGAGCTCGAGCTTGCCCTCGTTCCAGTACCCCGGAATCATCTCCGCCATTATTTGCCGACGTGCTGGCCGGAGTCTTCGCTGCACTAGCAGTGCTGGGGCTCCTAGCAGCTGCTGCACACGCAGCGCTTCGCCCCAGAGATCATCATGAGTCTCGGCCGGGTCCGCCGGCTCTTAGAGCAGTGCTGGACACGTATAAGGATTTTAAGCTGCAGCTGGCTGCACCGTTAGCAATGTTCATTGGGATGGAACAAGCTTTTATGTTCACTGATTTCACTAAGGTGCGGATTTAATGTAATATCGAATAGTATATAAATAAATATATCATCACGCCTTTTACTCATTACTGGGTGTGGCACTCTGCAGTAAGCAGATATCGGTAAGTGATATATTTCTTTGCGTGAAGTGCGGTTACCAGCCTTCAAATCACGGCCTCCAAAGATATTAGTGGAGGGGCAGCCACAGGGGTAGATTTAAATCTATACCTAAATATTCTAATTTATTTGATTAATTACTGTAAAATCTAAATTAAGCCCGATATAGTTATTTTTTCAGCTATTACTACATAATAGTTATTTGTGTATTAAGAGCGTAAAGTGATTCTTTGTTACTCGAGCACGGTAATTGCAGCGCGAGTCGAAGGCGAGAGCTGCAATAGTGTAAGAGGAACAAAGACTCTTTACGCTCGTGATACACACATAATTTTTTTCTACGATTGCATTTTAAAATTATTTAAAAACGTATACGTATTGAAAATAAAATCATTCTGTTGACTGTCAATATGACAAGTTTCTGTTTTGTTTGTATCCCTGGTAACTATTGAAATAAGCGCGAATTTTTAATCTTTTTCGCGCGTTGCCATTGGAGACGAGCAAAAAAGATATTTTTCGATTGTTCCACAGAAAACGTTAACTTTACGATAATTGCGTAATTGTCAACTTTTCATAGCAATCGTAGAAAAAATTGTTTTTCTAAGTAATCTGAATATGAAAAAACTAAATTAAAAACAAATTTGGATTGAAAAAAGATTTTTAAGGATTTCAAGTCAGGTTTTTTAATCCCAGGCTTTTTCTACGATTTACAAAAATTCTATATGTTTATACAAACATTCTAGGCCGAAAAACATCATATAGGTATATTAATACATTGCTCAAAATTGTACAGGGATATTTTAAAAATTGAATGTTATATTAAAACTATAAATTGTATTCAATTATTTATAAAAATACCTAAAATAAAATAAATAAATATATCATCACGCCTTTTACCAATTACTGGGTGTGGCACTCTGCCTAAGCAGATCTAGGTAAGTGATATATTTCTTCGCGTGAAGTGGGGTTACCTGCTGTTAAATCACGGCCCCCAAAGATATTAGTGGAAGGGGAGCCACAGGGGTAGATTTAATTGTTTGTCGGCTGTGGGGATTGAACCAGAGTTCTCAAGATCCACAGGCCGACTCGATACCACTGTGCCACTAATAGTTATATTAGTATTTACTGAAGTCGTACTATGGAAGATAAAGCCGAAATAAAATTTGCATCGTACTGACTTCTGCTTATACGAAACACAATACATGTACGCTTGTAATTTGCGTGTTACAATTTTAATAATAACAATATATAATACGTTTATATACAGGTTGGTGAATCGAAGGACGCGCTATAGCTATTTTTTAATATTTACTCATTAGCTTCCCTAATTATTTTAGATCTAAAAAGTTAAATAACCTATTGTGGAGGAAAAATTCAACGATGTATTCTGCTTGATGTATCTGGCTGTTAATTATTATCTATAAACATTTTAAAAAATGTGAAACCGTGAAATTTTTATGCTACGCCATTTTGGTCATTCAATCCATCCAAATAAACTGTAAGATTATCTTAGTCTAATGTTCTATTCGGTTTGACTTTCCCTTCACAGATTTTAGTAAATCTAACTAAAATTTCAAACTAGGAAGTATTTAACAAAGTAACATATTAATTAATTAAGAAATCTGTTTCAAATTTACTTGAAATAACCGCCGAACTAAAGGCGCGGTGACCGAGCGTGTTAAGGCACATCTCTTAACATACTGTGACGTCACCCGAACCAAGGTTCGTCAGTTCGAATCCGCCTGTCGACAATGTGTGATTTGTCGTAAAATATAAAATACAGTTACATGTATTTATCACACTCGGGCGCTTTAAGCTAGTCACTTATACGTCTTAAATGTAACACGAGCAGAGCTGGGTGAATAAGTTAATCTTACTGGATTGTGTCAATTGTAATAGTAAAGGAATGGATGCAGTCTTGAGATTTTATTAACACATTGCTATCAAATATTTTTATACTTATTGTAACACGAAACGTTATAATTTAATATGAGGATGGAAACAGAATTATTATTTAAATTACATTTTTATTAATTATAATACTTAATTCACTAATCTAGTTTAAAATTAAATAAAACGCGAACACCGCGTGATGTGAAGATCTACATCTTCACGCGTTGAGTCGATGGACGAGACTGAAACACTTGCTGTCCTGGGTATAATACCCACATCTGGAATCCATCCCCCACACATCGGGGTGGACACAGATGTCTCAAGTGTTTTGGTTATGTAGTCTAACACTCGGGCACTACAGAAATTTTGTTGGAATTCTAAGAATATTAACTATAACTGTCTCTTTTTATAATTTAATGCCCTATATACGAAAACCAAAAGATCTCACACTCAGCCTTAATGGCACATGTGGTCACGAGTGTCAAATTACATGAAACCAATCTTACCTAAACGCAACATAACAACAATGAGATAGCTCATATTGTTACATAAATAATGTAGCATTTGTACGGCAGTGTAAAAACTGCGGCTCGGTATGTCCGGTAGGCCCAGGCCCGATTTGGGCTGTTGCGCCACAGATAAAAATGTTATCTTTCGTTACAAATAAAATAACATATTATTAAAATATTATAATATTATTCTTCTTGTACACAGTCCTGCGGTCTCAACTAAAAGTAACATTCTCACGTGCAACAAAAAAAAACACTCATTTTGCGCACAAAAATAACTCATATGTTAAATAAAATAAACTATTAATTAACATTAATAATGTCCCATCATTCCGTTTCAGAACATAGGGGCCTGACACATCGAGCCGCAGTTTTTACACTGCCGTACTGCCGGTTTCTTTAGTCAAATTATTTTAAGGCGTATAAGTGACTAGCTTATAGCGCCCGAGTGTGATAAATACATGTAACTGTATTTTTATATATAACGACAAATCACACATTGTCGGCAGGCGGATTCGAACTGACGAACCTTGATTCGGGTGACGTCACAGTATGCTAAGAGATGTGCCTTAACACGCTCAACCACCGCTCCTGCTAAATTCTTAATTAATATCACATTAATTTAAAAAAAATTAATAAAATTAATTTTGCCGAAACGTCAACAAAATAAAAAATATTGACTGAAATCCAATGCAATCTATTTCATATTTACTTGAAATAACAGCCGAACTAAAATGTTATCTTATAAATTTTTATATTAGTTGGATTTCAGGCTTTCCAAAATAATAAAAAAGTTATAAATTGATTATACATTTTTTATTAATTAAATTTAATAGGGCGACGTTTCGGCCAAAATTTGGGCCATTTCAATAGTGAATTAACAATTAAATTTACATAATTGAAGTCTAAAAAGTTAATGGATAAAATCTTTTGAGGTGAACACCTCAAGAGTCACAAAGTAACTGATAATGGCCCAAATTTTGGCCGAAACGTCGCCTTATTAAATTTAATTAATAAAAAATGTATAATTAATTTATAACTTTTTTATTATGTTGGAAAGCCTGAAATCCAACTAATATAAAAATTTAAAAATTCGGCTTATTAAAAAAGAAGTAAAATCTTTTGATTTTATAAAAAAAAAATTAAAATGTTATCCTTTTGTTACAAATAAAATAACATATTATTAAAATATTATAATATTCTTCTTCTTGTTCACAGTCCTACGTAGTATGCACCCTGGGCATCGAACGCGTCCCACTGGTGTTCCTCAGTCAAGGCCTCCTACAATCCATCGCCGCCGCGACGCTCAGCATGTTGCTCCGGTCCATCCAGCGTCGCCGCTGCCTCGTCGTAGCTGTAGGTCTGGCGTTCCATGCGTGCTTGCTGCTGGTGCAGCTTGTGTGGAAACCGAGCGGAGACGATCCCGCTCTGTTCTACGTCATCTCCGCGGCGTGGGGCGTATGCCATGCCATCTGGGAGCAGTTGAGCTGGACTCTGCTCACGGGGGCGTATAGTGATAATGCGCCGGCGGCAGCGGCGGCGTTTGCGAATGCGATGGGGTGGAGGATGGCAGGAACTGCGGTTGTTTTCGCAGTGGATGGGTTTGTTATTTGATTATCATATGTTTTTGTTCTGTAGACTTAAATAAGATTGCTTTTTTGAATAGTTTACTTGTAACTATTGCTCATTAATTAATTTTTTTAGCTAAAATTTGCATAATTAATAACATAAATGATGCTCACCATGGCTGGTAGAACAAGCTCTGTTTTTGCCTATTTTAAGAGCAGTGTTTTTGGGTGTTTTAACTATCTCTAACATGTTAAAACCGAGCTTGTGCTACTAACCAATGTGTCTATTAATTAAAATGAAAGTTAATTTTAATGCAGCATTTCTTTAAATATAAAAAACTAGCCTTAGTAAGATTAAAAATGCAATATAGTTATTTGTGTATTAAGACCGTAAAGTGATTCTTTGTTACTCGAGCACGGTAATTGCAGCGCGAGCCGAAGGCGAGAGCTGCAATAGTGCAAGAGGAACAATGACACTTTACGCTCGTGATACACACATAATTTTTTCTACGATTGCATCTTAAAGTTATTAAAAAACGTAGGTATACGTCTAAAACTAAATTCATTTTGTTAACTGTCAATATGACAAGTTTCTGTTTTGTTTGTATCCCTGGTAACTATTGAAATAATCTTTTTCGCGCGTTGCCATTGGAGACGCGCAAAAAAGATATTTTTCGATTGTTCCACAGAAAACGTCAACTTTACGATGACAAATGAGAGCGTAATTGTCATCTTTTCATAGCAATCGTAGAAAAAGTAAATTTAAAATGTAATTTGTTCATAGTTTTTTTTACATTATTAATTTTAAAATTATTACTAGACTTTGACAAAAAAATTAAATACTTTTACTATTGCAAGTTCCCTAATAATATGTACATTATTTCCCTTAGGACAAAATGTGTTGTTTTTGTCCCGATTTTTGTATCGGTCAAATACTTCCTGTGGTAACAAATATGTGTACGTCTTAATTTTGAAGTTTTGTTCAACCTATGTTATCTATAAGTCTTGGAATGTACACAAAAAACAAAAAGAAAACAGGGGAACACTAAATGCTACAATTGGCCGCAAGAGACGCTTCTTTCGAAAATAATTCAAGCAATATTTTTTTTGTATACAAATACACACTCTATTTCCTTAATTATAAATATATAAATAAATATATCATCACTAAGTTACCTACCCCATAGGGATAATTTTAATGTGGTGAAAATAGTTTTTATAGAACTGTTAAACAAAGTTGACATTTGCGCATTCAATTCAACCCGACAAAATAGTTATTTTCAATGGTCGGCATAGTAAATTTATTTTTACGGGCGAGCAACGAAAGATCGAGCCTCCATAATCCAGTGAGCCCAGTAAAGATTAATTGTAATCGTGCCGCGTACAAAGTTTTATTTGAACTATCACAGCGGTTTTTTTTTTGTAATTTACTTTATTGGTTTTATAAAAAGATACATTACATCTTGTAAAGGTTGTTAACGATAAGACAATTTATAGCTAGACGTTGTCATGGTGTTGTGATTGTTGTAATAAAAAAAACAACTATTGTCAGTGTCAACAGATTCGTGAATTCTAAAAATAAATAATTTTAAATAATGGATTTAATGCCCGACGAAGACGAATTTCTTGCAGTTCAAGAAAATATACAAAATATTGCAGATGCTGCAAGAAATAATTTTTAACTTCGTTATATTAATTTTATTTTATTTCTGTGTGTGGATTTGAGAACCCGAGTTCGATTCCCACAGCCAAGAAACAATTTTCACATTAATACCTTCTCCGCTAATATCTATGTAAGCCGTAATCTGACGGTTGGTAATCGCACTTCACGCGAAAAAATATATCATTTACCGAGATCTCCGCAGTCTTTCAGATACATAAATAACTATTGTTGTCTGTACAAATCCTGTAGTACAGAATAACAATAAATAAATAAATATATCATCACGCCTTTTACCCATTACTAGAGGTGTGGCACTCTGCCGTAGTAGATCACGGTAAATGATATATTTCTTAGCGTGAAGTGTAGGTACGAGCTGACAGATCACGGCTTCCAAAGATACTAGTGGAGGGGAAGCCACAGGGGTAGATTTAAATTGGTAAAAAATGTTTGTCGGCTGCGGGGATCGAACCAGGGTTCTCAAGATCCACAGGCCGACTCGATACCACTACGCCACCTACCCCATTAATTTAATTAATAAAATATAAAATATAAACTATAAAATAGTACTTATATTGAAATACTAGTATTACAATTGGGCATTATAATCACGCCTTTTACCCATTACTGGGTGTGACACTCTGCCGAATCAGATCTTGGTAAGTGATATATTACGGCCCCAAAGACGTTACTGTAGGAGGTGGCACAGGGGTAGATTTTAAATTGGTGAAAATTGTTTGTCGGCTGTGAGGATTGAACCAAGGTTCTCAAGATTCTTAAGCCGACTCGATACCTCTACGCCACTTACCCCATAGGGGTAATTTTAGAAATCAAACTCACTAAACCACCTACCCCCAATAATAAATTGTTTTTGTCGTAGATTGTTGTGCGTCCGTGCGAAGCTGCACGCGCTCGCCGCCGCCCTCCTCCTAGCAGCGCTTCCTGCAGCTGCCCTAGAGCAACGTCTCCACAACTTGCGTAAACTGCGTTCCATCTCGCGCTTATGACGCAAGTTCACGCTGTGGTGATCCCGGTCTCGGTTACATCAACTTGCTCATTCTCTCACACTTTTAACTGTCTCTACGTTTCGTCATTGTACATACTTGTAATACTTAGGTTATACATATCATAAATACAAGACAAGTATTCCACGATGGAGATCCACTGACAAGGAGAGGCGGATATCTCGTAAAATACAAAATGGTGTTTGAGTGTTTGTTGTAGTTTGATGTTTGGTATACTTTAGTGGTAGATGATGATATGGCAGAAAGTTATTCCTTTTTTTGTGGGTTTAAAACTAGCGATGAAATGGATCTCGAATAGACCAGAATTTCTCTTTCAAATAAATAATAGTTATTTATGGTACAAGTGTGTTATATTACAAATAAGTCACGCGAGAAAACTATTAGTCCACGAGGCCGTCAGGCCGAGGGGAATAATTTTCTGAAGTGACTTATTTGTAATAACACACGAGTGGCATACGAAATTTTATCCAACAACTACAATTAAGACATTAAAATATAAATTTTGACACAATTGTCTACATTTCAAATAATATTCTAGTTAGCCATACTTTCTTATTTTGTTGTCTAGGTTACTAATTTTTGTTAAATAAACAAAGTTGAAAAAAGGTTGCAGCTGTAGTATTCGAAATGGGAGACGAGAATTTTATTCCCGTAATAATCATTAAGGAAGCGGAAAAAGTGGTTGTTGATATTTTACTAAAAAAGTCTAGAAGTTCCTAAGAAAAAGAATTTCATATGTTTGAAGACTGGATGAAAACTAGAAACGTCAAAGGTATGAATGAAAGTGTTTTTCATTGGAAGTTCTAGACTTTTTTGGTAAAATATCAACAACCGCTTCTTCCGCTTCCTTAATGATTATTTCGGGAATAAAATTCTCGTCTTCCATTTCGAATACTACAGCTGCAACCTTTTTTCAACTTTGTTATATTTAAACTCAACAGTGAGTTACAAGTCATAATTTATGCGTGACTTATGACTTATAACTCACGTGTGACTTATAAACCACTTTACTAATCTAAAATGACAACAATAATGACTTTATAAGTAGTAGGTGTTGGATAATAGTAGTATTCCCGCGTGTGAAGTTGGCAAACCGAGACGTAAGCGAGGGCCGAAGGCTCAAGCTGAAGTCGAGCTTTGCCAACTTCACACAAGGGATAATCGCGCCTTCCCGTGAAGCATATTATACTTTTCGTAACAAGTGCACAAAAATTACTGTCTTATGGGTTGCGTAACTAGTTACCTAGGAAACACCGCAAACAGCTAATAATCGTAGTCTCTAGGGAGAGAAACATTCTACCTAGGGAGAGAAACTTAATGTTTCTCTCCCTAGAGGAGAAAAGCAGTGTTTCTCTCTCTAAAATTAGAGAATAAGAACGTGTTTCTTGTGCATGTGTTACGAAAAAATAGCTTTCATTTCATTGGTTCATTTTCAAACAAATTTGTGATTCTTTAGTTCCCATATATACAAAGTAGCTTTTCTAAACAAAATTTACAGCACTAGCGATAACTACGAACTGCACAAGTTTATTTTGTAAATACTCGTACCTCTAAGATCATTAATTTTAATTCGATATAAAAATGGAGTTGAATTTAGTTCGTTTTATGAATCTGTCTGTTTGAAACTTAAAAATGTATTAGTTGGAAAATAGAAGGCACAAAATGAACATGTCATCATCTAACAACGAAGTAGATAAACTAAGAGGTTAAATATTTTTTATAAAATAGTATCCGCCTCTAATTGTCAGTTGACTTTCGGATATTTATTAATGGTTAGTGCCCGCTCAAACCAAGTGCTACTAACGTCAAAGTAACTGCCTAGCAGTCAGCAAAGTTTGCTACGAAAATAGAAGTGTACTCTTTAAATGGACAATAGAACCGTTTGTCTCTAGCCTAAGTTAGATTGATGCTCTATTTTAACAACAGCCGCGATATTTCTAGTCCATTTAAAGAATTTATTACTGAATGTAGTTTATAATAATATAAATAGAATTTTCAAAAGACCTTCACACATTCGGCAGTTAATTTACTCCAGCATTTTAGACAAAATGCTTGATATAAAAGCGATAGAAAATTTATAGTTATTTTTGTAAGTTCTTTTGATGAAATATTACAGAGTAATTGTATAGGATGTATATTATTTTTATTTTCTGAATGGTTGATCAAAACGGCAAGCTGACAGGGGCGGATCCAGACTTCGAATTTGGAGGGTGGGTCATGGAGTGAATTTTGTCTCGGGGGGTGGGGGACATTGCCCATCTTTTAAATATAAAAAACCATCTGTATTTGTTCACATTATATTCCTGCTTTAAATAATTTTTACAATCACATTAAATCGTCTTTGGAATCGCAATAAATCACAATAAATCATTTTCTCACCTCAAAAATGTCCTCTAAGAACGCCAACACTTTTTAAATCATAACGTTTCAATATCTAAACGGTCTTCGATAGAATACAAAAATTATTGAATTAGAAGTTGATTTTCTAAGTGCAATTATCGGAAGTCACATACTTGACTAGGTCTTAAATAGAATACCTCTCTCATCTGCGGGTCGAAATAATATACCCAAAAAATATTAGTTTTTGGCTATTTATTAGAATAATAAATCAAACAATAGTTCTTAATTATCTTACAATTTTAAGTTCTTAGATAATATTTTTTATTTAATTTGTTTATCAAATTGAATTATCGTAAATAATTACATCATTTTATGTATTAGGACTAATATTTAAAAAAAGTCCATGCTTAGGGGGGTCATGACCCCCATGACCCCCCCTGGATCCACCCCTGCAAACTGAAGACACGTTTACTTAAAGAGACAGTGCTGTACCATGTTTTTATAAATGTTGACAGATAATATTCATTTTAGAACTTGTAAACCAAATTTGGAAGACAATTATCGCTGTTACTGTCACTGTCACATTTTTTTTATGCTATGGAAATATGTTTTGGTCAGCCGATTAGAATTAAAATAAAGTATGTCTTTATGCAATTACACCGTAATGTCCTCGATATAAAAGACAGATTTACAGTAAAATTTGACAATTTAGTTACAAGTTTTTATAATAAAATAAAATAATAGTAGATTAAAAATTAATGTTTTTATTACGGTTGGTGATTGTTATTTTACACCTTTTAAAAACAAAAACAGAAAATGGATTGTATTGTCCATGGTTACAGAAAACTATTTATAAATATACAATAGTTATTTACGTAAAAAGTCAGGAAAATGTTCAATTACAGGATGAGTAGATAGTTGAAATAGCTTACGAATCCTGAACGACGCTTTACTGACGTGTTACGTATAACATTTTACCTGAAACTTATAAACAAATAATACATATTTTAAATTAATTTAAATTAAAAGAAATAGAATCACTTTACGCTCTTAATACACAAATAACTATTTTAAAGTAAGATATTTGTGACACGTATTTTTTTTGTCATTGTAATAGTCTTAAAAGTTTAATTTAACCAACTTCGTAACTGTTGCAGTTCTGAAGCAATAATGACACTTAAATTGAGCAGCCTGTATAAATTGTCAAATAATTGAGAGATAAACAAAAAGTCGAAAAAGACATGTAAATATAGCATATAAAAATATTATAAAATTAATATTAAAATAACACTTGTGAGACTTAGCCAAGTATTTATTTAATATTTTTTATTAAACCTAGTTTCACCAAGTGTATGGATGACAATTAATTTTGTCTTTGTTGTTAAAAAAACACTTGTCTAAGGCTCACAAAATTTCAGCCACCAAGTCGACTTACATCGTCAGAGGCTGGCCAGCACAGTTAGTATAATATAACCCACTCCTTCACCTAGTACGAAGTTCACGTGAAGGAGCTGTGTGACAAAGAACTGTGCTAGTAGAGAATAAGATCCCTAACCAATGGTAAAATAACATGAGAAGTTCTGTCGAACCGGCAATGCCATCTACCGAAAAAAGAAAAGCTGCGGAAAGCAATTTAAATAAAAAACAATAATATTTATTGAACATAGTTTCACCAAGGAACGGACAATTAATTTTGTCTTTGTTGTTTCTACTTCCTTGTACGAAGTAAAGGAAGAATTGTAATCGCGAAAATTTTCGGTTCTCAGATTTCAACAGAAATAGGTATTTTGGCCCTCCCTGAATCCATTTTGACTAATTTCGTCATGCCGTCTGTACGTACGTACGTACGTATGTACGTACGTATCTCGTATAACTCAAAATCTAGTTGTGCACTACCGGAAGTGGTACTTTACTTGAAGCCTATAATAGATTTTCATGAAAAACTATATTCAAATATAATTTAAAACTTTCCAAATTTGGTATATAAGACTACTATATCAATGGAAATAACATAATAGATTTTGGTTAAAATAGACTAACCGGAAGTGGCACATTACATGAAGCTGCTAACAGTTTTCCTTGAAAAAATGGTATTATTTTAATTTTAGAAATGAATGCTGCAAATAAAAGTTTTAGAGAATTAAATTCTGCGTCTAGCACATTAAGAATTTTTAAATTAGCTTTTTGCATAAACGAGATATCTAAATTTAAATATTATATATTTTTAGATTTAAAAAAAAAATTAAGTTTGCTATGGATTAGACAAAAAATAAAAGATTTAATCTCAAATATGTGCAATTAAAAAAATATCTATAATTTAATACGCGTACAAGGAAGTCATGTGGTGTCCACATCAGATTTTTTAACATGTAAATATTGTAAAAATATAAACAAATGACTCTTATTTTCATCAAATATAATTCTTTTAAAAAAGAAGTATAAATTTAAAATAATATCGAATTATATAAACAGGTTCTTGATGGTGAATGTGTGAAGCTCTTTGAAAATCCCTTATTTTGACAGTATTCAAGTTATAGAAATTTTAATATCTGTAAATAGATGGTCCCAGTTGTAGAATTTAGAAAATAATTCTGTGATGTTTTGTATTACAAAAAATGTTGTTCAATATTCAAATCATTTCAAATTGATGTGTTGTACATGTTGTCAAAAGAGTTCACTTTGAAATGATTTGCAAAGATTTAAAAAGGTTGTTATTACACCTGACAAATAATCAATAATAATTGTGCCACAAAGTTTGTTCATTGTAAACACAGCTTAATAAAAGATTGTCATAAAAATTTGTTCAAATTTCATGGAATAACTCTGCAACTATCACGTCAGCCATGCAGTACAGGTAAACATACACTTAGGAGTTTTCAGGACTGATATAAGGTATTTCAAATAAAATAAATACATAAATATATCATCACGCCTTTTACCTATTACTGGATGTGGCACTCTGTCTAAGCAGATCTCGGTAAAGGATATATTTTTTTTCGCGTGAAGTGCGGTTACCAGCCGACAAACCACGGCCCTCAAAGATGTTAGTGGAAGGAGAGCCACAGTGGTAGATTTAAATTGGTATTTCAGTGCATACAAATTGCAGGACCGGCTTGAGAAAGTTTCTAAATTTGGAAATATATTGTTTTTGGTTCTGTTATATTTTTAATTATTTCTAATATTTTCTTTTCTACGATTGCTATAAAAAATTGACAATTACAGTATCATTTGTTATTGTAAAGTTAATCTTTTCTTTGAAGCAAATGAATATACTGTGTGTTATAAAAAAATAGGCTCACTCCCAAAAAAAGATTTTCTTTTAAAGCAATTACATTCATTTTATAGATTTAGAAACTATATCAAAAAGTGCGTTAAACTACATAAAAAGTTAAAATATTCTATTTTCGATTTAACCGGAAGTGACCCCAACTTTCTTATTTTAAATGGATGACCCTGTATATTTTACAAAATTTGGATTCTACGCAATATTCTAAATTCAACCATGTATATTAAGTGTATTTTTAAAATTATAAATCACGCAAGAAAAATACAAATTATATTATTAAATAAATAAATAAATATATCATCACGCCTTTTACCCATTACTGGGTGTAGCACTCTGCCTAAGCAGATCTCGGTAAATGATATATTTTTCACGTGGAGTGCGGATACCAGTCGTCAAATCACTCAAAGATGTTAGTAGAGGGGGAGCCACAGGGGTAGATTAAAATTGGTGAAAATTGTTTGTCGGCTGTGGAGATCGAACCAGGGTTCTCAAGATCCACAGGCAAACTCGATACCACTGAACCACCTACCCCATATTATATATTTATTTATTTATTTATCTATGTTACATTGTACAACAGGAATTTAATCCCAATTACAGTACAGGGTTCGCACTCACCGAGCCGCAGTATTTTTAGCTTTAGTAAGATTCAAACTCGGGATCTCCGGATTCGAATTCCATATTGCTATCCACACCACCGTACTGACGGATATATTATATATGACAATTTTTAATTAGTATCTGAGCAACGTAACAAATCAAATTTCAGATTGCTAAGGTTTTATAAATAAATAAAATAAATATATCATCACACCTTGGTAACATTGTGCCGTGTGAGTTAAGTCGTTTGTAAAAATTGTAATACCTAAAACTGAAATTGAAAGTGAATAAATAAGCCAATAATATCGTAAACAGTGCTGTGGGTGAGTTTAGAACTTTGTGAATAATAAATTATTTAAACAAGTAACATATCCTTGTGATATACTTTAAAAACAATCAGAATCATCGTGCGTTTCTCTCAAGGTCGTTTCGTAGTATTGACAACAGCTGACCGCTCATGTACATTTTAATTATCTTTGCTTAAGCGCGCTTACCAATAGTGTCTTTAACGCAGTGTCGCCAACTATATCAATAACAAAAACGAAGTATGGCTACAATAGATGAAATCAAAGAGCTACTTGCTCCTATTATAGATCAAAACTCGGCGCTGAATAAGAAATTTGAAAAAATGCAAGAATCGTTAAATAAATTTTATAATATCTCTGAGGATAACAAAAAAATGTACGAAGATTTAAATAATAAACTAAAGGAGAAAGAAGACCAAATTGAAATGCTAGAAAGGAAAATTAGAGAAAAGAATTTAATAATACACGGTATAAAAGAAGGAAATCACACAATACTTGAAGATACTGTAATAAACTTAATTAAAAATAATTTACAAATAAACCATTTCACAAGCGATAATATAGAAGCTGCAAAAAGGCTAGGAAAATATAAAGAAGAGGCTACTAAACCAAGACCAATTCTGCTAGAATTAAATTCAAAAAAAATTAAAAATGAAATTTTGCTCCATGCTAAATGCTTAAAAAACACCAATATTTTCATAAATGAAGATTACTCTGTAAAAACGATGGAAGAAAGAAGAACACTAAAGCCACACCTCCTTAAAGCCCGAAAAGAAGGCCATAAAGCTCACTTAAAGAACAATACTTTGATCGTCAATGGAGCTATGTATAAAAGTGCTGATTTTGCAGAACAGGAATCAGAAAGTGGAAGAGTACCGACTGGTTCTCCCATTTTTTTACGAAGAAACTCAATCTCCCTAACAAATCTTTACACTGCGGAATATGATGAAAATAGAGGCAACTTAGAAGTTACTGAAGTAAGCAAACTAAACGAAATTAATTACACCACTCAAAGGAACCGGAACAAACCAGCTGAATCTTCGAATACACCGTCTAAAAAGAAAAAAGCTACAGATGTAACACAAGGCACTCTTGACCAACATATTCAAACTAGATCAGTTTCAAAAAACTCAGGGCCAAAAAAATAATTACTGATGAAGATAATAAAATAATGTTCTGGAACATCCATGGATTCAGCAATATCTACAATCTTACCAATAATGAGCGAAATTTAATATCTCAACATGAAATAATCTGTTTGTGCGAAACATGGCTAACTCAAAATCTAAAGGAAAATCCCCCTTTCCTAAAAGAATATAATGTGTACGAGCAAACTGCGACTAAAAATGCAAGCCATGGACGTGCCATTGGCGGACTCATCATTTTTTCAAAAATCGACAAACGTAGGGTTGAGATTGTACAACAAGAAGCTCACTGGATTTTCCTGAACATTAACAGTAAATTGCGTAATATTATCGTCGGATTAGCATACTTTTCTCATTCTTATGAATTCACAACACTCCTCAACATGTTCTCGGAAAGCGTAGAAAACATCACTAATACATATACAAACCACTCCAAAATTATAGGGGGAGATTTCAACGCCCGAATAGGTGCCCTTAATGCCACCGAAGAATTACTTATGTCTAATACGAGCCTACAAGCTCCGCGCAGTAGCAGAGATGTTATTGTTAATAAAAAGGGCAAGGATTTAGTAGCAATAATGGAAGCTCAAAATTTATTGGTGATCAATGGAAGATCCGCAAGTGATACACCAGCTAACTATACGTATATTGGAGGAAGTGGAAAGAGCACAAATGACCTTATATGGATTGATATATCCTCGGCACACTTGGTCCTAGATTTTTGCGTTATAGATGATATATTCTTGTCTGATCACCTGATTTGCTCACTCAAACTAACTAACACAACATTAAATAAATTAATACGACCAAAGAAAATCAAATTATCATTTACTAAAACTAAATGGGAGGACCAAAAAACAGAAAGTTACAAGGAAGAATTGCAAAAGCAACTTAACGAAACTATACAACTAAGCAACATGGAAGAAAAGTATACTTACATAAAAACACAAATTAAGAACACTTCTAGCAATCTTGATCTTATAAAACAAATCAACTTAAATGACCCTCCAAATTTACAGAAGAAAAATCCATGGTATAATCAAACAAGTGCCGCACTAAATAAAAACACCAAACAGCTGCTGAAAGTCTGCAAATCGACTAGTTTTACTGAGGAGAGTACTAAGGCATACCTGGACGCTAAAAGTACGTACAAATCGTACATATCGCAACAAAAAAAGAAATACAAAGAAGAAATAAGATGCAAATTAGAAACAATTAGTGATCAGACTGAATTCTGGAAAATGTTCAAAACAATGAGTTTTACAATTTACAAACTCAACCCAATACCTACTACTGAATGGGTGCAATACTTCAAGGCGTGGTACGGTACCAAAATTGTTAACGAAATAAATTATTTTGATGCATTACATCCCTACCTTGACGCTGAAATTACATTGGCTGAAATCAAGTTTGCTATTAAAAGCCGTAAGACAAAAAAAAGCCCAGGTATTGATGGAATTATTAATGAAGAACTGAAAAATTTACCAGAAAATTGGGTATTATACCTTAAAGATTTATTAAATGAATTCTTAAGTAGTGAAAACTTACCCAAACACCTTAAAACTATTAAACTAACCCTGATTTATAAGAAAGGAGACCGACTAATCCCGGACAATTATAGACCATTAGCACTAATTAACACAATTACAAAATTATTTACTTTTATAGTAACCAATAGACTCCAAACGTGGGCAGAAAGTTTCAATGTGCTACCAGAGGCCCAGTCTGGTTTTAGAAAAGGTAGATCTTGTGTAGACAATTTATTTGTATTGAACACAATAGTACAAACTACACTAATGAACAAGAAACAAGGAATATATGTTATATTTGTTGACTTTCGGAAAGCTTTTGACTCAGTAGCGCACAACATTTTATGGAGTCAATTGTATGAAACAGGAGTAAGTGCAAAAATAGTTAGGCTGTTCAAAAATATATATGATGAGGCTACTCTGACAATTGGAGTCAACAGCGAACTTTCTGAAGATATACATATCACCAAAGGCGTCTTACAAGGTGAATGCTCCAGCCCACTATTATTTGCGCTGTATATCTCGGATTTGGAAAAATTTTTTAGAGAGAGAAACTTAGAGGGAGTATTTATAAACCAAAAAACTGATATTATCACACTACAATATGCAGATGATATAGCAATCTTCGCGAACTCACAGATTGACGTACAACACAAAATTAAAGCGCTAGGCGATTACTGTAAACTTCGAAAACTGGAAATCAATGCTGAAAAAACAAAAATATTACATTTTCATCGAGGAAGACCACCAAAAAGGAAAATAAACTATACTTGCCAAGGAGACCAAATAAACTTTACGAACAATTACACGTACCTAGGTATAACTTTCAAGACATCTGGTGTATTCAATGAGAACTCCGCCCAACTTGTTAGCAAGGCAAACAGAATCACAGGAGCCATAAAAAATACTCTGTTTAAGTCAAACACTCACTCATGGATAACAGTTGAGAAATTATACTCATCCACAATCAATCCAATTTTACTTTACGGAGCAGAAGTATGGGGTCCCCACCAATGCAAAAACATCGAGAAAGGACAAGTTCAATTTGTTAAAACTATATTTTCATGGCCACAGACTACACCAAACTACTGGGTACGCAGAGAAACTGGACTTATAAACCTAGAAGTTGCTATATTCCAAAAAAATTTGAACTGGTGGTACAGGATCCTCCTTATGCCCGAAACTAGATATGTAAAAATGTGCTACAACAAATTACTTCTACTTAATGAATCAACTTACATATCAGCAGAGCAACAAGACAAATTCAACTGGGTGAAAAACCTCGAACTGGTTCTCATTAATATCAATTTCCATTGGCTATGGAAAAGTCAAAACTTCCTGACAATTAAAAATGAAACTAACAACATGGTCCTAGCCTATAAAGAACTCCTATATGCGAAGGACACACAATACATTACACAATCAAGATATAACCCTATGTTTGTAACATATAGCACCAGCTATAACCTCCTCACCCTCAATATTCCTCGCAACATACTCCATACCTATATTAAACTCCGAGTCTCCAACCCAAATTTATGTCATATTTATCAGGATGGTTACTGTCACAAATTTAACAGCGAAGATATATGTGATATCTGTAACAGCTATGAACAAAACGGTATCCAACACTTCCTATTTCAATGTCCTATGTATTCTGCTCTCAGATCTTTTTACCTCAGTAAACACTTTCTGTCAACCAACCAGGACATGATATGCCTGCTGGCCAACCCAACCAAGGAGAAGATTTACGACACTTTCAATTATGTCCATAACGCCTTAAAACTACGAGCTTTTGCATTGAACATCTAATTTCCATGTATTACTTTCACTACACTTACTTATGCATATTTGCAACACAATGTATCTATTTATTTAAACCATATATTATATTGTTATCAATCTTTTTGTACAGAGATTATCTCTTAAGCAAAATAAACAATTATTATTATTATTATTATTATTATTATCATCACACCTTTTACCCATTACTGGGTGTGGCACTCTGCCTAAGCAGATCTCGGTACGAGATATATATTTTCGCGTGAAATGCGATTACCACCCGTCAAATCACGGCTCTCAAAGATGTTAGTAAAGGGGGAGCCACAGGGGGAGCCACAGGGGGAGCCACAGGGGTAGATTTAATTAATTTAATTATATTTATCCGTTATCAAAGTGACAAAATTGTTGTTTTTGTTTATGACTTACTTTACATTAAAACTAAATTACCACAACAAAGTAAGTAAATAATTTCACTTAAAACTAAAATAAAATGTATAATTTACAGATTAACTAAAATTCTTCAAACTTATTTACTATATTCTACTAGTACCAATTGCAGATAGCGTTCCTGAGCCATTATTCAGCGCCCCTTGAACCGTCCCTGTGCGCATGTGATAATATTATAACAATGCATTTTAAAAACTAGATTAAAATGTTTAATTTACAGATTAACTAAAATTCTTCGAACTTATTTACTATATTCTACTAGTACCAATTGCAAATAGCGTTCCTAAGCCATTATTCAGCGCCCCTTGAACCGTCCCTGTGCGCATGTGTTAATATTATAACAATGCATTTTAAAAACTAGAATAAAATGTTTAATTTACAGATTAACTAACATTCTTCGAACTTATTTACTATATTCTACTAGTACCAATTGCAGATAGCGTTCCTAAGCCATTATTCAGCGCCCCTTGAACCGTCCCTGTGCACATGTGATAAAATTAAAACAATGCATTTCATATTGTGGTATGAATTAATTTAATGAACGGTGTGTCTTGTTCCAGACGAAACAGATGTTCAGCTGAGCAGCTGATATGTTTACAAGCATCGAATGATAATCAAGGACAAGAATTTACCATAAAAACATAGCCTCTGGCTAAATTTATTTAAAATTATAATTATACTTTCCGTTAGGTTGTAGTAAATCCCCGTATTGATAGACCTTTCGCTATAATAACTGCAAATACTTATATCTTTTTTTTTATTCAGGTTAAAATCTGAAGCTTCATTAAAATCTCGAGATCAAGAATAATTATTATACCAGTCGAGGAAGTAAAAAGACACAGAATATCCAAAAATTTTACTTCCTTGTACGAAGTAAAGGAAGTATTGTAATCGCGAAAATTTTCGATTCTCAGATTTCAGTGGAAATACGCATTTTGGCCATCCCTGAATCCATTTTGACTAATTTCGTTATGACTCAAAAACAGTAAGCCGTAGAAAATTGAAATTTTGTATTTAGGACTGTTATAATATCTAGTTGAGCATCTCCCTTTTTGGTCATTATATAACTTCCGGAAGTGGTACTTTACTTGAAGCCTATAATAGATTTTCATGAAAAACTATAATATTCAAATATAATTTAAAACTTTCCAAATTTGGTATATAAATAAATAAATATATCATCACGCCTTTTACCCATTACTGGGTGTGGCACTCTGCCGACGCAGATCTCGGTAAGTGTTATACTTCTTCGCATAAGTGCGGTTACCAGCCGTCAAATCACGCCCCCCAAAGATGTTAGTGGAGAGGAAGCCACAGGGATAGATTTAAATTGGTGAAAATTGTTTGTCGGCTGTGAGGATCGAACCAGGGTTTTCAAGATCCACAGGCCGACTCGATACCACTGAGCCACCTACCTCATTAATAATAATAATAACTAATAATAATTATTAACAATTTGTAATGTAATGGAAGAAAATGTGTCACTATTCTTTGGTTAATTATATTTTCTAAAAATGTTATAAAATAAACTTTAAATAAAAAATAAAAATAATAAATATATCATCACGCTTTTTACTCATTACTGGCTGTGGCACTCTTCCGAAGCAGATCTCGGTAAGTGATATATTTTTCGCATGAAGTGCGGTTACCAGCCGCCAAATCACGGCTCCAAAGATATTAGTGGAGGGGGAGCCACAAGGGTAGATTTAAATTGGTGAAAATTGTTTGTCGGCTGTAAACTTTAAATGAAGAAAATATAAAATAGGTATTAGGCAAAGTTTAAGACAAACTTGAAGTATTGAATTTCAAAAATCTTAAGTATGAAGTAAATTTTAATAAGAATATTCAATCGCATTTACAAAACAAATTAGTTTTCCTGCTTCCATTGTTTCAAATAAGAATTGTATAGAATTAAATCTTTTTAATTTTCAACTCATAAAAATTAGGTTACCGCTACTAGAATTGATTGTAATAAATAACAATAGAATTTGATTATTAAATTAAATTAGAGATAACAGTAACCACTGTAAGTATCTAAGCCTACTCAAAATACCAAGGACTATATTTTGAATTGCAAAAATTATCTTCATTAATAAGTTCGACCATCTACCCGTGTTTATATTTTTTCCATTATACTAAATTTGAATAAAAATACAAACCTACGTAGTTTGAGCAAATTCCAAGGACTGGACTTTGATTTGAACAGGAATTTCTGTTATTATTGTTATTAGAAAATATCAAAACAAAATTAAAATCACTATGTTGATTGAATCGTTTAATTCTCTAGACGTCTGGTCAATAATAGTATGTTATGCATCAAAGGAGGGAAACAAGCGATTATTCACTTCACACAAGGGCTTGCGAATATGTAATTAAAATGTTATTTAGCACCATTTAAACCAGTACGTTAAATGACAGTTTAATAATGGGAGTAGAAAAGTAACTATTTTGTTTTCGTATATCATAGTAGAATTCTGTGTATATCTATTAGTTTGTTCGATTGCCATAGCCGACAAATAAATTTCAACAAATTAAAATAAAAAATTGACAATTACAGTTTCATTTGTAAAGTTGATTTTTTCTTTGAAGCCGGGTGTTACAAAAAAATAGGCTCACTCCAAAAAAATATTTTTAAAGAAATTACATTCATTTTATAGATTTAGAAACTGTATCAAAAAGCGCGTTAATCTACATAAAAAGGGAAAATATTCTATTTCCGATTTAATCGGAAGTGACCTCAACTTTCTTATTTTAAATGGAACTCCCTGTATAATTTTTCAAAATTTGGATTCTACGCAATATTCTAAATTTAACTATGTATAATTTTTATATTAATAAATAAAATAAATAAATATATCATCATACCATTTACTCATTACTGGGTGTGGCACTGTACCTAAGCAAATCTCGGTAAGTGATATATTTTTCATGTGAAGTGCGGTTACCAGTCGTCAAATCACGGCCCCTAAAGATATTAGTAGAGGGGAGCCACAGGGATAGATTTAAATTAGTGAAAATTGTTTGTCGGCTGTGTGGATACCTCTGTGGCTCCCCTCCACTAATGTTTTTGAGGACCGTGATTTGACAGCTGGTAACCGCACTTCCGGCGTATAAATATATCAATTACCGAGATCTGCTTTGGTAGAGTGCCACAGCCAGTAATGAGTAAAAGGCGTGATAATATATTTATTTATTTTATTATAAAATATAATATAACTATAATGTTAAAAATGAAATTGTTTCATACTTTGAGCAGGAATCAGCTATCAGCCACACTTCATGTTGTCCATGATCACCTCCGCACCCCTGCTGATTCTGTGTGATCTATTCAGTCTATTCTATAGCACCATCATTCATATATTAATGTTTCTCTTATACATCACATACAAATACGCACAATAACACATAATTTACGCGTTAAATTATCACTAAATGTTCAATAAAACACTCAGAAAACACCGAAAACACTTCGATCACTAGAGGAGCTCGCACTCTACTGACGTGAATAAACATAAAACGTTGTCAACTAATTGGTAAAATATGCTGTAACTTGTTTGGTAACGTTAAAACATTTTTATTTATCATTAAAACTCAATACTTATACCTACTAAATACAATGTGAAGATCGGATTGTTTTGTAAATCCACAACATTGAAAATAATGAACAAAATCTTGAAATATTTTCTACTTATCAATAAATATTGATGTGATTTTGTTTATTATTTACAGATTTATGGTGCTATTCTGTAATTTTCTATAACGTTACAGTTCTGTAAATTTGAACAAAAGCGCATAGATTTTTATTGACAAATACATTTAATGCCATTTTGTTCGAATTATAGAAAATTACAGAATAGCACCATTATGGATCTATAAATTTATAGATTTATCACAGAATTCTACCATTAAAAGTGTAAACTTTATTGTCAGATAGTCGAAAATAGTTATTTTTGTATTAAGTGCGCAAAATGAGTATTTTTTTGTTGCGCGTGAGAATGTTACTTTTAGTCGAGACAATAAAAGTCATTCGAACGCGCCTAAAAACAAGAATTTTGCCCACGAAATGCAAACATTTTTCTACAACTGCAAATAAAGAATAATTTAATAATTATTGATTTATTTAAGTAAATTGAAGGAAAACAATCAACAATAATATTAATTTAATACTATTGATGTGTTGTAACTAATGAAACCTGACAACAAATAATTTGGGAACGTGCGCGAGATACTCATTTTGCGCACTAGAATACGAAACAGTACGCAAAATACTAGGGTGCAAAATAATGCGTTGTCATGGCAATGTAAATAATGAAAAAATCACGTACCTACTTCGCGTATTGATATTAGTGAAAAAAATGAACATTTTTTGACAGTTGTAAAAAATAGTTATTTGTGTATTAAGAGCGTAAAGTGATTCTTTGTTTCTCGATCACGGTAATTGCAGCGCGAGCCGAAGGAAAGAGCTGCAATAGTGTAAGAGGAACAAAAACACTTTACGTTCGTGATACACACATCATTTTTTCTACTATAGCATCTTAAAATTATTAAAAAACATATATGTACGGAAAATAAATTCATTCTGTCAACTGTCAATATGACAAGTTTCTTTTTTGTTCTGGTAACTATTGAAATAACCGCGCATTTATAATCTTTTTCGCGCGTTGCCATTGAAAAGGCGCGCATTTAACGTCTTTTTCGTGCGTTGCCATTGAAGACGCGCAAAAAAGATATTTTTCGATTGTTCCACAGAAAAAGTCAACTTTACGATGACAAAATGAGAGCGTAATTGTCAACTTTTCATAGCAATCGTAGAAAAAATATAATATATTTTTAATGTGCCATAGAATTTTAGTACTTGCTTTATACTTATGTATGATGAAACAAAATAGTTTTAATAACCTCTTCTTTTCATAATAAACTGTCAATCATATTAAAAATAAATAAATAAATATATCATCAAGCCTTCTATCCATTACTGGGTGTGGCACTCTGCCCTAAACAGATCTAGGTAAGTAATATATTTCTTCGCGTGAAGTGCGGTTACCAGCCATCAAATCACGGCCCCCAAAGATATTAGTGGAGAGGGAGCCACAGGAGTATATTTAAATTGATGAAAATTGTTTGTCGGCTGTGGGGATCGAACCAGAGTTCTCAAGATCCACAGGCCGACTCGATACCACTGAGCCACCTACCCCATAAATCATATTCATCTATCTATCCATAGAACTTCCAACGCAAGCGCGTTCATATTCAATCTAATTTCCATAATTAATCCTCTTTACTAATTCAGCAATTCCCTAAATCCAGGAACTCCTCTCAAACTAACTTATTACTCTCATGAAATCTTCATTGACATAATGAGAATTCCATTAAACCGCGCAATGACTTGATATCGGTCGTATTTCGCCTACAACATTGCGATTTGATTGATGATGTGAGTGTGTCGGTGTTTAATGAGGGTTAATGATCTCGGGTTTTTGACCCGGGCCGAATTCGGCGAGTTTACCTGTGTGTCTGCGTATGCACTTCGTTATTTGTGGTGACGCACCCTAAATTATAATTATGCAGTTTTAAGTAACTATTATATGTGGTCGTTGTACCGAAAATAATACTTATACGTCTAGTTGTTATTTCCGAATGCAGTATATGGATTTTGTTTATGTTTTTAGCAAAGAAAAACAATGGAAAGTGACTTATGTGTGCAGCATATTTTGTAGCTGGATCTTTTTATGTTAATGTTTGATAAATTAAGGACAATTTTTATTTTTTTGGATTTCTTTACAAAATTTTACAATTTTTGCATTCTATAATTGGAATAATGGTAAACCTGCAAGAGAGCTATTTCACCTTCGATTTCGCTGAAAAATTGTGAAAAGTTTCCTCTCAGCGAGCAGAATATAGGAAAAATACTAACAATTGGCGGTCGAAATTATTTGACCTTGAAATCGAAAAAAAACACCAATAACCATGCCTAAATGCGTTATGTACTAGGTTAGGCATGGTTATTGGTGTTTTTTTCGATTTCAAGGTCAAATAATTTCGACAGTCAATTGTTAGTATTTTTCCTATATTCTGCTCGCTGAAAGGAAACTTTTTACAAATTTTCAGCGAAATCGAAGGTGAAGTAGCTCTCCTGCAGGTTTACCGGAATAATTAAATAATAATTATTTACGTAACCAGTTATGAAAAGGTTGATATCACGTTTTCATAACGTATTACGTACAAAATTTTATCTAATTCCGCTAAAATAATTTTTCAAATACATGAAATTCTAGGTTTATTACAGCTCAGTATATTTCAAAAACTATAATAGCTATTTATGAAACTAGTAAGGAAATGAAGGTTATTACCTAACGAGGCGTAGCCGAGTTATGTCAACACTTAAGTAAGGTAATAACCTTATTTCGTTACTAGTTTCATACAATATTTTTTCTACTTCCGTTCTAATAAATACGAAAGAGTGTTTTTGAAATTATTATTAATGACAGTTATAAATTCAAAAAATAAAAGAATAACACATCAGAATTCGTCTACCAAGATATCTTAATTTTTTTGTATTGCTATGTTACCTCATTATTTCACTAGTTAAATAATGCAGTTCATTACCTAACTCAAATAAGTTAAATAAAACGTTTATTTCCTAACGGAAGTAGAAAAATCAATTTAGCAAAGCGTTGCCGTGAAAGTAAATGAATAAAATGTTTAAATTTAAAGCTTATGTCATCATTGAAAATGAGTTCTGAATCCGAGACAGACCTTCCTTCTGATACCGAAGAATCTGCTAATTTGCCCGTCAACTGTTTAATACCAGAAAAATTATTGAATGTATAAAAATCCTAAAAATTTTAATAAATAGTTTTTTCCGTTATTTGCATTTTGAGAAAGTTCAAACTGTCAACATTCATTACGTAACTAGTTATGTAAAGAATTCTTTTCCTAACTTTTGAATGACAGTTATGAAAAAATGGCCATTTCATAACCTCAAAAATTGATGTAAAACAAGTCTTTTTATAACGGAAAAAGGTAATAGCTATTTATGAAACTACGAGTAGTAAGGAAATAAAGGTTATTACCTTACGCATGTGAAATTTGCAGAACGAGGCATAGCCGAGTTATGTAAACACATAAGTAAGGTAATAACCTATTTCCTTACTAGTTTGATACAATATTTTTCCTACTTCCTTCGGTTCTAATAAATACGAAAGAGCGTTTTTGAAATTATGAAATTTTGACATATAAATGACAGTTATAAATTCAAAAACTAAAAGAATAACACATCAGAATTCATCTACCAAGATATCTGTTGCTATGTTACCTCATTATTTCACTAGTTAAATAATGCAGTTCATTACCTAACTCAAATAAGGGAAATAAAACGTCTATTTCCTAACGGAAGTAGAAAAATAAATATAACATCACGCCTTTTATCCATTATATATTTCTTCACATGAAGTGCGGATACCAGCCGTCAAAACATGACTCCAAACATGTTAGTGGAATGCAAACCGCAGGAGTAATTTTAATGTAGTAAGAAAACAATATAGCAAGTATAAAATGACGAATACCGTTTCCGAAACAAAAATTATGTTTTGTAGATTTAAGGGGTAAGACCACTCTAGAATTTTTTAAAAATGCATATTTTTTTATTTGCTTAAATTATAGTTTAAACCCTTATGAATAAGGGACAATTAATTTAAATGCCGCGCGGAAGTATTTCAGAGGGAAACAAGCATATATCTATTAGTACTAGTATATATTTGGGAAAAAGGCCGGGCGCTAAGCGAACATTTGCGGGCACCGAGCGCTCGCTTAGCGGTCACTTGAAAAATCAAAATTTTAAAAATCTAGCCCGTAGTTTTTTAGAGTATACATCAGAGATTAAGAAAACATATCCCTTTTTGATCCAGGCCCATTGCTGTTCCCTGAATGTTTTTGCCCGATTTGCCCTACGCACCGAGAGGAGTCGCCATTTTTTTAAATTTCTGACGACAATTTTGAATATTTTCTTTAAAAAAAAATTTGAAATAAAGTTTAAAGAGCACTAAATAAAGATCCAAAAACAGTTCTTAAGCAGCACGTTTAGATTTCGTGAAAAAAATGACCCTTTTTTTCCTTGTCTAGAATGGCCTTACCCCTTAACAGATTATGAAGATTTAAATATACTTTGACAAATTCAAAGTGTCGATTTAATGAATGTGTTAATTTATTTAAATATCCGTTTCTTTTGATTTGTGCAACGAACACCGGCGACTTCAAAGGAAGCGCTGTTTCCTGTCTTATTGTAATATTCACTGGAATTTGGTCGGAAATATAACAAACAACTTACATTTTCGAAATCACTGAATTTGGTTTCGTTTGTGATTTACTATGATCATGGTCAGTGAATACAAAAGTGAATTTTCTATTGATATGTAGTAATATAATAACAAAGTGTTGAAAAAAATATTTCAATTAACTTTGTAGAATATGCGGCGATGTTTCGTTGGGTAATTTATAATTTTAATTTATGAGAAGTTTTATTTTACGTAATTTAAGGAAATATTTAATTTAACCGTGCATGGTACCATGCAAATAAAAATTAATTAATTTAGAGGAACTTGAATGTATGTAGCAGAGCTGGACAATATCTAAATATTTTTGTACTTACGTACATGTATACAGTCTGAAATTGGCCTAAAGGCGAAAAATAAAATGTTTTTCTTATAACATTTAAAACAATTTTAATTGTTATAAATTTGCTTATAAATAAATAAATAAATATATATATATATATATATATATATATATATATATATATATATATATATATATATATATACAGGGTGAGTCAGGGAAGACGCCCCCCCCTTTAACTTTTTTATTATGAGTAATAGAAAAAAATGGTTCATATGAAAGTTTTATTATTTTAAATATACTATTTGATGGCAGATGTAGATATTTTTTATAAAGTCAGGTTTACAAGATACGACTATCAACTTTTATTTTTTAAATAGCAACCTATAATTATTTTACTAAAATAAAAACCGCCATTTTTTTCTCTTTTCAACGGTGTATTAGTTTTTATTAATGTATCTGAAAAAAGTCGAGAAAAATAAGAAAATTGAGAAATACTAGAAATAATTTTTATACAAATATTATAGGTGGCTATGTGAAAATAAACAAAATGTAACAGTGTTATACAACTTAACAAACTAAAGCAACAAATTCAGTAACAAAAACAACTTAAAACAAATGTTCAAAATTACGTCCATGTTCTGTAATACAAAAATTTAAGCGTTGAATCATATCTATTAATTCTTCTTTCGTAAACATTTGAAAACGTTTTTTTTATTGTTTGCAAAATAAGTTAAATAAAGTAACCAGCAAATGTATACTTTTTTGACATTAATTTAACACTGTTACATTTTGTTTCGTTTAGTTTTTGAGATATAGTATCGGAAAAGTACCATTCAACTTTTCCGGAGTATCTTTAAAACTAAACAAGATATGAAGATGGAGTGGTATCGAGTCGATCTAATTAAAACTTAATTAAAAACTATATTAAAATATAATCCAAACCTTTTTAAATTTGGTATATAAAACTAATATATCAACGGAAATAACATAATAGATTTTTGTTAAAATGGACTAACCGGAAGTGATACATTACATAAAGCTGCTAACAGTTTTTTTTAAATGATATTATTTTGATTTTAGAAATAAGTGCTGCAAATAAAAGTTTTAGAAAATTAAATTCTGCGTCTAGCACATTAAGAATTAATAAATTAGTTTTTTGTATACGCGAGATATGTAAATTTAAAAATTATATATTTTTTGTTTTTTTTTAAATGAAGTTTTCTATGGATTAGAACAAAAATAAGAAAAAAATAAAAAATTCATTTAATGTCAAATATGTGGAATAAAAAAATATCTAGAGTTTAATACGCATACAAGGAAGTCATGTGGTGTCCACTTCAGATTTTTTTCTCTAAAATAATAAGAGAAACAGTAAATTACAAAAATATGATTTTACATGGTAAAGTTCTGTATTCCGGTATTGCAGTCATCGCCATATATAACATTATTGCAAATCCTTGAAAAGTACTTAAAAATTACTAATTATCTTCGATATTGTACTTCAAAATCAATACTTTCAAATTGACTAGTACTTAATATCGAATACAAGTACCTGTCTATCAGTATTTGTACTTAAATATTTATTTACTTTTAAGTTGGTACTTGTCCAGCTCTACTATGTAGCCAGTACAGGCATTACTACAAATTTGTCTTAATATTTTATTTGAAAGGATATTTTTGGCTCCGCAGTTAAACTTAATCGTTGTTGGGTATAAATAAATAATGTTATTTATATTTGGTAACAATTGAAGTGTATATTTAGACTTAAATATCTATTATCAAAGAATCAATTTCTTAGAATTAATTCGATTTTGTTATTTAGGTATATAAATGGAATACTTTATTTTGTGTTCTAAACTAGATTAGAAAAGATAAAGATATATTGATATTTTATATTTTTATCCAACACCCACTACTTATAAAGTCAATATTGTTGTCATTTTAGATTAGTAAAGTGGCTTATAAGTCACACGTGAGTTATAAGTCATAAGTCACGCATAAATTATGACTTGTAACTCACTGTTGAGTTTAAATATAACAAAGTTGAAAAAAGGTTGCAGCTGTAGTATTCGAAATGGAAGACGAGAATTTTATTCCCGAAATAATCATTAAGGAAGCGGAAAAAGCGATTGTTGATATTTTACCAAAAAAAGTCTAGAACTTCCTATGAAAAACACTTTCATTCATACCTTTGACGTTTCTAGTTGTCATCCAGTCTTCAAACATATGAAATTCTTTTTCATAGGAACTTTTAGACTTTTTTGGTAAAATATCAACAACCACTTTTTCCGCATCCTTAATGATTATTTCGGAAATAAAATTCTCGTCTTCCACTTCAAATACTACAGCTGCAACCTTTTTTCAACTTTGTTTATTTAAAAAATTTGAGTAACCTAGACAACAAAACAAGAAAGTATGGCTAACTATAATATTATTTGAAATGTAGACAATTGTGTCAAAATTTATATTTTAATGTCTTAATTGTAGTTGTTGGATAAAATTTCGTATGCCACTCGTGTGTTATTACAAATAAGTCACTTCAGAAAATTATTCCCCTCGGCCTGCGGCCTCGTGGACTAATACTTTTCTCTCGTGACTTATTTGTAATATAACACTGTAACAATATGAGCTATCTCATTGTTGTTATGTTGCGTTTAGGTGAGATTGGTTTGTGTAATTTGACACTCGTGACCACATGTGCCATTAAGGCTGAGTGTGACATCTTTTGGTTTTCGAATATAAGACATTAAATTATTATGGGGTAGGTGGCTCAGTGGTATCGAGTCGGCCTGTGGATCTTGAGAACCCTGGTTCGATCCCCACAGCCGACAAACAATTTTCACCAATTTAAAAATCTACCCCTGTGGCTCCCTCTCTACTAATATCTTTGAGGGCCGTGGTTTGACGGCTGGTAACCGCACTTCACGCGAAAAAATATATCACTTACCGAGATCTGCTTAGGCAGAGTGCCACACCCAGTAATGGGTAAAAGGCGTGATGATATATTTATTTATTTATTTAAATTATAAAAAGAGACAGTTATAGTTAATATTCTTAGAATTCCAACAAGATTTCATGTTCGCGTTATCTGCAGGGCCAGAGTGTCAGACTACATAACCAAAACACTTGAGACATCTGTTTCCACCCCGATGCGAGAGGGATGGATTCCAGATGTGGGTATCGTACCCAGGACAGCAAGTGTTTTGGTGGGAACCATCAGTCTCGTCCATCGACTCAAAGCGTGAAGATGTAGATCTTCACATCACGCGGTGTTCGCGTTTGATTTAATTTTAATCTAGATTCGTTAATTAAGTATTATAATTAATAAAAATTTAATTCAAATAATAATTCTGTTTCCATTCAATATAGCGTTTCGTGTTACAATAAGTAAAAAATATTTGATAGCAATGTAATAATAAAATTTCAAGACTGCATTCCTTCCTTTCGTTTTACAATTGACGCAATTCAGAAAAATTAACTTATTCACCACATTCGCTCGTGTTACAACACACTTGTACCATAAATAACTATAAAATAAGAATTTGCGGGTTGTAATGAATGACAGGTGAACAAAACGCATAACTAACTGGGTGCCGAGAGACGCCAAGAGAAGAAGGAGAAGACAAGCCCGAAGATGGGAAGACAACATTAAGGCCGTAGCAGGGAACACATGGCCTAGGACAGCAAGAAACCGCACGGAATGGACAGAATTGGAGGAGACCTTTGTCCAACGGGACAAGAATTAGGCTTTATTATTATTATTATTATTATTATAATGAATTATTAAAACAAAAAATACAACTGATGCAGTATAGTAAGATAAATAAAAAATCCCGTTAGGTGGTTATTGTTTAAGTATTAAAAATGAATTACTTTTTATTGTACTTAGAGCTATTAATATTTTATTGTTCATTCATATAAGTTATTTATAGTGAAATGAAATCATTGTATTGTTTAGAAGGTCTATAAATATGTGGCGTGTAAACTAATCATAAACCTTCATAGTATTTTTATAAGAATAGTAAAGCTACGTCCACACCTATACAATTAGTAATTAATATTAGTAATTAGCTCTCAAACAAAACTGATATTTACGCGCACAATTTAATCCGCGAAATTCAACAAACTGGCAAAAATGTATTATTGGGCTGTTAGCTACTTTGGTGGGTTGTTTTAAATTAATTAAAAGCACGAGTACAAAGTATTGTCGATAAACAAACAAAATGTTATATTTTCTGAAAAATGTCTCCCTAATTACATATATTACATCTCATGTTTTTATTTTAATCTATGTGTAATATTATTAGATCTCCAATATATTTTTGTTTAGTGAAAAAGTGTTTAGTACTGCAGAAATAAAATTATAAAGTTTGAATATATTTGTTAGGTCTATCTGGCAACCATGTTATGACGTAAAATTGCCCAGGTATAGTATAAGTAACATAGTGAGAAATGGACATACGTTCATATCATGTTGTTGAATGAAAATTATACACGTGCGTACAAAATTGAGTATAATACGTCATAGAACACGTGACTATATGACAACACTTTAAATATATGCAATTTAAAATTACTATTACATAAATATTATTTTTCTACGCTTGCTATGAAAAGTTGACAATTACTCATTTGTCATCGTAAAACTGACGTTTTCTGTAGAACAATCCAAAAATATATTTGTCGCGCGTTGTTAAATGCGTGCTTATTTCAACAGGGATACAAACAAAACAGAAACTTGTCATATTGACAGTTGACATAACGAATTTATTTTCAGTACGTATACGTTATTTAATAATTTTAAGATGCAATCGTAGAAAATATACACTATTGCAGCTCTCACGTTCGGCTCGCGCTGCAATTAGCGTGCTCGAGTAACAAAGAATAACTTTACGCTCTTAATACACAAATAAAATTTTTATTTGATTATATCAAAAAGTGACGTTTTTTTATTAGAATATTTAAACGAAAAATTAACCTTTTGAGTGAAGTATTAATGTTAGTTGTGGTTGCTAGGTAATGGTTATTTTATCACCCTAAAATACTTTTCGACCTAAGATGAAAAATACGAGTATATTTCGATCGTTATTGTAACAAGTATATAATGCAGGACTTTATTAGACGACTCTTTGGAGACTAAAAACAAAGACGCAATATATATTTTAAATTTTAAAACGCTTTCACTAATTAATTAATTGTTATTGTTAATGGTGATTACTAATTAGACCGCACCAGGGCCGGATTTAGACTTGATAAGGCCCTAAGCTATTTGACATATGGGCCCTTTATAAGTACAGATATTCTATGTCAGTGCCTACATGTCACTTGCTCACTTGAACAATTTTTTTTGGGCCCCCAAAAGAGTGAGGGCCCTAAGCTATAGCTTGCGTAGCTTACATGTAAATCCCGCACTGGTGAACACATGAACACTTTCAACTACTCGTAGTATTCCAACACACCAATACAATTTTCTATTTTCACTTCCTAGTCGACGCGATTCACCTTACACACAATCTCATCCAAAGGTCACATTCTATGAAAGACAAACGTTAAAAAACCAATACAAACACTATGATTCACTAATATGTTACTAGCTAAGTTTCAACGGGCAAGGTCGGCTCGACAAACTTGTTTGTCGAGTGTTTTGCAGGAATTCCCGAGAGAGCCTAGGAGCCTACTTACGATTTGGTTTTTGTACAAGTGAAATTATTGGACTTTAGATATATTGAGTTAGGTGTAGATGTTTGTAGATATATGGTTTTTACTTTTAGATGTTGTGGATAAGAGATATTTAATAAATATACATAAATAAATATATCATCACCCAATTTACCTATTATTGGATGTGGCACTCTGCCGAAGCAGAACTCGGTAAGTAATATATTTCTTCGCGTAAAGTGCGGATACCAGCCGTCAAATAATATATTTAAAATAATAATAATTTAGGCTGTTGTTCAAATTTTTCAATTAAATAAATAAATATATCATCACGTCTTTTACCCATTACTGGGTGTGGCACTCTGCCTAAGCAGATCTCGGTAAGTGATATTTTTTTTCACGTGAAGTGCGGTCACCCGCCGTCAAATCACGGTCCTCAAAGATATTATAAGATATCACAACTCGAATTGTAACGCAATTACATTGCTCGTGCAATTACTGCACCCACCAAGGCTCGTGCGCAACTTTTTCACTCGCACGTAATGTGCTTGTTACAATTCTCGTTATGTAATATACTATTACAATTATCAAAAGGGGGATTATTATTGCTGACAGTAATAGCGATATTTCATTGGAACTGATCTATGCGATAACGCGAGTTAAGCAACGTTGCGCGCTGGGAGTATTTGGATGGGTGACCGTCCCGAGAAACCCGCGTTGCTGTTGACTCTAAGATCTAAAACGCAGGATCAGGGCGTAATGGCGGCATATGACCTTAGCAGTTGATCCGCCAGGAAGCCAGAAGGAAAAAAAAGCGATATTTTATTTCCCACATAGTTCACTTAAATTAATTCAAATAAATTAGACAATTTGGCTTGGTGAACTGAACTTATTGGAGTGTATTAGTTTAAGCTGAATCTGTAAATCTAGTACTGGGTTTAAAGTGAGCGAAGCATGTGAAATAAATAAGTGATTTTGTTTATTTAGGAAGTTTAAGTTAAATTAGATCCAAATGACAAATGTAATACACCAAATGATTTTTTTCCTTTGCTAGGAGCTATTCAACAAAATAAAAGAAATATGGGTTTAATATTTGTATACGTAGATTAACATAGAAAATCTAAAAATTATAGAAACTCCTATTACTCGAAAAAATTGTTAATAATAATAAGAAAAATAAACTTACCAGAAGCTGAGAAGTTCTACTCGTAAGTGATGGCTTGTGTATCTCGAAACCATTGCATTTTATCATCCTAAAAAAAATATTGAATTAGCCAAATATATCGTTACTATTTAATTATTATATAGAACAATGGACGTCGCACTGGACCTGTGATGTTTTTGAGAATTTAATTAAATTTATTTTGAGTATTATTAAAATGTTTTAAAAATAAATTAAAATGCAAAAAATATCACTCAAAGAAAACATGTATAATAATTAATCGATTTGCAATTCAATGTTTTCAATAGTAAAATAGTTATTTGTGTATTAAGAGCGTAAAGTGAGTCTTTGTTACTCGATCTGCAATAGTGTAAGAGATACAAAGACACTTTACGCTCGTGATACACTCATAATTTTTTACTATGATTGTATCTTAAAATTGTTAAAAAAACATATAGGTACTGAAAATAAATTCGTTTTGTCAACTGTCAATATGACAAGTTTCTTTTTTGTTTGTATCCCTAGTAACTATTGAAATAAGCGCGCATTTAATATCTTTTTCACGCGTTGCCATTGGAAACGAACGCATTTAACAAAAATTGTTCCACATAAAACTTCAACGACAAATGAGAGCGTAATTGTCAACTTTTCATAGGAATCGCAGAAAAAAATATTTTTCTACGATTGTTATGCAAAGATGGCAATTACGCTCTCATTTATCATTGAAATTTTTTGTTGAATAATCGAAAAATAGAATAAATGCGCGCGTTTCTAATGGCATTTTTTAATAATCCAAAATGCACTTGTAAAAAAACTATCTTTGTTCCTTTTACAATATTGCAGCTCGCGCATTCGACTCGCGCTGCAGTTACCGTGCTCGAGTAACATAAAGAATCTCTTTACGCTCTTAATACACAAATAACTATCATATTTATACTAAGGTCTTTGTAAATTATTGTAGACTTGAGAATGAAGCCATCCCACAACTCCGAAACGTTGACTTAAAAAAAATAAATGAAATAAGAATGATATCCTATCATCAGTGGTTAATTTTACTAGTTTCACACATAACCCATTAAAGATCCATACATAGATATATAAACACCCTGTATAAATGGGGTAGGTGGCTCAGTGGTATCGAGTCGGCCTGTGGATCTTGAGAACCCTGGTTCGATCCCCACAGCCGACAAACAATTTTCACCAATTTAAAAAATCTACCCTTGTGGCTCCTCCACCACTAATATCTTTGAAGGCCGTGATTTGACGGCTGGTAACCGCACTTCACGCGATAAAAATATATCACTTACCGAGATCTGTTTAGGCAGAGTGCCACACCCAGTGATGAGTAAAAGGCGTGATGATATATTTATTTTATTTATTTGTATAAATATATACTTGAGTGGTTCTGATTCTACTATAAACTGTAGGCTCTCTGTACTATAATTGGTAATAAGTTCATTATGTGCAGAATAACAAATAAAATAAAAATGTCATCATCAAAATCTTATATCTCTGGCGTACGATATGTGCGTAATTTTACAACACGGATCAACCTTTGTAAAAACCAGTTTAGATTGACGTTCTTCATCTAGATTTTTTATAAATATTTACATAGTATTATTTACTATATCTATATTTAGATATAGAATTAAATTATTGATAGGAATGTACAGTTACCGGATTATTTGCATTTTTCTTTTTTGTGCTGAATGAGAAACTATTCTACTTTCGGATTGGCGCAAATCCAGATTCAACGAATGAATAATAGAAGTCATACATCAAGAAATTTATTTACTTGGCAAGTTGTACTTAAATATTGTAAATATATGTAATAGTCGACAAAGTTATACACTATGTATTCATCAAGTTCTTAAATTCAAATCTAGTTAAAGGGGTGAATAACCTTTCAAACTAAATTTGTTCTCATAATACAATCTGGCATTTTTCACATATTAAATGTAATAAACAACTTTAGAATTTAAAAATTGAACGTTATTACAAAAGTTTCACTAGTCATATACTTTGTTTTTGAAGCATCTAAATTAAGATATTTATTCCTTTACAACTTGAAATTTGCATCTTTCAAATTTTAAAGTTTTAATTCGGCAGAATTTATATAACAAGTTTTATCGTTCGTAATTTTGGAATAGAGTAATAAGAAATTTGTTTACAAAGTACATACATACATAACATCACGCTATATCCCATTAAATGGGGTAGCACGAACCCGTCAACATTCTCATCCTGACACACGATACTCGTTTCGACCACAATAACACTTCCTCCATACGAACTCTTTCTTTTCTCACAACCAAAATATTAAAATAAATAAATAAATGGGGTAGGTGGCTCAGTGGTATCGAGTCGGACTGTGGATCTTAAGAACCCTGGTTCAATCCCCACAGTCGACAAACAATTTTCACCAATTTAAATTTACCTCTGTGGCTCCCACTCCACTAATAACTTTGGGGGCCGTGATTTGTAGACTGGTAATCGCACTTCACGCAAAGAAATATATGATTTACCGAGATCTGGTTCGGTAGAGTGCCACACCCAGTAATGGGTAAAAGGCGTGATGATGATGATATATAATTGAATTAGGTCTGTAATGTATAATCGTATATAAGTTTCAACTCGACAGAATTTATATAACAAGTTTTTTCATATCACATGCATTGAAACAGCGAGTTTTGATCTCTGTTTTGCCAGTCGAAATAAGACAATTTCAGACCAATGCGACTGTGTCAGTCAGAAACAACGTTGTTTCTGCCCGGCACATTCATTTATTTATTATTTATGTCTTTATTTCAAGTCTGTCAGAATCGCATTTGTAATAAACAAAAGCGAATAAAATCATAATCGTCTGACAGCTGTCGTCAAATCGTTGTCAAAGATTTTAATAAATTACATGTGATATGAAAAATATAGTGTGTGGCACGGGATGAAACAAAGACGATTTCAGACCAGAGCAACTCTCGCCCTCGTCAGAAATCGTCTTGTTTCACCCCTTGCCACACAATATACTATTATCGTTCGCAATTTTGGAATAGAGTAATATGAAATTTGTTTACAAAGTATTAAAATAAATATAACTAATTAAATTTTTTGCATATTGATCATGAAAGTCGTCTTTTTTTAACTAAAAATCGTTTAGAAAATGATACGTTTTTCAACTATTTAATTTTTTTTTTGTAAAAAGTTAAAACAGTGAAAAAATAAATACTACAATTTCATTTCCAAATGGCACTGATGCTGGAAATAAAATAATGATATATTTATTTATTTATTTATTTTACCACTTTCAATAATATTCATAATTCTAGAATGAAATGAAGTAGGTGGCTCAGTGGTATCGAGTCGGCCTGTGGATCTTAAAACCCTGGTTCGAACCTCACAGCCGACAATTCTCACCAAATTGAATTTACCCTTGTGGCTCCCTCTTCACTAATATCTTTGGGGGCCGTGATTTGACGGCTGGTAACCGCACTTCACGCAAAGAAATATATCACTTACTGAGATCTGGTTCGGTAGAGTGCCACACCCAGTAATGGGTAAAAGGCGTGATGATGATGATATATAATTGAATTGGGTCTGTATTGTATAATTAAATTAAAAAATAGAATATAGTTTTTTTGTGTATTAAAAGTGTAAAATGATTCTTTCTTACTCGAGCACGGTAATTGCAGCGCGAGCCGAAGGCGAGATCTGCAATAGTGTAAGAGAAACAAAGACACTTTAAGCTAGTGATACATATATAATTTTTTCTACGATTGTGCATCTTAAAATTATTAAGAAACGTATACGTATTGAAAATAAATTCGTTCTGCCAGCTGTCAATATGACAAGTTTCTGTTTTGTTTGTATTCCTACTAACTATTGAAATAAGCGCGCATTTAACATCTTGCTACTGGAAACGCGCGACAATAGTATGTTATGCATCAAGGGACGGAAACAAGCAATTATTCCCGCGTGTGAAGTTGGCAAACCGAGACGTAAGCGCGGGCCGAAGACTCGAGCTGAAGTTGAGGTTTGCCAACTTCACACAAGAGATAATCGCGCCCTCCCGTGAAGCATATTATACTTTTCGTAACAAGTGCACAAAAATTACTGTTTTATCGGGACAAATGTCAAAAAGGGGATGCGTAACTAGTTACCTAGGAAACGCCGCAAACAGCTAATAATCGTAGTCTCTAGGGAGAGAAACATGCTACCTAGGGAGAGAAACATCCTATCTAGGGAAAGAAACATAATGTTTCTCTCCCTAGGGGAGAAAAGCAGTGTTTCTCTCTCTAAAATTAGAGAATAAGAACGTGTTTCTTGTGCATGTGTTACGAAAAGACATTTTCGATTGTTCCACAGAAAACGTCAACTTTACGATGACAAATAAAAACGTAATTGTCAATTTGATATAGCAATCGTAGAAAAAAGTTGAATTTTGCGGGCTGAATTGTGTGCAAAAATGTCAACTTTATTTGACATATAATTGCACATTTTACAAAAGCTGATTTACATACATACATAAATAATTTAAAATTATTTAAATAGTTTATTACCTATATTCAATTAATTACGCAAATTTCATAATAATTTATATCCGTTCTCGTTTAAAGTCAAGTGCAATCAATCACACTCATAAACGACACGTGACCATAACACTCCCATGAAACAATTAATAAATCTACTCGTACTTGCAGCAAAAGGAAACATATGAATAAAGATTTTTAATTGGAGATCTGTATAACATGTTAACTAATTAACACATACTGTTACAGTAGGTGCTGCTAGTCAAAATTCAAGGATAATTATGACAAATATTTAATTATGTAGTTACTAGTTACTCGAAATACGAGGAACAAAAATATTATTTTACTGGTATTTAACTCTTATTTAAATTAAAGATTAAAGAATACATAATTTGCGTTTGTTCCAAATACGACAGATAACCTCTCCCTATTCTGTAAGTCAATCATAATTTACTACAGATCAATCAATGAAGGACAACTCTTATTTTTAATTAGTATTTCATATTTTTTACATTTCGACATTTTGTGATTAAAATAATTTATTCTGTTATTTCTTTTTTACTTTTACGTATTTTGCTCTTGTACAAAGTTGTCAATAAAAAAAATTACTCTTTGACCTTAGTTTTTACGAAGTTTTCAGTAACCTGTCAAATTATTTTTTATAATAACAGCTAGAAACATAATTATGAAAATGAAAATATCATTAAAAAACCAAAATGAATTATTTTGTTTTTTTTTTATTTTAATTTTAGATATTCAAGAGTAAAATAGTATATTATTCAATTAGCGTGTTATGATAGCAATTATTCATGAGAATAAAGCGATCATCCCGTTGAATAATTGTCATTACAGGCGAGTTAAGTACTACACCCAAGAATGAAAGATTACAACATTGAAATATTGTGATTTCAACAATGTGATAACCAGTAACGTGATTTTCCAACAATTTTATAAATATTAGTCTTGCACAAAAATAATTAGAAAGTATTTAATCGAAAATTATAAATTTGTTATTTCTGTAGTATTCGTTATACTACAACCTTACTGTAATACATTTATTTATTTATTTATGTTACTCTGTACAACAGGAATTACAGTACAGGATCCGCACTCACCGAGCCGCAGTGTGGTAGTTCATTTTTAGCTTGAGTGAGATTCGAACTCAGGATTTCCGAATTCCATATTGCTATCCACACCACCCTACTCACGGACATGATAAAAGAATAAAATTGCTAAATTTTGTTCGCACAGCAATAGAAATTTACATGTAAAATTACTGGTTATTTGATTGTTGAAATCACAATATGTCACTGATGAAATCTTTCATTGTAAAAATCACAATTATGAAACTAATATTACAATAATGTAAGATCACAACAATAAAATAATATAACAATGAAAGATTATAACAATTAAAAATCACAACAATGACAAATAACAACAATTAAAGAACAGAGCAAATTACAACAATGAAATATTGTGATTTCAACAATCAAATGACCATAACTTTTAACATGTGATTTTAAATTGTTTTGCGAACTGAATTCAGCAAAACTATTTTTATATCATGTATTATAGTTTAAATAACAAAAAATTACAAATTTAAAATTTCAGATTAAACTACTTTCGAATTACGAATTTATTTACATTTTTTTGTGCAAGACTAAATTTATAAAATACTTTTTAAAATTTTGTGCAATCATAAAAATATGCACTCTACTTTTTTTGTACGTACATATCAGCGACTATATTCAGAACTGATTACAGAATACCAACATTGTAATAATTTATAAAGTAATCATGAAACAGAAAGAATAGAAACGTACGTAACAAATAATAATCCAGTTACAAAATAGTATCGAGTCGGCCAGTGGATCTTGAGAACTCTGGTTCGATCCACACAGCCGACAAACAATTTTTACCAAATTAAATCTACCCTTGTTGCTTCCTCTCCACTAATATTTTTGGGAGTCGTGCTTTGACGGCTGGTAACCGCACTTCATGCGAAGAAATGTATCACTTACCGAGATCTGCTTACGGCAGAGTGCCACACCTAGTAATGGGTAAAAGGCGTTATGATATATTTATTTGATTTTACAAAATAGAGCGGATTATTTACAAACCTAACTAACTCGGAAAAAATTTACTACTAATTCGAAACCCGAAGAAAAGATACTAACTCAGAAGTCTATGCATAAAAATATATCTATTTATCGCGATCTGCTACGACAGAAAAAAATAAAATGATGTAAAGATATATTCATTTAAATTACATCAAAGTCAAGCATTCATACTTTAACCTCCATTCCTGACTCATTATTAGGTGTGGCACTCTGCCGTAAGCAGATCTCGGTAAGTGATATATTTATGCGCGTGACCAGCCGTCAAATTACCCTGAACCCAATCACTATTTATAAATATCTCAATCATTAAACAACCTACTGCAATTTCCTCATCAATATAAATAACAACAATATCTAAGTGGGCTTCACAATCATAGTAAATAATAATAAATATCGCTTCACGCTTCGATTATAAATAAAAATAAATATTATACATCAACAGCAGCATCAATAGCACCAGTATGTGTGTTGTTTCACATTAGATAATTAATGTCAGTTATTAAAACCCGCGCAAGAGACCTTGGTTCAACGCCTTCTGGATGTACGAGAAGAGTACGAGAACAGATTCATTCATTGTTCATCCGTCATTTGTTTATTTTAATACAAACATCATTTATGGCTAGTTGTAACTAAAAAACTTTAATTTTAAAGTTGGTTTAAATTAATAAAAGCAAGTTCGAATTATTTATTTATATATTTATTTATTTATGGGATAGGTGGCTCAGTGGTATCGAGTCGCCCTGTGGATCTTGAGAACCCTGGTTCGATCCCCACAGCTGGCAAACAATTTTCACCAATTTAAATCTATCTCTGTGGCTCCCCGTCCACTAATATCTTTGGGGGCCGTGATTTGACGGCTGGTAATCGTACTTCACGCGAAGAAATATATCACTTACCGAGATCTGCTTAGGCAGAGTGCTACACCCAGTAATGGGTAAAAGGCGTGATGATACATTTATTTATATTTATTTATGTTACGCTGTACAACAGGAACTTAATCCCAATTACAGTACAGGGTTCGCACTCACCGAGCCGCAGTGTGGTAGTTTATATAATTTTTAGCTTGAGTGAGATTCGAACTCGGGATCTCCGGATTTGAATTCCGTATCGCTATTCACACCACCGTACTGATGGACATATATGTTATATGGTATAAATATTCGATATCCTTTTATTTAGTTAAACTAACTTTAAAATTTAAGTTGTGTTGGTAAAACTGACTATTAAAAATAGAAACCGTAATATGAAGAAGATTTTATTTTATTTGTCTGTGTGTACAATTGTAAATTTAATACTATATTATGTAGCAACTTTTATAAACGTTTCTTTAGTTACGAATATTTAAAGTTTTTTCTACGGTTGCTATGAAAAGTTGACAATTACGCTCTCATTTGTCATTGTAAAGTTGACGTTTTCTGTGGAACAATCGAAAAATATTTTTGTAGAGCGTTTCCAATGGTAACGCGCGAAAAAGATGTTAAATGCTAAATATTTTTGGGGGCCGTGATTTGACGACTGAATATATCACATATCGAGATCTGCTCCGGCAGAGTGCCATACTCAGTAATGGATAAAAGGCGAGATGATATATTTATTTTATTTATTTATTGTTTTTTAGTTCGTTCATTATTTGCCAGTTATTTAAACTTTTTTTAACAACAAAGACAAAATTAATTGTCATCCATACACTTGGTGAAACTAGGTTTAATAAAAAATATTAAATAAACACTTGGCTAAGTCTCACAAAATTCAGCCTCCAAGTCATCTTATTAGGGCATCCTCACTTTTTTTTATAATTTTTCTAAATGATAAAGTAGATTTACTACAATACAAGCTCCACTATTTGAGATTCACATATTCTTAAATCGCCAAATTTTAAAAATCACGGTTTAATGAATACTTCTTAACACTTTCTACAACTGTACAATGTTTTTAATTTAGATATGTACTCCGTCACTCGATGGTGTGGATAGCGATACGGAATTCGAATCCGAAGATCCCGAGTTTGAATCTCATTCAAGCTATAAATTATATAAAAACTATCACACTGCGACTCAGTGAGTGCAGACCCTGTACTGTAATTAGAATTAAATTCCTGTTGTACAGCGTAACATAAATAAATAAAATATATCACCACGCCTTTTACCCATTACTGGATATGGCACTCTTCCACAATATGTGTAGAAATACATCACACAAACCTTCCTCAATTTATAAAAATACAGAAACATTACATGACGACAAACCAGCTTCTATAGGTTATCAATATTGACGTAAATTGTACCTTCATAACATATCAGCATCATCCACCTAAAATTAGTAAACAACTTTGATATTTCCTTAGTAGTTCAACTCACTGTATACAGCAGATACAAAGCATCGATTCTGCCCACATATCCACACCACCGCTCAACCAAACACACACATTCACACTAACAGGAGAAATGAATGATCTGTTAGACACGTAGCCGCAGTGTTCGTCCAGACAACGAATCACGTGACTTCATTCCAAGAAGCAGGTGCATGAACACGGGCTCGAATCACTGCATTCATTAAGACAGACATGCCAGCGAGAGGACGACATGTCTTGGTAGATTGAAGGTAATAGTCTGGGGAATTACCTAATTAATTTTAAAAGAAGATAAAATAGTTCACTAATTGCTGGAATGGAATTGGTAATAAGTAAAGCCCGGATTTTTAGGCAATTGCCTAGATTCAAACGTTAATATACTTCAGTCAATTTCGTTGTTCTATTCATAGGTAATATGTTTACGTGTAATGGACGGTTTTTTTTTCGAGCCTTAGAGCCTATTTTTTCTATATTTTGGTTATTCTGCCTATTTTACCTTGTACAGCCTATTTGGCCTATTTTTGTTGCCTATTCTAACTTTTATTGAGCAGACAAGGTTTATCATCTACTTCGTTGACTAATCAGCACTCGACAAAGTGTTTCAACCTAACCTCATCATCTGTGGCGCTACAGCCCAAATCGGGCCTGGGCCTACCGGGCACACCGAGCCGCAGTTTTTACACTGCCGTACTGCCGGTTTTCGTAGTCAAATGCTACATTATTTAAGGCGTATAAGTGACTAGCTTATAGCGCCCGAGTGTGATAAATACATGTAACTGTATTTTATATTTTACGACAAATCACACATTGTCGACAGGCGGATTCGAACTGACGAACCTTGGTTCGGGTGACGTCACAGTATATTAAGAGATGTGCCTTAACACGCTCGGCCACCGCGCCTGTACCTAACCTATAATATTTAAAGTACTTACTTTAATCAAGTTTTTGTGTGTCTTTGCCATTAATCAATGGAGCTGAGGTAACTTTAGACGATATGGCTAAATATAAGAACGCCCCGGTCACATTTTGTGATGTCGAACGAAGTTTTCAACTTACAAGTAAGTTCTGACAGACCGAAGACAGTCTTTTTCCGAAAATTTCATAGAGCAATTGCTCGTAATATTTTGTGAATTAAACTATACAACATAATTTGAATTTGCATAATAGTTAATAAAATGAGAACCCTACATTATTATTTTTCAGATTGCGTTAATTTTTGTTTAAAATGATTATTTTTTTCTAACGAAGAGTAAATATGAGTACCAATTTTAGAAAAAGGATTCGATTAATTTTTAAAACAAATTATTTATATTTAGGCTGCCTAAAATCCCGCCTATTTTACAGTAATTACAGTCTATATGCCTGCTTATTTGAGTGTTTTTAAGAGCCTAAATATCCGGGCTTTACTAATAAGTATAGGTAGTTGTACAGGGCAACCAGTGGAATGTGACTTCAGTAACTTCAATTACAATTACCCAATTGTAATTGAAGTTATTGAAGTCATTTTCGAGTGCTCCAGAATTCACTATATTCTGAAGAACTTCAATACTATAATTGGTATTAATTTCCTGTTTTTACTTCCTTGTACGAAGTAAAGGAAGTATTGTAATCGGTTTTAAGATTTCAGCGGAAATATGCATTTTGAGCATCCCTGAATCCATTTTGACTAAGTTCGTCGTGACGTCTGTACGTACGTATGTATCTCGTATAACTCAAAAAACGGTAAGCCGTAGAAAATTGAAGTATTTAGGACTGTTATAACATCTAGTTGTGCACCTCCCTTTTTGGTCATTATATAACTTCCGGAAGTGGTACTTTACTTTAAGCCTATATTCAAATATAATTTAAAACTTTCCAAATTTGGTATATAAGACTACTATATCAATGGAAATAACATAATAGATTTTGGTTAAAATACAATAACCGGAAGTGACACATTACATGAAGCTGCTAACAGTTTTCCTTGATAAAAATGGTATTATTTTAATTTTAGAAATAAATGCTGCAAATAAAAGTTTTAGAGAATTAAATTCTGCGTCCAGCAAATTAATAATTTTTAAATTACCCTTTAGCATAAGCGAGATATCTAAATTTAAATATTATATATTTTTTGTTTTTTTTTTAATTAAGTTTGCTATGGATTAGAACAAAAAATAAAAGATTTTATGTCAAATATGTGCAATTAAAAAAATACCTATAGTTTAATACGCGTACAAGGAAGTTATGTGGTGTCCACATCAGATTTTTTACTATGCTAAATACGTAAATAAGTATCTAATACAAGTTTTGAGTTTCCTGTTATTTTGTTTATCCTGTACGATAGAGTTTAATGTAAATGGTTTTAGTCTTTCTTGTCTTTTATTTTTGGAATTTCTTGTAGAAACTTACGCTCTGTGTTTTCCCCAACAAGCCTATGAGTATGTAGTTTGAATTTCTACATTTTTAAAGTTTCTAAAAGCGCTTTATTTAATTGAGGAAAGTACAACTACTTAGACTAAATTACTAACATTGCTTGTAACTTTTAAAAAGATATGCAAAACATTTTCTTGCATCCTGTAGATTTTCTAAGAATATTCTTAAGCTCTAAACTATGAACATAATAGTTATTTGTGTATTAAGATCGTATGGTGGTTCTTTATTACTCGAGCACTTAATATCTTTTTCGCGCGTTGCTATCGGAAACGAGCACATTTAACGTTTTTTTCGAGCGTTGCCATTGGAGACGCGCAAAAAAGATATTTTTTGATTGTTCCATAGAAAACGTCAACTTTACGATGACAAATGAGAACGTAATTGTCAACTTTTCATTGCAATCGTAGAAAAAGTATCTTTGCTTTAATTCTTTGAATTAAATAAATATAAATAAATACATCATCACACCTTTTACCTATTACTGGGTGTAGCACTCTGCCTAAGTAGATCTCGGTAAGTGATATATTTTTTCGCGTGAAGTGCGGTTACCAGCCGTCAAATCACGGCCCCAAAGATATTAGTGGAGGGGGAGCCACAGGGGTAGAATTCTTTGAATTGAATAATTAAAACATATAAACGAATTTTTAAGAACGGTATCGCTAATCCTGTTTTTTGGTTTAGCTAAATTCTATTTTAAATCAGTAATTTAAATATAATTTTCCATGAAAATGGTGCACTAGCGACACCTACATTATGTCAAAGAAGGTATCAACATGTAATAAAAACAACAATATTATGCTAACAACAAATTTGTTCGTAGTGTACAGGAAACAAAAATACTGTTATTATGAATATGATTAGTGAGTTTGAGAAGTTATAGCTTCCGGGATTTAGTAAAAGTACCTATTAAACATTGTGATTATTTTCTTGGAAATAATAAAAAATAAACAACAAACACGTGCAGAGGAAATCTGAAATATAATAAACATAAAATAAATAAATAAATATATCATCACGCCTTTTACCCATCACTGGGTGTGGCACTCTGCGTAAGCAGATCTCGGTAAGTGATATATTTTTTCGCGTGAAGTGCGGTTACCAGCCGTCAAATCACGGCCTCCAAAGATATTAGTGGAGGAGGAACCACAGGGATAGATTTTTTAAATTGGTGAAAATTGTTTGTCGGCTGTGGGGATCGAACCAGGGTTCTCAAGAGCCACAGGCCGACTCGATACCACTGAGCCACCTACCCCATATATAATAAACATAAATAAACATAAATAAACATAAATTCAACAATAAGATGTTTTTCTACAATTTCTATGAAAAGTTGAAAATTACGCTCTCATTTGTTATGTAAAGTTGGCGTTTTCTGTGGAACAATTGAAAAATAATTTTGTGGCAACAAGCGAAATAGTTATTTGTGTATTTAGAACATAATGTGATAATTTGTTACTCGAACACGGTAATTGCAGTGCAAGCCGAAGGCAACATAAATATATCACCTACTGAGATCTACTATGGCAGAATGTCGTACACAGTAATGGGTAAAAGACGAGAAGATATATTAATTTTATTTAGTAAATAAAGTAATAATATCATCACGTTTTTTACCTATTACTGAGTGTGGCACTCTGTCGAAGCAGATTTCGGTGAGTAATATATTTTATGCGGTTACCAGCCGTCAAATCACGACCCGTAAGATCTTAGTGGAGTAGTATTTTCATGTGAAAATTGATTGTCGTCTGTGGAAATTGAACCCGGGTTCTCAAATCCACAGTTCGACTCGATACCACTGAGCCACCTACCCCATATCTAGTTACTGTTAAAATCAAATTTAAACTTGTATATGTAGGCAGTAAAAGAAGTGTTTTATAGTTTGTCACATTTAATGTCAATTGATTTTATTATTTTTATTATTATATTATGGGATAGGTGGCTCAGTGGTATCGAGTCGGCCTGTGGATCTTGAGAATCTTGGTTCGAACAATTTTCACCAATTTAAATCTACCTCTGTGGCTTCCTCTCCACTAATATCTTTTGCGGCCGTGATTTGACGGCTGGTACCCGTACTTCACGCGAAGAAATATATCACTTACCGAGATCTACATACGACAGAGTGCCACATCCTGTAATGGGTAAAAGGCGTGATGATATTTATTTAATACTAATTCTCAATTGTTTCACTTTGTTATACTATTTTCATTTTAAACTTAAGGGATCGGCATAAAACGATTAAATATACCGCAATTACGTTTACAAAGGAACTCAAAATATGATCCGTCATAACTGGTTTCACAAGGTTCACACAGGGTTGTACAGCCCCATTCGCCGGTACGGTAATCATAGGAAAAAACAAGAATAATTTTAGGCTGAATACGACCCTTGAAAATATACCTATTTTGACCATCGATAAGCGATATGGGGTAGCCGCACTAATGGCTTTCATTGTAGTTATATGGGACAGGGACGTTTAACCCTGTCAAGCTTACTGGTATAACAGCTATACCACATGTTCAAACTTCAATTCTGTTGCGGCTTGATGGTATATTGTAGTTACCACATTTTAGTTAGTATATAGTGTCGCTATCTATTGAGAAAAAAATAATTTGTTGGGTTTTGTGGCTCTATATCCGTAAAAACGAATTTAATATTGTTTAGATATGCAAGATTTTACAGGTGGTTGTTCCGTATATACAAAATTAGTGTTTTTAAATGTTTTTTGTCAATATGGCCAATAAGTATGCATATATTTCATTATTAGTAGTACATTCAATAGAAATTTGGTAATTTTGGAATCATACAATGTAACTTCTCATTTTTATACCATGAAAATTATGTGGTATCGTGAATGTACCACCAAGCAGATCTAAATATCTAAATTTTATTTCAGACAAACAATTTTGGCGTAAAGTAAATTTTATTGTGATTTTGTTAGCAATAATACAGTAATAATAAAATTTGTTTATTATAATACATAAATATTTGTTCTTATTCTTTGTTATTATGGGGTAGGTGGCTCAGTGGTATCGAGTCGGCCTGTGGATCTTGAGAACCCTGGTTCGATCCCCACAGCCGACAAACAATTTTCACCAATTTAAAAAAAAATCTACCCCTGTGGCTCCTCCACCACTAATATCTTTGGAGGCCGTGATTTGACGACCCAGTGATGGGTAAAAGGCGTGATGATATATATATATATATATTAAAACCATTATTTTTTGTAAAAAATCAAAAAAAGTTACCAGCCCTTAATTCAGCCCGGAAAGGGTTAATTGTTTTATGCCGATCCCTCAAGTTTAAAATGAAAATAGTATACAAAAGGCTGGTTTTAAATCCAAAATGCAGTTAGACACTTGAGCTCTTTTCAATCAAACTAGTGACCACGAAACGAAGGAAATCGCACAAGCAGCGACACCAGCAGCTGGGTCAAGGAACCTAGAGGTCCCCGTGTCCACGTAGGATGCGTGTCTGTCATGTCGTGCTCTACTTTACCACGTCGGGCCATGTGCAGATTTCATTTCACGAGTCCAGTGCCTTGTTATACAACATACATATGCAATGGCTACTCGATGTTATATGCTGCTACTGTGCGATCGAAGCGTGTCATTCATATTTATTCATGAATGGCGAATTTGTAACTTAGTTGTCTACGCGACATTGTAACGGACAAATGAATTTGCATTCGTGAAATCGGAGAGCGCAGTTGTTTTGCAATATGTACAGTGTGGTTTGAAGTTACTGTTTGTGTTTGAATGTGTATCGTTGCAGATGAAGATTTTTTGATTATGTAACTTCTACAAGAGTATCTGGTAGGTAGTAATCAGATCTTTATTGTACAGCGGAATCAATGGAAACTGAAGCATTGAAAATATGTGAATTCAACGGTAATTTCCACTGAATATAAAATATGTTATGAGTAGCGTTGGAAAAAGACAGATTTTGATAATTGCTATTAAATATTCAGGAAAATTTATACAATATAAAGTTAGTCAACAAACTACATATTCTTGTATTTTAATAAATAATAAATTGATTACAATAATAAATTGTATGTTATAATAAATATATTGTTGTTATTAATATATTGTTGTAATATATTGTAATTAATATGTTGTTATAATCAACATATAGTCGTTATCAATATATTATCATCAATATATTACCTTCAAAAAATTATCAATATATTATCATAATTAATATATTGTTGCAAACAATTAATTGTTGTAATAAATATATTGTTGCAATCAACATATTGTCAATATCAACTTATTATTGTAATCAATATATTAACATAATCAATATATTGATGCAAACAATTCATTGTTGTAATAAGTATATTGTTGCAATCAACATATTGTTATAATCAACTTATTATTGTAATCAATATATTAACATAATCAATATATTGATGCAAACAATTCATTGTTGTAATAAGTATATTGTTACAATCAACATATTGTTATAATCAACTTATTGTTGTACTCAATATATTAACATAATCAATATATTGTTGCAATCAATTCATTGTTGTAATAAGTATATTGTTGCAATCAACATATTGTTATAATCAACTTATTGTTGTACTCAATATATTAACATAATCAATATATTGTTGCAAACAATTCATTGTTGTAATAAGTATATTGTTGTAATCAATATAATGCTGCTATCAATAAATTTGTTATAATATAGTAGTAATAAATAAAAATTTTGTAATAAATATATTATAATACACAGCCGACAAACAATTTTCACCAAATTAAAATCAACTCCTGTGGCTCCCCCTCCACTTTCATCTTTGGGGGCCATGAATTGACGGCTGGTAACTGCCACACTCAGTAACGGATAAAAGGCGTGATGATATATTTATTATTTATTTATATTATATTCAATATGTTGGTGTAATTATCATATTGTAATTAAACAATTATAACTGAGAAAATGGTTTTATTATGTGTCATAGAATTAATATCTGTCGAAAAAGTTAATTTCTCATTTTTACTTTTCTGTGATGTGCGATAATACTGCAATCAATATATTATTGTAAACAATATATTGTTTTAATTAATATATTTTTCTAATAAATATATTGTAATTAATATATTGTTGTAATTAATATATTATTGCAGTTAATATATATTTGTTATTTGTATATTGTTGCAATCAATATATTATTGTAAACAATATATTGTTTTAATTAATATATTATTCTAATAAATATATTGTAATTAATATAATGTTCCCATTAATATAATGTTGTAATTAATATATTGTAAACAATATATTGTTGTAATTAATATGTTATTGCAGTTAATATATTGTTGCAATCAATTGTAAACAATATATTGTTTTAATTAATATATAGTTTTAATTAATATATAGTTATAATTAATATTTAGTTATAATTAATATATTGTTATAATTAATATATTGTTATACATATATATGGTTGTAATTAATATTTTCTTGTAATTAATATATTTTTGTAATCAATATACAACGAGAAGTGAAGCCAAGAAAATTATGTGAATTAAAGTGTAATTTAATTTGAATCTTTACAAAATGACTAATTCTAATTAAGCAACCTATGTAATATTGGGGTAGGTGGATCTTGAGAACCCTGGTTTGATCCCCACAGCCGACAAACAATTTTCACCAATTTAAATCTACCCCTGTCACTCCCCCTTCACTAATATCTTTGGGGGGCGTGATTTGACAGCTGGTAACCGCACTTCACGCAAAAAAATATATCACTTACCGAGATCTGCTTAGGCAGAGTACCACACCCAGTAATGGGTAAAAGGCATGACGATATATTTATTTTATTTATATGTAATATTGGAAACAGCAAAATGTTTAATTTTACTTCTATGAACTATCATTTGAATTGAGCCTTCTGAAAAGTACTAAATTATATATTATATTGTTTCTTAATACTCGTATTAATATCGTTTAGAACTTTTTGTTCATTTTGTAATTAAAGTACAAACAATACAATACAACAATAATTTAAAAAATAATATAAATGCAATTTGCAAATAAACAAAACGCTTCTAAATCTAAACTGGGAGTGCTTGCTAGCAATGAAGTGAAAAGTTAACGGTCGAATAATCGAGGCTAATAGTAGCATTGTTCAACCAAGGTCGATCCATGCAGGTAGATTAAAACATCAACCCAGCCACTCATCATCATCTCTTCAGTTCATCTTCTCGCGCGGAAATATATATAGTATGTTCAAAGATATTCCGTTATGGCTTCAACTTACTAAGCCTGTGTTGAACCGCACACAGTAAGAGATTCTACCTGTTGGCGCTCAGGGTAGGATTGCAAAATATTTAAATTCGGAAATCACCGACTGTAAGTGACGATGTTATTGAATTAATAATAAGAGAAATGAACAATATAACACCAGAAAATTGGGCTAACAGTGTGCGTCATGTGATTGATTTAGAAAATCAATATATTGTTATTAATAACATTACCAAAGACTTTATTATAAATATTCAAGACTCTAGTGACGATAGTGAAATGGATTGTGATAGTGACAATGATATTGTCGAATAATTACATATGTATAGCAGTGTAATATTTTGTATTTATTGTTATGTATGACACTATTGTTTATTTGCATTATTTAACTAAATGACGAATTGTTATACAATGATACTTTCATGTAACCTTTTTTTTTTTTGCTTCATTATCAATAATAATATTTGTACAAAATTCTCTGTTTCATTATTATAATATATATATAAAAAAATTAAATTGGGAAATACTGAATACATACCTGTCCTTGCGCCCCTATAAATCAAGCTTAAATCCCTAACAATAGACCCGCTGAGAGCGTCATAACGGAGTATCTTTGAACATAGTATACTAGCACAGCGAAAGAGAATGATTAATTATTATTATTCTCAGAAACTATCGCGGATTCATTTTCAGTTTGAGATGTTTAAAAATAACGTTAACTGTATAATGGGTATCAATCATTTTTCAACTACAGGAGGTCTCCAGTCTGTTTTGATTTGGTTTTATATAAAAATATATAATATGTATAAGATTTTGTGTAAGAAACTGGTAACAATAATTGTGTACAGCGCAATGAATGGAAAATGAAACCCGGAAAATATGCGAACTATACTTTGATTATAATAATAATACAGTTGCAAGCAGATGGCTCGACAATCGTGAGTAACTCATTTTAATATAGGAAAATTCAATCATTTTTAATAACTAAATGTCATATGTTAGATAATAAATACATTATATTTCATAACTTTGTAATCAATATATTGTTCCAATCAATACATTGTTGTAATTAATATATTGTTGTTATAAGTATTTTGTTGTAATCAATATACAGGGTGTTTCACAACTTAGAGCAAAAAATTAAAGAGTATATTCTGTACGACGTGCTGATCATGAAACAAAAAGATTCGCTTTCCTATTAAACACAAACAATGAAGTAGGTATCAAGTACGAAAGAATAATTACACAATTCAATTATTAGCAGTTATTTATAATAGAATTTTATTTAATTAATAACTTTAACATAATCATCCACACAGTGGCAGTGGCAACGAAAAATTTTGGACTGGGAAACATGGAAAATAGTTTTGCGATTGTATTTGTTCTAAAAGATATATTGTAAATAAATATATTTTCGTAATTAATATATTGTTGTAATAAATATATTATTGTAATCAAATATTGTTGTAATAGAAGTAGGTGGCTCAGTGGTATCGAGTCGGCCTGTGGATTTGAAACCCCGGGATCAATTTCTACAACTGACAAACAATTTTACCACGTTAAAACTACCCCTGTGCCCCACCCCCTTCACTAATATCATTAAGGGCATTGTTTGACGATTACTAACTGCTCTTCACGCAAAGAAATATTTCACTTACCGAAATCTGCTACTTTTTGGACATCCACAGGGTGTATCTGTACTACGGGAAACAATTATATATACCATAAGACGATTTGAGACAAAATGATTTTTTTTTTAAATTTGCATTGTATTTAAAGGCAACTTTTTGTCAGTCACTGGTTGATAGCTATTTTTAATAATTTTATTTAAATCTTCTTACAAGTAATTGTTTGCACAACACCAAATAAATGTCTGATGTTGTGTAATTAATAATTTAATTTAGTTAAATGCAGCAGGTCGAGCAATAAAGTACACTAATTCAAACGATTTATACCAAGCGATCTTCCTATTAGATATTAAAAATAAATAAATAGATATTAAGCAAGAGATTTAATCTAATCATTTTGTTTTTAAGTGTTTAAATTTCAATGTACACCCATTTGTCAAATAGTTTATAAGATAAACAAATAAAGGCATTTGCTATTGAGCAAATGCCTACATGTCAATATAGAATTGTAAAAATTTAACTTATTGTACACATGTACAGATTGTAAAAATAAAGGGATGATTTAATAAAAAAAAAACTAATCCAGTGGCCCTAAAAATATTCATATCAAGTAAACCATTCTTAATTTAGCGAATTTTTAAAAATATATTTTTGTTTCATGATCAGTATGTCTTCTATACCCTGTATGACAACGGGTTTGGTCTACAGCGGCACAGTTCTGATTTATAGGGAATCATTCCACGAACTAATTTTTTAACATATGACTTCGACTGAACGTACAGTAATGAAGATAATTTTAAAGTTAAATTTGTATGACAATGCCTATCATAGATATAGGAGTCTTTGAGATCGATGCTACGTTAGACACTATGACAGAAGAATTCGGTTGATGCCATACGTCGGACACAGGTGACGTGGTGTAGCGGTTAGCATCTCTGCCCGGCAAGCGGAGGGTCCCTGGTTCGAATCCAGGCGTCATCCGAATTTTTCTGTCATAAAAATTTAACTTTAAAATCAATAAACAAGGTTTGACCAGTACCACCGTAATGTAAAAAAACAGAAAATGCACGTGCGCTTGCTGTGTAGTTATTGGGTATAAGAATTGGTAAAACCGCAGTGTACGGACAATTCTGAATTTGGCTGCGAGTCGCTAGTGACTTTTAATGAAATCGGCACAAGTCGGACATAGAAAAACCCGGCAAATTTGAATGTCAAGATAATTTAAAAACTTTTGTTAGCAAAGTCGGATGTTTTTTTAAATAATAAACACCACTAACCATGCCTGACCTAGTATAGAACGTATTTTTATGGTAAAAACGGCAAATTTGAATATCAAGATAATTTAAAAACGTTTTATTAGCAAAGTCGGATGTTTTTTTTTAATAATAAACACCACTAACCATGCCTGACCTAGTATAGAATGTATTTTTATGGTAAAAAGTAACAAATCACTTGTTTCTTATGTCGAATTTGTACCGTTCGAACTGCCGTTTTCCCCAGAAGTCCCTAGCGTTCTGCGGCCAACTTCAGGATTGTCCGTACAGTACGGTTTAGCCCAAGAATTATTACGTCACTGGCCAAGAGATGCCGCGGAACAACTCTGCTGCTTTTTTAATAGTTTAATTGACTTTTAATAATTAATATTTTATATTTCGTTTGAAATAAAAAAATCGTGCACGATGTCTGTCCATCAAATATCAACAATAGTAAAAATTACGTATACTGCTATGATACACAGTTGGTCATCAATGACTGAAATACTGACGGTTTTTGTAAATATTTAAAATTCAATTCTACTAAAATATTATATGGGATAGGTGTCTCAGTGGTATCGAGTCGGCCTGTGGATCTTGAGAACCCTGGTTCGATCCTCACAGCCGACAAACAATTTTCACCAAATTAAATCTACCCCTGTGACTCCCCTCCACTAATATCTTTGAGGGTTGTGATTTAACGGCTGGTAACCGCACTTCACGCGAAGAAATATATCACTTAGTCAGATCTGCTTCGACAGAGTGCCACACCCAGTAATGAGTAAAAGGCGTGATGATATATTTATTTATTTTATTATAAAATATAACAGTTTGAGTTTGTTAAGCGCGGGTCAAGTATTTTCTATAACTATAATGTTAATAATGAAATTGTTTCATACTTTGAGCAGGAATCAGCTATCAACCACACTTCATGTTGTCCATGATCACCTCCGCACACCTGCTGATTTTGTGTGATCTATTCAGTCTATTCTATAGCACCATCATTCATATATTAATGTTTCTTTTATACATCACATACAAATACGCACAATAACACATCATTTACGCATTAAATTATCACTAAATGTTCAATAAAACACTCACAAAACACCGAAAACACTTCGATCACTAGACGAGCCCGCACTCTACTGACTAGAATAAACATAAAATGTTGTCAACTAATTGGTAAAATATGCTGTAACTTGTTTGGTAACGTTAAAACATTTTTATTTATCATTAAAACTCAATACTTATAGCTACTAAATACAATGTGAAGATCGGACAGCTTTCGGGGATTTCCGGTAATGAACGAACAAAACCGATTTGCAATTTTAAATAAATCTAGCTCTCATTTGTCATCGTAAAGTTGACATTTTCTGTGGAATAATCGAAAAATATCTTTGTTGCGCGTCTCCAATGACAACGCGCGAAAAAGAGATTAAAAGCGCGTGTTTCCATCGGCAACTCGCGAAAAATATATTAAATGCGCGCTTGTTTTAATAGTTACCAGGGATACAAACAGAACAGAAACTTGTCATATTGACAGTAGACAGAACGAATGCATTTTCAGTACCTATACGTTTTTAATAATTTTAAGATGCAATCGTAGAAAAAATTATGTGTGTATCACGAGCGTAAAGTGTCTTTGTTCGAGTGACAAAGAATCACTTTACGCTCTTAATACACAAATAACTATTTTGTCACATGTGTACCTTTTCTTAATGGATTTTCTGGAACGAAAGTAACCTTTTTACTTCCTTGTACGAAGTAAGGGAAGTATTGTAATCGCGAAAATTTTCGGTTTCCAGATTTCAGCGGAAATATCCATTTTGACCATCCCTGAATCCATTTTGCCTAATTTCGTCGTGACGTCTGTAAGTACGTACGTATGTATCTCGCATAACTCAAAAATGGTAAGCCGTAGAAAATTTAAATTTTGTATTTAGGACTGTTATAACATCTAGTTGTGTACCTCCCTTTTTGGTCATTATATAACATCCGAAAGTGGTACTTTACTTCAAGTCTATAATAGATTTTCATGAAAAACTATATTAAAATATAATCCAAAACTTTTCAAATTTGGTATATAAGACAACTATATCAATGGAAATAACATAATAAATTTTGGTTAAAATGGACTAACCGGAAGTGATACATTCTATAAAGCTGCTAACAGTTTTTCTTGAAAAAAATGAAATTATTCTGATTTTAGAAATAAATGCTGCAAATAAAAGTTTTAGAGAATTAAATTCTGCGTCTAGCACATTAAGAATTAATAAATTTTCCTGTCGTATACGCGAAATATGTAAATTTAAATATTATATATTTTTTGTAATTAAGTTTGTTATGGATTAGAACAAAATAAAAGATTTAATGTCAATGTCAAATTACGTCAAATATGTGCAATAAAAAATGTATGTATAGTATAACACGCGTACAAGGAAGTAATGTGATGTCCACATCAGATTTTTTAATGATAAAATAAGAACATTGAAGAATAAAACACTTTGTTAACTTAAATTTAAATGTAATTATTTTTAGTATGATATTAATAATATTATAAAGCTCAAAACCTTTTTTTTTATGTCAGTATTATGTATTTCTATTTTGTACAATGTTAAAAGCAACCCTGGCATTTTATTATTATTATTATCTGCTTTGGCAGAGTGCCACACCCAGTAATAGGTAAAAATCAAGATGATATTTATGGGGTAGATGGCCCAGTGGTATCGAGTCGATCTGTGGATCTTGAAAATCCTGGTTCGATCCCTACAGCCGACAAACAATTAAATCTACCCTTGTGGCGGCTCCCCCACCATTAACATCTTTGAAGGCCGTGATTTGGCGGTTGGTAACCGCACTTTACGCGAAAAAATATCACTTACCTTGATTTGCTTCAGCAGAGTGCCACACTCAATAATGGGTAAAAGGCGTGATGATATATTTATTTATTTATTTTAATAGTTACCGGGGATACAAACAAAACAAAAACTTGTCATATTGACAGTTGACAGAACGAATTTATTTTCAGCACGAATACGTTTTTTAATAATTTAAGATGCAATCATAGAAAAAATTATGTGTGTATCAGGAGCGAAATATATCACTTACCTAGATTTGCTTCGGCAGAGTGCCACACTCAATAATGGGTAAAAGGCGTGATGATATATTTATTTATTTTATTTATATATTTATTTATTTGTTTATATTCCAATATTACTTTCATTAGCTTTACATCACAACAGCCCAACTAAACCAATTTAACTGTTTTTCAACGACAGTGAAATTAGTTCAATTATCAGCTACTGTTAGTAGAGTACTATTATCTAATATAGATAGCATATTAGTCATCTTAAAACATCCAAGTTACTGTGCCAGTATGACAAACAATTAATCACATTAACTTTCTGAGTCTGCATTCCGCAGTCAACTTCATTTATAACTCTAGTTTAGTTTACACTAGTGACACGTTCGTGTTCACTAACATAGAAAAAGGATAACAAGAGCTATTGTTTTATGCTGATCACTAAAATGTGATATATTTCATGAGTAAATCTCATGATAAAAAAATATGTAATATTACTATGAGACGATATTTTAAAATGAGATGTGGTTATTGTTGAATTTGTTGTCATCTTTTAATATTATGTTGTTTTTAGTGTTATCTAGGTTATTTATTATATAAATAAAATAAATAAATATATCATCACGCCTTTTACCCATTACTGGGTGTGGCACTCTGCCTACGCAGATCTTGGTAAGTGATATATTTTTTCGCGTGAAGTGCGGTTACCAGCCGTCAAATCACGGCCTCCAAAGATATTAGTGGTGGAGGAGCCACAGGGGTAGATTTTTTAAATTGGTGAAAATTGTTTGTCGGCTGTGGGGATCGAACCAGGGTTCTCAAGATCCACAGGCCGACTCGATACCACTGAGCCACCTACCCCATTTATTTATTATCGTTGGTTGAATTAGATATAATTTGTCGAGCTAAAAAAAAATCGGGTTTTACTTAACTGGTGGTTATGCTGTATTTATGTATTTATTTATGTTACTTTGTACATCAAGAACTTAATCCCAATTACAGTACAGGATCCGAACACACCGAATTTACATAGGTTTATTTTATTAAGGTTTTACGTCAATTGTCCAAAAATTATTTTTTCTACGATTGCTATAAAAAGTTGACAATTGCGCTTTTATTTGTCATCGTAAAGTTGACGTTTTCTGTGGAACAATCGAAAAATATCTTTTTTGCGCGTCTCCAATAGATATTAAATGCGTGCTTATTTCATTAGTTACGAGGAATATAAACAAAATAGAAACATGTCATATTTACAGTTGACAGAATGAATTTATTTTCAGTACGTATCACGAGCGTAAAGTGTCTTTGTTCCTCTTGCACTATTATAGTGCATAAAGAATCACTTTATGCTCTTAATACAAAAATAACTATTATCGCGCAAAACGATATTATATGCACGCTTACTTCAATAGTTATCAGGGATACAAACAAAACAGAAACTTGTCATATTGACAGTTGACAGAACGAATTTATTTTCAGTACGTTTATGTTTTTTTAATGATTTTAAGATGCAATCGTAGAAAAAATTATGTGTGTATCACGAGCGTAAAGTGCACTATTGCAGCGCAAGCCGAAGTTCGAGTAACAAAGAATCACATTACGGTCTTAATACATACATATCTATTTTGATTCACATATTCTTTTAGCGGTCGAAAAGTATTTTACTGACGGTGATTTAACCATCAACCACATCAAACATAAATACTCATCTGAAAAGTTTAACTTTTCGTACAAATATCATAAGCGAAAACCGTCACTTTTTGTCACAACCGAATAAAAACTAAATCGTGTAGATACTACTAGTATTTGAAGTACTTTTCTACAAAATTATTGACATATTTCACAACGCAATACCGTATATAAATTTATTTGTAATATATTTAAACTTTCTATATTATTTAGAATAACAGGAATTGTTTTCATGCCGAAAGGCATGAATTAAATACATTACCAGTAAATTGTTTATATTATGTCAATTCGCAAAGTAGAAACAAAACTGTTTATTTAAAATTATATTTTGTGTTTATTTTCCACGGTACCATTTCGGTATTAAATTACGGGAAAAAGACAAATGTATTATTATATCATTTTCCTATTTTGGAGTCTGCAAAACGTTCTAATTTAAATATATACAGCATGTCCAAAAAGTCTGGACACGCTTAAATATCTCGAGAACGAAGCATTCGATGGCAAAGTTACAAAACACATGTTTTTCTATTTTTCTAAAACTATTCAGACATGATATGCAAACATACCCCCTACCCCCCTGGTAGGCGGGGTGGGGGTGAGTTTCAAAAACATAAATAGAAATCTCCATTTTTGTTGACCTACTGCATTTTTCATAAAAAGAAACTGTAATTGATTTGCAAATTTCAACCTCATTCCCTCACCCCTTTGGGGGTGGAAAGAGGGAAAATCGAAAATTATTTCAACCTCATTCCCTCACTCCTTTGGGGATGGAAAGAGGGAAAATCGTCAATTTTTTGAGTAACAATAAATATCATTTATGATGGAAAAAACGATAAAAATGATCGATAATCATGGGTAAAAGACGTGATGATATATTTATTTATTTACATATTAAAGTTTTTAAGTACATTGTAAATAACACCCAGTAATGGGTAAAAGACGCGATGTATATATTTATTTATTTCTATTTAAAATGAAGGTGCAATTTTTGTTAAAGATAAACCTCTAATTACAAGACTAATTATAATGTGATTAAAAATTAGTTAAAAACAAAATAAATAACGTATGTCTTGGATCACCTTTCCTTAAATTTTATCGTTCAACAATTTATTTTTTCTACAAATGTTAATTTTTTTCACTAATATCAATACGCGAAGTACGTGATTTTTTCATCATTTGCATTACCGTGACAACGCATGTTTTGCGCATTATTTTGCACCCCAGTGCGCAAATAGTATGTTATGCATCAAGGGAGGGAAACAAGCGATTATTCCCGCGTGTGAAGTTGGCAAACCGAGACGTAAGCGAGGGCCGAAGGCATATTATATTTTTCGTAACAAGTGCACAAAAATTATCTTATTATCTTATCGGGACAAATGTCAAATATGAATTGCGTAACTAGTTATCTAGGAAACGCCGCAAACAGCTAATAATCGTAGTCTCTAGGGAGAAAACATCTCTCTAGGGAAAGAATCATGCTACCTAGGGAGAGAAACAGTATGTTTCTCTCCCTAAGGGAGAAAAGCACTATTTCTCTCTCTAAAATTAGGGAATAAGAATGTGTTTCTTGTGCATGTGTTACAAAAATGAGTATTTCGCGCACGCTCCCAAATTATTTATTGTCAGGTTTCATTAGTTACAACACATCAATAGTATCAAATTAATATTATTGTTGATTGTTTTCCTTCAATTTACTGAAATAAATCAATAAATATATCATCACGCCTTTTACCCATTACTGGGTGTGGCACTCTACTCTAAAGTGCGGTTACCGGCCGTCAAATCACGGCCCCAAAGATGTTAGTGGAGCCACAGGGGTAGATTTAATTTGGTGAAAATTGTTTGTCGTCTGTGGAGATCGAACCAGGGTTCTCTAGATCCACAGGCCGACTCGATACCCCTGAGCCACCTGCCCCATAAAAAATATTTAAATAGATCAATAATTATTGTATTATTCTTTATTTACATTTGTAGAAAAAATGTTCGAATGACTTTTATTGTCTCGACCTGCGGTCTCGACTGAAAGTGACATTCTCACGCGCAACAAAAAAACCACTCTTTTCGCGCACTTAATACAAAAATAACTATTAATCAGAGTGTTGAACCTAATTTTTTTACTTCATTTTCTTAATAACAAAACCACAAAGGTTAAAAATCCAGTCGCGTAGTTTTAGAATGAATCACCTCTTGCATTTTTAAGTCTTCTATTTCCTGTTGTACTCATCCAGCTACTATTTACATTTGATATTAAATCTCTCAGTTCTTATCAAAGACATACGCTTTTGTACATTCTGTGTTTGATACCGTCAGATGCAAATTGGCCTGTACAATGGTACTGTTAAAGCGCGATGCTGTTTGAATAGGTTTTACTTTTACAGTTACAACACAAAGAGAGCGCGCCCACGCTGACAGTTTGCACATCTGATATGAAGCGGGCGGCGGATGTCAAACCTACAGGTGTTTCAGTCGTTTATATTCACGTAATTATGTTATACTGTACGGCAAATTTCAAACAATGTTTCTGCAAGGAAATAATTCATATATACAAATATAACATTAGGTTTTGTTTCATCAAATAGTATAGTTAAACCCGTAAAAAATATTTATTTATTTATTTTTCGTAACACATGCACAAGAAACACGTTCTTATTCCCTAATTTTAGAGAGAGAAACACTGCTTTTCTCCCCTAAATAATAATAAAAACATAATGTTTCTCTTCCTAGGTAGGATGTTTCTCTTCCTAGAGAGATGTTTCTCTCCCTAGGGACTACCAATTTGACGGCTGATAACTGCACTTCACGCGAAAAAATATATCACTTACCGAGATCTGCTTAGGTAGAGTGCCACACCCAGTAATGGGTAAAAGGCGTGATGATATATTTATTTTTCGTAACAAATGCACAAGAAAAACGTTCTTACTCCCTAATTTTAGAGAGTGAAACACTGCTTTTCTCCCCTAAATAATAATAAAAACATTATGTTTCTCTCCCTAGGTAGGATGTTTTTCTCAATAAGTAGCATGTTTCTCTCCCTAGAGACTACGATTATTAGCTGTTTGCGGCGTTTCCTAGGTAACTAGTTACGCAACCCATATTTGACATTTGTCCTGATAAGACGGTAATTTTTGTGCACTTGTTACGAAAAGTATAATATGCTTCACGGGAGGGCGCGATTATCCCTTGTGTGAAGTTGGCAAACCTTGACTTCATACGTGGGAATAATCGCTTGTTTCCCTCCCTTGATGCATAACATACTATATTTATGTTACGCTGTACAACAGAAATTTAATCCCAATTACAGTACACGGTTCGCACTCACCGAGCCGCAGTGTGATAGCTTGAGTGAGAATCGAATTCGGGATTTTCGGATTCGAATTCCATATTGCTATCCACACCACCGTACTGACAAATTATCTAAATACTTAGTAGCTACAAGTAATAGGGCCCTCCACTAGTAAATATGTCATTTATATTGGGACTAGACCCAAAAACATTGTACTAAAGATAATCAAAATTTCAAAAATAAATAAATAAATATATCATCACGCCATTTACCCATTACTGGGTGTGGAACTCTGCCTAAACAGATCTCGGTAGGTGATATATATTTTTACGCGTGAAGTGCGGTTACCAGCAGTTAAATCAGGGCCCCCAAAGCCGACAAGCAATTTTCACCAATTTAAATCTACCCCTGTGACTCCTCCTCCACGAATATCTTTGGGGGCCGTGATTCAACGGCTGGTAACCGCACTTCACGTAAGGAAATATATCACTTACTGAGGTCTGCTACGGCAGAGTGCTACATGTAGTAATGGGTAAAAGGCGTGATGATATATTTATTTATTTATATTTATTTCTTAATTAATTAATATATTATTTAGACAAAAAAGTTGTTAAATATTGCTTAGTTCGAAACTTTGGTTAGGTTTACACAAATCAGTGAAGGGAAAATCAAATTGAATGATGTAGATCAGGAAATCGTACCAGTAGTAATCAAACTAATACTATATTCATATATTTTTCTTTCTGAAATAACTGATAGCAATGCATAATTTTAATTTCACCACATTATATCTACCCCTGGCTCAGTGGTATCGAGTCGGCCTGTGGATCTTAAGAACCTTGGTTCGATCCCCACCGCCGACCAACAATTTTCACCAATTTAAATCTACCCCTGTGGCTTCCTCTCCACTAATATCTTTGAGGGCCGTGATTTGACGGCTGGTAACCGCATTTCACGCGACGAAACATATCACTTACCGAGATCTGCTTAGGCAGAGTGCCACATCCAGTAATGGGTAAATGACGTGATGATATATTTATTTTTATTTTATTTTATATCTACCTCTGTGACTCCCCCACCATTAACATTTTTGGGGGAAATGATTAGACGGCTAGTAACCGCACTTCACATAATGAAATATATCACTTACTAAGATCTTCTCTGACAGAGTGCCACACTACCAGTAATAGGTAAAAGATGTAATGATATATTTATTTAAAAATAATTTTTCTGCCAAACTCTGAAAATATTTTTTAAATATTGAAATATCTCAGGCAACTATTGGGTTGGTAGTTCAATAGTATCGAGTCGGACTATGAAGTTGAGAACTCGGGTTCGATTCTCACAATCGACAAACAATTTTCACCACTTTAAAATTATGTTTGTATCGTTTTTTCTACTAATATCTTTGAGGGCCGTGATTTGACGGCTAGTAGTTGCACTTTAAGCGCATAAATACATATATTACTTACTGAGATCTGTTACGGCAGAGTGCCACACTCTAAATGGTTGCACTTTTCATATCAAGAAATGGCAAGTAATTGTATTCCACTTTATTTAAGTTTACTAGTGACGTGATACCACTACATTAAAAATAAACTGAAGTTAATTTACGATAAGTAATTCGTAGTATAATTGAATAACTCTAATTTCATATGTATATCATTACAAAATGAAGAACAAAATCAATGAAACCGCTAAAAATAAATATCCGTTATTGATCAACACAAACATGAACTATTTAATTATATAGTATGGTTAGTTAGTCTACCATTCGTGGTTACAAATAGAAAGAGAAAAGAAGTGCAAGAAATTAAATTTTTGTCGATGTGCAAAAAATTACTCCATCGTAAAAGATACAAAATCGATCGGCAAAAAGAAGAGTTCTCTACTATGCTGAAAGATATTTTAGATGATTTTTCAGACAGGATACTTTTAACACCTGCTACCGATTCCTTTACTGATATAAAAATGTTGATATTTTTTACTTCCTTGTACGAAGTAAAGGAAGTATTATAATCGCAAAAATTTTCGGTTCTCAGATTTCAACGGAAATAGGTATTTTGGTCCTCCCTGAATTCATTTTGACTAATTTCGTCGTGATGTCTGTACGTACGTATGTATCTCGTATAACTCAAAAACAGTAAGCCGTAGAAAGTTGAAGTATTTAGGACTGTTATAACATCTAGTTGTGCACCTCCCTTTTTGGTCATTATATAACTTCCGGAAGTGGTACTTTACTTGAAGCCTATAATAGATTTTCATGAAAAACTATATTCAAATATAATTTAAAACTTTTCAAATTTGGTATATAAGACTACTATTTCAATGGAAATAACATAATAGATTTTGGTTAAAATAGACTAACCGGAAGTGACACATTACATGAAACTGCTAACAGTTTTTCTTGAAAAAAATTAGCCTTTTGCATAAGCGAGATATCTAAATTTAAATATTATATATATATTTTTTTTTAAATCAAGTTTGCTATGGATTAGAACGAAAAATAATAAAATAAAAGATTTAATGTCAAAAATGTGCAATTACAAAAATATCTATAGTTTAATACACGTACAAGGAAGTAGTGCGGTGTCCACATCAGATTTTTGTATATATTTATGCAGTAGGCGTTTTAGATATTTTATTACAAAGATATTTAAAAACTAAGGATTCCTTAAATTTGCTTAAGGAATACTTAATTGTTGCACAATGTATATACAGGAAGTATAAAAATTATTGCAAAAAAAGAAAGGATATATATTGTTTGATGTACTGCATACAACGCAATTTTTTTCCCGACATACGCGAAATAATATGGAGTAGGTGGCTCAGTGGTATCGAATCGGCCTGTGGATCTTGAGAACTCTGGTTCGATCCCACAGCCAAAAAAACAATTTTCACCAATTTAAATCTATCCCTGTGGCTCTCTCTCCACTAATATCTTTGGGGGCCGTGATTTGACGGCTGGTAACCGCACTTCACGCGAAGAAATATATCACTTACCGAAATCTGCTTAGGCAGAGTGCCACACCCAATAATGAGTAAAAGGCGTGATGATATATTTATTTATATGCGAAATAATTGTATATTACTTGAAGTAAACATTTTTCGTGCCACTGGATTAATACATTACATGTTAAAATATGATCTGCAATTTTTACATCATTTATTATATTAGTTACGAAAATACTCAAAATGCAGTAATTAGTATTTTATAAGTAAATGCTTAATTAATGTTAGAACAGATATCAAAAATAGAAAAAAATTGTAATAAAATTAGATTTGAATCACAGGCGATAGTACATATCTTAGTTGGTGTAAAGCACATGAATTCATAGGTACCAGGTTCAAATCCTGGCGGAATCCTAGTTTAACTCTTTATAATTTGAGCAGTTTTACTTCTTAATACGAGATCTGTTAGAAAAGTATCCGACCTTGGGTCGGGGAAAAAAACTGGCATATCCAGAGCGTTGAAAACCCAATCATTCTCAAAGTTGAGTCTTTGTTACTCCACAAACTTCTCCCAGCCATGCCGCCATTGTTAGAAGCATTCCGAGAAAGCTTCTTTCTGAATGGAGTTTAGCTCGGCTGTCATTGCAGTCATAATGTCCTCTCTTGCCTGAAACCGCGTTCCTTTCAATGGCCTCTTGAGTTTGGGGAACAGCCAGAAGTCGCAAGGGGACATATCAGGAGAGTAAAGAGCCTGTTGAACCACAGAAATATGAATCAAGTGTGAGGAATATGCTGGAGCATTATCGTGATGGAGGCACCAATTTCCAAAAGAAGAAACAGAATCTCTGGTTTTAAGTTATACTGTAGAACTTCTGTTTATCGATTTAAAATGCATATTTTTGAGAGCTGTCAGCAACAAGATAAAAGGTTATTTTAGTCGTATCTTTTTTAGTAAGGATATACTGGATTAAAATGTATTACTGCTGTCATGAATTTGATGGCAAAAAGCGGATGTTTTTTATTTTTTCTTTTAAAAACAAATTTTATTTCTTTTAATTTAACTAAGAAACAAGTATTTTTCATTTTATGTTTCAATAAGTTAAGAAACAATTTATAAAATTGTATTCTGTGCTATAGAATACGCTTTTTATAACTTTACAAACTTTTTCAATTTGAAGAAAATAATACAATGTACAATATTTAAATTATTATTTATACTTTATATATATATTTTAGAATTGTTTTTTTAAAACATATCAAATAAGTTTTTTTTTAGCGATACTTTATGCTCAGTACCAGCAAGTTCCAAAAATCTATTTCTTAAAAAATAAATATTTATTTTTAAGTTTGCTTTAATTTTATTTTCGTTGTACCAAGTATATTTAAGGAATACTTCCTAAATGACAAATTTTGAGTCTCAATTGTAAAAAATATTATTATATTGCAACTGTATTTGTTCTCATTGCAATTTAATGATTATTTGAATAAAAAATATGAGGTAGGTGGCTCTGTGGTATCGAGTTGTTTTTATTATACACGTACCGGTGAATGGGGCTGTACAACCCTGTGCGAAATTTGTGAACGGGTCATATTTTAAGTTCCTTTGTAAACGTAATTGCGGTGCATTTAATCGTTTTATGCCGATCCTTCCAGTTTAAAATGAAAACGGTATACATTCAGATACAGAAGTAAGGAGCAAAGTGGTGTAATATTTTATTTTATATATATTCCAAGGAATGGGGATACAATTCTGGTTCAGTCTTTTCGGTACCACGTCCTTTGCTCTTCCAAAATCTTAGATATTTTGAGATTTGAGTCATTTGAAAGTTTAGTTTAGAATAACGGAGCATAAAAAACAATAACATGGGGTAGGTGGCTCAGTGGTATCGAGTCGGCCTGTGGATTTGAGAACCTTGGTTCGATCCCCACAGCCGACAAACAATTTTCACCAAATTAAATCTACCCCATGGTTATTTTAAGCAAAACATAAAACCTAAATTATATTTTATTCAAAAAATAAATGTATCATCACGCCTTTTACCCATTATTGGATGAGGCATTGCCGTAGCAGATTTTAGTAAGTGATATATTTCTTCACGTGAAATGCGGTTACCACCCGTCAACTCACGTCCCACAAAGATGTTAGTGGAGGGGGAGCCACAGGAGTAGATTTAATTTGGTGAAAATTGTTTGTCGTCTGTGGGGATCGAACCCGGAATCTTAATTCCACATTCTGACTCGATACCGCTAAACCACCTACCCCATAAAATGGTACCTGTGAGGATCGAACCAGGGTTCTCAAGATTCACAGGCAGACTCGATAATTAATTAATTTTCTTTGATCAAGCTATTATCCTTCAAAATTAAATTATTTATTTTTTCAAAGTCGTCTTCTTCATTTTTTTAAATATTGTTTTTATAATATTTTTACAAATATAATTTTTTGACATTTTGAAAATATATATAAATATTTAATTATTTCTACCATTATTTATAATTTTTGGATAATGTTATTTTTTATTGTAAGTAATTTATATTTTATATTAATTATTTTTATAATTGTTAATTAATTTATAATAGTGTCCTGATGAAGGCTAAAGAGTTGGCCGAAACGTCGACGTAATAATAAAAAATAAAAAAACTGATTGAATTCCGAAAAAAAAAGTATCATTTCATAATTTTAAAAACAGTCGAAATAAAAAAAATTATATCCTTTTAGACCCGATACCACTGAGCCACCTAGCCCATTTTTATTTTATTACGGAAATTTAACTACAGTGAAATATTAAAATAAATAAATATATCATCACGCCTTTTACCCAATACTGGGTGTGGCACTCTGCCGAAGCAGATCTCGGTAAGTGATATATTTTTTCGCGTAAAGTGCGGTTACCAGCCGTCAAATCACGGCCCTCAAATATATTAGTGGTGGGAAGCCACAGGGGTAGATTTAAATTGGTGAAAATTGTTTGTCGTCTGTGGGGATCGAACCAGGGTTCTCAAGATCCACAGGCCGACTCGGTACCACCAGGGGCGGATTTAAACTCTTTTGGGGTCTAGGCAAAATCTTTATTTCGTTCCCCTTCATAATATATATATATATATATATATATATATATATATATATATATATATATATATATATATATATTTATGGGGTAGGTGGCTCAGTGGTATCGAGTCGGCCTGTGGATCTTGAGAACTCTGGTTCGATCCCCATAGCCGACAAACAATTTTCACCAATTTAAAAAATCTACCCCTGTGGCTCCTCCACCACTAATATCTTTGGAGGCCGTGATTTGACGGCTGGTAACCGCACTTCACGCGAAGAAATATATCACTTACCGAGATCTGCTTAGGCAGAGTGCCACACCCAGTAATGGGTAAAAGGCGTGATGATATATTTATTTATATTTATTTATTTTATTTATATTGTTTTTTCTTATTTCTAAATTACATTATAGACAAATAATTTATGTGCTTCGTCAAATGCAAAAATTTTTGGGCCCTAGGCTATTGCCTCTTTAGACTAGGCCAAAGTCCGCCCCTGGATACCACTGAGCCACCTACCCCATAGTGAAATATTATTACTAATTAATGTCACTAGTGTTAAAATATTAATTTATTGCTTAATTTTTAAATAAATTCGCGAATCTCTATTGATTCCTACATATATACGGTAAAGAAATCCATAAAATAATCTTCAGCATCAAAGATCAGCACGAGTAAACAGCATGGCTGGAAAGAGCAGCAGCATCCTATCGCTGGTACGGTGCGCGTTGTCGACCGAGTGGAAGGGCGACTATAAAACAGATCGGTCGCTTCGCCGCGACCAGTGTTAGTGGACCCAGGTAGCTCAGTAGTGTTGTGCGCGCTGTGAGTACTTCAATCGCCAACAGTTCGCGCAGTGCAGTGCGTCCGCCGTACAACAGACTGAGAGTCTTCGAGGAACCACAAGACACATCAACCACAACGTCGTTACGTCGTTACGTTACCAAGTGAAAAGTAGCCGCTGATTTAGAACAAATTACGAAAGTAGCTAACCTACTTAGAACTTTACAATATCATCGTAGAACTACTTGGATAGTTCATATTTAATAAAATCTGTGTTTGTGATGTAAAAACTTGGTTTTATTTCAAAACCGTTACATGTGGAATGCTTTGTGCAACCGTCCGATGCAACCAGTTATATCTAAAGTTATAAGCTCTAAAATGATCTTCAGTGAACAATAAAGGTAAATGAACAAGGACTTTCTTTCATAATAACCCGGTTTTAGAATTAAACTTGATAACCTTATACGTATTTCATTTGTTATTTGGATCAGATTTTAACTGAAATAGATCAATTACTTTTACGCTCCTCTTTCGATACAACTTATACAAATTTGCTTCGAAATTACTAGATGATCCAAGGATAAATGAATTAATTAATTGAAAGTTTGATGTGGGAACAAAAAATGAAACGATCTTGTAAATAAAATAAATGAATATATCATCAAGCAGATTTCGGTAAGTGATATATTTCTTCGCGTAAACTGCGGTTATCAGTAGTAAAATCATGGCCCTCAAAGATGTTAGTGGAGGGGGAGCTACAGAGGTAGATTTAAATTGGTGAAAATTGTTTGTCGCCTGTGGGGATCGAACCAGGGTCACCTACCCCATCTTGTATGAATGAAATTATGACTGTGCATGAATCGAAATTGAAGATTAATTGCAATATGAATTTATTCCATTTATTGTATGTAGGGTTGTGCATTTGACCAGTCAAATATTTTTCGGTCAATTGACCGACTATTTGACCGGTCAATTGACCAGTCAATTGACCAAGAAACATTTAATAAAAATCACAATTAAAATTGTAATTTATTTATATAGTACTGTTTACTACATCCAATATTACTGAAAATGAAAAACCAACAACAATTAATAAACAAAACCACATCAAATTCAAAATAAAGGGGAAAATAAAGTAAAATGAAATAATATGTATTTATTTTATTTGTAAAGTAAAGTAAGCAAATTCTCCAGAACCCAGAATACCAAACTAGATATATTCATGTAATAATAATAAGTAGCTATTTCTATTGAACAATAGATGTCGTGGCGGTTCCATTTAGATTATTTGACCGTTTTATTTGGCTGTCAAATATTTTTGGTCAAATGACTGTCAATTGACTGGTCAATTCACCACGGCACAACCCTAATTGTATGTATTTCATTAAAAAACAAAAAAAAACAATAAAATAAATAAATATATCATCACGCCTTTTACCCATTACTGGGTGTGGCACTCTGCCTAAACAGATCTCGGTAAGTGATATATTTTTTCGCGTGAAGTGCGATTACCAATAGTAAAATCACGGTCTTCAAAGATATTAGTGGAGGGAGAGCCACAAGGGTAGATTTAAATTGGTGAAAATTGTTTGTCGGCTGTAGGGTTCAAACCAGGGTTCTCAAGATCCACTGAGCCACCTACCCCATCTTGTATGAATGAAATTATGACTGTGGATGAAACGAAAGTGAAGATTAATTGCAATTTATTCCATTTATTTTATGTATTTCATTAAAAAACAATACAATAAGAGATTAGTAAATATGTACGATTACTAAATTAATAAATATAGGGTAGGTGCCTCAGTGGTATCGAATCGGCCTGTGGATTTAAGAACCCGAGTTTGATTCCCACAGCTGGCAAAACAATTTATACAAATTTGCTTCGAAATTACTACAAAAAAAATCTACTATTAAATTACTTCAATGTAACAAAATTCTTGCAAATAAATTTATATTCAATTTATGGCTCTCCTACCACTAACATCTTTGGGGGCCGTGATTTGACAGATGGTAACCGCACTTCACGCGAAGAAATATATCACTTACCAAAATCTGCTTACGGCAGAGTGCCACACCCAGTAATGGGTAAAAGGCGTCATGATGAAGATGATATATGTAAATGATTTTTTAAAGTTTTTATTAAAATTAAATTTGTTTTAAATGAAAATGTACTTTAACCGGAAGTAAGGTTTTCTTCCTTTATATGCGGGTCGAAAGTTGTCTATTCTCTTCTACCTATTTTCTATTTTTGGTTGGTTTCCTAGCAACCGTCAGCAGAGTTTTATGCTCGTTTGCCCCAATGACACTTAAATAAATAAAAACAAATCAAAAACATTTACATTTCTGTTAAACATTTGATGCAATATTGTCACTTAAAATTTATTCAAAACTTAAGTAGCATTGGTGAAAACGAATATTAGATATTCATATATTTGAAGTATTTTTAAATTTCTGTTTAAATAACATGAAAGAATAGTTGTAAAAAAAATCATACGTATGCCTTTGGAGTAATGTGTAAGTTTGTCCCTTGTGTGATTAAATGTCACCCACGGGAGAAAATAATACACCTTTATTCTACGCTGTACAAATAGCTGTTATTATTAATAATTAATTTGGTTTAAAAATAAGCGCAAAGCGAAGATACAAAAATTCGGTTTATTTCATGTACCTAAACTAACTAACATAAAGAGATGAATTTAAAATTCTGTTGATATCCTTATTTTCTGGAATTTAAGTAAAAATTTCAACAACATTTTATGGGGTACGTGGCTGAGCGGTATTGAGTCGGACTGTAGATTTAAAGACCGGGTTCGATTCCTACCTTTTACCTCGTTAAAACTACCCTTGTGTCTCTCCCTCCACTAACATCTTTGAAGGCCGTAATTTGATGGCTCGTAACCGTACTTCACGCGAAAAAATATATTACTTATCGAGTTCTGCTTACTGCAGAGTGCCACACTCAGTAATAGGTAAAAAGTGTAATGATACATTTATTATCAAAATATATTGAGTACAGGCGCGGTGGCCGAGTGTGTTAAAGCACATCTCTTAACATACTGTGATGTCATCCGAACCAAGGTTCGTCAGTTTGAATCTGCCTGTCGACAATGTGAGATTTGTCGTAAAATATAAAATACAGTTACATGTATTTATCACACTCGGGCGTTATAAGCTAGTCACTTATACGCCTTAAATAATATAGCATTTGACTACGAAAACCGGCAGTACGGCAGTGTAAAAACTGCGGCTCGGTGTGTCCGGTAGGCCCAGGCCCGATCTCGGGCTGTAGCGCTACAGATGATGATATTGAGTACTTGCGTTATAAATGACCCCTAATAACGATGCGTATTAGTTGTTTAATGTTCCACTATATATATAACTAGTCCTAGAACCCTTGGTTAAGTGGTTAATCTTAAGTAAAGCCCCAAACAGACATATAGAGTGATGATATAGTACCTACATCAAATACGTATTTTGTTAGCCATCAATTTTAAGCGGTATTATTTTGTTGTTTTTTCGCATTATTACTATTTTATTGTTCTTATTCTTATAAAATGAGATGATTTCGACAAATGGAGCGTAATAAATAATAATAATAATAATAATAATAATAAATTCTTTATTATCCAACAGGCCAAGGCCCTATTACAGAATAATATTAAGTATACATGTAAAAGTAAAGAAATAAAGTGAGAAAATACAAAGAGAAAATTAATGTTTATAGTAATACATCAAGCTTGCGTCTAAATTTCTTAAAATTAACAGAGAAATCCAAATCATCACAAAAACTGTTGAATAGATGACACATATCAATAATTGGCGAATGATAATGAGTAAAGCCCGGATATTTAGGCTCTTAAAAACACCCAAATAAGCAGGCATATAGGCCGGTAATTACTCTAAAATAGGCGGGATTTTAGGCAGCCTAAATGTTAATAATTTGTTAAAAAAAACGAATCCTTTTTCTAATATTGGTACTCGTATCTACTCTTCGTTAGAAAAAAATAATCATTTTAAACAAAAATTAACGCAATCTGAAAAATAATAACGTAGGGTTCTCATTTTATTAACTATTATGCAAATTCAAATTATGTAGTAAATACATTAATTAACAAAATATTACGAGCAATTGCTCTATGAAATTTTCGGAAAGGGACTGTCTTCGGTCTGTCAGAATTTGCTTGTAAGTTGAAAAATTCGTTCGACATCACAAAATGAGGCCGGGGCGTTCTTATATTTAGCCATATATGTCTGGTCTATGGCAAAGACAATTGAATTGTTACGTAAAATTTTGACTAAAAAACATTTTTTCTTTCGGTATTTTAAATTCACACACAAAAACTTGATTAAAGTAAGTACTTTAAATATTATAGGTTAGGTTGAAACACTTTGTCGAGTGCTGAATTAGTCATCGAAGTATATGATATACCTTGGCTGCTCAATAAAAGTTAGAATAGGCAACAAAAATAGGCAAAATAGGCTGTATAAGGTAAAATAGGCACCATAACCAAAATATATAAAAAATAGGCACTAAGGCACGAAAAAAAAACCTTTCATTACACGTAAACATATTACCTATGTATAGAAAAACGAAATTGCCTGCAGTATATTAAAATTTTAATCTAGGCAATTGCTTACAAATCCGGGCTTTAATAATGAGTATGAGAAAAATTACAAAAATGTGAGGCTACATCTTGTGTTATGAGCATTTACATGAAAGTTTAATTGGCTAACTAACTGCATATCATCTACATAATTATTAACAATTTTATACAGATACATAATTTGATGTTTGGCTCTTCTATTTGCCAGTGGTTCAAGCTTAAAGACATCTAACAAGTTGGGATATTGATAGTTGGGCCAAAAGTGATATAATCTGAAGAAAACTGTCTTACAAATTATTTTTTTTTATACTTTCTATTGCATCACTGAGATATTTCTGGGAGGGATTCCAGATAATTGAACCATACTCTAATTTACAGACAACCAGTTCTTATTCTTATAAAATGAGATGGTTTCGACAAGTGGAGCGTAAGTCAACTAAAATATTGGTGAAACTGCGTAAATAACCTAAGAATAAATGGATGAATTTGATTGAAAGTTTGTTGTGTAAAACGAAATACGAAACGAGTTTGTATGAATGAGATTATAACTATAGGTGAAGCGAAAGTGGTGTGTCAGGATAGGAATGTTTCAAGAAGATTTATTGCAAAATGAATTTATTTTATTTATTGTGTAACAAAAAATGCAATAAGATGTTAGTAATATCTACGATTATCAAATTAATAAATATGTGGTAGGTGGCTCACAAGTAACACTACCCAACTGTCACTCACCGATTTAAATGAAACTTGGCATACTAATACAACTCTAAAAAATATTGAATTTTTTTCTTCCGGAAGTTGCTTTTTAGGGGTGCAAACCACCCTTGAAAGGTGGTAAAAGCAAAAATCGCCATAAATGAAATTAAATAATACTAAAATATTACGCGTTCAACATTGGTTACCCAAGGGTAACCTCGAAAATAGATTCAGCGACCTCAAAAACCCCCGAGTAACTAGTATTGTACCTAAAACTCTATTTCAGTTGAATATCGTAGTTTCATACAAAATTTTAACTTTCTACGGTTTACCGTTTTTGAGTTATGCGAGATACATACGTACGTACAGACGTCACGACGAAATTAGTCAAAATGGATTCAGGGATGGCCATAATGCGTATTTCCACTGAAATCTGAGAACCGAAAATTTTCGCGATTACAATACTTCTTTTACTTTGTACAAAGAAGTAAAAAAGGAAAATGTTAGTTCTAAAAAATAAAATAAATATATCATCACGCCTTTTACCCATTACTGGGTGTAGCACTCTGCCGTAAGCAGTTCTCGGTAATTGATATATTTCTTCGCGTGAAGAGCGGTTACCAGCCGTCAAATCACGACCCCCAAAGATGTTAGTTCTCTATTTAAGAATCTTAGTATGGTCTAGCTGAATAAATAACTAGTAAAAACAATTCCATATCTAACTGTACATTACTTCATCTGACCGATTGCATTTAAACCTTGTTACCTGTAATAATATTGTCGCAAAAATTGCTCGTATATAATTTTTCTTTTCATTTCCGTGTGTATCTTATCAGCGTGTTTAAATCATGCGGGCCATGTTACCTCTCTGTCAGTTAAAACTGTCAGAAGGTCGATTTGAATTTTCATTAAAATGCTGTTTAAAGTTCGCAGTCGTTTCATCCCCTAAGGCAAGTGCGTAACAAGAATTCCTTGTGAAGGAAACTGCCAGTTATTACAAAATCATAATGTGTAATTTTCCAATCGCATAGCAAGGTGTAAGTGTTTAATTATACAAATTAACATTTGTTCATTAGTTAAACAATATTTTTCATTGGTGTAGACTTTTGTAAATTATGAAGGGGCAATTTTATAATAATAAATAGATAATAAGTTTTAAAGGAACTGAATTAAGTATTTATTTATTTATGTTACGCTGTACAACAGGTACAGTACAGGGTCCGCACTCACCGAGCTGCAGTGTTTTAGTACATATAATTTGTAGCTTGAGTGAGATTCGAACTCGGGATCTCCGACTTCGAATTCCTTATCGCTATCCACACCACCGTACTGACGGATGGTGTTTTCGTCCACGAAATACAATAAAAATATTTATTAATTTATTAAAGTAAATTGAAAGAAAAAAGTCAAAAATAATATGGATTTGATACTATTGATGTGTTGTAACTAGGGTTGTGCCGTGGTCAATTGACCAAAAATATTTGACGGCCAAATAATACGGTCAAATAATCTAAATGGAACCGCCACGACATCTGTTGTTCAATAGAAACAGCTACTTACTATTATTACATGAATATATCTAGTTTGGTATTCTGGGTTCTGGAGAATTTGCTTACTTTACTTTACAAATAAAATAAATACATATTATTTCATTTCATTACGTCTTTTACTTTATTTTCTCCTTTATTTTGAATTTGATGTGGTTGGTTTTTCATTGTCGGTAATATTGGATGTAGTAAACAGTACTATATAAATAAATTGCAATTTTAATTGTGATTTTTATTAAATGTGGTCAATTGACCGGTCAAATAGTCGGTCAATTGACCGTAAAATATTTGACTGGTCAAATGCACAACCCTAGTTGTAACTAATGGAACCTGACAACAAATAATTTGGGAGCGTGCGTAAAATACTTATTTTGCGCACTAGGGTGCAAAACAGTGCGCAAAATACGCGTTGTCATAATAATGTAATGGATGAAAAAATCACGTACTTCGCGTATTGATATTAGTGAAAAAAGTGAAAATTTTTTGACAATTGTAGAAAAAAGAGTTTTAGATAATCGATAATTTTGGATAAATTAAATTACGCTAAACCATATTTAAATAAACTTTAATTCAATTTTTGTACTCGTAAGCTTCAAAATGACATTTCCCGCACGCAACACTCAATCTGGAACAAGTGCTTCCCGATCGACTCGACTGTAAACATAGCAAAAAACACTGGCCCTTTGGAACATTCTAAAATAAATCTGTCTTGATAATAATCAAATCTAATTTATAAAATACAACTTCCCTGAATTTTCCTTTATTCAAAGTTTGGGAAATAAGAGTAATTTGCTAAAATTCTCTCAACATTTGTCAGCATTAGTGCCATCTATTTGACAACCTCTGAACTAAAGACGTCATTGATACAACTTCTTGCAGATTGTAATCAAACAAAAATCGCGACTAATACTATATAAATAATAAGAAAAAACACCTATTGTGGAATACAACAACTTAGTTTAATGGAAAAATAAGATTATAACAACAACATAAAATGCTTAAATTAATTAATCTATTTTAGGTTAGGTTTGATATTTGAACTAAAAAACAATATTTTTAGATTGGGAAGAGCCACAATTGTTACAAGTGTTACTATAAACATTTCTAGTAAAATTTTGACAATTATAAATCAAAGTTCCTGGAGCAGCTTGGTTTGCAATTGATAAAGATTGTGTACAATTTGCAGATTCTAGTGTACTCACACAAGTTTAAATTAAAGACGTATTTTTTAAATACCAGTACTCGAACAAAAAATATGTGCGTGAAGACGTCTTCCGCTCATTCGCGCTGTTAAAGACACTCGCTCCTTGCAGTCGCTCGTGCTTCAAAAATGCGCTCATGCGGGAACATCGTCTTCCCGCACTTAGTTCGTAAATAACTATTTGTTGCCATTTTGTTTTCGGCAAGACTAAATACGATTACTTAACCCAAAATTCAGGATTAGAAAATCAGATTGCTTCAGATTTTTATTTACAAATAAACTAGGAACAAAAAGCAATCTTCATATGATCAAAACCTCCTAAGATTTACTTCCTGTCGGTTTATCCGTTTGTTTATTGTTTCCAAGAGACGTAGTAAAGAAAAATATAATAGAACATGATGTCGGCTTTGGTTCAAAGTAATCACGTATTACTACGTCTATGATGCATTCATAATTGCAAGTGCAATGAGCTTGCATTTAATGATCCATATTAACTGCAATTTTCCAAGGATGATGTACTGTTTAAATGATTTCCTTGTACTTATATAAATAAACTATTACATTTGTTGTTAATCTGTTAATTAGTACCAAAAACAACTTTATAAATAAATAGGGAACTAAATAATTTACATATTTATTTTATTTATTGTGTTATGGTGAAAATTATTAACATTTCAGGTATTTTGGAAACGAAGATATATTTGACATTTAAATCAAGTTTCATTTATTGATTCAAATTGTTGTTTACAATGTGAAACAAACAAACGAGTGAAATTTGATTGGTTTTTATTTTTTTTCATTTATGAACTTGAATTCGTTATAAATAATATACATACATACATAATATCACGCTATATCCCATTAAATGGGATAGCACGAACCCGTCAACATTCTCATCCTGACACAGATACTCGTTTCGACCACATTAACACTTCCTCCATACGAACTCTTTCTTTTCTCACAACCAAAATCCATCATCACGCAACAAACATTCATCCATTCGCTCCTGTACACCTGTTTTGTAAATCTTCACTTACGCCCACTTCTCTAACAACGAATCTATAAGAAATGAAAGCAGCATCTCCTGCGCTTGTTTAAAAATACATTTAATACAATTATAAATAGGTACAATAAAAAAACATATATGGGGTATCTGTACTTCGGGAAACAAAATTAAAGGGTATATACTATAAGACGTACTGATCATGGAACAAAAATAATTTTTAAAAATTCGCTAAATTAAGGATTGTTTACTTGAAATGAACATTTTTAGGACCACTGGATTAGCGTACTTTATTGCTTGACCTGCTGCATTTAACTAAATTAAATTATTAATTACACAACATCAGACATTTATTTGGTGTTGTGTAAACAATTACTTGTAAGAAGATTTAAATAAAATAGTTATCAACCAGTGGCTAACAAAATTTTGCCTTTAAATGCGATGCAAAATATTTTGCGAATTAAAAAAAATATATTTTTGTTCCATGATCAGTACGTCTTATAGTATATATCCATTAATTTTTTTCTCGAAGTACAGATACACCCTGTATAGCTACATAAAGAACAAATAACAAAATTGTAAAATATACTAATTTATATAAAGTACAGGTAGTTCAGTTCGAATTGGTCTGAGGATTTAAAAACACACGTTCGATTCCCACAACCGATAAACAAATTACCCCTGTGTTTCCCCCTCTACTTTTGGGGTCCTGATTTGACGGCTGGTAACTGCACTTTATCCAAATAAATATATCACAGTAATGGATAAAAGGCGTAATGATATATTGATGTATTTTTTCTACTCCCGTTATTAAAGTGTCATTTAACGTACTGGTTTCCATGGCACTAAATAACATCTTAATCACATATTGACAAGCCGTGGCTTGGAACATTTTAGTCACGGCTTGAGATATTAAGCACGGCGTGAAGTTAGCTTCCTGTATCTGTCATTGTAACTTAACCTTACTTTTTAAATAATTCATAAAACTTTTAAAAAACAAATAAAATAAATAGATGTATCATCAGGCTTTTACCCATTACTGGGTGTGGCACTCTGCCTAAGCAGATCTCGGTAAGTGATATATTTTTTCGCGTGAGGTGCGGTTAGCAGCCGTCAAATCACGGCCCCCAACGATATTAGTGGAGGGGGAGCCGCAGGGGTAGATTTAAATTGGTGAAAATTGTTTGTCGTCTTTGGGGATTGAACCAGGGTTCTCAAGATCCACAGGCTGACTCGATACCACTGAGTCACCTACTCCATGTAATGGTAGTCTTAATTTACGGTCGTAGAAAAAGTATAGTATGTGACTCGTTTTATAAGCTCTTTAGATTCTCGTTTTTTATACACTTGTAAAGAAACGTTTATAAAACTATACTATTACGTACGAGAATATCTTCATTTCTAAAGAAAACTGTTATCTGAGTTGAAGTTTGGTACTTCATAAAATGTAAAACGTACGAGACAAAATACAACGGTTTCTACTAAAATAATAAAACAAGATAAATTGAAATAACTTTTTGTTTCAGTTCGCTACTTTTATATTAAAGTATCAGGTGCATTATATATCATGCAAATGTTGACGTTTAATAAATTTAACTTAGAAAACTGAAATCAAAGTTGTTTATATTTAAATACAAGTTTTAAAATGTTTCTATTTTGTTTAAAGAAAAATAAGGAAGTTGAAACAAACGTAAATCAGATTACAATATACTTTTTCTTTCAAGTAAATGCGGAGAAAATGCGCATAATATTGAAAATATGTTTCTTTATAAATAAAATGTATTTAGTTAATGTATTTATTTCATATTCATAGTTCTAGTCAAATAGAGCCAGAATATATTAAAGTTTTAATACAAAAAACAAAGCAAAGTATGGTTAATTGCTGTCATCTATTATATTTAGTCGTATGTTTAAAAATGTTTCTGTTTTGTTTAAAGAAAAATAAGGAAGGTAAAACAATCGCAAATCAGATTACAACAAACTGGTTCCTCTAAATAAATTGTAAAGACAAAGGCGCATAACATGTAAAATAATTTTGCAAATTAAATTTATTCAGTAAATTTATTTATTCCATATTTATAGTTCTAGTCAAATAGGGCCAGAATCAATTTATTATAGTCTTGATATGGGGTAGGTGGCTCAGTGGTATCGAGTCGGCCTGTGGATCTTGGGAACCCTGGTTCGATCCTCACAGCCGACAAACAATTTTCACCAATTTAAAATCTACCCCTGTGGCTCCCCCTTCACTAATAACTTTGGGGGCAGTGATCTGACGGCTGGTAACCGCATTTAACGCAAAAAATATATATCACTTACCGAGATCTGCTTAGGCAGAGTGCCACACCCAGTAATGGGTAATAGGCGTGATGATATATTTATTTAAATTTTTTTATTTGATACAAAGAACAAAGATTTTATTAGTTAAACTATGATTAATTGCTGTCATTTATTATATTTAGTCATACTGTATCTTTCAAATAGATGTAGAAACAAAAACGCGTAACATGGGAAAAATGTTTTTTTGCGTATAAAATTCAGTAAATTTATTTATTCCATATTCATAGTTCTATTCAAAAATGATCAAAATCAATTTATGAAAGTTTTAGTACCAAGAACAAAAATATGATTAATTGCTGTCATCTTTTATATTTAGTCGTGAGTCATAATTAAAATAATTTCCTACATATCTCAGAATTAAAAATAATATATAAAACCGGCATCAGCCATTCCGCCCATTTTCCAAATTCGTCTTATTGACGTCAGAGACAATTAGAAATTCATCGAAGATACACATCGCTCACAATTGTCGTTCCCTCATAAAATAATGGGAAAGGTAAATAACTTTTGGCTCAAAAATGTTGGCATTTTGCCGCAAAACTACAGTTTATGTTCTGCGAAAAATTAAATTTATAATTATAAGATTATATGACTAAATTACATACATACGTGCCAACAAATTATGAGGTAGGTGGTTCAGTAGTATCGAGTCGGCCTGTAGATCTTGAGAACCCTGGTTCGATCCCCACAGCCGACAGACAATTTTCAACAATTTAAATCTACCCCTGTGGCTCCTCCTCTACTAATATCTTTGGGGGCCGTGATTTGACGGCTGGTATACGATTCATAAATACCATTATACTATTTCTGGATTGCCTTATGAATTTATTAAAAGGAAAGATGCAATACCAAGAATTTCTTTAATTTAATTGTTGCACAACTAAATTTAGCACCAGATAAATTTAGCACCAGATAAATTTTAATAAATTCCAGGAAAGTTCTCCCTCGAGAATGTGCTTGCTGTTTTGAAGCACCATTTCAAATATCCAAGAACTGTTTGTGATATGAACTGGATTATTTAAAACTAGTTGAAACTAATTTCAGAGAATTGTGCTATAAATGTGTGCAATATGTCAATTAGTCCAGCGTTAAATGAATACAAAGAGCTTTATATGTAGTGGATGTGGTGAAGACTGTTAATCTTCTGTGCGGATCGAACCCGAGTTCTCAACTCCACAAGCCGACTCACTGAGATAATGCATATATACAGGGTGTTTCACAACTTAGAACAAAAAGATTTTTTTTTAATTCGAAAAATTAAGGATTGTTAACCTAAAACATTTTTTGTAGTACTGCACTGGATTCGCTTTCCTATTAAACACAAACAATGAAGTAGGTATCAACTACGAAAGAATAATTACACAATTCAATTATTAGCAGTTATTTATAATAGAATTTTATTTAATTAATAACTTTAACATAATCATCCACCCAGTGGCAGTTACAACGAAAAATTTTGGACTAGGAAACATGGAAAATAGTTTTGCGATTTAAAAAAAAATTCTTTTTGTTTCATGATCAGCACGTCGTACAGAATATACCCTTTAATTTTTTGCTCTAAGTTAAGAAACATCCTATATATATATATATATATATATATATATATATATATATATATATATATATATATATATATATATATATATATATATATATATACAGGGTGGTGACTCGCTCAGCCGGTCATAGGACTTTAACATGGGAAATAAGTTTTTTGCAATTTCCTGCTTCCCTAATTATTTTCAGCAAAAACACGTCAAAGATCCCATATTTACTATCAGAAATAACATATTTTAATCAGATTCCATTTTTTATGGGGTAGGTGGCTCAGTGGTATCAAGTCGCCCTGTAGATCTTGAGAACCCTGGTTCAATCCCCACAGCCGACAAACAATTTTCACCAATTTAAATCTGCCCTTGTGGCTCCCCCTCCACTAACATCTTTGGGAGCCGTGATTTGACGGCTGGTAATCGCACTTTACGCGAAGAAATATATCATTTACCGGGATCTTCTCCGGCAGAGTGCCACACTCAGTAATGGGTAAAAGGCGTGATAATATATTTATATATTTGTTTTAATTCGGAACCTCAATTTATTAAAATTGCTATATTCAGACAAAATCTAAAATCCACAAATAATGAATATCAACATTACCATAAATAACTACGGTTTTTGTTCACGCGGGTTGAGGGCTTGAGTCACAACCATAAGGTCATACGTTCGGGTCCCGCCCGGTCATACAAAGGACATATCGGCATATGACCTGAGTAGTTGGTCCGATATATAAATTTAAAAAAAAACTACGGTTTAAAACCAATAAAACCATTGTGCTTACATCACAAGATTATTAATAGAAATCACGATAACCACAATATTAACTAATATCAAACTAAATGAATACTATATCAGTTACGTATGTTGTTTATGACTACACCGCGTGCATTTCAATTTACCTAAAAGTCTGTACATATACTGTATTGAAGAACAAATAAACCGAACGTGTGTTTCATGCAATCTCTTAGTGCGACTCTAGATTAGAGTAAACCTAAAAGCGCAGTTCTACACGATCAATCTTCATTTACTGGACCAGATTAGTCGTCTTAGTGTGAGGCTTTAATTAAACGTTTAATTAAAGATTTTTATCTACGCATGTAGTACTTAAATCAAAGTTGATTCTAGCTATCAATACCCGGAATTGCGCGGCATAATTGAAAGATAAAATGAAGATGATGATGATGATGATGATGATGATAAAGTGCGAGTTTTATTGCTAATGCAGCATTTTAGTCGTACTAAAGTTTTTAGTTGTAGTTAAATTTAAATATTCACATGAAGTTTATTTATTAATGTTACGCTGTACAACAGGAACTTAAACCCAATTACAGTACAGGGTCCGCACTCATCGAGCCGCAGTGTGATAGTTTATATAATTTTTAGCTTGAGTGCGATTCGAATTCGGGATCTCCGGATTCGAATTCCGTATCGCTATCCACATCACCGTACTGACGGACAAAGTTGAGACTCTATATTAAATAGAAAATTAAATACTATTATTACTAATTAAGTTTGATGAGGATTTTGAAGTAGTATTAAATAGCAACAAAGGTTACTCATTGGTTCATCAGTTGTCACGTTCGAGAGTTAGTGAATCTGATTCATTCATGCATGTACCACAAATAATATTGCGCGGAAAATTGTATAAATCATATTAGTCTCTAATATCATTATAAGTTTAATTTTTTTCTCCGTTTTTATTTAACAAAAATAATTAATAATTAAGGTACTAACGATTGAGCTCTCAATTATCTAGCAAAATCTCTAATAAATTCACGTGTCAAACAAACAAATCATAGTTCAAATTATGAAATAGTTATTTACGTAACCAGTTATGAAAAGGTTGATATTATTTGACGAACATAATAATTACCAAAACGAGCGAAGCGAGTTTTGCAAATTTTGTGAGTCAAACAATTTCACGTTTTCATAACGTATTATGTACAAAATTTTATCTAATTCCGCTAAAATATTTTTTAAAATACATTCTACGTTTATGACAGCTCAGTATATTTCAAAATCAATCAATCAATTTACCAAAGCGTTGCCGTGAAAATAAATGAATAAAATGTTTAAATATAAAGCTTATGTCATCATTGAAAATGAGTTCTGGATCCGAGACAGACCTTCCTTTTGATATCGAAGAATCTGCTAATTTGGTCGTGAACTGTTTAATACCAGAATAATTATTGAATGTATATAAATCCTAAAAATTTTAATATATAGTTTTTCCCGTTATTTGCAAACATTTTTGAGTTCAAACTGTCAACATTTATTACGTAACTAGTTATGTAAAGAATTCTTTACATAACTCTTGAATGACAGTTATGAAAAAATTGACATTTCACAAACTCAAAAATTGATGTAAAACAGGACTTTTCATAACGGAATTAGGTAAATTATATTAAACTCATTTTTTAAATTTTTTACGATATTAAAATATCGGCCAATCTAACCCAATTATTATTTCAAGTTTTGAACAATCTTACTCATATTCTGTCTCGTGAAATATTCAAAATTCTTACCTTTTATTGGTTGGTATCATTGATTTCTGGTTGAAACTGATCGTCTATCGAAATCAGATGTTTATGTTAGAAGAGCTGCCGGGTCTGGAAATAAAGAAAATAATTATAAAAAAAAAATTGTGAAACATAGCCAAGTGTTTATTTTATATTTTTTATTAAACCTTGTTTCACCAAGTGTTGGATGATAATTAATTTTGTCTTTGTTGTTAAAATAATTGTAATATATATTTTAGACAAGTAGATATACATACATACATCAATATATTTGTATGAACAAATTGTCAAATTGAAGTTGAAACGAATTAGAATTTAGCAGACACCTACAGCAGCGTTCACAGCTTTTAATTAATAATTATCATTAGCTGTAATAATTATAATCAATAATTAGTGGAAGCGTCTTAAACAATATAAATTACAATTAATTGCATCGTTAGTAAATTAGTGAGATATTATATTTGTAAAGAACTTTAAAAAGAAACATAAAAATAAAAAAATAAATGTAGAAATATAATGAAGGCTTTTTTCTTTGAGCTATTTAAATTATTATCTCCATTACTGTAGTTTTATAAAAATCTATTTGGTATCAAAATTCCTCGATAAAGATAAAGATAAAATAATGTATCTATTATATTTATTAACGTAATTGAAAAGTTTGTAGTTTGGAAACATTTCATTTATGCCCGTTGCACCAATGAAACTTAAATTTTAAGTATTGCATCAAATGTTTGGCAGCAATGTAAACTTCTTTATATGACATCTTATTTCGATTTGCTTTTTTATTTAAGTCTGATATAAAATTTAAGTTTTGTTGGTGCAAACCAGCTCTGAGTGCTCCACCCAGTAATGGGTAAAAAGCGTGATGAGATATATATATATATATATATATATATATATATATATATATATATATATATATATATATATATATATATATATATATATATATATATATATATATATATATATATATATATATATATGTAGCGTCGCTATCAAGTAGTTTGGCGACGTTACATTATTTCGTCTCCAAGATACTTCTTATTATTACTCTGTTGTTTATGTTTACTTTTCTGTCAACTATTTATTTATTTTCATTCTTCTTTCAAACTTAAAAGTGTACACATCTTCCATAATATATATTTATATTTTATTTCTACATTCAATATTATTATTGTTATTTATTTAAATAAAGTGAAGCCTTATATACATCTAAATTTAATTGCTTTACATTGGTGACCCCGACGTATATAAGGCTTCACTTTATTTAAATAAATAACAATAATAATATTGAATGTAGAAATAAAATATAAATATATGATATGGAAGATGTGTACACTTTTAAGTTTGAAAGAAGAATGAAAATAAATAAATAGTTGACAGAAAAGTAAACATAAACAACAGAGTAATAATAAGAAGTATCTTGGAGACGAAATAATGTAACGTCGCCAAACTACTTGATAGCGACGCTACATATATATATAATTTTTCAATTTGCTTTTATTAATTTAAATTTTGTCCAACAGAGTTTGAATTTTCATGATTAGCAAGCAAAAATTGTAGATATAAATTAACTTTTTCTACGATTGTTATGAAAAGTTGATAATTACGCTCTCATTTGTCATCGTAAAGATGACGTTTTCTGTGGAACAATCTAGAAATATCTTTTCGTAACACATGCACAAGAAACACGATCTTATTCCCTAATTTTAGAGAGAGAAACACTGCTTTTCTTCCTTAGGGTGCGAAATATTATGTTTCTCTCCCTAGGTAGGATGTTTCTCTCCCTAGAGACTACGATTATTAGCTGTTTGCGGCGTTTCCTAGGTAACTAGTTACGCTACCCATATTTGACATTTATTCCGATAAGACAATAATTTTTGTGCACTTGTTACGAAGAGTATAATATGCTTCACGGGATGGCGCGATTATCCCTTATGTGAATAATCGCTTGTTTCCCTTCCTGGATAACATACTATTGTCGCGCGTCTCCAATGGCAACGCGCGAAAATATATTAAATGCACGCTTATTTCAATAGTTACCAGGGATACAAACAAAACAGGAACTTGTCATATTGACAGTTGACAGAACGAATTTATTTTCAGTACATATACGTTTTTTAATAATTTTAAGATGCAATCGTAGAAAAAATAATGTGTGTATCACGAGCATAAAGTATCTTTGCTCCTCTTACACTTTTGTAGCTCTCGCCTTCGACTCGCGTTACAATTACCGTGCTCGTGTAACAAAGTTTACGATCTTAATACACAAATAACTATTTCATATGCATTTCTCCCTTATAACAATTATATAAAAACAAAAAATTATAGAAGGCCACAAAATGGCTAGACAAACCCATCCACAACAAAAAACAAAGCAAGTTATTCAGTTCATCAGACATGGATATCGGTTTCACGTGGCCACGTGGATACGTGGGTACTTCGAATTGCAAAACAGTACCACACATAGAAACATTTTCTGTCATGTTCCCGAGACACGTTCGTTGCAAGTAGCGCGGTTCAAGGTTAGCTTGACGTTTAGAACTGATTCTTACAAGTGAAACTGTAATTGGAAGAGAGTTTAGCGACTAGTTGACTACTGTTACGTTTTATGTTACGTGAAAGTGAAGTATGTTACCGTTAAGTGAATGATTGTGACATAAACCAGAATTGGAGATGTCGGAGTTGAACAGATTATAAAATCAAGCCTTGACTTAGTTCTCGAGGCGGATATGTAGTTGCAGATCTGGGTTCTATCGGGATGTGCAGTTAGTTGAGATTTGTAGAAGTTGATTTATTTATTTGTTACTCTACAACAGCGGTTCCCAACCGGTGGGTCGCGACCCACAAGGGAGTCGCCTTAGCTTTTTTGGGGGGTCGCCTTGGCTTTTTTGAGGGGAAAAAATATAATCACTAAGTCCTAAAATATATTTTGTCAAACCTTTTATTTTTTGTTTTATTGATCAAATATGCGAAAGAGGGGTCGCGAACATTTTTAAAAAACTAAAAAGGGTCACGATTAAAAAAAGGTTGGGAACCACTGCTCTACAAGAACTTAATTTCAATTACAGGAGCTTAGACTCAGACACAATCGTAGTTTTTTACTTCCTTATAAAAAAATAAATAAATATATCATCACGCTTTTTATCCATTACTGGGTGTGGCACTCTGCCGAAGCAGATCTCGGTAAGTGATATATTTCTTCGTGTGAAGTGCGATAACCAGCCGTAAAATCACTGCTTCCAAAGATGTTAGTGGAGGGGGAGCCACAAGGGTAAATTTAAATTGGGGAAAATTGTTTGTCGGCTGTGGGGATCGAACAAGGGTTGTCAAGATCCACAGGCCGACTCGATACCACTGAGCCACCTACCCCGTACCCTTGTACGAAGTAAAAGAACTATTGTAATCACGAAAATTTTCGGTTTTGAGATTTTAGCGGAAATATCTATTTTGACCATTTCTGAATCCATTTTGACTAATTTCGTTGTGACGTCTGTACATAAGTATGTATCTCGCATAACTCAAAAACGGTAGATTTTGTATTTAGGACTGCTATAACATCTAGTTGTGCACCTCCCTTTTTGGTCTATAACTCCGGAAGTGGTACTTTACTTGAAGCCTATAATATATTTTAATGAAAAACTATATTAAAATATAATTTAAAACTTTTTAAATTTGCTATATAAGACGACTATATCAATGGAAATAACATAATAGATTTTGGTTAAAATGGACTAACCGGAAGTGATACATTACATGAAGCTGCTAACAGTTTTTCTTGAAAAAAATGGTATTATTTTGATTTTAGAAATAAATGCTGCAAATACAAGTTTTAGAGAATTAAATTCTGCGTCTAGCACATTAAGAATTATTAAATTAGCCTTTTGTATAAGCGCGATATGTTAATTTAAAAATTATATATTTTTTTGTTTTCTTTTAAGTTTGCTATGGATTAGAATAAAAATTTAATGTATGTAAATTTAAAAATTATATATTTTTTATAATTAATTGGCTATGGATTAGACCCAACAATAAAAAATTTAATGTCAATGTCAAATTACGTCAAATATGTGTAATAAAATGTATAATATGCGTACAAGGAAGTAATGTGGTGTCCACATCAAATTTTTTTTTCACATAAATCGAAGTTAACAAGATTTTAAAGCACAACCTTTTTCTGTTTAGTAGACTATGTTTTATCCATTGGTCTATGAATCGGCTATCATTTATTTATTTATTTATTTACGCTGCGCTGTACAACAGTAACTTAATCCCAATTACAGTACAGGGTCCGCACTCACCGAGCCGCAGTGTAGTAGTTCATATAATTTTTAACTTGACTGCGATTCGAACTCGGAATATCTAGATTCAAATTCAGAAACGCTATCCACACCACCTAAATTGTTTAGCAATTTATTTATCATACCAGGAAAATATAAAAATAATATAGTGATAAATCATATCAAATTTAATTTAGGTACTACATTTTATCAGAAAAAACGGAAGTGGTTAGCCGAACAATGGAAATATAATTAATGAATGAAATTAATGAAATTCATTAAAGGAATAACATATGGCTCAACAGTTATCATTTGTTTGAGATTTTATTCAACTTAATATAATAAATACTGCCCAAATCTACTTATCTCGCTTAGCAACAATTGATAGAAAATTAATTGGCATGAATTCGAATCCGGTGGAAAAGTTCTAAGACTTTACAGTGACTTAATTATATTAATTCTACAAAGGAATTATTTTCCAATTTTGAGAAAAGTAAATATTTTTCCTTGTGTTATTAAGCTTAAAGATTAAAACAGTTGAAAATATTTGACAAGTTTATAATTGTCGATTTTTAATCAAGAAATTCGTTTTGAAAATAAACATTTAATTTCACAACAAATGTAAATTTGGAAAACTTTAAAAAGAATTAAACTTTTAAACTTTTGTTAGCAAGATTAAAATATATACGTCGTCATTTCTTATACCCAATTTTAGATGTCATTTTTATCAGTTTGATATCGAATAAACATGAAAGAGGTTTAATATATTTATTTTTCTTCGATTGCTATGAAAAGTTGACAATTATGCTCTCATTTATCATCGTAAAGTTGATGTTTTCTGTGGAGCAAATATCTTGGTTACGCGTCTCCAATGGCAACGTGCGAAAAAGATATTAAATTCGAGCTTATTTTAATAGTTACCAGGGATACAAATAAAACAGAAACTTGTCATATTGCCAGTTGACAGAACGAATTTATTTTCAGTACCTATACGTTTTTAATAATTTTAAGATGCAATCGTAGAAAAATTATGTGTGTATTATGAGCGTAAAGTGTCTTTGTTCCTCTTACACTATTACAGTTCTCGTCTTCGGCTCACACTGTAATTACCGTGTTTGAGTAACAAAGAGTCACTTTACGCTCTTAATACACAAATAACTATTTTCGAAAATTGTCATATAGAGTTAAAATATACATGACAACTATCAACACGCGAAATGAGTGTTTTTTGTCTACAGAACGCAAAAGACTTTTGCATGTAGGATACAAAAGTTTTTTGCATCCTGCAATATTTTGATAGAAGAAAGGCTCACAATTTAATAAAAATTTTCACTTAATTTTTTTTTGCTTTGAAACTTATTCTATTCTTTAACAAAATTTATATTTAATGTTCCAATTGAGCAATTATTCATATTTATCCCGCTTGACGAAGCTAACTGGTATACTGGAATAGTTTCTTGAGAAATGTAATGCGAAATGCAATGCGAATCCCAATAAATCGCAGAAAAAAATTAGAACGTTTGTTTGGTTTCTATTGCCAACCAGCTGTCAATTGCTGGTCAGAGAATACCAGATTTGATAGCAATTATATTACATACATTGTTGTCATGGAGACATTAGATGTCACATTAATTAATCCTAAACGTCAAAATTTTCTCATTACATTATTACTAATTTTGGGACATAACAACGAATATAATTGTTCTAATTTTAATCAAATATTTCATTCGGAAAATGTTCAACTAAATTCTATTAAAAATACAGTGAGGTAGTTTTGTATAAAAGGCACAAGAAGATTGTAAAGCTTATTTTTCTATTATTTATAAGAAAAAAGTTAAACAGGAAAAGTATACACTCTGTGTGATATTTGGAAACAAGTGTGTTTTTTTTAAATTGTAGGCACTTGACATAACAATATATAGAGTATTCCAAACCTAGAATTTAAAATAGCAATTCAAAAAACAATTTCATCTAGTAACACATCTGTTGAAATAATGTGGGCGATTGAAATATATTTTATAGCAGTTACCGGATCCGAAAATGTAAAAACTTTTCATATATTTGTTGTACAATAAACTTATTACAACGAAAAGTCAGCAAACGTCATGATTATTACGTCAAAATGACTAGGTTACTGGGTATAATAACATAACTGACACGTTAGTACCATGTTATCATGTTCATATATCACTACTAACATTCCTAGAATGTCTATACAAGTGTACAACTTTATCGCTAAGAACGAAGAAGAAACTAAATCATATGTTATACTATACATACGTAACATAAATAAATAAATATATCAGCACGCCTTTTATCCTTTACTGGGTGTGGCACTCTGCCTAAACAGATCTCGGTAAGTGATATATTGTTTCGCGTGAAGTGCGGATACCAGCCGTCAAATCACGGCCCACAAAGATGTTAGTGGTGGAGGAGTCACAGGGGTAGATTTAAATTGGTGAAAATTGTTTGTCGGCTGTAGGAGTTCTCAAGATCCACAGGCCGACTCGATACCACTGAGCCACCTACCTCATACATACATACGTAACATTACACTATATTCCATAAAATGGAGTAGCATTCATTTGTTTCATAAAATAATCAATCTTCGTTAAACATTTTCATCCTAATATCATCTCCTGCCTCCCTCTTCAGGACACAAGAAATTGATTAAAGAAACCACCAATAAAAGCTACGAAACAATGAGATCCTTAGACAGTGAATGTAGTGACTAAGAAAATTTAAAAAAGCAACAGCAATTGGGAAAGCAACTCAACTACTAGTAAGCCAGCCCTAAACTTGAGCTGCATTTTGGAAAGAAGCAACAAAGTGTGGTTGAAAAGCAGTCTAGATTCGACCAAAGTAGTCTAGAGTTTACGTATAAACATATCATCACGCCTTTTACTCATTACTGGGTGTGACACTCTACTGTAGTAGATCTCGGTAAGTGATATATTTCTGCGGTTACCAGCCGTCAAATCACGGCCCACAAAGATGTTAGAGGTGGAAGAGCCACAGGGGTAGATTTAAATTGGTGAAAATTGTTTGTCGGCTGTGGGGATCGAACCAGGGTTCTCAAGATCCACAGGCCGACTCGATGAGCCACCTACCCCATATTTTTTATTCAAATAATCATTAAACTGCAATGATGACAGTTTCAATTGCAAATTGTCAAACGTCTGTACGTACATATATACGTATGTATCTCGCATAACTCAAAAACGGTAAACCGTAGAAAATTGAAATTTTATATTTAGGACTGTTATAACATCTAGTTGTGCACCTCTCTTATATAACTTCCGGAAGTGGTATTTTACTTGAAGCCTATAATAGATTTTCATGAAAAACTATATTGAAATATAATTTAAAACTTTCCAAATTTGGTATATAAGACTACTATAACATAATAGATTTTGGTTAAAATACACTAACCGGAAGTGACACATTACATGAAGCTGCTAACAGTTTTCCTTGAAAAAAAAAATGGTATTATTCTAATTTTAGAAATAAATGCTGCAAATAAAAGTTTTAAAGAATTAAATTCTGCGTCTAGTACATTAAGAATTTTTAATTTAGCTTTTTGCATAAACGCGATATCTAAATTTAAATATTATATTTTTGTTTGTTTTTTTTTAAATTAAGTTTGCTATGCATTAGAACAAAAAATAAAAAATAAAAGATTTAATGTCAAATATGTGTAATTAAAAAAATATCTATAGTTTAATACGCGTACAAGGAAGTCATCTGGTGTCCACATCTGATTTTTTACAATTGGGACTCCAAATTTGACATTTAGAAAGTATTCCTTAAATATATTTCATACAATGATAATAAAATTAAAGTTCTCCAGATCCACAGGCCGACTCGATACCACTGAGCCACCTACCCCATTAAGTTTACATATTAGTGTATCAAAATCTTGAAAAACTTCTATATCTACGCTTGTTTGCATAATTCAAATTATTTTGAGAAATAGTTGAACAGTTACCCACATTTCATTGTTTCCAAGCCAACTACAATTTGCTTCACATAACAGTAATGTCTATGTTTACTAACTTCATGTAAATTCAAATGAATTAAGACAATAGGAAAAACAATGGAATTCTGATACAACACAAGACATATCCAGGTCAATGGTTTTAATTACTTGTATATGCATTGTCCGCTGAATTTGAAAAAAACGTTGTCGATATATCCGTTATTTATTTTTATTCTGATTGAGAAGAATTTGATTACATTCACTGCTGATAACTAAAGCCCGAATATTTGGGCTCTTAAAAACACCCAAATAAGCAGGCATATAGGCCGGTAATTACTCTAAAATAGGCGGGATTTTAGGCAGCCTAAATGTAAATAATTTGTTTAAAAAAAAATAAACGAATCCTTTTTCTAATATTGGTACTCGTATCTACTCTTCGTTAGAAAAAATAATCATTTTAAACAAAAATTAACGCAATCTGAAAAATAATAATGTAGGGTTCTCATTTTATTAACTATTATGCAAATTCAAATTATGTAGTATACTTTAATTCACAAAATATTACGAGCAATTGCTCTATGAAATTTTTGGAAAGGGACTGTCTTCGGTCTGTCAGAACTTGCTAGTAAGTTGAAAACTTCGTTCGACATCACAAAATGTGACCGGGGCGTTCTTATATTTAGCCATATCGTCTAAGATTACCTCAGCTCCATTGATTAATGGCAAAGACACAATTGAATTGCCACGTAAAATTTTGACTAAAAAACTTTTTTCTTTCGGCATTTTAAATTCACACACAAAAACTTGATTAAAGTAAGTACTTTAAATTAGAGATGGGCGAATATCAAATTTCTCGAATTCGAATATCGAATACGAATATTAATCAGATCTCGAATATTCGAAGCACTCGAATATTCGAATACTCCTAAAAGTTAATTTATTTATTATTAATAATTATTTAATTATGTCCTTTTCATTATTTGAATGAAATTGTTAAGATAAATAAAAATTAAATCAAAAAGTACCTACAAACAAAAAAGAAAAAGACGAAAACTTTAAATTTAAGGTGAAACTAATAACTTCAAAGTATTGTAATAACTTTAAGTTTATGTACAAATGATAAAGTAAAACATAGTCAAAAATTGAGGTCAACATATGGCGCGATATTCGAGGTATTCGATTGTTCGCTATACTGACGTTAATATTCGAAGATCTCGAATATCGAATAATGTCAATATTCGCGGATTATATTCGCCCATCTCTACTTTAAATATTATAGGTTAGGTTGAAACACTTTGTCGAGTGTTGAATTAGTCAACGAAGTAGATGATAAACCTTGTCTGCTCAATAAAAGTTAGAATAGGCAACAAAAATAGGCAAAATAGGCTGTATAAAGTAAAATAGGCACAATAAAAAAACTTGCCATTACACGTAAACATATTACCTATGTATAGAAAAACGAAATTACCTAAAGTATATTAAATTTGAATCTAGGCAATTGCCTAAAAATCCGGTCTTTACTGATAACATTTATCAGTAGCGGGGAATTTTACCTTTGAGGGCTTAATTAATTCAACAGTTGATATGAGTGTGCTCTCCTGATAGCTGAAGTATAAATAATGCTAAATTAATACAATAAAAAGTAATTTAGTTTTGAGCTATTGAAGTATCTACTTTATCTAAGTGTGAAGGTTTTTGATTGACCTTTTGGTGGGTGCTTTCAGATAATTGTATCCATTCGTTATTTCCGATATCGATAAATTGATTGACTCGTAAATAAATATTTTTATAATCAGGTGCATGTACATATAATATTAAATATAAAACTGATATAAAATTTTCGTTTCAAGAAGGCGTGCGTTTAGATCTCATTGGCTGGTAGCACGAACTCTGTTTTTGTCGTTTTTGGGTGTTTTAGCTATCTCTAAGTTAAAACCGTGTTCTTAACACACCCAAAAACAAAGCTTGTGCTATCAGCCATTGAATTTAACTTATATAAAGAAAAATGATTGTGTCTGAAAGTTTCAAATTCCTCCGTTTGAATAAATGACTTAAATCCGTCAGTACGGTGGTGTGGATAACAATACGGAATTAGAATCCGGCGATCCCGAGTTTGAATCTCACTCAAGCTAAAAATGAACTACTACACTGCGGCTCGGTGAGTGCGGGACCCTGTACTGTAATTGGGATTAAGTTCCTGTTGTACAGCGTAACATAAATAAATGAATAAATAAACCTTGATCGATGCTATTGTGAATTTTTATTGTTTGCTATCAATTTCACACAAATATATTTTCTATCCGCAAAATCTAAATTTATTTGATATTCGGATATTAACCGATATCCGGTTTTAAAGGAATATTGGATTAAACAGATATTTTAAAATATATCATCTCTCCTTTTACCCATTACTGGGTGTGGCATTCCACCGTAACAGATCTCGGTAAATGATATATTTCAGCCGTCAAATCACGCTCCCCAAAGATGTTAGTGGAGGGGGAGCCACAGGGATAGTTTTAACGTGGTGAAAATTGTTTATCGCCTGTGGAAATCGAACCCGGATTCTCAATTCCACAGGCCGACTCGATACCGCTAAACCACCTACCGCATAAAATGGTACCCCGAAATATTCGAAACTCGTTTACAACCCTAATTTTTAAGATTTGATTTAAAGTAACTTTTTTCTACGATTGCTATGAAAAGTTGAGAATCTATCATCGTAAAGTTGACGTTTTCTGTGGAACAATCGAAAAATATCTTTTTTACGCGTCTACAATGACAACGCACGAAAAAGATATTAAATGCGCGCTAATTTAACACGTTGACTGCCAACTACGAGATAACTCGTAGATTGCGTTCTTTGCTAGGACGCCGACTACGAGTTATCTCGTACTGTGTTTACTTGCCATTTTCGCGCAGCTATGCTTTTGATGATTACTATGTAATATAATTAGAGTTTTTAATAATATAAAATGATTAAATGAAACTGGCTTTTTAGACCGGAATTCTGAAAATTGCCGTGGCAGTCAACGTGTTAAATAGTTACCAGGGATACAAACAAAACAGACACTTGTCATATTGACAGTTAACAGAATGAATTTATTTTACTTACAGGTTTTTAAATAATTTTAAGATGCAATCGTAGAAAAAATTATGTGTGTATCACGAGCGTAAAGTGTCTTTGTTCCTCTTACACTATTGCAGCTCTCGCCTTCGGCTCGCGCTGCAATTACCGTGCTCGAGTAACAAATAATCACTTTACGCTCTTAAGGGGTAAGGCCACTCTAGACAAGGAAAAAAAGGGTCATTTTCTAGATTTTTTTTAACGAAATCTAAACGTGCTGCTTAAGAACTGTTTTTGGATCTTTATTTAGTGCTCTTTAAACTTTATTTCAAAATTTTTTTTAAAGAAAATATTCAAAATTGTCGTCAGAAATAAAAAAAATGGCGACTCCTCTCGGCGCGTAGGGCAAATCGGGCGAAAACATTCCGGGAACAGCAATGGACCTGGATCAAAAAGGCATATGTTTTCTTAATCTCTGATGTATACTCTAAAAAACTAGGTGCTGGATTTTGAAAATTTTGATTTTTAACAAAATGACGCACGTTTGAAAAAAAAGTTCATTATTCGGGACTAAATTTCTGTATAAAAACGACCATAAAAAACGAATGAAGTACTTTAAAAAAAGGCCCCGTATTATTTGAGTATTTTATATCTAGAATAAGAAATAAAAAGATTCAGCACGATCCATCAATTAGTATTTCAGATTTCTTTTCGCCCGATTTTGAAAATATGATTTCGAGAAAAACGCGTTTAAAGTTTCGAGTCATATATATATATATATATATACTAGTACTAATAGATATATGCTTTTTTCCCTCTGAAATACTTCCGCGCGGCATTTAAATTAATTGTCCCTTATTGCTAAGGGTTTAAACTATAATTTAAGCAAATAAAAAACAAAAGCATTTTTTTTAAATTTTAGAGTGGCCTTACCACTTTACACAAATAACTATTTAATATGAGATTAGAATAAGGTTAGTTTATCTAAAATTCAGGATTAACTAAAACTTTTTAAGAATCCTGCACTTTTCAATCAATATCAACATAAAAATTATACCTATATTACTCTTCTTCAACAGCTGTTAACGCAAATATATACTCAGTAAATATTACTTTTAAACCTACCATTACTGCTACTGTCGACTCCCTTTCCTCTAATTAAGATTAAGTTCCTGTTTTACAAACGAACCAATTAACCACGATCAAAATGTTGTAACAATATATTTACTTGTATATTTCATCAGTACCACTATTCCATAAATATTCCATCAGCATGCAGAGGAAAATAAACGATTAACCGCCCTGACACATTGTGACGTCACATGTTTACTTTGAACTTTAAGTTTCGCTACATCCGGCATACGTCCGGTTGTTAGTTTTTGTTAAATAAATACTGAGTTGAAAGATAAATCCTCCTGAGCTGTTGTGATGGATTACGCCAGACTAACACTTCAATTTAGCATCGGGATGATTATAAACACTGTATTTTTCTTTCATTTGTGACTGAGTTATTATGAGTATTGTATAGTTGTCATTTACAAAGCCTAGCTTTGTAAACCAAGCTTTTAGATATAATTATTTGATCCTGTTTGTCGAATGTTTGTTCTGTATTTGTGTTGTTGATTTTTAACTGTTTTTTAACGCGTCGACTCTCAAAGAAACGAGCTTAACTAATCGAAGTGGCATAACAAATTAAAAAATGTTTATATATAGAAAATTCTGGACTAGAGATGACGAATCCGACTTTGAATGTATACAGGGTGTTTCAGGACTAGTGTAACAAACTTTAACAGCTTATTCCTGAGGTCATTTTGAGCCAAAAATGTCATATGAACATTTGTTCTATTCCTTCTAGTTACCAAAATACAAGAGGTTGAAGTTCTATAAATAACACGAAATTTTCAAATTTTTGTAATCAAGATACTTTCGGAAAACAAAATTTCGCGCAAATAGGGGATGGGAAAGTTGGCGTCTATTTGGATATCTGTCTTGGTATTCTCTGGACGCATAACGGGCATTACCATTACATAATCCATAAATAACAATCATATCTGCATATTCAGCAGTACTATAACCATCCATTATGATACAAAAATACAATCAAAAGTACAACAATTTTTAATTAAGACAAATAAGGTATGACTTTTCAATCAAATTCTTGTTTTCCGAAAGTATCTGGATTACAAAAATTTGAAAATGTCGTGTTATTTATAGAACTTCAACCTCTTGTATTTTGGTAACTAGAAGGAATAGGACCTATGGTTATATGACATTTTTGGCTCAAAATAACCTCAGGAATAAGCTGTTAAAGTTTGTTACACTAGTCCTGAAACACCCTGTATAGGGTGTATCTGTACTTCGGGAAAAATATTATAGGGTGTATACTATAAGACGTACTGATCATGGAACAAAAATAATTTTTTTTTTGAAAACTGTCATATAAAGTTAAAATTTACATGACAACTATCAACACGCGAAATGAGTGTTTTTTGTCTACAGAACGCAAAAGACTTTTGCATGCAGGACAATTTAATAAAATTTGTCACTTTATTTTTTTGCTTAGAAACAATACTTCTATTCTTTAACAAAATTCATATTTAATGTTCCAATTGAGCAATTATTCATATTTATCCCGTTTGAGGAAGCTAACTGGTGTACTGGAATAGTTTCTTGAGAAATGCAATGCGAAATGCAATGCAAATCACAATAAATCGCAGAAAAAAATTAGAACGTTTGTTTGGTTTCTATTGCCAATCAGCTGTCAATTGCTGGTCAGAGAATACCAGATTTGATAGCAATTATATTACATTTACATACATTGTTGTCATGGAGACATTAGATGTCACATTAATTAATCCTAAACGTCAAAATTGTCTCATTACATTATTACTAATTTTGGGACATAGTTTTCGAAAAAAACCTTGTTTGATACTCGATTGCGAAATGCTTTTGCATTCTCGAATGCAAAAGTAACATTTCGCAATCTAGAATCAAAAATAACTATTTTAAATTCGCAAAATATTTTGCATCGTATTTAAAGGCAACATTTTGTTAGCCACTGGTTGATGGTTATTTTTAATAATTTCATTTAAATCTTCTTACAAGTAATTGTTTACACAACACCAAATAAATATGTGATGTTGTGTAATTAATAATTTAATTTAGTTAAATAAAGTATGTTAATCCAGTGGCCCTAAAAATGTTTATTTCAAGTAAACCATCCCTAATTTAATGAATTTACCATGTGACAAAAGAGTATACATTGTTTATTGATTTAATAAACAAAATAGTTATTTGTGTATTAAGAGCGTAAAGTGATTCTTTGTTGCTCGAAGGCTCGCGCAGCAATATTGTCAGAGGAAAAAAGACACTTTACGCTCGTGATACACACATAATTTTTTCTACGATTGCATCTTAAAATTATTAAAAAATGTATACGTACTGAAAATAAATTCGTTTTGTCAATATGACAAATTTCTGTTTTGTTTGTATTCCTGGTAACTATTGAAATAAGTGCGCATTTAACATCTTTTTCGCACATTGCCACATATATTTCGTAGGATATTCTGTTTACGAAATATCTTCTTTTGTTTGCATTAAATAAACCGAGTTCTGGTATAATCAGCCACACCCAAATATGACTAAAATGGCGCGATGATATTTAATATTAAATATCCTTCGTTTCGTCATAACTATTTATGACACTGTTTATTATAAAGGAAGTAAAAAATACTGTATATTTATATTTATTTGTTTAGAAATATATACTATTTATAGTTTTATAATAAAAACAATTGCAAAACAATGACCGCGGAAACATGTGGTTTACATCATTCCAGTTAGTCATTCCAAGTCTAACTGAATAGATCACAGATCTCGCCGAGATATTGTATTGTATTGTTTGTTGAAATACAATGACAAGTGGGTATGAAAATGTCGAGTTAATCAAAATGGCTATCAAATATGTCGTGTCAATGACAACTATTGCAAAATGATGCATTCGAATGCGAAGTAACTTCGATTGTAAAATTAATATTTTAATATCGTAAAATTATACTTGTATATTGTAGAAAGCGTGATGAATGATTGAGTTGTAGCAATAATAATAACGTTTTTTAAGTTAACAAACGTATAAATTTATTTATCTATGACCATATATGTAAGTAGGCCATTAAAAACAATTTGCAAGAACAGTAAATGCTTGTTTACGGTTGCTATGGGTTTACTGCACTAGTTACGTTATATATACCGGGAGTTTTTTTTATCAGTAAACATAGGGATATGTCATTACTAAAGCCCGGATATTTAGGCTCTTAAAAACACCCAAATAAGCAGGCATATAGGCCGGTAATTACTCTAAAATAGGCGGGATTTTTGGCAGCCTAAATGTAAATAATTTGTTTTAAAAAAAATAACCGAATCCTTTTTCTAATATTGGTACTCGTATCTACTTTTCGTTAGAAAAAAATAATCATTTTAAACAAAAATTAACGCAATCTGAAAAATAATAATGTAGGGTTCTCATTTTATTAACTATTATGCAAATTCAATTTATGTAGTATAGTTTAATTCACAAAATATTACGAGCAATTGCTCTATGAAATTTTCGGAAAGGGACTGTCTTCGGTCTGTCAGAACTTACTTGTAAGTTGAAAACTTCGTTCGACATCACAAAATGTGACCGGGGCGTTCTTATATTTAGCCATATCGTCTAAAGTTACCTCAGCTCCATTGATTAATGGCAAAGACAATTGAATTGCCACGTAAAATTTTGACTAAAAAACGTTTTTTCTTTCGGCATTTTAAATTCACACACAAAAACTAACTAAAGTAAGTACTTTAAATATTATAACATAAGTTAAATTGAAACACTTTGTCGGGTGCTGAATTAGTCAACGAAGTAGATGATAAACCTTGTCTGCTCAATAAAGGTTAGAATAGGCAACAAAAATAGGCTGTATAAGGTAAAATAGGCACAATAACCAAAATATAGAAAAAATAGGCTCTAAGGCACGAAAAAATCCTTCCATTACACGTAAACATATTACCTATGTATAGAAAAACGAAATTGCCTGAAGTATATTAAAATTTGAATCTAGGCAATTGCCTAAAAATCCGGGCTTTAGTCATTACCATAGTTACAGTTACAAAGTTTGACAGCAATGCATTAGAGCGTTTATTTTAAAAGTAAACATAGGGAAAATAACATTGCTGTCATCTATAGTTGTCAAAGTAATAAAGCTATCCTCTTTCAAAATCAGACCGGGTTAATAAATAGTTGGGCGTTTTTATATTAATGGAAATTTAAATGGGGTAAATTATTTAGAGTTGTTACAAGAGAGAGTAATATTGAGTAAATATTGAGGAAATGTGGTTCCAACAAAATGTACGAAATTATCTGCACCGGATATTCCCCTAACGATGGCTAGGACGAGGTGCAGAAATGGAGTGGCCTGCAAGGTCACCAGTTCTTGCGCCAAAGGATTTTTTTCTTTGGGGCTACTTAAAAAATAAATAAAATAAAAATAAATATATCATCACGCCTTTTACCCATCACTGGGTGTGGCACTCTGTCTAAGCAGATCTCGGTAGGTGATATATTTTTTCGCGTGAAGTGCGGTTACCAGCCGTCAAATCACGGCCTCCAAAGATATTAGTGGTGGAGGAGAAACAGGGGTAGATTTTTTTTAAATTGGTGAAAATTGTTTGTCGGCTGTGGGGATCGAACCAGGGTTCTCAAGATCCACAGGCGATAGAATTAGTGTTGCGTCGCATGAGATTCCTCCAGAGCAAATAAATAATGATATAAATTCATTTTATAATCGTTTAGGCTATTGTATACAGGTTAATGGGGGTAATTTTGAATAGTTATAAATTTAAAATTACTATTTAAACTAATGTAATTTAAAGTAATTAAAATCCTTTAATTTGTTTAAACTTAAAATGTTTCTTTTATTAAAAATAGACTATCACACCTCAATGCATTGCTGCAAATGTTATTTTCCCTATGTTTACTTTTAAAATAAACGCTCTAATGCATTGCTGTCAAACTTTGTAACTGTAATTATGGTAATGATATATCCCTATGTTTACTGATAAGAAAAACTCCCGGTATATATAATTCAATGTTAAAATTTTGGTTTAGCGATATCTCTTTACCTATTAATTTTAGAACAAAATTGTACCAAAGAAAAATGTTCAGAATGAAAAATTGCATTTATAGAGTATAAGTTTGTTGTTCAATTGTTTCTTATGTCCGAGTTAGAAGCAAAAGAGAATACACGCTTTAAAGTAATTATCAGAGTGATTTATTTTAGTAAATTGAAGTAAAACAATCAACAATAATATTAATTTGATACTATTGATGTGTTGTAACTAATGGAACCTGACAACAAATAATTTGGAAGCGTGCGCGAGATACTCATTTTGCACACTATAATACGAAACATTGCGCGAAATACTCATTTTGCGCACTACGGGACAAAATAATGCACAAAATACGCGTTGTCATAGTAATGTAAACGATGAAAAAATCACGTACTTCGCGTATTGATATTAGTGAAAAAAATGAACATTTTTTGACAGTTAAAAAAATAAATTTATAATTTCCTAATCGACTTAAGAAGTTCGAAGCATTCCGGCACTAATTTACGCTGTTTATCAAATGTTTCCTGGAATAAACCGAGTTAAAATGAATTACTGCAAAATTAATGTTCAATTAATGTGTCATAAACGAACACAAACATCTCCAGTCGCTTATAACCGCATTTTCTTCAACATTGAATTACGACTCTTGTCATTTCCATTGCTAAATTTATCCCTAAACAGCATAATTTATCTCGTTCATTCTCAGACTAAAAACTCATTTCATCGTTTGTAAAATGGCATTTGAAAGACAGCATGCAATTGTTTGTTTAGCCCTGGAGTAAAATAATTTGTATTTTGTTTGTGTTTTATAATACAAACTAACATCAGCCTTGATTAACAAGTGAAACAAGTCAATAATCGATTCACCTGAAAAACTGCTGACCATGAAACTTGGATAAAACAATAATTATTTCTGTTGCTTATTTTAAATCTTTTTTATTGTATTTATTGTAAATGCATTGACCCACATTAAATAAGTCGTGCATACTATTTATTTCGTTTAGATTAACTTGGTATTTTGCATAACAAAAAGTTAATAATAGAGACCTCACATATTATAACTAAAGCCCGGATATTTAGGCTCTTAAAAACACCCAAATAAGCAGGCATATAGGCCGGTAATTACTCTAAAATAGGCAGGATTTTAGGCAGCCTAAATGTAAATAATTTATTTTTAAAAAATAAACGAATCCTTTTTCTAATATTGGTACTCGTATCTACTCTTCGTTAGAAAAAAATAATGATTTTAAACAAAAATTAACGCAATCTGAAAAATAATAATAAAATAATAATGTAGGGTTCTCATTTTATTAACTATTACGCAAATTCAAATTATGTAGTATACTTTAATTCACAAAATAATACGAGTAATTGCTCTATGAAATTTTCGTAAAGGGACTGTCTTCGGTCAGTCAGAACTTGCTTGTAAGTTGAAAACTTCGTTCGACATCACAAATGTGACAGGAGCATTCTTATATTTAGCCATATCGTCTAAAGTTGCCTCAGCTCCATTGATTAATGGCAAAGACACAAATGAATTGCCACGTAAAATTTTGAATAGAAATCGTTTTTTTTTTCGGCATTTTAAATTCACACACAAAAACATGATTACAGTAAGTACTTTAAATATTATAGGTTAGATTGAAACACTTTGTCGAGTACTGAATTAGTCAACGAAGTAGATGATAAACCTTGTCTTCTCAATAAAAGTTAGAATAGGCAACAAAAATAGGCAAAATAGGCTGTATAAGGTAAAATAGGCACAATAACCAAAATATAGGAAAAATAGGCTCTAAGGCACAAAAAAAATACCTTCCATTATACGTAAACATGTTACCTATGTATAGAAAAACGAAATTGCCTGAAGTATGTTAAAATTTGAACCTAGGCAATTGCCTAAAAATCCGGGCTTTAATTATAACATGTGCAGATGTAGTTATCTTGACAATGAGATATGAAGAGAATTAATTGAAATGTGACAAATGCAGACAAGTCCAACTTTGTTGAACGTCACATACAAGTGAACAGATAACTAACAATGTGTAATTTAATTTAATTATATCCAGAACAATAAAAAATGGCTCAGTGGTATCGAGTCGGCCTGTGGATCTTGAGAACCCTGGTTCGATCCCCACAGCCGACAAACAATTTTCACCAATTTAAATCTATCCATGTGGCTCCCCCTCCACTAATATCTTTGGAGGCTGTGATTTGACGGCTGGTAACTGCACTTCACGCGAAGAAATATATTACTTATCGAGATCTGCTTAGGCAGAGTGCCACATCCAGTAATGGGTAAAAGGCGTAATGATATTTATTTATTTATGTTACGTATGTATGTATGGGGTAGGTGGCTCAGTGGTATCTAGTCGGCTTGTGGATCTTGAGAACCCTGGTTCGATCATCACAGCCGACAAACAATTTTCACCAATTTAAATCTATCCCTGTTGCTCCCCCTCCATTAACATCTTTGGGGGCCGTGATTTAACGGCTGGTAACAGAATTTCACGCGAAAAAATATAACACTTACCGAGATCTGCTTAGACAGAGTACCACATCCAGTAATGGGTAAAAGGCGTAATGATATATTTATTTTTATTTATCAGAACAATAACATCTTTATATTTATATAACCAATTTTTTCTACTAACCTTACTAAAATGAGGCTTTTTAATAGTAGCTTATCAAATTAAAAATGTTATATGTAGCACTAGTGTTTAAATAGATATTTGTGTATTAAAAGTGTAAGGTGATTCTTTGCTACTCGAGCACGGTAATTGTAGAATGCGAGAGTTACAGTAGTGTAAGAGGAACAAAGACACTTTACGCTCTTAATACACACATAATTTTTTCTATGATTGCATTTTAAATGATTAAAAAACGTATACGTACTGAAAATAAATTCGTTCTGCCTACTGTCTACTATATGACAAGTTTCTGTTTTGTTTGTATCCTTGGTAACTATTGAAATAAGCGCGCATTTAATATCTATTGTTCTACAGAAAATGTCAACTTTACGATGACAAATGAGAGCGAAATTTTCAACTTTTCATAGCAAGAAAAAGTAGATTACTTTTATATAGAACTAGCAATAAAGTTCTTAATTTTTTTAATTTATATTTATATTTAAATTTATATATCAAACCAACTACTTAGGTCATATACCGATATGTCCTTTGTATGGCCGCAACGAGCGGTACCCGAACCCAAGACCTTATGGTCGTGAATCAGGCCCTCAACCCGCGCGGCCACCACGCGGGACAAAAGTTCTTATTAAAATCATAAATGTGATGAATAAGGACAAGCGTATGATTCTTGATTTTAGATTCATTGGTTAGATTTTTCGAGTGTTTACCTGCAATTGTGTGGAATTTCAAAAACAAACGCAGGCAGATTCCTCATCATTTTTTCTTCATTTTCAGTTTTTACTATACAGTGTCTAACTGCAATTGTGTTAAATGTATTTTTAAACAAGCGCAGGCGGTGCTGCCTTCATTTCTTTATAGATTCGTTGTTAGAGAAGTGGGTGTAAGTGAAGATTTACGAAACAGGTGTATAGGAGCGAATGGATGGATGTTTGTTGCGTGATGATGGATTTTGGTTGTGAGAAAAGAAAGAGTTCGTATGAAGGAAGTGTTAATGTGGTTGAATCGAGTATCGTGTGTCAGAATGAGAATGTTAATTTTTTTTATGAATCTTTTAGTGAATGTTCTGTGACTATTTCAGGGGTTCGTGCTACCCCATTTAATGGGATATAGCGTGGTGTTATATATGTATGTATGTATGATGTATAATCAGTGTTGTAAATAAGTACTATTTATTATCTATTATTTGACAATATAAATAAATATATCATCACGCCTTTTACCTATTACTGGGTGTGGCACTCTGCCAGAGCAGATCTCGGTAAGTGATATATTTCTTCACGTGAAGTGCGGTTACCAACCGTTAAATTACGGCCCACAAAGATGTTAGTGGAGGGGGAGTCACAGGGATAAATTTAAATAAATTAAATAAATATATCATCACGCATTTTACCCATTATTGGGTGTGGCACTCTGCCGTAGCAGATTTCGGTAAATGATACATTTCTTCGTGCGAAGTGCGGTTACTAGCCGTTAACTCACGGCCCACAAAGATCTTAGTGGAGGGAAAGCCACAGATTTAAATTGGTGAAAATTGTTTGTCAACTGTAGGGATCGAACCAGGATTCTCAAGATCCACAGGCCGACTAGATACCACTGAGCCACCTACCCCATAAATTACCAGAAGGTCGAGTAAAGTTATTTGCTATAAACTATACACTTGTAAGTTGAGTTCCAGGAAACGTGTTAAAGTCAGTTAAGCATTCACCGATTCGCTGATTGTCACGGTTCTACGGTCGTGATTATGTGAAACTGTTACCGCTGGTATCTCGCAGCATTGACCGCGATGTGGACAATGCAACCGGGTGTAAATACCTCGGACGCCCACGACAATACAACAATGACTTTATCTTATTGCGTTGCTTGCTTGAGTTGAAACACTGAGAGAACATTTGACACGCTGCATTTGCGATTTGAACGGTTAGCATTTTATATTTTCTACTATCAAATGCTATTCAACGAAATTTATACAATTTTTATTTGAAGAATAGAATAGAATAGACATTTATTTGTATAAGAGAAAAAAATACATCTCCATTACATTTGATAATAACAGTAGCTGTGCATAATAATGAACGTATCTATATGTGTGTTTGCAAGTTACATGTTTATAATAAACGCACGGAGTTTCAGCGAGTTGGTGACATAATTATGTATGTCGTGTATCTTGTCTTTGGACAGGTCTGCGAGCACTGTTGCGATATTTGGGGTCTGAGTTTCAAGGTATTTTGAGAGATATGTAGTTCTAATCGGGGAGAATATTGGGCAGCTCAACAGAAAGTGGTGAAGATCATTAAATTCGTATTTATTACAAATCGAACAGATTTCTTCGGAGTTGAATTTATGACAAGTACCGTCCTGATATATATTTAATATTTTAATACTTCCAGTCCGAAGTCGACTACTTGTTTTTAGTACTATGTAAGGGATGTTGAAACTTAAGTATTCCTGGCTAAAATTATACGACTTGTAGAGTACGTTGTATGATGACTTACCAATACGTTCTGTGTCTGCATTGTGGAGTATCTCATTATAGGCTATAATAATATTATTGAGTTCCTTTATGGGGCTCAGTAGATCCTGCCCTTCCCAAAGCCAGTTGAAGTTAGCTTTTTTTAGTATTTCCTCTAGAGATGCGTTCCGGTTAAGTTTTCTTCCAGAATTTGTTCTATCTTTGTTAGTTTGCAGCAGTTTATTGTAGCATATCCTGGCGTATCTTTTATCTGGCACCAGTGTAGCATCTTTTGTGAAAAATTTTTATTTGAAGCATTTTTCTCTAGAATAATTCAGGAATGTTTGAAAACGGAGAATAGAGACAAACATTGGAAATCAGTTTTTACCAATTTAAAGACGACAAATACGGCACTAAATTGCTAAATCTACACACTTTATTTACCATAAATTACCACATATACATTAGAGTGTCCCTTAAGAAATAGATTGTTTTCTTTTATCATCCCCTAAATCGATTAATCGAAAATTAAATAATTCAATTTCAAAATTTAATTTATTAAATAACTATATTATCACGCCTTTTATCTTTTACTGGATGTGGCACTCTGGCGTAGCAGATCTCGGTAAGTAATACATTTATTTGCGTGAAGTGCGGTTACCAGCCGTCAAATTACTGCCTCCAAACATGTTAGTGGAGGAGGAGCCATAGAGATAGATTTAATTTGGTGAAAATTGTTTGTCGGCTGTGGGGATCGAACCAAGGTTCTCAAGATCTACAGGCTGACTCGATACCACTGAAATAATTCAGGAATGTTTGACAGTGAAGAATAGAGACAAATATTGGAAATCAGTTTTTACCAATTTAAAGACGACAAATATGGCACTAAATTGCTTATGGCAATACTAAATCTACACACCTTATTTACTATAAATTACCTCATATACATTAGAGTGTCCCTTAAGAAATTCATTTTTTTCCTTTATCATCCCCTAAATCGATTAATCGAAAATTAAATAATAGGGTAGGTGACTCAGTGGTATCGGGTCGGCCTGTGGATCTTGAGAACCCTGGTTCGATCCCCACAGCCCCCAAATTTTGGACTAAATATTACAATTTTCACCAATTTAAATCTACCCCTGTGGCTCCCCCACCACTAACATCATTGGGGGCCGTGATTTGATGGCTGATAACCGCACTTCACGCGAAGAAATATATCACTTACCGAAATCTGCTTAGGCAGAGTGCCACACCCAGTAATGGGTAAATGGCGTGATGATATATTTATTTATTTTTTATTTTGAAAATTAAATAATTCAATTTCAAATTTTAATTTATTAAATAAAATAAATAAATATATCATCACGCCTTTTACCTTTTACTGGATGTGGCATTCTGCCGTAAGCAGATCTCGGTAAGTGATACATTTCTTCGCGTGAAGTGCGGTTACCAACCTATAAATTACGGTCCCCAAAGATGTTAGTGGAGGAGGAGCCACAGGGGTAGATTTAATTTGATGAAAATTTTTTTTTTGGCTGTGGGGATCGAACCAGGGTTCTCAAGATCCACAGGCCGACTCGGTACCACTGAGCCACATACCCCTGTTTAACAGAAATTTAAATAAAATAGTTTCGAAATTGTTAATTGAAATACATTTAGCATGGAAGTAAATTTATTCTGTACTTTATAAAATCGAACATCATGGTATTACCCTCGACTATATTTAATTAATAGTCACAACAGATTATTATTTTTTTTAAATGTATATATCGGACCAACTACTCAGGTCATATGCCGATATGTCCATTGTATGGCCGCCACGGGCGGGACCCGAACCCACGACCTTATGTTTGTCAGTCAGGCCCTCAACCCGCGCGGCCATCACGCGGGACAAATTATTATCTATATCAGTAATAATTTATAATAAATACTCATACATACTTTTCTTTTTAGCACTTACTCGCAAATACAAATCACAATATTTGAGTTTATTTATTAGCACTTACTTCAAATATTTTTATTAATTTTGGCGTGCAGCCAAATACAAACTTGAAACTTTTAACTCTCAATTTACGACGTGCGTCGTAAATATAAACCCGCAATTACATACTTAAACGTTCAATTACAATAATAATAACTTGGATATGTTTTCTGTGACCGGTAGATTGACACCGATATATTATATCGATATTATATGATCAATGTTTTTATCATTTGATCAGTGGCATAATTAGAATTCTTGTGCTTCGATTTACAATGCTAAAAAAATGAAACGAGGGCTCCAATACTCAAATTTATGAATAATAACGAATGTTGAGGTTGGATTAAGTATGGGGTAGGTGGCTCAGTGGTATCGAGTCGGCTTGTGGATCTTGAGAACTTTGGTTCAATCCCCACAGCGGACAAACAATTTTCACCAAATTAAATCTATCCCTGTGGCTTCCCCTCGCACTTCACGCAAAGAAATACATCACTTACCAGAATCTGCTTCGGCAGAGTGCCACACCCAGTAATGGGTAAAAGGCGTGATGATATATTTATTTTATTTATTTATTTTATTACTTGTGAGGAAAGGGTTCAATTACAAAACAAGTACGAAAGTAAATTATTACAACATATTTCAAATTAATGAATTTTTATAAAATTATAAATAAATATATCATCACTTTTTTTACCCATTACTGGGTGTGATAGTCCCCTGTCTCGGTAAGTAATATATTTATTTGCATAAAATGCGGTTACCAACCGTCAAATCACAACCTCAAAAAATGTTAGTGGTGGAGGAGCCACAGGGGTAGTTTTATAAAATTGTCAGATATGAGGATCAAACCAGGGTTCTCAAGATCCCTAGGCCGACTCGACACCACCAATCTACCCTATTATAAAACTATGTTACTTCAGAAAAACACAAATTTAACTTTTTTGACAGCATTTAAATATATTTAGAGTGAAGTTGGCATTGCTCCATAAAAATTTAATTATCACATGAATGTTTTCATGTACTTAACCCAAAATGACCAAATTTTGTTTTATGGTGATCATTTACAAGCCGTGCAAAATGTCATGTATCAGTAATACCACCACACAAGTTCAAAAATAGCCCAGCATGCTACACAATACGTGGTTAGTCAACTCTACCCAACATGCAGATAATTACATTATTTCACTATTTATACAACACAAACAAACGTTGTAGTTGGATGGTTACCTAGCAATACTCTCTCACCTGTTTATTAACAGCTGTGATAATTCTGGGCAGGACAAACAAACAAACAAACAAACAATGGAATGTGATACATACTAATTTTATTAGATCAGTTGGTTCAGAATAATAACAAACATGGAGAATTAAAAAAACCGATGGAGGTGTTTATTGGGAATTTGAATCAACACTGAATTACTGATCAAGTATAATCACACATGTTTGTTTATTAACCAGCATTTAAATCTGCTGAACCAGTAACAGTAACTGCAATGGATGGTAGTAAAAGCCCGGCTCTAACTTGATTTTAGCTAAAATTGAGTAACGAAATTGTTGATTTTACAACTCTGCATTACAAATATGAATATGTTGACATTTATCTTATACAAAATTTATTTTTCTACGATTGCTATGAAAAATTGACATTTACGCTCTCATTTGTCATCGTAAAGTAGACGTTTTTTGCGGAACAATCGAAAAACATCTTTTTTGCGCGTCTCCAATGGCAACGCGCGAAAAAGATTAAATGCGAGCTTATTTCAATAGTTATCAGGGATACAAACAAAACAGAAACTTGTCATATGGCAGTTGACAGAACAAATTTATTTTCAGTACGTATACGTTATTTAATAATTTGAAGATGCAATCGTAGGAAAAATTATTTGTGTATTAAGAGCGTAAACTTTCTTTGTTCCTCTTACACTATTACCGTGTTCGAGTAACAAAAAATCACTTTACGCTCTTAATACGCAAATAACTATTTTCTACAACTGTCAAAAAATATTCATTTCTTTTTTCAGTAATATCAATACGCGAAATACGTGATTTTTTCATCATTTACATTACAATGACAACGGGTATTCTGCGCATTATTTTGCACCCTAGTGCGCAAAATGGGTATTTTGCGCACTGTTTCGCATCTTACTGCTTAAAATGGGTATCTCGCGCACGCTTCCAAATTATTTATTGTCAGGTTCCATTACTTGCAACACATCAATAGTATCAAATTAATATTATTATTGATTGTTTTCCTTCAATTTACTTAAATAGATCAATAATTATTGTATTATTCTTTATTTACAGTTGTAGAAAAATGTTGTTCGTATTTCGTGGGCAAAATTCTAGTTTTTTTGGCGTGTTCGAATGACTTTTTTTGTCTCAACTAAAAGTAACATTCTCACGTGCAACAAAAAACACCACTCATTTTACGCATTTAATACAAAAATAACTATTTTCTACAACTGTCAAAAAATGTTAAGTTTTTAATATAACTTTAATCAGGCTGTTAAAAAATAATTAACATCCATCAATTGACAGTACATGACGATGTTAACTTAAAATTAACCACTATATTTATCGCCTAAATTACAAATAGTTGTAAATAATTTAGTAACAAAGTTAAATATTCCTTCAACCGGTAAACCTACATTTAATTAATAACATTTTAATCTGTTCTCCTCATATCAACATCTAGCAAATATAAGTTATATAGGTACTCGTAAAAACGGTAGGAAATTCTCATGATTTGATTTTTATGGGGTAGGTAGCTCACTTTCGCTTCACCCACAGTCATAATTCCATTCATAGAAGATGAGGTAGGTGGCTCAGTGGTATCGAGTCGGCCTGTGGATCTTGAGAATCCTGGTTCGATCCCCACAGCCGATAAACAATTTTCACCAATTTTAATCTATCAACATAAAATTAATATTATTGTTCATTGTTTTCCTTCAATTTATTTAAATAAATCAATAATAATTGTAGTATTCTTTATTTACAGTTGTAGAAAAAATGTTGTTTGTATTTCGTGGGCAAAATTCTTTGTTTTTTGGCGCGTTCGAATGACTTTTTTTGTCTCAACTAAAAGTAACATTCTCACGTGCAACAAAAAACAACATTCATTTTACGCACTTAATACAAAAATAACTATTTTCTACAACTGTCAAAAAATGTTAAGTTTTTAATAAAATCAGGCTGTTAAAAAATAATTAACATCCATCAATTGACAGTACATGACGATGTTAACATAAAATTAACCACTATATTTATCGCCTAACGCACTTATTAACAAACTAATATCCATTAAATAAATAAATAAATATATCATCACGCCTTTTACCCATTACCGGGTGTGGCACTCTGCGCTAGCAGATCTCGGTAGGTGATATATTTCTTCGCGTGAAGTGCTGTTACCAGCCGTCAAATTACGGCCCCCAAAGATGTTAGTGGAGGGGGAGCCACAGGAGTAGATTTAATTTGATGAAAATTGTATGTCGGCTGTGGGATCGAACCAGGGTTCTCATGATTCACAGGCCGACTCGATATCACTGAGCCATCTACCCCATTAATAACTAATATACAAGTTACGTAAATAGCAAATAGTTATAAATAATTTAGTAACAAAGTTAAATATTCCTTCAACCGTTCAACCTACATTTAATTAATAACATTTTAATCTGTTCTCCTCAACCAACATCTAGCAAACATAAGTTATATGGGTAAAAGCGGTAGGAAATTCTCATGATTTCCCTTGCGGCTAATGAATAACACGAATATACCAAGAACCAATCGTGTAATTGTAAACATGTGCTCGCAATAGTTTATACCTACCAGCGGTACTGAAACTTTCTCTTTGCTCCCCTGGCACCATTCATATCCAATCACATCCATTATTATTAAGATATTCAACTACATGAGATGGCGTTGATCGCGATATGTCAAACTTCAGACGAGAGGTGTGTTTCCTACATCATGATTTATTTCATCGTAAATAAATAAATATATCATCACGTCTTTTACCCATTAATGGGACGTGGCACTCCGCCGAAGCAGATTTCGGTAAGTGATATATTTCTTCGCGTTAAGTGCGGTTACCAGCCGTCAAATCACAACCCCCAAAGAAGTTAGTGGAGAGGAAGCCACAGAGGTAAATTTAATTTGGTGAAAATTGTTTATCGGCTGTGGGGATCGAACCAGAGTTCTCAAGATCCACAGGCCGACTCCGTTACTATTTTAATAGTAATAACTAATATTAATATAATTTATTTATTATTTATGTTACACTGTACAACAGGAACATAATCCCAATTACAGTACAGGGTTCGCACTCACCGAGCCGCAGTGTAGTAGTTTATATAATTTTTAGCTTGAGTTCGATTCGAACTCGGAATTTCCTAATTCAAATTCCATATCGCTATCCACACCACCGTACTGACGAACGGAGAATTTGAGTTATGGTGGCTTTGTACTAGCGATGCGATTTGAAAATACGGTTTGTTTGTTTTTAATTGAAACTTTGTGCAACATAAAAGACGAAATGTAAGTCTGCTAAAATTTCAAAGTTTTTGTATGTATAAAAAGTAGAAAAAAGCAGTAAAGTTGGATGTTTCAGAATTTAATAACTTGTTTTCCAGACTAAAACTTTCCGAAAATGTTAACTATGCAAACTATGATAAACGATTATTGATAGAAATAGAATAAAGCAAGATGAAATTTTGCGAAGATTCTAAACTTGCATTTAATAGGGTTTCATGAAAATTCAAACAATTAAAGTTCAGAATACGAAACATAAAATGAATAAAGGTAAAAAAGGCTTCAGGAATCCAAATACAATTATGGATATTCTGGAAATCTTGAAATTGAAAAAGCTGACTGAAATTTTTAAAAATCCTTGAATTTGTTATAAAAAAAATTCTTTACAATTAAAAAATATTTGTTTATTTTTGTTTTTTTTTCTTTGGTTATTTAGGGAAATCAGTTTATACGCAGTACTTAAGTAAAACAATAGACATTTATGTCAATATTTATAAGTAATGGTCTAAATAAATTTTAAAATATTTATACAGAATTTTATATTTTAAATATTATTCTAAGCATATTTTACTACAATAATTTTTGAGATGCAAAAACCAACTTTGCCACGAAACTGTCTGTTTTTTTATTATAATATTTCACTGTTTGAAACTGGTAGATACCATGTATTTATTTATTTATTTTAGTTACGCTGTATAACAGGAACTTAATGCCACTTACAGTACAGGGTTCGCACTCACCGAAAACCGCAGTGTAGTAGTTCATATCATTTTTAACTGTACTATTAATGAAGGGTGAAATACAAGACTTTTTTTGTAATGCAAAAAACACTTTTTTCTACGATTGCTATGAAAGGTTGACAATTACGCTCTCATTTGTCATCGTCAAGTTGACGTTTTCTGTGGGACAATAAAAAAAATATATTTTTCGCGCGTTGTCATTGGATATTAAATGCGCGCTTATTTCAATAGTTACCATTGATACAAACAAAACAGAAACTTGTCATATTGACAGTTGACAGAACGAATTTATTTTCAGTACGTATAATTTTTTTATTAATTTAAGATGCAATCGTAGAAAAAATTATGTGTGTTTCACGAGCGTAAAATGTTTTTGTTCCTCTTGCACTATTGTAGCTCTCGCCTTCGGCTCGCGCTGCAATTACCGTGCTCGAGTAGCAAAGAATCACTTTACGCTCTTAATACACAAATAACTATTTTCTACGATTGCTATGAAAAGTTGACAATTACGCTCTCATTTATTAGGAACAAAGACACTTTATACTCGTGATACAAACATAATTTTTTCTACGATTGCATCTTAAAATTATTTAAAAACGTATACGTACTGAAAATAAATTCGTTCTGTCAACTGTCAATATGACAAGTTTCTGTTTTGTTTGTATCCCTGATAACTATTGAAATAAGCGCGCATCTAATATCTTTTTCGCGCGTTGCCATTGGAAACGCGCGCATTTAACAATAGTTATTTGTGTATTAAGAGCGTAAAGTAATTCTTTGTTCCTCGAGCACGGTAATTGCAGCGCAAGCCGAAGGCGAGAGCTGCAATAGTGTAAGAGGAACAAAGACGCTTTACGCTCGTGATACACACAGAATATTTTCTACGATTGCATCTTAAATTATTAAAAAACATATACGTACTGAAAGTAAATTCGTTCTGTCGGTCAATATGACAAGTTTCTGTTTTGTTTGTCTCCCTGATAACTAATGAAGTAAGCGCGCATCAATATCTGTTTCGTGCGTTGCCATTGGAAACGTGCGCATTTAACATCGTTTTCGCGCGTTGCCATAGGAGAACCCCGACAAAGATATTTTTCGATTGTTCCACAGAAAACGTTACCTTTACTATGACAAATGGGAGCGTAATTGTCAACTTTCCATAGCAATTGTAGAAAAAAGATATTAAATGCGCGACAGTTGGAGACGAGCAAAAAACATATTTTTCGATTGTTACACAGAAAACGTCAACTTTACGATGACAAATGGGAGCAAAAATTTCATAGCAATCGTAGAAAAAATAATCTTCGAATATCAAAATATTCCTCTTTTCAAAACCTAGTGCAAATGATAAATCTGATGATACATTTATTTACGTGTACATTTTATTTATATTTACTGCCAACAAAAATACCGGGCTGTACTTTGATACGTAAATAAAATTAGTCGAGTCGAACTTCTAAAAATATGTAAGTTGGTGTATTTCTAGATGTAAATAAAAAATGTAAATGTCGGAAACTAGGAGGCGGCAGAGAAGCTACTCAGTTAGAAAAATACCGCAAGTAAAAATACGATACACATCAGAATAACGTGCTCTAACGGTCATGTCACTCTCACTAAACCTACACGCGCTCGCAACAACTTTGCAAATTGTCGGATTAGGAATTATTTTGATTTCTGCTTGCTGATAAACAAACATTTTAATATACAGTATGTCCGATTAAAATTGTGCCAACATGGAAAAACATTCGCAAATTATATTTATAGGTAGATAATTTCTTCGGCTTGTAGAATTGGGAACTCATGTTTAATTCCCGTAGCCGACAAGCTTTACTTCAAACTAATATTATTCTATATTGAAAGAAAATTCCCAAAATCGTGAAGTGGATAAGTATAAAGGAAAATAAAATAAAACTCAGTGTATTAATTAACATCTATTAAAGAACGTGAAGGAAGACGCTATTAATTTAAAACTCTGAGTTTTATTTTATTTTCCTTTATAATATTATTCTTGTAGGACGTGATTTGACAGCTGATAATCGCATTTCACGTGCAAAATATATCAACGAGATCTTCTATGGCGAAGTGCCACACATCCAGTAATGGGTAAAAGACGTGATGATATATTTATTTTGTGAGTGGTATCGAGTCGGCATGTGGATTTGAGAACTCGGGTTCGATTCCAACAACTGACAAACAATTTTTACCACATTAAAATTACCCCTGTGGCTCCTCCTCCACTAACACCAGTGGTTAATTAATATATCACTTAAAGATCTGCTACGGCAGAGTGCCATACCCAGTAATGCGCAAAAGGCGTGATGATATATTTATTTTGAGTGGTATCGAGTTGGTATGTGGATTTGAGAACTCGGGTTCGATTCCCACAACCGACAATTTTTACCACGTTAAAATTACCCTTGTCACTCCTCTTCCACTAACATCTTTGAGAGCAGTGATTAATAAATACATAACTTACCGAGATCTACTATGGCAGAGTACTACTCCCAGTAATGCGTAAAAGGCGTGATGATATATTTATTATTATTATTACAACCTAGATCTATTCTTGTTATAAAAATGTTATTTAACATATTGGTTCTTATGGCGCTAAATAAAATCTTAACCACATATTGACAAATTTGTGGTTTCGAACGTTTTAATCACGGCGTGAAGTTAACAACTGATATAATATGCATGAAATGAAGTTAGCCTCCTGTATCTGTCATTGTAACTTAATCTTCCTTTTGAAATAATTGTAGAAAAAGTACAGTTTATGGCTCTTTTATAAATTCTTGGGATACTTGGTTTGCATCAAGTTTTATAAAAGTCTTTTTAGTTACGAGTGTAGAAAAAAAACGAGTATCTAAATCATAAAACGAGTTATATATAATAAATAAATAAATATATCATCACGCATTTTACCCATTACTGGTTGTGGCACTCTGCCGTAAGCAGAACTCGGTAAGTGATATATTTCTTCGCGTGAAGTGCGGTTACCAGCCGTTAAATCACTGCCCTCAAAGATGTTAGTGGAGGGGGAGTCACAGGGGTAGATTTAAATTGGCGAAAATTGTTTGTCGGCTGTGGGGATCGAACCAGGGTTCTTAAGATCCACGATACCACTGAGCCACCTACCCCATTAACGAGTTATATAATACACCCTTTCTACGATCGGAAATTAATAACAAGAAAATTTAAAGTTTTATGATTTAAAATGTAAGGTTAAGTTACAATGAAGCTAACTTCGCTCCCGTACTTAATATCTCAAGCCGTCACTAAAACAGTCGAAGCCACAGCTTACCAACATGTGATTAAGATACTATTTAGCGTCAAGGGAACCAGTACATTTTAATAACGCGAATAGAAAAATACTTTATTAATGAACTATTGAGTTGTTATATTAACGCACTCATGCTTTCATACAACATATGATAGTTACTATGGCAAAAAAAAAACAATAAATCGGTATCTCGATTTCATTTCAATTTTTTTTAAATATTTAATAATTATGAGAACTATAAAACAAAATATATCATCACGCCTTTTACCCATTACTGAGCGTGGCACTCTGCCGTAAGCAGATCTCAGTAAGTGATATATTTGTTCGCGTGAAGTGCGGTTACCAGCCGTTAAATCACTGCCCTCAAAGATATTAGTGAAGGGAGTGCTACAGGGGTAGGTTTAATTGTTTGTCGGCTGTGGGGATTGAACCAGGGTTCTCAAGATCCACAGGCAGACTCGATACCATAATTATGAGAACTGTCAATTCTAAATACGTTAATAACGCCAGTAGAAAAATAATTTAATTCAGTTAAATACATTTCGTTTTCTTTCGATTTAACATTTCGTAGAAAAAGTAATCAGAATTAAGTAAGTCACAGATGTTAAAAGAAAGTTATCCAATTTTGATTTATAATCATCCAGTCCAAATATAAAAATTCTTAGTACCAAACGTTTCCATCAAACAATTATTTATTCATTTATATTCCACAGAATTTGAACAAATAAGACAGATTCATTTGAACTTAGTAGTTTCCCGCTTTAACAATGCTTTTGTCAAACAAACAAAAGTGGGCGATTTAGCTAAGTGTTGGGTTTTAACAATATAAACTGAGAAATCTGTTAGTAATGACATCAGAGCAGGCTGTAGGTGTCAGCTACAATCCTCCATTCACGTACGTAGATGTAGATGTGAATTACTTTACACGATTCATACACACATACTTGTGGAAAGAGTCTGAGTTAAAGTAGGACAAGCAGTTATGATTTTATTAGTGAGATTCTGATATAAACAACGAGGTGAACATGTGACGATGTTGCTCGTTTCTTCGCGAATTCTGCTTCAGGCTGAATTTAAACATTGGAAGGAGATAATCGCAGGGCCGGGTTTACTGTCAAGATATTGTATAATCGCATTAAATTTATAATTTAAGTACATATATTGTACGCGAAATGTATTTATTTATTTTTACGAAACTGTCAATAGTTTTTTGTGACCCCGCAAATACACATTAGAAATGCCGGACCCCGGCATCTTCAACAACCGATGAAACAAGCACAGTTTTTGCGGTGAAACTTATTCTATGCTAAATCAAGAAATGGTTCATTTTGTTATTTCTTGCTTATTTTAACTTGCCTTTTTTTCAATTAAGGTCTTCATATTTAAAATAATCGTGCATTTACAAGATAAATAAGATACAAATATTTCTTTAACTAAGAGATGAATTGAAAAATGTTTCAAATAAATCGTCTTAATTTTTTAATTCTCCGTCACATTTACTTGAAGTATTTTTCCATTTAATCCCCCAATTTCGAGATATTTACCTTCATATATAGTTCCAAAGTTGCCAATAGATGGTGCCAATAGTCTCGTTTAATGACCCAACAAAATATATTTTTTTGATTTCTGGCTATACCGTAAACTTTATAGAAAAGTTGTTATAAAAGAAAATACTCCATAATGTATTCTCTTCCTAAGTTACTTGAAGTATTTTTTGATTAGACGCAAAATTAGATTTTTCCAGACCCCGCAAATACATATTAGAAATGCCGGACACCGGCAACTTCAACAACCGATGAAACAAACACAGTTTTTGCGGTGAAACTTATTCTACGCTAAATCAAAAAATGTTTCAAATAAAAAAGTTTCATTTTGTTATTTCTTGACTCTTTTAATTATACAATATTATTATTCAATTAAGGTCTTCATATTTAAAATAATTGTGTATTTACAAGATAAATAAAGATACAAATATATTTATTTAAATTATTTTATACCAATACAGGGATGAGAATATATAAAAACCCGATAGTAGATAATCAGTATGCCATTCATTATCATCCATCCTAGTTGACATTACTCATTCGATGAGTTTTTGTTTATAAATTTGTTTTATTAATCACTAGCAATAACATTATCGATAAGAATGTCGTTTAGAACAAGTGAAACACGTTTTTTTGTCCATTGTTTATCAACACGGAAACCATTTGTAAATACTTAACATAGTCATCGTGGATCGTCTTCTGTTTAGCTAATGTTATTCTTGTGTTTGTTATTTGATTTATGAATTTGATTGTATTTCAGGAACGTGAACGTTGCGTGAACAGATGAAAAAAAAAAAAAGCTTTAAAAGTATTAGACAACATTTACAAGGTTCAAAAGATGCGTTGAGTAGTTTAAAAATGTGGATATGAATTCATTTTAAAATAAATAAATTATCGTTATCGTTTATTTTTTAAGTATATTTCAAATAAAAATTGTAGAGAATAAAATTTTGCATATACATGTTTTTACTTATTTCATTACTGGGTGTGGCATCCTGCCATAACAGATCTCAGTAAATGATATATTTCCTCAAATCACGGTTCCCAAAGGAGTAGATTTAATTTGGTGAAAATTGTTTGTCGGCTGTGGGGATCGAACCAGAATTCTCAAGATCCACAGACCGACTCGATACCACTGAGCCACTTACAAAACAATTTTAGTGAAACGCCCTATATTTGACCTTAAAGTACATATCATGCTCTCAAAATTGTGGCTCAGTGGTATCGAGTCGGCCTGTGGATCTTGAGAACCCTGGTTCGATCCCCACAGTTGACAAACAATTTTAAATAAATAAAATAAATATATCATCACGCTTTTTACCCATTACTCGGTGTGGCACTGTACCTAAGCAGATCTCGGTAAGTGATATATATTTTTTCCGTTAGTGGTGGGGGAGCTATAGGGGTAGATTTAAATTGGTGAAAATTGTTTGTCGGCTGTGGGGATCGAACAAAAAAACAAACAATACAAACAATTTTCACCAAATTAAATCTACCCCTGTGGCTCCCCCTCCACTAACATCTTTGGGAGCTGTTACTTGACGCACTTCACGCGACGAAATATATCACTTACCGAGATCTGTGTAGGCAGAGTGTCACATCCAGTAATGGGTAAAAGGCGTGATGATATATTTATTTATTTACGATTTTGGGGTTAAATATGGGGTTGGTGGCTCAGTGGTCGGCCTATGGATCTTGAGAACCCTGGTTCGATTTCCACAGCCGACAAACAATTTTCACCAATTTAAATCTACCCTTGTGACTCACCCTCCACTAATATCTTTGGGGGCCGTGATTTGATGGCTGGTAACCGCACTTCACGCGAAGAAATATATCACTTACCGATATCTGCTTACGGCAGAGTGCCACATTCAGTAATGAGTAAAAGGCGTGATGATATATTTATTTAAAATTGTTATTGGAGGGCATATCACAGAGGTGATTTTAACATAGTAAAAATCAGTTATTAGCTGTGGGTATCGAGTTCAAGTTCTCATATTTCATTCGATGCATTCCCTTTCATTTTTTATGTTTATTTTACGAGCCCTGTCGCAACCTATTCCCCGATATAACTAGAAGGTCACCGAACATTCACGATTCATATTTTTTGCTTATTTAAAAAGTTACAAAGAAAGTTAAGTAGTCTATTTAAAACTGTGACTAATGTTGACTTGTGGGTAGCTATCCTTATACGAATACTTCTCGTCCTAGAGCCGTTCACTATAACAACTGTGCGTCCATTAAGTATTTATTGTAAAAACACTTGATTTTATTGTTCCGCTCAATTTAAATACCGTCTTACCAGCCAAAAGTTCACGTACTACGTCATGTTAGTATTTAAATGTTTTTTTAAAACCTTCTAGAAAATATAAAGACTTGTTTTGGGTACTTTTCCGTTAGAAAAATAAAAGTATTGAATGGTTAATTATTATGTAAGAATGTACTGTAAATTATCTCGTACGCCCATGTGCACTTATTAATAAACAAAGTGTGTTCATTGGCGTGTTTTCTGTGGGGGTGAGGCATCCTACGAAAACAAACGAACTGATGAATGACAAAATGCAACTGCAACTAATTGCTATGAGAATGCAAAGATTTTGCAATGCATTACGACGGTTTAATGAAGTATTAATGGCAGTTTTACTAGAAAATATTTTGTTGTTTACTGTAAGTTCAAGTATAAATACTTTTATTATGAAATAATATATTTTTAGTCATTTAGAACAGTGTTTTTAAACCTTATTGTAAAAATAAATAAATATAAATATATCATCACGCCTGTTACCCATTACTGAGTGTGGTACTCTGCCTAAGCAGATCTCGGTAAGTGATATATTTCTTCGCGTGAAGTGAGGTTACCAGCCGTCAAATCACGGCCCTCAAAGATGTTAGTGGAGGGAGAACCACAGGAGTAGATTTAAATTGGTGAAAATTGTTTGTCGACTGTGAGGATTGAACCAGGGTTCTTAAGATCCACAGGCCGACTCGATACCACTGAGCCACCTACCCCATAAAACCTTATTGTCTCATAAACAAATTAATAAAGTGGCACTTTTAACACTAGTTCATTTTTATAAATCATTCAAATATGTATACATTTTTGTAAGTACAAATAAAATAAATATATCATCACGTCTTTTATCTATTACTGGGTGTGGCACTCTGCCGTAAGCAGATTTCGGTAAGTAATATATTTCTTCGCGTGGAGTGCGGTTACCAGCAGTCAAATATCGGCCCCCAATGATGTTAGTGGAGGGGGAGCCACAGGGGTAGATTTAAATTGGTGAAAATTGTAATATTTAGTCCAAAATTTATATTTTAGCAGTGGTTCAATGGTATCGAGTCGGCCTGTGGATTTGAGAACCAGGGTTTGATTCCCACAGCCGACAAACAATTATTATCAAATTAAATCTACCTCTATGGCTTCCCCTCTACTAACATCAGAAATATATCACTTACCGAGATCTGCTGCACCTAATAATGGGTAAAAGGCATTATATATATACCGTCAGTACGGTAGTGTGGATAGCGATACGGAATTCGAATCACACTCAAGCTAAAAATTATATAAACTAGCACACTGCGGCTCGGCGAGTGCGGACCCTGTACTGTAATTGGGATTAAGTTCCTGTTGTACAGCGTAACATAAATAAATAAATAGTTATTCACAGATCACACATATCATAATTCTAAAATTGTGTCCATAAGTTCACAGCCATTCAGTTATTTTAAAACAAGCAAAAAGACGTGATGATATATATATAGTAAAGAGAGTCCTTGAAGTCACGTGATTCACGTGTACCAAACCCACGTGTAACTTTTCATGAGTTGCAACGTGAAGATAGTTGCTCATCTTGTTTTTATTAACTGAACACTGATCATTTATTCTCATTATGTCTTGTTTGTCGTTTAAATCCTAATAAAAACACTATTATTTCAAGCATTTGATACTATTAATTTATATAATCTACACCAGTGTTTTTTAAACTTTTCGTTTAAGTGGGGTAGGTGGCTCAGTGAATCTTGAGAACCCTGGTTTGATCCCCACATCCGACAAACAATTTTCAACAAATTAAATCTACCCCTGTGGCCTATCCTCCACTAAAATCTTTGGGGGCCGAAATTTAACGGCTTGTAACTGCACTTCACGCGAAGAAATATATCACTTATCGAAATCTGCTTTGGCAGAGTGCCACACACAGTAATGGGTAAAAATCGTGATGATATATTTATTTATTCTTTTAAGTGACACATTGGAGGAATTTCTCTGCTTTTCAAACAGATTAGTAGTTTTGTTCAAATATAATAAAATAATTATTCTACCGAATAATTAAATAATAATTTAATAGAGTATTAACCACGTATATGTGGGAACCAATTACTTTGAAAATGAACCAATTAAATTAAAGCTATTTTGATAGTTTTTCACTAGTGAAATTAATAATTGACGATTCCACTCATAAGTAAGTAGAATTTAAAAATAATATTTTTCATAACTTATTGTACTTATTTTAACTACATATAGTACCTAACGTATTAATTATGAAACATAAATATTTGTTTCAAAATTCGTAAAATTAATTGTACTTTACGTGATGGAATCATTGTTAGTGCCACTGTTTTGAGAGATTGCTAATATAATTAAATTATAATTATAAACAGTACAATAGTTCATTTATTTATTATACAACATCAGATAAAGTCCTATTAATAAATTAAATACCTCTTAAACTAGTGGCATTAAAAATGTTTACTTCATGTAAAGTGTAATTCATTTTGCAAATATTGCAAAAATAATTTCTATTTTATAATTAGTACGTTGAGTTTAATATGGGATTAAAATAAGTGCCATAAGTTGTGAAACACCCTGTTTAGTTAGAAAACATTATTGTATTTGTAACTGAAGAAACTAACTTACATGTTTATTTATTTATTTATTTATGTTACGCTGTACAACAGGAACTTAATCCCAATTACAGTACAGGGTCCGCACTCACCGAGCCGCAGTGTAGTAGTTCATATAATTTTTAGCTTGAGTGAGATTCGTATAGCTATGTATGTTGAGTTACAAATTAACTTTTCTACTGCAATTATAGCAACAAATTTATTTTAATTTAATTACAATGATACTAGTAATCAGGGCCGTCTTTACGCCTAGGCAAAATAGGCAAGTGCTGGGCATCAAATTCTGCATCTAAATCGGTATACAGAATTACTTTTACGTGCTCTGTAAAGACAGAAATTAAATATAAAAATGTCGAAAATTACCTTGAAAATATTGATAGCCATGGAATTGAACAAAAAAATAAATAAATGCTTGACGTTTTATCTGTCAAAACATCAACGTTTCACGTTTTATAACATATAAATGTTTTCTCAAACGTCAAACGTTGACATTTTATCTGTCACAACGTCAAACGTTGATGTTTTGACAGATTTCGTAGTCAAATGCTACATTATTTAAGGCGTATAAGTGACTAGCTTATAGCGCCCATTTATATGTTTTGGGGCCCTAAATATTATATTGCCTAGGGCCCAGGAGATGCTTAAGACGGCTCTGTTAGTAATTGGTTACTAGTGACGCCTCGTTCAATTATGCGGAATTACTTAATGAAGAACAACCTACTTAAAAATGAAGTAATTCTTATGAAGCTTACATAAAAAATTGTTCAATAATCAAGACTACATATTCTGAATTAAAAATAAAACTAGTGGCTACTGCTAGTAGCTTGATTTGCATCGAGTTTTGAACGAACATATGTTGTTGAATAAAAATAAATGTATATTTCTAGTTGTTGAAATAGCAGATTGTTACAGCATTGAAATGTAAATGACACAAATATGTTGTATTTTTTGTCATCTGTAATTTTTTTTTAATAAAATGCGGAAATTTTGTTTTGTACATGATTCCAAATTAAAATTTATTATTTATTTATTTATGTTGCGCTGTACAACAGGACCTTAATCCCAATTACAGTACAGGGTCCGCACTCACCGAACCGCAGTGTGATAGTTTATATAATATTTAGCTTCAGTGAGATTCGAACTCGGGATCTCCGAATTCAAATGCTATCCACACCAGCGTACTGACGGACAATTAAATAGAATTGTAAAATCAAAATTACATTTTATGTTCATTTTTACAGGCATGCATTTTATTTTGAATAAATGCAACAACATACAAATATAATGAAATATAAATAAATTTGCCTTTATAGTAAGAGTATGAAGGTTTAAATTCTACTGACTTGATCGTTTAATGAAAATTATAACCATAATTTTGTTCAAAATAATTTGTAATGGATTCAAGAACTGTTATTACGCTGGTCACGTAATAGTTATTTACGTAAAAAGTCAGGAAAGCGTTCAATTATAGGATGAGTAGATAGTTTCATGCCAAGCGATAGTGAGCCTTGAAACAGCTTACGAATCCTGTACGACGCTTTCCTGAAGTGTTACGTATAACATTTTACCTGAAACTTATAAACAAATAATACATATTTTAAATTAATTTAAATTAAAAGAAATATCTGACTTACATATTCAGTCAGTATTTGATGTTGCTAAGTAACTAGACACTCACGTTTGTTTCATTACCTGCTTAGACAGGCAATATGTTATTTTCCTGACTAGGCAAGCAAAGCAAAGCTTTCCTGAGTCTTAAAGCTCAGGCAAATGTTTATTTTCCTGTCAGTTAAATAACTTCTACGCTCGTTACCATTGGAAATATCTTTATCGTGAGTTCTCATTGGAAATGCACGGTAAAGTTATATGTCGATTATACCATGGAAAACGTCAATTTTACTATGACAAATGAAAGCTTAATTTTCAACTTTTCATAGCAATCGTAGAAAAAGAATTTTACGTTTATCAACAATAATTTTAAAAGGTAATAACTATAATTATTATTTTCACTGTTGAGCAATTGTAACTGAAACATCGCCGACTCTAATTTTATAACATAAAAAATAAGGAAATATTATTTCTAAATAGTTAACATCGCAAATTTAACTTTATATACCCTTTCATCCATCATGGGATAGGTGGCTCAGTGGTATCGAGTCGGCCAGTGGATCTTGAGAACCTTGGTACGATCCCCACAGCCGACAAATGATTGTTACCAAATTAAAAATCTACCCCTGTGGCTCCCTCTACACTAACATCTTTAGGGCCGTGATTTGACGACTGGTAAATTAATGAAATATATCACTTACCGAGATCTGCTTCGGAAGTGTGCCATACCCAGCAATGGGTACAGGGCGTGATGATATATTTATTTCTTTTTTTTCTTTTCATCCATTAAATATAAAATAATATTGAATTGAATTATTGACACCAATATTTATTAATTCATTAGATATTATTTATAGCTTTTATATTATTTTACTTAAGCTTCACTTAATTTTTATAAAACAGCGTGCAATTGTTCATTAGTATATATGTGGTGCAAGATATAAGAAATTTAAATAAATAAATATATCATCACGCCTTTTACCCATTACTGGGTGTGGCACTCCACTGTAGCAAATTTCGGTAAGTGATATATTTCATCGCGTGAAATGCAGTTACCAGCCGTTAAATCACGGCCCTCAAAGATATTAGTGAATGGGGAGTCACAGAAATAAATAAATAAATATATCATCACGCTTTTTACCCATCACTGGGTGTGGAACTCTGCCTAAGCAGATCTCGGTAAGTGATATATTTTTTCGCGTGAAGTGCGGTTGCAACAGGGGTAGATTTAATTGTTTGTCGGCTGTGGGGATCGAACCAGGGTTCTTAAGATCCACAGCTCGACTCGATACCACTGAGCCACCTACCCCACATTTAAGAGATTTGTACAATTTTAATAAGAAATTCAAAACTGACAAATTATTTTCGATTAGTTGTAAATATCATCCGTGCGCTAATGATCTCTAACTAGCGGTATCTCCTTAAAAGCGATCAAGGAAGTCATGCAAACACATCAACAATTCAACAATGAGTACCAAGAATAAACCACGCAATATTCATTCATACACAACTATTTATAAATAAAACACACATAATCCTTCATTTCTACTTTGATGATGACAGCGACAGCTCTCACCCTTTAATGTTGGCTAACTTTAGCTCAAGCTCAAGAGCTTTTAACATCGTTTTTTGTTTTGCACAACGTGTCTAGATACTTGATACAAGCAACGTAAGCACGGTATTAGAAGATTATTTTTACGGGGGCTTTTTGTGATAGGTTTGGTTACACCTTGACCACAGTAAATATTTACTGAAGAATAAAAAATGTGTTTTTCTAGTTTAGTTCAACTGTATTCTAAAGAAATTGTTTGTTTTTTTATGTATAATGCAAGTCTGCTTGTCATTATTTATTTATATCGAAGTTTTTTGTTATTTGATTTGTTTATATTTATTGTTTGCAATACAAAACAACCCACAGAAAATATGTAAATTAAAGAGTATATAATTTCTTCTGAATTTCTACAAAATATATCAAATTGAACCAAGGATAATGAATAACCTTGAATAATGAAAATATCTCATCGTCAGTACGGTGGTGTGGATAGCAATATGGAATTCGAATCCGGAGATTCCTAGTTCGAATCTCACTCAAGCTAAAAATTATATAAACTACTACACTGCGGCTCGGTGAGTGTGAACCCTGTACTGTAATTGGGATTAAATTCCTGTTGTACAGCGTAAGATAAATAAATAAATCTCTTCTATTGCTTTGAAAGAAAAACAGCTACAAAATTAAACCAGTAGTCTATTTTCTTTTGTTACACAAGATAATGCCCGTAACTTTAACATGTCAAATCATATTTTAATCCTTTCCTGCTTTCCTTATTATTTTAAAAATGTTGAAAATTAGCTTAAAATAGCCATGGAAACGAAACATAATTGTCAGAAGAAAAAATAATTTTGAATTATTAATTTTTATTTTTAAGATTAATTTTTCAACCCCAATTTCGACCAATAAGAGCGTGGCATTTAACATCACGTGGTACAACTAGGTCTAAATTATATCGATAATTTTTCGATAATTTCCCGGCTAGGTTGCTAGGCGATAAACAATCATTTTTCTGACAGTTGTAACCTATGCGCTATTCAGAATCATCAAAAATAATCAGCCGAATATCCCGAGAGCTTGAAAATTAATCGGGTATTTCCCTCTTGTTTCCCTGCGTAGCAACGAAACAATCGGGAAATACCCGATAATTTTCAAGCTCTCGGGGTATTATATTTGATTATTTCACTTATGTCAATTATACTGACAAATTTTACATAGTTTCATAAACAATTACAGTAACAAATGCCTTGGCAACGGGGGTTTGTCGCGCGGTAAATGCCCAAGACCATTTGTCACCGACAGATCGCCGTTGCCTAGGAGACACAAACACCACATTTTCAAAATAAACAATCAGTTTTCTAAAATGTCAGAAGTGAATCGTTTTGGAGATGCGTGTTTGGCGGCAATTTGTACCGAAATAGAAAATAAGAAATCAGAAAATACAAAAAAGTGTCAAGGTAGTATCTGGAGAATATTTACCTAATTAAAATAATCACATTTAAAATAAATTTTTAATTTAATACAAAAATATAGAGATATCATTCGAGAAATATTCTTCACAAATACCACTCGCGACTCTTATTTTATCAGTAAACTTTTCTTTCAAACATTGTTTACCTTTAAGCAACATCCTTCGAGTCATCTGCTCAGAATAAATCCCTCGAGCTACGCTCTCGTGATTTATTCGAACAGATGACTCTCACGATGTTGCTAGGTAAACAATGTTTTCAAGAAAAGTTTACTGATAAAACTTGAGTCCCTTGTGATATTATATACGAGAATTTCATTTCTTACACTAATTGAGTAATTATCCACCATGTTTTCTTATAATTCACTTAAATTAAAGACAAATAAATAACTACTGACAAATTCATGAAACAAGGAATATTTTTCTGCTGATAGATAAAACGTGAAACCTTTGTTTCATTTTGTTTCATTTCCAAGCCTATCCCTATTTTTAAGCTAATTTTCAACATTTTCGTAACGAATCATACAAATAAGAAATATATTATTATGTATATTGCAAAATAAGGATGTCCTCATAGACTGTTCAAAATATATAAAAAATTGTTATATTGAAAGAAGACAATTTCGAGTGCACTTTCTATTAGAAACCATTTGTTTTTGAAGAAAAACGCGTCCGATTCTGTGAAGACATTAGAATCAGAACTCGATTCGGTTTTATGGGTGTATGAAAGTTTCGAATTTCGAAGGTTATGTTTATTTTGGTCAAATAGTCGAAATGCTGTCTTTGTTGACCTTTGGAAATCAGTTACCAGGCAACGACAATCAATGCCATTGATCGTCCTGTTTTGTTTTTGGTAATAGTCTCTCATATTTAATTAAAATATGCAAATTTGTAAATGGCGCATTTGCAAATTCGTGGTGCAATTTATTGGGAATATAACAAGGTTCTTCAGTCAATCGATTCTTAATTGTTTGAACCCCAGAGACGTCTATATTCTGACAATTTTGTTTCGTTTCCAAGGCTATTTTTAAGCTAATTTACAACATTTTTAAAATAATAAGGGAAGCAAGAAACGATTAAAATATGATTTTACATGTTAAAGTTGCGGACATTATCCTGTGTAACAAAAGAAAATAAACAACCAGTTTTGTAGCTGTTTTTCTGATATCAAAGCAATAGAAGAGATATTTTCATTATTCAAGGTTACTCATTATCCTTGGTATAATTTCATATACCTATTTTATAAAAATTCAGAAGAAATTATACCAGCTGTCTACTTTTTTTCCGAACATAGGAAATTCAATATTAAAATTTTGCTTTGGCGATATCTCTTTACCTATTAATTGTAGAACAAAACTGTACTGAAGAAAAATGTTCAGAATGAAAAACTGCATCCATAGAGTATAAGTTTGTTGTTCAATTGTTTCTTATGACCGAGTTAGAAGCAAAAGAAAATACACACTTTAAAGTAATTATCAGAGTGCCATGAGAAATAAAACAATAATTTGTTTGATGTGTCTGACATTATTTGACATATTGGACAAGAATTGGAAGCTTACTCTAATTTATTTATTCGAGCATTTAATTTAATAATAAAATTAATTATAGCAACTATTATTTTCTTTTTTCTACATAATCTAGACAAATAAATATCTATTATTAAGTTATCTAATTTGATTTATTTCTCATGGCACTCTGATAATTGCTTTAAAGCATGTATTTTCTTTTGCTTCTAACTCGGACATAATAAACAATTGAACAACAAACTTATACTCTATAAATGCAGTTTTTCATTCTGAACATTTTTCTTCAGTACACTTTTGTTCTAAAATTAATAGGTAAAGAGATATCGCTAAATCCAAATTTTAACATTAAATTTCCTATGTTCGGAAAAAAAGAAGATACTCTATATTTTTAAGATATAAAATAAAATCAGATAAATTTATAGACACGAACTCATGTTTGGGATGCAAGTTTTTGCGACAAAAAATTAAAGGGTATATTCTGTACGACGTGCTGATCATGAAACAAAAAGAATTTTTTTTTTAAATCGCAAAACTATTTTCCATGTTTCCCAGTCCAAAATTTTTCGTTGTCACTGCCACTGGGTGGATGATTATGTTGAAGTTATTAATTACATAAAATTCTATTATAAATAACTGCTAATAATTGAATTGTGTAATTATTCTTTCGTAGTTGATACCTACTTCATTGTTTGTGTTTAATAGGAAAGCGAATCCAGTGCAGTACTACAACAAATGTTTTAGGTTAACAACCCTCAATTTTTCGAATTAAAAAAAAATTCTTTTTGTTTCATGATCAGCACGTCGTACAGAATATACCCTTTAATTTTTTGCTCTAAGTTGTGAAACACCCTGTATATATATATATATATATATATATATATATATATATATATATATATATATATATATATATATATATATATATATATATATATTGAAGAAGGGAAAAGCACCTCAGTCATTTTTGCACTATTTCTATCAATTTAATGATCATCATCATGCACCATAATAAACCAATAACCAGGCCCGACGAGACGGGGGGGTAGGGGGGGGTAAAATACCCAGGGCCCGTGGAATTCAAAGGGCCCGGATGTGATGCTATTTTATAAATTGCTTTTAATTTTCTATTATTTCACCAATTTTTTATATTCTTTACTAAAACATGTATAACGAAATGTCTGATACACGTTTTCAACAATTTATTACATTGTATAAAGTACTAAATGACGAAATGCTTGATCAAGGGCCCCAGTTGCAAATTTTAAATAAATTTATACACTATTCAAAAGTACATTATTACATTGTTGCATTTTTGTTTCTTATATTACTACATTGTATACAACACACATAGGCAAAGGCTCTATATATTTGAGCGTAGTGCTGTTTTGGTATCCCCTGCATTTATAGAATATGCAACTAGATATTAGATAGTCATACAGTTAGTATACAATACACATCAGAATTTTTATTTAATTTTATTTATATTGTTATAACTTTATTTAGATATTAATAATTCTTATTGTTGTCATACATATATTTATAAATATATTTTTTTGTATCTTATATTTAATTAATAAATATTCAAAGTTAAAGAAGGCCCGAATTTTTTTTCCCGGGGCCCGCTTTTCCTCTCGGCGCCCCTGCCAATAACTACAGAAGAGTAGCATAGAAGCAGAATAATTTATTTTTTTAATATTTGATGAGCGATGACCCCTAGTACAAGAACAAGGATATATTTATATATCGATCTAGTCTGCAAAATAGTGTTCGTTGGCCAAATTACGAAAAAAATTGATATAATTTGTGTAGCGCACCGGATACACCGATCAAGATTTGAATATCTTCCACATGTTGCACATTTTGTTTGCATAAAACTGTCACCTTGATTAAATTAGGTTATGTACATATTTTAAAATAACCATATGGTGTTTAACCTCTCATATTCACCAATAAGAATAGTCCAAAACCAAAATATATTCTTTCATTTTACATTCCATCCATTAACTTGTATGTTATTACTACTCTCATTTCTGTACAACATACAAACGTTAAAAATAGCAGGTGATTCGTCATGCTATTTATACCCATTTTAATCTTTATGCCAGTTATTAAGTTGTAAAATATAAATCGAATAAAACGATTATTATGAGAGTAGGATTGTGATTGTGTTTGTTGTTGCAGGAGCACAGGGCCGGATTAAGGCCATGTCGCCGGACCATTGGGCCGTCAGCGCGGCCTTGGTGGCGACCAGTGCCTTGGCGCTCATCGCCAACGCGTTACTTCTGCTGGTGTTCTTTCGGAGGAGAGGATTGAGGACTGTTTCTAATAGGTTGGTATTCGAAATAATTTTTATTTAATATTTTTTCATCTTCGTATTACTCCCTTATGTAGCATTTTTTGATGGCCGAGTTACTAACTCTGAGCAATTTAAGATTTAGGTGTTGTCAAATATTTCTGAGTTATTATTAATAAAAGATAATACAAATATCAAACTAAACACTTGTGTAAGTCTCAAAAAATTCAGCCTCCAAGTCAACTTATGAGGTCCTTGTCAGAGGCTGGCCGGCACAGTTAGTAACCATAGACGCGTTTCGCTCTTATTAGAGCTCATCAGTATGGTATAACTAAGACAAGTGTTTAGTTTGATATTTTTATTATTAAACCTAGTTTCACCAATTGAGCATTCAAAGACAGTTAATTTTATCTTTGTTGTTTTATTTAAATTAATAAAAGATATGAAGAATTTAATTTTCTACCACTAATAGTTGAAACAATTGAAGCAAATGTTTAACAGCGAAATGTGTCAAGATCTTTTAAAAGTTCTGTAGTATAATTTACCAAGATTCAAAGTTATTATTGTTATTAAAATAATAGTTATTTATGATATAAGTCTGGTAAATACGTTTTTATTTACAACCGTGCAATATCCGTCAGTACGGTGGTGTGAATAGCAATATGGAATTAGAATCTGGAGATCCCGCGTTCGAATCTCACTCAAGCTAAAAATTATATGAACTACCACACTGCGGCTCGGTGAGTGCGGACCCTGTACTGTAATTGGGATTAAATTCCTGTTGTACAGCGTAACAAATAAATAAATAAATGACTCTTATCGCACACAATTTGATTGTGATAATAGTATATTATGTAACAAGTTTTATAAAACGAGTCACATACTATACTTTTTCTACGATCGCAAATTAAAACAACAATTTTTTAAAAGTTATTTAAAAAGTAAGGTTAAGTTACAATGACAAATGCAGGAAGCTAACTTCATTCCGTGCTTAATATCTCAAGCCGTGACTAAAACGTTCGAAGCCACAGCTTGTCAACATGTGATTAAGATGTTATTTAACGCCACGGAAACCAGTACGTTAAATGACATTTAATTTATGTAATAATAGCGAAAAATGTTTTGAAAGTTTTGATTTAATTTTGCAAAAATTATTGGAAGGGGATTAAAGTATTTAGTATTATTATAAATAATAGCGATTTATAATAATTATTTACGTAAAAAGTCAGGAAAGCGTTCAATTACAGGATGAGTAGATAGTTAGAAACAGCTTACGAATCCTGTACGACGCTTTACTGACGTGTTACGTATAACATTCTACCTGAAACTTATAAACAAATAATACATATTTCAAATTCATTTAAATTAAAAGAAATATTTGACTTACATATTCAGTCAGCATTTTATGTTGCTAAGTAACTAGACACTCACGTTTCTTTCATTACTTGCCTAGGCAGACAATTTGTTATTTTCCTGACTAGGCAGGCAAAGCAAAGCTTTCCTGAGTCATAAAAGTCAGGCAAATGTTTAGGGGTTTTTGAGATCGCCAAAATCTATTTTCGGGGATGAAATTATGAGATTCAACTGAAATAGAGTTTTAAGTTCTAAACTAGTTACTCGGAGGTTTTTGGGGTTACTGAATCTAGTTTCGAGGTTACCCCTGGGTAACCAATGTTGAACGCGTAATATTTTGGTATTATTTAATTTCATTTATGGCGATTCTTGCTTTTACCATCTTTCAGGGGTGGTTTATACCCCTGAAAATCAACTTCCGGAAGAAAAAAGGGGTTCTATTAATGTGCCAAGTTTCATTTAAATCTATGAGTGACAGTTGGGAAGTGTTACCCACCTACCCAATATGTATAAAAGTAAAAAAAAAAACAGAATAAATGATTTTAATAAATGTAGTTATGAGAAATAAGTGTCAAAAATATCATTGGTCAGATTATCAATTAGACAATTTTCACCAATTTAAATCTACCCCTATGGCTTCCCCTCCACTAACATCTTTGGGGGCCGTGATTTGACGGCTGGGAGTTCTCATTGGAAACACATGGTAAAGTTATATTTCGATTATTCCATGGAGAGCGTAATTTTCAACTTTTCATAACAATCGTAGAAAAAATATTTTACGTTTATCAACAATAATAGCTTTGAGCGCCGTGATTTGACGGTTGGTAACCGCACTTCACACGAAGAAATATATCACTTACCAAGATCTGCTTTGGCAGAGAGCCACACTTAGTAATGGGTAAAAGGCGTGATGATATATTTATTTATTTTATTTATACTTATTTATGAATCTTAAATGAATCGCAACTAATAAAAAATATTACGAACAATAGATTCTGTTCTAATGAACTGTTAAAATTATTTTGCTTCGCTGCATAACAGGAACTTAATTCCTATTACGGTACATTCGAACTTAAAGTCATGAACTTTCGATTGCGAACCAATATCTTTATAACAATCTCAAACGGTATTATCATCTCACAATATAAACCGACTGTAAGAATATCTTAGTTACGCCACTGTGACTTTCTTTTCTTCTACCCTCGGGTTTCTAACAAATATCAAGGTCAGGTACGTTCTTCCAACTGATCTGAACAGTTACAAGTAGGTGATTAAAGAGAAATAAAAATCACGTTAGTTTATAGAAAAAAGTTATGTTAATGATGCTGGAATTACAGAAATTTTTCCAGTTGCATTTGAGATTGCTTGGTAATATTCCGCTACGATAATTATTAATAGTGCGTGCGTGCGGTTGACGTGCAACTGTTTGCGTAAATCGGGAGGAAGCCAATCAGAACGCAATGAGGAGATTAATGCAAAATGATGTTCATTTAAAGCATATTTATGAAAGTGAGTTTAAATTAATTAATTTCATTTGAGGTACAGGATACCGTCGTAAATAATAAAAAAAGAAAAAGTACAACGGAAATGTATAAATTATTGTTAATGCACGAAACTTTAATGACATATATAATTTGATATACTCATTATAGAACAAAAATATTTTATCTACTCTTATTAAATAATGTATTCATTACTTATGAAATTTATGATAAGTAATACTAACCATTATTGACAGTGTTAAGTAATAATTCATTACTCAACACTTCACGACGAATCACACGTCTGAATTTTCATTACTTAACACTTTAATAGCCAATCAAAAAATAACGATAATTGCCGCGCGTTAAGTATGCTATGAAACAGTGAAGCGCGCTATTGTTAATTATCTGTCAAAATTAGTTTAAATCGTTTTTGTTCACAATAATACTGTAATTTGTGTGATTATACATGTGAGTTATGGATTCTGAAAGCGAAATTTACTGCCCGAAAAAAAAAAAAGTATGAACAAGTTTATAAAGCTTTTATGGATTGTTCTTATAGTATATTTTGGCGAATTTTCTGATAAATATAAATCATCGTCATTATGGGCTACTTATTTATAATAATATGTATTAAATAAAAATAAAAACAAAAAATTTAAGCAATCTGACTTATTCATAATGTAACATAAAAAAAATAATTGTAAAATCTTATTACATAATAACATATAGTCGTAGATAAAGTATAGTATTCTATTCGTAAGTAATAGCTATTACTCAAGAGAATGATTTACAACACTCACCTTCGGTTCGTGTTGCAAACTTCATTCTCTTGAGTAATAGCTTATATTACTTACTCAATGAATAATATACTATTTTTTGAAATTCGCAAAAATTAGGGTATTTCATACCTAGCGAATATTTTTAGTGTCACTAGTTTTGCGCCGCTTCTCCATACACTAACAGCATATCCACTAATTCACTGTTGCTATACATTTTTCTCAAATTTCTCCCACAACAACTTACCCTTTCAATACCGTATACGAAATCAGACTAGCTACTCAAATAAAAATATGGCATTACACCAGGTACCTACATAATAACTAATTAATAAATTATTATTTCTAGGCAGTGATTATAGTTTTATTTCATTAGTAACCTAATTATAAATAATTAAATGTACTATTAAACCAATGACACTAAACATGTTCCCTAGGAATAAAATACACTATTTTTTGCGAATTTCAAAATTCTTTTTGTTCTATAATCAGTATATATTTCGTGCAGAGGTATAGAAACACCCTGTATAGCGATTCAATAACTCAATGTTAACCAAATGAAAAAAAAATTGAAACATATTCTGAACGAATAATTAAAATAAATAAATATATCATCACGCCTTTTACCCATTACTGGGTGTGGTACTCTGCCAGAGCAGATCTCGGTAAGTGATATATTTCTTCTCGTGAATTGTGGTTACCAGTCGTCAAATCACGGCCCTCAAAGATGTTAGTGGAAGGGAAGCCACAGAGGTAGATTTAAATTGGTGAAAATTGTTTGTCGGCTGTGGAGATCGAACCAGGGTTCTCAAGATCCACAGGCCGACTCGATACCACTGAGCCACCTACCCCATAATAGCAACATGTATCAAGTAATTAAAATTGATAATAAAAAACAATTTTTAAATGTCAAATTGACACGAAAAAAAATCCACTTATTAATTTTGCTTAGAAAAATATAGTAATGAAATATTTCCAACATATTTTTGTTTTACTATCATAACTATGCTTAATAGAATGTTTCTATTGGCATTTTCTCATAAAACAAATTTTGAACAATATCTCAAAAACTAAGAAATATATGCATTTCGGGAGTTAACCATTGCATTGTATCGAAATTTTCGTTATAATATTAGTACAAAAGAATTTTTAAACAAATAGTCTGAAATCGCAAAAAACTCGAAAAAAATAGCTAAAATTAACTAAAAATGTACTTATACGTAGTTAATTCGAACACGATAAATGTACTGCCGTTGAGCACATCATCATATTGGCTGGTAGCACAAGCTCTGTTTTTGCCTGTTTTAAGAGCAGTGTTTTTATGTGTTTTAGCTATCTCATGTTAAAACCGTGCTCTTAGAACACCCAAAAACAGAGCTTGTGCTACCAGCCATTATGTTTAATTTTTAAGATATAAATTCCGAAATGTTTATTGTTTACCAAATTTTACTTATTTCAGATTTTGTACTTTCCTGAGGCAATTCGAGCCTTTAAGAATATTTCTAAAAAATTTAATCGTTCAAAATATGCTTATTGGGTACGAGAAATCCAATGCCTTTTAGTTTCAATTAAATCGAGACTCTTGTAACATTCGCTCGAGACCGATGCGAGATACAGTAAATTTCATGCAAGAGTAAAATCAATATTGTTGAACAAACAAACAAATTAGAAATCATTTTAGCACGACACAAAAAACAATCTGCATACTTTGAATTATTAAGTGACCCCTCTTGTCAACGTCCTTATCACAATGAATGCCAAACAATCGTACCGTCATTATCCATATTTACCATTTCCCGTTTACGGAATCGGATGACACATGTCGTATATGTTGAAACGTGCAAATTATCCATTCTAACGGACATATCGGTTACACAACTGTTATTAACTGCTTCGCTAATCGCCGATTGTTCTTTTGAACCCGGAACCTAACCGGAACGAACTTCAACTTCACCTTGAGACTATCACTGGGTTAGAAATAATAGGGACTAAGTCTTTTGTGGACCATGGCCAAATGATTTCAGATTTAAAGAAACTCTATTCTGTATCATGGGGTAGGTGGCTTAGTGGTATCGAGTCGGACTGTGGATCTTGAGAAGCCTGGTTTGAATCCCACAGCCGACAAACCAAACCAAATAAAATCTACCCCTGTGGCTCCTCCTCCACTAACATCTTTAGAGACCGTGATTTTACGGATGGTAACCGCATTTCACGCTAAGAAATATATCATTTACCGAGATCTGCTTATGGCAGAGTGTCACATCCAGTAATGAGTAAAATGCGTTCTTTATTCACTTTATGAGGTTATATTTTGTTTCTCAGTGTTATTTTTTATTTAATTCTACGTTTACTTTTGTTTGTACAGTTTTATTTTAATATCGGTAATTAAATTCCTTTTATGCGTTTAAATTTAATTCTACGTTTACTTTTATGTGTTTAGTTTCATTTTTTATACTGCAAATTTAATTAATTTATCGGGTTTAATTGTATAGTTATTAATATAAAAACTAAACTTATATTAACAATTAAAATTACAAAAATGTACAAAATAAATTAAAATTAATAAGTATGACTAATAAAACTGTAAAAACTAAACAAATATAAGAAAAAACAAAGTTAATATTAAAGACAAATAAAATAAACAAAATATATCATCACATTACCTATTACTGAATGTGGCACTCCACCGTGGCAGATCTCGATATTGATATATATCTTCACGTGAAGTGCAGGTACCAGCCGTCAAATCTCGATCCCAAAGATATTAGGAGATGAGGAGCCATAGGGGTAGTTTTAAAGTAATGAAAATTCACAGGCCGACTCGATACCACTGAGCCACCTATCCCATATATTAAAGACAATAATTGAATAAAAGAAATGAAGTAGCATTTAAAAACACGTGTACATTGTTTCAAATATAGTTGCCAACCTAACATTTTAAAACTTTTATACACCAAAATCACTAAGAAAGAAGCACTAATTATTCTCATGTCATTTTACTGTTTGTTAGGGATCTTATTCTCTGCTGGCACAGTTCTTCGTCACCAGCTCCTTCATGTGAACTTTGTTCTAGGTGAAGAAGTGAGTTATACCATACTGATGAGCTCTAATAAGAGCGAAACGCGTCTATGGTTACTAACTATGCTGGCCAGCCTCTGACGATGCCCTCATAAGGTGACTTGGAGGCTGAATTTCGTGAGACTTAGACAAGTGTTTAGTCTTATATTTTATTATTAAAGCTAGTTTCACCAAGTGAGCATTCAAAGACAATTAATTTTGAATTTGTTGTTTTTTATTTAAATTGCTATTTCGTAGCTTTTGCTTTTTTCGGTAGATGGCATTGCTGGTTCGACAGAACTTCTCATGTTATTTTACTGTTTTTTAGAGATCTTATTCTCTGCTGGCACAGTTCTTCATCACCAGCTTCTTCACGTGAACTTTGTTCTAGGTGAAGAAGTGAGTTATACCATACTGATGAGCTCTAATAAGAATGAAACGCGTCTATGGTTATTAACTGTGCTGGCCAGCCTCTGACAATGCCCTCATAAGTTGACTTGGAGGCTGAATTTCGTGAGACTTAGACAAGTGTTTAGTTTGATATTTTATTATTAAAGCTAGTTTCACCAAGTGAGCATTCAAAGACAATTAATTTTGTCTTTGTTGTTTTATTTACTAATTATTCTATAATATAGAAACTGATTGCTTATGGTCATAATTGAGGTGGCTCAGTGGTATCGAGTCGGCCTGTGGATCTTGAGAACCCTGGTTTCGATTCCCACAGCCGACAAACAATTTTCACCAATTAAAAAAATCTACCCCTGTGGCTCCTCCATCACTAATATCTTTGGAGGCCGTGATTTGACGGCTGGTAACCGCACTTCACGCGAAAAAATATATCACTTACTGAGAACTATTATGGCAGAGTGCCACACTCAGTAATGGGTAAAAGGCGTGATGATATATTTATTTATATTTATTTATTTATAATAGAGCTCTTGGCTCATTTTATAGAATAGTATGTGTGCCTGGAGTTTCGACATACGGCGGCAAGTTTCATCGTCTAGCTCTAGTTGACGAATAGGAAGATACAGAACTATGTGTGCGTTACAATGTAACGGAGTGAACATTACTTACAGACCGGAAATTTTGAAACACTTTAGTTTTCTAGTGTTAGATAACAATTAAATTAAAACTGACTTCAGTAGAAATATGATTCAGGGTTTTGGTTTTGTAACTAGAAAGTGATTGCGAATTAAATTCGGACAATTAATGCTAATAAACTCAATTTATTGATGAAGCAATTCCAAATAAGTTTCAGACTTTGAAATGAAATATTTTTAATTTGATTTAGCCGAAAATATTATGTTACAATAAATTCGTTCTGTCAACTGTCAATATGACAAGTTTCTGTTTTGTTTGTATCCCTGGCAACTATTGAAGCAGACCCGCACTTTATCTTTTTTTGCGCGTTGCCATTGAAGACACAAGACGAAGATATTTTTTCTACGATTGCTATGAAAAGTTGACAATTACACTCTCATTTGTCATCGTAAAGTTGACGTTTTCAGTGGAACAATCGAAAAATGTTAAATTCTTATTTCAATAGTTACCAGATATACAAACAAAACACAGAAACTTGTCATATTGACAGTTGACAGAACGAATTTATTTTCAGTACGTATACGTTTTTTAATAATTTAAGATGCAATCGTAGAAAAAATAATGTGTGTATCACGAGCGTAAAGTGTCTTTGTTCCTCTTACACTATTGCAGCTCTCGCCGTCGGCGTGTTCGAGTAACAAAGAATCTCTTTACGCTCTTAATACACAAATAACTATTTCGATTGTTCCACAGAAAACGTCAACTTTACGATGACAAATGAGAGCGTAGTTATCAACTTTTCATAGCAATCGTAGAATAAATATTTAGTTTCTTTAAAACTCCTTTCTCCGTTGACAGAATCACACATTCAGAAAATTTTACATTATAATTCCCCTCTCCTCCCAAGAAAATTGCGTTCCTAGGCACTTGGCATTCTCAGAAATGCTACATTCAATAATGGGTAAAAATGTAATAAATAACTATCTGGAATTGAATACAGGATCATTCAAGACAAAAGATAACGCTGTAATACTCTTTTCTAATTTACAAGTATACGATTAAAATCATAGGGTAGGTGGCTCAGTGGTATCGAGTCGGCCTGTGGATCTTGAGAACCCTGGTTCTATCCCCACAGCCAACAAACAATTTTCATCAATTTAAATCTACCCCTGTGACTCCCCCTCAACTCACATCTTTGGGGGGCGTGATTTGACGGCTGCTAACCGCACTTCACGCGAAAAAATATGAGTGCCACGCCCAGTAATGAGTAAAAAAAATTTGTTAAAGATTTTTAATTTTATGGCGTTTCAGTAAAAAGTACAATTATAGTTATTAATGGGGTAGGTGGCTCAGTGGTATCGAGTCGGCCTGTGGATCTTAAGAACCCTGGTTCGATCCCCACAGTCGACAAACAATTTTCTCCAAATTAAATCTACCACTGTGATTCCCCCTCAACTAACATCTTTGGGGGACATGATATCAAGGCTGGTAACCGCATGTCACGCGAAGAAATATATCACGTACCGAGATCTGTTTCGGTAGAGTGTCACACCCAGTAATGGTTAAAAATCGTGATGATATATTTATTTATTTACGATTGAAATCATTTATAACATTTCATCATTATTATTCATAACATAAAATATAAACTAAACACTTGGCTAGGTCTCACAAAATTCAGCCTCCAAGTCACCTTATGAGGGCATCGTCAAAGGCTGGCCAGCACAGTTAGTAACCATAGACGCGTTTCGCTCTTATTAGAGCTCATCAGTAAAGCCCGGATTTTTAGGCAATTGCCTAGATTCAAATTTTAATATACTTCAGGCAATTTCGTTTTTCTATACATAGGTAATATGTTTACGTGTAATGGAAGGGTTTTTTTCGTGCCTTAGAGCCTATTTTTTCTATATTTTGGTTATTGTGCCTATTTTACCTTATACAGCCTATTTTGCCTATTTTTGTTACCTATTCTAACTTTTATTGAGCAGACAACGTTTATCATCTACTTCGTTCACTAATTCAGCACTCGACATAGTGTTTCAACCTAACCTATAATATTTAAAGTACTTAGTTTAATCAAGTTTTTGTGTGTGAATTTAAAATGCCGAAAGAAAAAACGTTTTTTAGTCAAAATTTTACGTGGTAATTCAATTGTGTCTTTGCCATTAATCAATGGAGCTGAGGTAACTTTAGACGATATGGCTAAATATAAGAACGCTCCTGTCACATTTTGTGATGTCGAACGAATTTTTCAACTTACAAGCAAGTTCTGACAGACCGAAGACAGTCCTTTTCCGAGAGCAATTGCTCGTAATATTTTGTGAATTAAAGTATAGTACATAATTTGAATTTGCATAATAGTTAATAAAATGAGAACCCTACATTATTATTTTTCAGATTGCGTTAATTTTTGTTTAAAATGATTATTTTTTTCTAACGAAGAGTAGATACGAGTATCAATATTAGAAAAAGGATTCGTTTATTTTTTTAAAACAAATTATTTACATTTAGGCTGCCTAAAATCCCGCCTATTTTAGAGTAATTACCGGCCTATATGCCTGCTTATTTGGGTGTTTTTAAGAGCCTAAATATCCGGGCTTTACTCATCAGTATGAGACTTAGCCAAGTGTTTAGTTTATATTTTATTAAACCTAGTTTCACCAAGTGTATAGATGACAATTAATTTTGTCTTTGTTGTTGTTTAAATCATAACAGCCCATTGTTTACAATTTAAAATGATAATAGAGTATGACAAGGATGGTCTGTAGATACGAGACATATATTAGCATTGTTGATAACATGTTTTCCTGTAAACAACTGATCAATACTTTAGGAAGGATATTTCAGAAGCCAAATAACAATACAAGTCTATGTTAAGGTGAAACCGCCATTCTGAATTGTGTTTTTATTTTTAGCTTCAAAACACTGCCATTGTTTTTTATGATTTGACGAAAATAAATGAGAACGATCTGACAAAATACGAGTGGTAATTTGGCAAAGAAATTTATGGTTATATTAAATTCTAGATTCACACAAATGTTTCATCTCAAACTGTTTTAAAAATACTAGGGAATTTTTAGCTTATTTCACTAAATCCACGCGTGAACCTGGGGTGATATTTATATTATTTCTAAATATAACTTTTATATTTTTATTTTCCAAGTACTTAGTGTTCTAGGTATATACTCGTAAGTAACAATACAGATTTATAGTTAAGTAATTAGTTAAATACGCTTGATATCAGGCTATTAAATATAATAATAGGTGCGTGTAAGTAATTATTGTTTATCTTTGTAACAAGTTATTTATTTACTCATTATAATGTGGAAATTTCAGCGTGTGATTTAGTCATTAATAAGATATATAAACGGTGTGCAAAAAAACAATGTTTATCATTTAGAAATGATTTTGATAAAATTTTCCATGTTTTTTATGTCTGTTTACCGACAGTTGTTCAATTTCTTTTGCAATTATGTGTTTTTTTATTATCTTATTTAACTTTTATTTAGATGTTGTTAGGTTTTTGTAAAGTTGCAACTAGTTTTAAAGTAATTTATCCAAATAACGAATAATAATAATAATAATGGGGTAGGTGGCTCAGTGTGGATCTTGAGAACCCTGGTTCGATCCTCACAGCCGACAAACAATTCTCACCAAATTAAATCTACCACTGTGGGTCTCCCTTCACTTATATCTTTGGGGGCCGTGATTTGACGGCTGGTAACTGCACTGCACGCGAAGAAATATATCACTTACGGAGATTTGCTCTGGCAGAGTACCACACCCAGTGATGGGTAAAAGACGTGATGATGATATTTATTTATTTACGAATAATACTGTTTTTTTATTAAAATTAAAATTTGCGAAACTAGACAAATATTGTTGAATAAGTTTAAGCTTGTCTTTAACTTTGTCTAATGCTATTTTTTGTTTTTTAAATTAAAAATCATAAAAAGGAAACCAAGTAACTATAATAATATATTAAACATTCCCCATTTTTTAATTCTAGCGCCATCAGAAATAAAAAAAAGCTTCCCCAGTAAACTCTACTTAATTTTTGACAATCTATTCGAATCTGCAATAAAAAATGGGGGTTCCTATTTAATATTACAAAGCTGCGCCCATTCCTGTCCTCTGGAGGGTGGGGGAGGGAATTTTAACAAAATCGGATGTCCTCTTCTGAATCATGAAACTTTTGATTCGAGACATTTTGATTATCAGATGTATATTTTTGAATTATTCGCGGTGGTTCATTTAAATGAAACAACCACTAATATCTTTGGGGGCCGTGATGTGAGGGCTGGTAACCGCACTTCACGCGAAAAAATATATCACTTACCGAGATCTGCTTAGGCAGAGTGCCACACCCAGTAATGGGTAAAAGGCGTGAAGATATATTTATTTATTTATATTTAACCAGTATATAGGTGAAGGTGGCTAAGTTTAAGAACCCGGGTTCGAGTCCCACAACCTACATTCAATTTTCACCACATTAAAATTGTTGCTCCTCCACTAATATCTTCAGGAGAGGGTGCATGATTTGACGGCTGGTAATGGCACTTTACGCGTACAAATATATTACTACTACGGTAGAGTGCTACACCCAATTATGGGTAAAAGACGTGATGATATATTTATTTTTATTTTATATATCTATATGCGTTTTTCTATGAATTCCTTTACTAATTTAACTTTATTTATTTCCAGATTCGTGATCAACCTGCTGGTAACCAACCTCCTCTCCAGCGTGGTTTTAATCCCTCTCCTCCTGGTGGACCAAGAACTCCAGCCACCTGATCCAACCATCACCACCCCGGGTCAGCTCATCCTTCAGGATACCAACTCTTCCTCCCGGTTAGAAATCGACAACATCCAAGTCCATGACTTCGAAACCGAACAACCCTTGAAATCCACCACAGTCGCTCCAAGAATACGACACCAGGAGCACTACCTCAGAACGAGGAACGTCACCCAGGAAGAACGTTTTAATGTCACAACTGGAAGTGGAAATCATTCAACGGATGACGTAGCCATAACGTTTTTGTGTTACCTCTCGGGAGGAAGTACTAGTTTAGTTTGTACTGCGTCTATTTTGAGTATTTTACTCATTGCGATTGATCAATATTTCGCTGTGACTCACCCATTGAGATATCATACTTTTATTGATAAATTTAAGTCATGGGTATTACTTGTTTCAACTTGGTTGATATCGTTACTGTTTGGGATACTTGGATCGTTTGTGCATACGGATTCTAGTGTGTGGAACTTTTGTATAAGAACTAGAAAAGAAACTAACTTTCAATTCGGATATAATATTTTCTATGCGTTTACGTACTTATTTCTAGTGATACTAGTCCCTTTCGTAGTAATTTGTGTGATATATGGCTGTATATATTGTGCTGCTCATCGAAATAGTGAACGCATGAGAAAATCTAATTCAGGGAGCAGTAATACCAACTTGGACGTTTATATTCAAATCCCTTTAGACGATAATAAACTCAAAGTGAAAGTAAATAGTAGCGACAATGTAAACATAGCTGATCAATCGAAGGATTTGCCACGTTTACCCAAAGTTAAAAGTGCGCCAAATTTCGCTAATTTAGAAAAGAGTAGACTTGGTTGCAACCTCCCTACCGAAGGTATAATTCCAGGAAAGGTTTGCCACGCTAGTAGTCTTCGATCAAATGCAAGTTTTATCAATTCGCTAAAAACGAAGATATCCAATGCTTCGTTGTTCCGATATCGAGAAGAAACCCGGGCAGCTAAAATAAGTATTCTAGTCATATTCATGGTGCTGGTCTGTTACGTACCATTCGGTCTAGCATTAGTATTAAACTCTGGACTTACTGAAGGTACTATCGGAGTTCAATTAGGTACGGTAGCTTTATCCTTATTAGTATCAGCAACGTTATTATCTCCGTTTTTGTTTGCGTATCGCAACAGACGTATCAGAAGAGAGCTACGTCGAGTGTTAGGTTTAATACCGCGCAAGGAACGTTGCCATGCTAGCAGTGTATACCGGGCTAGAGAAATGAAGGAGCTGACAGCTCGTGAGCCCTTTCTTCCACCAGTGCACCACCCTCCGGGGCCTGTCCCGGAAGTCGTGGTCACGTGTAAGCCAGACCATGACAAGAAAAGCATTTTGAAAAGGGTATGTAGTAAAGGAAAGACCTGGGGTGCCGCGAAAAGATGTAACTTTATTTCGGTGCCGGAGTGTTTGAGTGCCGAGTGTAGATGCTCGTTTTCTAGTGCGAGTACTCAGGTTTCTTCTGAGGAGTATAGCATTAATTGATCTTCTACCTCATGCCATATACATACCCAAACCCTCTCTCTTTGTGATAATAGTTAAGGTATAGATTAGAAGTCCGCGGTAGTTGTTACAAAAGTTATTTAAATAATAACATATTACATACATATTGCAAAAAGTGAAGTCGGCTTAATCGGATCGCGTATCTAAAGCTACATTCACAGCTCTTAATATATATAGTCACTATGTTTATTTTTGTCTGTTGACATAAACATTGTTTTTCTTGTTTGTTTATTCACATACGTGTATACAAAATTATATTATATTAGTAATCAGTTATAATTTGTTTGTATAGTTTACTAATATTTTTAGTTAGATGTATAATTGAAGAAATAAATCCAAAATAAACTAGTATTTTACGTTAAAAGTACGCCAAACAAAGACAAAGACAAAACTTGTATGTCTTATGTTATTCTTATGCTTAAAATAAAAACTGAAATTGAAGTTGAGAATAATAATAATAATAATTTTTTTCCAACAAAATCATTACAGTTATATTTGAAAAGAGTATAAAGATGTTGTTATAAACATGCATAAAATACATTGAAATAACGAAAAAGATTTTACATTTTATAAAAATACTTGTAATAATTAATCAATCGTCTATGAAGAACAGTTAACATATGATTTATATATATATATATATATATATATATATATATATATATATATATATATATGGGGTAGGTGGCTCAATGGAATCGAGTAGGCCTGTGGATCTTAAGAATCCTAGCTTGATCCCCACAGCCGACGAACAATTTTCACCAAATTAAATCTATCCCTGTGGCTCCCTCTACACTAACATCCTTGCGGGCCGTGATTTGATGGCTGATAACCACATTTCACGCGAAGAAATATATCACTTACCGAGATCTGCTCCGGCAGAGTGCCACACCCAGTAATGGGTAAAAGGCGTGATGATATATTTATTTATTTATATAATATTTCAAGGTTATGACGAACAACAAAAATTGTGACTATGTTAAGAGCTGTGAATATTTATTTTTTTCCAATAAGGGTTGTCCAAAATTTGCGATGATTTAATTTGTTATTAAAGTACTGTAATTTTTGCAGATAGACAAGAGATGTATGTGAGTAAATTAATGAGAATATTGTACTTAATTTAATATTTTTTACAACTGTCAAAAATGTTCACTGTTTTCATTAATATCAATATGCGAAGTACATGATTTTTTCGTCATTTACATTACCATGCCAAAGCATATTTTTCACCTTACTGCCAAAAATGAGTATTTCGCCCACGTTCCCAAATTATTATTTATTTCACGTTCCATTGGTTGCAACACATCAATAGTATTAAATTCATATTATTTTTGATTTTTTTCCTTCAATTTACTTGAATAAATCAATAATTATTGTATTATTCTTTTTTGACAGTTGTAGAATAAAATATTGTTAGTATTTCGTGGACAAAATTTTAGTTTTTTGGCGCGTTTGAATGACATTTTTATCTCGACCTACGGTAAGAGGAATAAAGACACTTTACGCTCGTGATACACACATAATTTTTTCTACGATTGCATCTTAATATTATTAAAAACGTACACGTACTGAAAATAAATTCTTTCCGTCAACTGTCAATATGACAAGTTTCTGTTTTGTTTGTATCCTTGGTAACTATTGAAATAAGCGCGCATTTCATATATATTCCGCGCGTTGCCTTCGGAAACGAGCACCAAAGTTATTTTTCGATTGTTCCACAGAAAACGTCAACTTTACTACTAAATAAGACTATAATTGTCAACTTTTCATAGCAATCATAGAAAAATATTTTTATTCTTCACTTAACATTTCTTCTTTTAAATACCTATCAGATTCAAATAGACTGAATTCACTTTTTGTAATCTTCATCTAACATACAATCAAATAAAACATAATTTTTGTGATAAAAATAAGGTATTAGTTGCGACGCGGACTTTCCATCTATTAGATTAGTAGGTTTCGTCTTACGAATTGACATTGAGGACTAGATATGAAAACTCTGGTGAAGACTTAGAAAAAGAGATTAGAATAAAACAGAAATTATGTATTTAAACGAAACTTAAATCACTCAGAATTAAACGATCAATGTTTTCACCATTTGATAAAACTTTTCTATAACAAATACATAAATGTGACTTCACTTTATATAATTTATAATGCCCTAATGGCACACTGGTCGAAGAGCATCGAGGAGCTCTTCGATGAAACAACAGAACGCACCCGGCATCTAGGAAAAATAGAGGCTCCTCTATTTCTATCGAAGAGCTCATCGATGAAACGAACGTATCTCATTTCACTTGTATCTTTTGTGTCTCATTTCACGTTAGCATATTTTTGAAATTTAGTTTTTCTTTCTCAACTTTAGAAGCTTTTATTTTTCGTCAATGACGGGTGCGTTCTGTTGTTTCATCGAAGAGCTCTTCGACCAGTGTGCCATAGGCGTAAGAAACATTTCTTATTTTGTAATTCATTTTAATATGACTTTTGTAGTTTTGAAAATTAAACTCTTGTCATTACAATGCAAGTTTTCAACATGATTATAATAATAATTAAAATGTAAATTATTATAAATATATATTTTATTGTAGATTCATTGGCTGGTAGCACAAGCTCTGTTTTTGCCTGTTTTAAAAGCAGTGTATTTGAGTGTTTTAGCTATTTCTAACATGTTAAAACCGTGCTCTTAGAACACCCAAAAACAAAAGCTAGTGTATTTATATTTGACAGTCTTCACTCTAGTGAAAAGAATGATCGACTGGCACATTTAAATTTCAACATACATCAAATTCAATGAAGCATCGTCGTCATTTTATAAAATGAAGTAAACATTGATCGCGTGAAATAAATTAAATCTGTGGCCAATTTAAACCTAGGAACGAAAGAACAAACGAATTATTATTTTCTTGTGTTATACAGGGTGATTCTGGGAAGACGAACCCCCACTTAACTTTTTTATTATAAGAACTAGAATAATTTTTATCATATGGAAGTTTTAGTATATTAATATACTATTTTATGACATATATAGAAATTTTTTATAAAATCAGGTTTACATGATACGACTATCAACTTTTATTTTTCAAATGGGAACCTAGAATTATTTTATTAAAATGATAACCGCCATTTTTTTTTCTTTTCAACGATGTATTACTTGTTATAAATGTATATGAAAAAAATCGAGATAAATAAGATAATTGAGAAATGGCAGACATATTAGGTATTATTAGTATTCTAGGTGGCTGTGCGAAATTAAACAAAATGTAACAATGTAAAATGAATGACAAAACACGTGAAACAAGTAACAAATAAATATCTGCATTGTTGTCATTAATTTTGCCTTGTTACATTTTGTTTAATTTCTCATAGAATAGTTTCGCTATTAACTTATTTATCTCGAATTTTTTCATATACATTTATGACAAGTAATACATCGTTGAAAAGAGAAAAAAATGGCGGCTTTTATTTTAATAAAATAATTCTAGGTTCCCATTTGAAAAATAAAAGTTGATAGTCGTATCATGTAAACCTGACTTTATAACAAATTTCTATATATGTCATAAAATAGTATATTTAATATATTAAAACTTCCATATGAAGAAAATTGTTCTATTTCTTATAATAAAAAAGTTAAGCGGGGGTTCGTCTTCCCAAACTTACCCTGTATAGAAAATGAAAATGACTGAAATAAATAAAATAAGATTTGTCTTTTCACTCTACATACAATATTGCAAATTGACTATATGTATTCAAATAAAAAAATTGATAAACCTTTAAAAAAACAAATATTTATATCTATTATTTCATGCAAATATATAAATTTGAATAAGAATTTATTTATAATCGACATTTCTGTGTTGTATTTACAGTAAAACAACAATATTTTAATAAAAAATTATATAGTATGTTATGCATCAAGGGAGGGAAACAAGCGATTATTCCCTTTTGTGAAGTTGGCAAACCTCGACTTCAGCTCGAGCCTTCGGCCCTCGCTTACGTCTCGGATTGCCATCTTCACACAAGGGATAATCGTGCCCTCCCGTGAAGTATATTATACTTTTCGTAACAATTGTACAAAAATGACTGACTTATCGGGACAAATGTCAAATATGGGTTGCGTAACTAGTTACCTAGGAAATAATCGTAGTATCTAGGGAGAGAAACATCTCTATAGGGAGAGAAATATGCTACCTAGGGAGAGAAACATTATGTTTCATTATGTTTCTCTCCCTCGGGGAGAAAAGCAGTGTTTCTTTCTCTAAAATTAGGGAATAAGAACGTGTTTCTTGTGCATGTGTTACGAAAAAGTATAAATAAACTGCAAAGTTACAGTTATAGATCAGTTCTTTAAATTTTGTAATTCGTTAATATGCTACATATTATTGCACGAATTTATTCAAATATTTGTATCTTCATTTCAAAACTCGATGTATATATATAACTGTGTACGTATTAATTTAAATGTATAAGACTTACTGTAGTTATAGTACGACCAAGCAACTAAAACCCTAATGAAATAAAGTATGTATAGTCCGTCCAAGGAACTATGTATTTATAACTTATTAATAATTCTCTCTAAATTTCTTGGACTGACTGTACGAGAAACAAGCTTTAAACTATAACTCTTATATTTATGAATTAATTTTAGTTTACCATTTTGTGAGTTTATGTTGCTTGGTCATATTCTATTTAAGCCAATGTTGTACAAAGAATCAAAGATTATATAATAATAAATGTACGTAATTAGGATAGATGCATGTATTAAACTTCGGTATAGTACTTCAACTGTGAATATAATTTGTTGTTTAGGTGTAAAATATTGTAAAATGAATTAACCAATTTAACATCAACAATATTCAGTGAATACATGTGATTTTTATATAAAATTAACCAAGTCTATTTTTTCAAATCCTTATATTTCCTATTGTTTCAAATTTCAGAGTACCTTCAATGTTGCCATTTTGTTATATTAATTGCTTTCGTTAGTTACCAAGCAACCACGATCTCGTTTAATATAGACTAAAGATGTAGTTCTAGCTATGAACATATACTATTTTCATTTTCAACCGGAGGGATCGGCATAAAACGATTAAACGTTCCTGTCCCATATAACTACAATGAAATCTATTAGTGCGGCTACCACAAATAGTTTAACGATGGTCACAACAGGTAATTTTTTAAGGGTCGTATTCAACCTAAAATTATTCTTGTGTTTTCCTATGATTGACCATTTAAAAATACTGGCGAATGGGGCTGTACAACCCTTTGCGAACCTTGTGAAACCAATTATAACGGGTCATATCTTGAGTTCCTTTGTAAACGTAATTGCGCTGCATTTAATCGTTTTATGCCGATCCCTCCAGTTTAACATGAAAATAGTTTACCTAGGAATGTTATGAGTATCATTACAGCCGCAGATGTCAGTTTAAAGACATCTAAGGCCTGTTATGTCTCATAACATCCGTGGTTTGTTCAATAGTTTAGCGGTTTTAAAATATAAACACGTTAACGTCATTAATAAATATTATTTTTTGAAATTCTTTTATGAATAACGTCATTGTCATCATTTTAGAAGGTGATCAAGTAAGTCTGTGGTCTGTATGTTTTTATTTAACGCCATGGTTACAATTGTTTTGTATCATATTTATAAATATTTTTTTTATTTAAACGTCATAACGTGGTCATCTCTAATTTGAAAGACTGTACAATTAATATATATTATGTATGATAAACAGGAGAAGTAATCTTTGTATTATTGTTGTTTTGAGTTTCGTTTGTATGAATAGTGTTATATTATCATTGTGTTTTATTTTTATTTTCTTGACTGTTTTGACAAGTCAGTATATTACAGTACAGAACACAGTTATTAAATTAATTGAATTTAATTGTAATTAATACAAATTTTGAATGTACTTAACTGAGAAAACAGTACAAATAAACTAAAATGAACAAAAAAAATTGATATTTGTTATCTGCAAAGTGTTGTTTTTCCAATAGCAACCGTCTGAAAAGAGTTTTAGTTACTTTCTGTCACCAAATGATGTTACAATAGTCTACTTAAAAAAAGGTAAAAGTCAATAAAATAAAATATAATATTTCACAATTTTTTCGTTTAAAAACTCGCTTAAAAATGTAAACAATTCGATCATAAAAACTTATGCGGAAAATAGTTTTTCTACACGAGTAGGCGGTAATAAATTCAATTTTTCGAAAACGGTCAACTATCAACACGCGAAATGAGTGTTTTTTGTCTACAGAACGCAAAAGACTTTTGCATGCAGGATGCAAAAATTTTTTGCATCCTGCAATTTTTTAATAGAAGAAAGGCTCACAATTTAATAAAATTTGTCACTTTATTTTTTTGCTTTGAAACAATACTTTTATTCTTTAACAAAATTTATATTTAATGTTCCAATTGAGCAATTAGTCATATTTATCCGCTTGAGGAAGCTAACTGGTGTCCTGGAATAGTTTCTTGAGAAATGCAATGCGAATCCCAATAAATCGCAGAAAAAAATTAGAACGTTTGTTTGATTTCTATTGCCAACCAACTATCAATTGCTGGTCAGAGAATACCAGATTTAAAATAAATAAATAAATATATCATCACGTCTTTTACCCATTACCGGGTGTGGCATTCTGCCTAAGCAGATCTCGGTAAGTGATATATTTTTTCGCGTGAAGTGCGGTTACCAGCCGTCAAATCACGGCCCTCAAAAGAGGGGGAGCCACAGGGGTAGATTTAAATTGGTGAAAATTGTTTGTCGGCTGTGGGGATCGAACCAGGGTTCTCAAGATCCCCAGGCCGACTCGATACCACTGAGCTACCTACCCCATACCAGATTTGATAGCAATTATATAACATACATTGTTGTCATGGAGACATTAGATGTCACATTAATTAATCCTAAACGTCAAAATTTTCTCATTACATTATTACTAATTTTGGGACATAGTTTTCCAAAAAACGTTGTTTGATACTCGAATGCAAAAGTAACATTTCGCAATCTAGAATCAAAAATAACTATTTTCATACATAAAATAAATATACAGAAAAGCCAACATTCCGTTATGATTGTATAAAGATATCATTTTCACTTCTCTTGCCATATTTCACCTCGACCTGACGACACAACAAACAAAAGGCTCTCATTCGAAGACAACATCGCATCAGGCAACAGGTACTTGAACAAGTGAACATCGGTACAAGGTGTAGGTAGGTCTTTAAACAATATAAATTTCCGCTAATGTATTAACATATCTGTGAGGCTCAACCTGCAGAACTGGTTCTGCTGACTTCGATGGCGGATGGCGATGGTAGGATGGTTGAACCGTTGAACTCTTGCGGTGCCTTCGAACCGTAACCGCTATCGGGAAGAAATAAATGTCGTTTTATGGACATTTTATAATTGATTGGTGTTTGTTTATGTTTTCCTTAATAATCGTATTAAATGAATAACATTACTTATTATTGTTTTTACTAATACTGTAAAATTAATTTCATTACTTACGACAGTTATGATGCTATCAAATACATATGTTCTTCAATTAGTTTCCGTCATATACAGGGTGTTTCACAACTTAGAGCAAATAATTAAAGGGTATATTCTGTACGACGTGCTGATCATGAAACAAACAGATTTTTTTTTAAATCGTAAAACTATTTTCCATGTTTCCCAGTCCAAAATTTTTCGTTGTCACTGCCGCTGGGTGGATGATTATGTTAAAGTTATTAATTAAATAAAATTATATTATAAATAAATGCTAATAATTGAATGGTGTAATTATTCTTTCGTAGTTGATACCTACTTCATTGTTTGTTTTTAATAGGAAAGGGAATCCAGTGCAGTACTACAAAAAATGTTTTAGGTTAACAACCCTTAATTTTTCGAATTTAAAAAAAATTCTTTTTGTTTCATGATCAGCACGTCGTACAAAATATACCCTTTAATTTTTTTGCTCTAAGTTGTGAAACATCCTGCATGTACATAATAGAACGGATGGCATCAAATCGTGCCATGAAATTAAAAAGGTATATTTGAAATTAGTTAGGTAATTATCTGTCATAATTGACAACGAAAGATGTCACCGACTGTTTAATTCAGAAGGACCAGCAATTTTTTCACCGTTTCTAAAATACAAAGAACGTTTTTCTACGATTGCTATGAAGAGTTGCCAATTGCGCTCTCATTTTTCATCGTAAAGTTGACATTTTATGTGAAACAATAGAAAAATATCTTTGTTGCGTGTCTCCAATAGCAACGCGCGAAAAAGATGTTTAATGCGCGCGTTTCCAATGGTAACGCGTGAAAAAGACATCTTCAGAAGCTGTGATTTGACGGCTCGTAACCGCACTTCACGCAAAGAAATATATTCTTTACCGAGATCTGTTCGGCAGAGTGGCACATTCAGTATTGAGTAAAAAGCGTGATGATATATTTATTTATTTATAATCTCGTCTCATATTTTTTACACAACAAACCTTCAATCATATTCATCCATTTATTCCTAGATTATCCAGACAATCTCTCACAACTATACACCTATTTCACCAATCTTTCATTCAACATACATTCCACATAATCAAAGTATTTTAATAACATACACCCACGCTTTTAACAATATTTTTGTCATTTTATCATTCATCATATTTGGAAAACCATCCATCTTTACATATTTACATAAAACAATGCATTATACTTGTTATACAAAAAAAAATTAAGCAAAAGAGAGACGTCATCAAAATTTATAACTAGAATAATAACGTCAAAGACGGCTGCGTTTATAAGATATATAAAAATTTAATGCAATAATTGTTGCATACATGTGTAATAAATTTCCTAACATTTTAAATGCTTTAGGCATTATTATTATTTTTTTTTAATTTAAGAAAATTATAGAGGTATTTCGGCAGCTAAGGCCACTAATACCCCGGTACATTGGTTAAGGCATTATTTATCAAATATATAACACACAAATCACAACAAAATTGACAAACGACAACACGAAACAAAATGGAGGGAGAGTCGGATGCAAAGGTAAACTTTTACGTACGTCTGGATAAAGAAATGAACTTCAATTCTTTTAAATAAATTAAAATGTCTTTAAAATTAATGGCTGGTAGCACAAGCTCTGTTTTTGGGTGTTCTAAGAGCACGGTTTTAACATGTTAGAGATAGCTAAAACACCCAAATACACTGCTCTTAAAACAGTCAAAAACAGAGCTTGTGCTACCAGCTAATATGTTTAATTATATTTTAATTTTAAATAATTGTAAATATCATTCATGTGTACTTTCCTTATTATATTTTTTTTACTTAATTACAAATATATTCTCCTAATTCCGTTATGAAAAGTTCTGTTTTACATCAATTTTTGAGCTTATGAAATGTAAATTTTTTCATAACTGTCATTCAAGAGTTCTGTAAAGAATTCTTTGCATAACTAACGTAATAAATGTTAACAGTTTAAACTTTCTCAAAAATATTTGCAAATAACGGAAAAAACTAGTTATTAAAATTTGTAGGATTCATATATATTTAATAATTTTTCTGTTATTAAACAATTCACGGGCAAATTAGCAGATTCTTCGATATTAGAAGAAAGGTCTGTCTCGGATTCAGAACTCATTTTCAATGACGACATAAGCTTTAAATTTAGACATTTTACTCATTTATTTTCACGGCAACGCTTTGGTAAATTGATTTTGAAATATACTGAGCTGTCATAAACCTAGAATTTTAAGTATTTTAAAAATTATTTTAGCGGAATTAGATAAAATTTTGTACGTAATACGTTATGAAAACGTGATATTGTTTGACGAACAATATCAACCTTTTCATAACTGGTTACTGGTTCGGTGCAAGTAAGTTTTCATTTTGTAAAGTTTTATTCCCGACTTATGACGTATCTCTTCCGCTTAAACACTTCTTGTATATGAAATCTCGCGGTTGAAATTTATGAAGACATTTCTAAGAAACGAATAGTTCTTTCTTAGAAACAGAAATTCCTTTCTTTATATTCAGTAAATTTTGTAAATATTTACGAATATTTTTATTGTTGCACACGGTGCGAGCTGCAATGCTGTACGGAAAGTTTAATAGGCTTCGCAACGCCAAACTTTTAATTCAATATAAATAAAATATGAGTACGGTTATATTTGTTCTGAGAAACGAATTGTTTAGAAGTTAATGATCCTGGTTCCCAATGAATGTAAGTGCAAGTAAATAATAACTAGAAATTGTTGTTGTTATTTCGGTTTCAAAAGACATAAAATTTTGAATTGTGTGATATATAACCCTGTAAACTTTATATGAAATCGTATGAGGTTTATTTATATTTTAGTTAAATAAAAATCTGATGTGGACTCCACATGACTTACTTGTACGCATGTTAATCTATAGATATTGTTTAATTGCACATATTTGACATTAAATATTTTATTTTTTTCTTATTTTTTGTTCTAATTTATAGCAAACTTAATTAAAAACAAAAACAAAAAATATAATTTTTTAAATTTACATATCTCGCGTATACAAAAGGCTAATCTAATTATTCTTAATGTGCTAGACGTAGAATTTAATTCTCTAAAACTTTTATTTGCAGCATTTATTTCTAAAATGAAAATAAAACCATTATGTTTAAGAAAAACTGTTAGTAGCTTCATGTAATGTATCACTTCCGGTTAGTCCCTTTTAACCAAAATCTATTATGTTATTTCCATTGATATAGTAGTCTTATAAACCAAAGTTTTGGATTATATTTTGATATAGTTTTTCATGAAAATCTATTATAGGCTTCAAGTAAAGTACCACTTCCGGAAGTTATATAATGATCAAAAAGGGAGGTGTACAACTAGATGTTATAACAGTCCTAAATACAAAATTTCAACATTCTACGGCTTATCGTTTTTGAGTTATGCGAGATACGTACGTACGTACAGACGTCACGACGAAATTAGTCAAAATGGATTAAGGGATGGTCAAAATGCGTATTTCCGCTGAAATCTTAGAACCGAAAATTTCGCGATTACAATACTTACTTTACTTCGTACAAGGAAGTAAAATAAAATAAAATAAATATATCATCACGCCTTTTACTCATTTCTGTGTGTGGCACTCTGCCCAAGCAGATCTTAGTAAGTGATATATTTTTTCGTGTGAAGTGCGGTTACCATCCGTTAAATCACGCCTTCCCTCTCAAAGATGTTAATAGACGGGGAGCTACAGATATACAAATATTGTGAAAATTGTTTTTCAGCTGCGAGAATCAAACTCGGGTTCTCAAATCCAAAAATAGGCTATAGCCACTCGGTTGGGATTAAGTTCCTGTTGCGCAGAATAACAAATATAGTTATTTGTGTATTAAGAGCGTAAAGTGATTCTTTGTTACTCGAACACGGTAATTGCAGCGCGAGCCGAAGACGAGAGCTGCAATAGTGTAAGAGGAACAAAGGCACTTGACGCTCGTGGTACACACATATTTTTTTCCACGATTGCATCTTAAAATTATTAAAAAAACTTATACGTACTAAAAATAAATTCGTTCTGTCAACTGTCAATATGACAATTTTCGGTTTTGTTTGTATCTCTGGTAACTATTGAAATAAGCACGCATTTAACATCTTCTTTTTTCTTCTTTTTCGATTGTTCCACAAAAAAACGTCAACTTTACGATGACAAATGTCAAATTGTCAACTTTCATAGCAATCATAGAAAAAATAAATTTATTAAATTCAAGTTTATCTATCTCCAATCCATATGTTGAAGCAAACCATCGCACAATCAAAGTGCGCGACGCATCGTGGCTGACAGTTGCCAGTTGGTATTCATGTCACATTCACATCATCAGAATGCCACGGACGATCTAGTGACCTGCGACAACCTGGCATTGTTTACAAACACCAGGAAGTCTACACACACACACACATACATACATGTACAGATAGTATCCGCTGTTCAATCACCTTTATACTTTATCATTTGATATGAATATATTATATGATGATTTCTATTTCTAGTTTGCAATGCGATATTCTTTGAAGTTTGCACGAACCCTGAAAGTTGCTAGGGCATAGATAGCATCACGGGATAAGTATTTTACTAAGTAAATATAGTCGCGTTAGGCCACATAAACATAAACTCTATAGCAGATCTCCAAGATATATTTCTTCGCATGAAGTGCGGTTACCAGCTCCCAAAGATGTTAGTGGAGGGGGAGTCACAGGGGTAGATTGAAATTGGTGAAAATTGTTTGTCGGCTGTGGGGGTCGAATCAGGGTTCTTAAGATCCACATGCCGACTCGATACCACTGAGCCACCTAGTTCGAATCTCACTTAAGCTTAAAATTAAGTATATAAACTACCACAATGCGGCTCGGTGAACGCGGACCCTGTACTGTAATTGGGATTAAGTTCTGGTTGAACAGCGTAACATAAATAAATACATAAATAAATAAGCTAATGTTTTTTTCTTCACTTGGTATTTGGTGTTGGGCCCTAGTTGGTAGGACCCTGCAATAATATTTAATAGTAACATCGATTAGAGCGAATGCAGGAATTAAAAAGTAATTTGTCCAAATGATCGCTGCAAGTATATACTCAGGTTCGTTTTGGTGTCGAATAATTTCTTCCATATTGCATCAGAAATATTAATTTGTAAACTTCAATTCACTTTGGCTTCATTTATAAAAGGATATAAATTTTTAATTCGTATATAAGTAAAAATAAATATATCATCACGCCTTCTACCCATTACTGGGTGTGGCACTCTGCCTAAGCAGATCTCGGTAAATGATTTATTTTTTCGCGTGAAGTGCGGTTAACAGTCTTCAAATCACGGCCCCCAAAGATATTAGTGGAGGAGGAACCACAGGGATAGAATTAAATTGGTGAAAATTGTTTGTTAGCTGTGGAGATCGAATCAGAGGCTTCTCAAGATCCACAGGCCGACTCGATACCGCTTAGCCACCTACCCCATAAAAATTTTAATTTTTAATTCGACTGTTTATAAAATGTAAAAAAACTGAATTTTTTGGATTTGTCAATTTTTTTTTTCAAAATTAAATTATTTATTTTTCTACGTCGTCTTTCTTCATTTTTTTTAAATACTGTTTTTTAATATTATTTATATATATTTATTTATATTTATATATATTTAATCATAATATTTAAAAAAATTCTATCATTATTAATATTTTTCTATGAATGTTATTTATTAATTATTATTATTGTAAGTATTTTATATTTTCTATTAGTTTAGTAAAATTTTATTTAGATAAAGTAGTGTAATCGCGAAAATTTTCGGTTTCCAGATTTCAGTGGAAATGCGCATTTTGGCCATCCCTGAATCCATTTTGACTAATTTCTTCATGACGTCTGTACGTACGTATGTATCTCGCATAACTAAAAAACGGTAAGCCGCAGAAAATTGAATATTTAGGACTGTTATAACATCCATTTTTGGTAATTATACAACTACCGGAAGTGGTACTTTACTTGAAGCCTATAATATATTTTAATGAAAAACTATATCAAAATATAATCCAAAACTTTTCAAATTTGGTATATAAGACTACTATATCAATGGAAATAACATAAAAGATTTTGGTTAAAATAGACTAACCGGAAGTGACACATTACATGTAGCTGCTAACAGTTTTCTTTAAAAAAATGGTATTATTTTAATTTTAGAAATAAATGCTGCAAATAAAAGTTTTAGAGAATTAAATTCTGCGTCTAGCACATTACGAATTTTTATATTAGCCTTTTGCATAAGCGAGATATCTAAATTTAAATATATTATATATATATATATATATATATATATATATATATATATATATATATATATATATATATATATATTAAGTTTGCTATGAATTAGAACAAAAAATAAAAAAATCTGATGTGGACACCACATGACTTCCTTGTACGCGTATTAACTATAGATATTTTTTTAATTGCACATATTTGACATAAAATCTTTTATTTTTTATTTTTTGTTCTAATTCATAGCAAACTTAATTTAAAAAAAACACAAAATATATACTATTTAAATTTAGATATCTCGCTTATGCAAAAGGCTAATTTAAAAATTCTTAATGTGCTAGACGCAGAATTTAATTCTCTAAAACTTTTATTTGAAGCATTTATTTCTAAAATTAAAATAATACCATTTTTTTCAAGGAAAACTGTTAGCAGCTTCATGTAATGTGTCACTTCCGGTTAGTGTATTTTAACCAAAATCTATTATATTATTTCCATTGATATAGTAGTCTTATATACCAAATTTGGAAAGTTTTAAATTATATTTGAATATAGTTTTTCATGAAAATCTATTATAGGCTTCAAGTAAAGTACCACTTCCGGAAGTTATATAATGACCAAAAAGGGAGGTGCACAACTAGATGTTATAACAGTCCTAAATATAAAATTTCAATTTTCTACGGCTTACCGTTTTTGAGTTATGCGAGATACATACGTACGTACGTACATACGTACATACGTACGTACAGACGTCACGACGAAATTAGTCAAAATGGACTCAGGGAGGGCCAAAATGCGTATTTCCACTGAAATCTGAGAACCGAAAATTTTCGCGATAACAATACTTCCTTTACTTCGTACAAGGAAGTAAAAATAAAAGATTTAATGTCAAATATGTGCAACTAAAAAAATATCTATAATTTAATACGCGTACAAGGAAGTCATATGGTGTCCACATCAGATTTTTTTCATTTATAAAACCTGTTGCACGTGCAAGTCACTGTTACTATTTTTACTTCCACTGACGTCGATACATCTCAGCTTCAGATTATTTATTTCTTTCTTGAAACTTATTTTGTCCTTGCCTGTTGTAATCAAGAAAAATATCAATCCTTTTCTGTCGTGAAACGTCCGCTATTCATTTCATTTTAATAAATAAGATACCTTTGAAACAATGTACTAACATTACACAAAGATAATTTGCAAGTCAAGATATTCATTGCGTAAACTGACTTGCTATTTTTAGTAGCAATATAAATCTTTTAATGTCTTATATATCTGTCAGTAATATATTATCTTTGAAATAATAAATTATTTATTTATTTTCTTATCTTTTTGATTCATGTTCTGTTTTTACTATAGAGTGTTTAACTGCAATTGTGTGGAATTCAGTTTCAAAAACACGCGCAGGAAGATACTCCCTTCCTTCCTCATCTTTTTACTTCCTTGTACGAAGTAAAGGAAGTATTGTAATAGCAAAAATTTTCGGTTCTCAGATTTCAACGGAAATAGGTATTTTGGCTCTCCCTGAATCCATTTTGACTAATTTCGTCATGCCGTCTGTACGTACGAACGTACGTACGTATGTATCTCGCATAACTCAAAAACGGTAAGCCGTAGAAAATTGAAACTTTATATTTAGGACTGTTATAACATCTAGTTGTGCACCTCCCTTTTTGGTCATTATACAACTACCGGAAGTGGTACTTTACTTGAAGCCTATAATAGATTTTCATGAAAAACTATATTCAAATATAATTTAAAACTTTCCAAATTTGGTATATAAGACTACTATATCAATGGAAATAACATAATAGATTTTGGTTAAAATAGACTGACCGGAAGTGACACATTACATGAAGCTGCTAACAGTTTTCCTTGAAAAAAATGGTATTATTTTAATTTTAGAAATGAATGCTGCAAATAAAAGTTTTAGAGAATTAAATTCTGCGTCTAGCACATTAAGAATTTTTAAATTAGCTTTTTTCATAAACGAGATATCTAAATTTAAATATTATATATTTTTTTATTTAAAAAAAAAAATTAAGTTTGCTATGGATTAGAACAAAAAATAAAAGATTTAATGTCAAATATGTGCAATTAAAAAAATATCTATAGTTTAATACGCGTAGAAGGAAGTCATGTGGTGTCCACATCAGATTTTTTTACTTCATTTTCAGTTTTTACTATACAGTGTGTAACTGCAATTGTGTTAAATGTATTTTTAAACAAGCGCAGGCGATGCTGCCTTCATTTTTTATAGATTCGTTGTTAGAGAAGTGGGCGTAAGTGAAGATTTACGAAACAGGTGTACAGGAGCGAATGGATGAATGTTTGTTGCGTGATGATGGATTTTGGTTGTGAGAAAAAAAAGAGTTCGTATGGAGGAAGTGTTAATGTGTTCGAAACGAGTATCGTGTGTCAGGATGAGAATGTTGACGGGTTCTTGCTACCCCATTTAATGGGATATAGCGTGATGTTATGTATGTATGTATTTTCAATAACTAAAGTACTTTTAAAGAACGCGTATAGACAACCAAGTTCAAAACGTTTAAAGTTTTCTACAATAAATATTGAGTAACCTTTCACAGGTATTTGTGCTATAAATATACCAGACTGCAATGCAAATTATATTTTACTCAGACATACAGTGCATCGTCTATGCAAGAATAAAACAAGATATTTTGCAAGTAGACATGTTGGACGCATTGTACATATTTAAAAAGTAATTTGAAATGTATCAATCGTGACTTGTGACGGACGTTTGATGTAAGATCGGAAATGCTCGTGAATGGAATGAGAATATTCAGTCGACCTTATGTTAGGTTTATTTCCCGGTACGATGAATTTACAAAATTTATAAGCGGTAGAATTTAATTTATTGATGTATCATGAGAAGTAAAAATAAAGATGTTTTGATTTTTTCAGGGATTTTCTTTTGTAACGTGATTTGGAATATAAATTACAAGAATTTATACATAGGTAATGAAATGATTAATTTTATTGGTTACTTTTTGAATACGGGATTTGTTTACGACTTGAAATAATTAATGGTATTTTAAATCAGTCTTTCATATTTTTCGTAACACATGCACAAGAAACACGTTCTTATTCCTTAATTTCAGAGAGAGAAACACTGCTTTTCTCCCCTAGGGAGAGAAACATTATGTTTCCATAGGTACCATGTTTCTCTCCCTAGAGCGATGTTTCTCTCCCTAGTGAGATTAACTGTTTGCGGCGTTTCCTAGGTAACTAGTTACGCAACCCATATTTGACATTTGTCCCGATAAGACAGTAATTTTTGTGCACTTGTTACGAAAAGTATAATATGCTTCAAGGGAGGGCGCGATTATCCCTTATGTGAAGTTGGCAAACCGAGACGTAAACGAGGGCCGAAGGCTCGAGCTGAAGTCGAGGTTTGTCAACTTCACACGCGGGAATAATCGCTTGTTTCCCTCCCTTGATGCATAACATACAATTTGTTTATTACTTATTTAAGAGAAAAATTATAATAATAAATACAGGTTAAAGAAATTAATTTTATATTATTTTTATTTACAACATTTTTGTTTAAAATAATTATATATATATACAGGTGTCCACTATTTCATTATGAGAAAAATGATGCATTTTTCTATGTTATTGAGCTTATTCAGTATTCACACAACAATATTAATTCAATAATAGCAACTGACATTTGTAAACAATAATAAATAGTGCTATTGTTTCGGTCACAGCACTCGAGAATCTGAATCCATATTCAACTTATTTTGTCCATGGCGCCCTTATTTTAGATATAATGAAATCAATCTAAACATGCATTTTTCTCATACAAATAGTTATCTAAGGGTATACACATATTATATCACTGAATTCAGAATAAAATTCTCTATCGAACAAGCAAATAAAAAATATAGTTCCATTTAAAATAACAAAGTTGGTATACACAGTTTATAAACCATGGTTGAAAAAACTATTTTTTATGCTCACTAAAATAGTCTTGTAAAATAGAAATTGGTTGCTAATTTAACCGACCTCGCAGGTCTTATAGTTCTCGAGATAGCAATAGTGGACAAAATAAAATGAACAGTCTGTATATATATATATATAGATACAGGCTGTTTAATATTTTTCAAAAACCTATCTTATGTCACTAAGCACGATCCCTCACCGCCACCCCCTGGGGGTTGGGCGGTGGGCCACTTTGAAATTTTAAATGAGAATCATGACAATAATTATTTTTCTGATTACAGCGCCATCTATAGCGAATCGGAAAAAAGTTTCATGCAAAACCTTTTTAGTTTTAGCCGTACTATCCAAATATACAATAATAAATGGGGGCTTCCATTTAAGATTTCTAAGTGGCACCTCGCCCTACCTCCAGGGGGTATTTTATCGCATTTTTATATTAATAAAATGTTCTCTTTTTCTATTCGTCACATATGGAAACCCTAATTATAAATCTGTTAATGTGATCAGTCAATTACTGACGTGAAAATGTATTTCTTATACTGTATACTATTTTCATTTTAACTGGAGGGATCGGCATAAAACGATTAAATGCACCGCATTTACGTTTACAAAGGAACTCAAAATATGACCCGCTATAACTGGTTTCACAAGGTTGGCACAGGGTTGTACAGCCCCATTCGCCGGTATTTTTAAATGGTCAATCATAGGAAAAATCAAGAATAATTTTAGGCTGAATACAACCCTTAAAAAAATACCTGTTGTGACCATCGTTAAGCGATTTGTGGTAGCCGCACTAATAGGTTTCATTGTAGTTATATGGGACAGGGACGTTTAATCGTTTTATGCCGATCCCTCCAGTTTAAAATGAAAATAGTATACATCCAGACAATTTTTGAAATAATTATGTCTCTAATATATTTTGCATATTAAAATTGATTCGATATTTAAGTTATCATATTATTTTTTTTTTTTATACTAGCGTATTATAACAACAACTTTTCGATTGTCATTTCCGTTGTTAAATGAAGTACTTTTAAGCACTAGTGCTTAAAAATGACAATTTAATGCGTAAAAGTAAAAGTACTCCAACTGTCAAATTTTTTGTAAGTTTCTTCATACAATTTTGTTTATTTTCCTGGAACCAGTGTAGCCAATGCAGCCTCTGCACCATTTTCAATATCAGAATCAATCTCTGAGTCACTCATTTTAAGTAAATTTACTACCAAAAATGAAAATACTAGACAACGCTATGAAGTTTCAGTTACAGAATATAATTTACTAATTATTATTGTTCAAACTTAACATATTTTGTAGAGATTCTAACGAAATTTCACTTTAGTTGTTAAGCTTCTCTTTTAATTGCTTGCGCTGTATTTATTTATAAATAAACGTGTTGACTTTTAAAAGGAGTTATTTAAATTTACACAAAACACGATTCCGTATAATTTGCGTATTTTTTTCTACGAATATAGTAAATATTAAACAATTAACGTAGTTACAAATTATCAGTATTGTTTAACGTAACATGGCCTTTGTTTTTCAATGATTCCCCGAATGATGATCTTCAAAAACATCATTTTAAATTACATGAAACGACATTCATTCATGAACAGAATAACAAACAATTGCCAGGCAACAAACAATAAGTCTAATGACGACATTCTTTGCGTTAGTAAAATTTTATGATTTGTCTTTTTGAATACACGACACGATTATTAAAATTGTAACTAACATAAATGTGAATCTTGAGAACCCTGGTTCGATCCCCACAGCCGACAAACAATTTTCACCAATTTAAATCTACCCCTGTGGCTCTCCCACCACTAATATCTTTGAGGGCCGTGATTTGACGGCTAGTAACCACACTTCACGCGAAAAAATATATTACTTACCGAGATCTGCTTAGGCAGAGTGCCAAACCCAGTGATGGGTAAAAGGCGTGATGATATATTTATTTATTTATTTATATAAATGTTTAAAACTTATTACAAATTTATTGGTATACCTAACTATAGCAATAAGTAATAAAATAAAATAAATGCTACCTATTACTGAATGTGGCATTCTCCCGTAGCAGATCTCGGTAAGTTATATATTTGTAATACAAGAAAGAGCTGGGCGAATAAGTTAATCACTATTCAAAATTTAAGGTTTATTAAGAAATATTCACAACATAAAAATAAATAGAAAAGTTACTAAATTACAAAAGTGATAGATATTAAACGAAACATATTAAATTTCTATTTAAACAACTTGACCGAAGATGGCAAACAACAACAACATATGAACTAAAGTTACTACATGGCAAGACTACATCTTGTCAATCCAAAAGCTAAACCACCACTGATTATTTGTTGTTGTTTTCCATGGAACGTGCTGACAAGGGGTAAGAGGCTGGAATCGTTGACTTGGTTAGAGATAACTGTTCCCATGCATGAGTTTACATAAAAAAACACCAGACGCTATTAAGGGATGAAATACAAGGATCAAAAGCTATCTCAGACCAACACACAGAGAAGCCATAAACTCGATAAATTAATGACCGAAGAATACTGAACTTATCACAAACATATGCACTAATAAATTTGATAACCAAAGCTCTGTCAAGTCAACTTTAAAAAAAAAATATTTAATTTGTCTGTATCTTTCGAAGCTGAGTGAAAAATCCCAATTATAATAAAAACTAATTCTGAATTGTTTCACTTTGTTACATATTTCTTAGCGTGAAGTCACGACCATCAGAAGATATTAGTGAAGGGGGAGCCACAGGAGTAGTTTTAATGTGGTGAAAGTTGTTTGTCGTCTGTGGGAATCAAACCCAGGTTCTCAAATCCACAGGCCGACTCGATACCAGTAAAGCAATCTACCTCATATGGCAATAATTGAATAATTTATTAGTGAAAGTAGACGGAGCTCTGCAATTGTAGAGCTCCAAGATCGAAATTGACGTAAAAATATATAAATTTAATATTTATGAAAAATTTAGAAAAATTAGAGATAATCTTATGTCTATACTTTGATACTTGTCCGTTAAATCACGGCCCCCAAAGATATTAGTGGAGGGGGAACCACTGGAGTAGATTTAAATTGGTGAAAATTGTTTGTCGGCTGTGGGGATCAAACCAGGGTTCTCAAGATCCACAGGCTGACTCGATACCACTGAGCCACCTACCCGTAACAGGGTAACATAAATAATTAAATAAATACATAACATCAACTATAATTATGCGGAAGCTTTTTATTTTTCCTAATAAATTTATTTGATTAATAAGAAAAACTGATTTAATAAAATAATGACAGATTAGGTGGAGTGTTTTTATTTTAAAACTGTTTTTTGAGTGAAATTGCTGCCAGGAAGTTGAATTGTCTAACTGGAATTTATTCGAAGAATATAAAATATTGGAGTGTAATTTGGCGAGATAATTTAACGACATTGAAATAAAATCATTTAAATGACATTAGTTTTAATATTTTAAATTCTGTATTTTTGTTAATTATCTACAATACAGTGTTGCAAATGTAACTATATTTATTTATAACTCTATGTCTGTATGTAATTCTAGTTATAAACATAAGAGTATTACTTAATCAAAATACCTATTGAAGAAATATTAAAAACAAAAATGTATAAATATCTACATCGTAATTCTCATTACTATGCAACCTAGTGTAAAATGATGCGGATATGCATGCATTAGATAGAGGATGAAAGCTCTATTTATAAACTGATTGGTGCAGAAGTGTCGCATCGATGATGGAAACAAGCTAATGAGGATAGAGGACGGAATTGGGAGGAACTCAGGCGGAGATATTCTGCATGTCAAGGTCACATTCCAATCATTCCATAGCGGAAATTATATCAGGTATTTTCAGATAATTTTTCAATAACACTACTTATTTATTTGATAAACTATTGCAGTGTCTATAGTTATAAATTAATTTTTTATATATTAGAAATAATTCAAATTAGTGACACTAAAATGTTTACTTCATGTAAAGTGCAATTAATTTTGCAAATTTTGGAAAAAAAAATTTTGTTTTTTAATTAGTCCGTTAACTACTATATGGGATTAAAATAAGTGCCTCTAATTGTGAAACACTTTGTATACAGAATAGATAACTATACAGGGTGTTTCTATACCTCTTCACGAAACTTTAAAGACATATATAATTTGATATACTAATTTTAGAACAAAATAGTTATTTTTGATTCTTGATTGCGAAATGTTACTTTTGCATTCGATGCAAAAGCATTTCGCAATCGAGTATCAAACAACGTTTTTTCGAAAACTATGTCCCAAAATTAGTAATAATGTAATGAGAAAATTTCGACGTTTAGGATTAATTAATGTGACATCTAATGTCTCCATGACAACAATGTATGTAATATAATTGCTATCAAATCTGGTATTCTCTGACCAGCAATTGACAGCTGGTTGGCAATAGAAACCAAACAAACGTTCTAATTTTTTTCTGCGATTTATTGGGATTCGCATTGCATTTCTCAAGAAACTATTCCAGTACACCAGTTAGCTTCCTCAAGCGGAATTAATATGAATAATTGCTCAATTGGAACATTAAATATAAATTTTGTTAAAGAATAAGTATTGTTTCTAAGCAAAAAAAAAGGTACAAATTTTATTAAATTGTGAGCCTTTCTTCTATCAAAAAATTGCATCCTGCATGCAAAAGTATTTTGCGTTCTGTAGACAAAAAACACTCATTTCGCGTGTTAATAGTTGTCATGTAAATTTTAACTTTATATGACAGTTTTCGAAAAATTGAATTTAATGCCGCCTACTCATGTAGAAAAACTATTTTCCGCATAAGTTTTTATGATTGAATTGTTGATATTTCATACCTAGCGAACATTTTTAGTGTCACTAGTTTTGCGCCGCTTCTCCATACACTAACAGCATATTCACTAATTCACTGTTGCTATACATTTTTCTCAAATTTACTCTTTCAATACCGTATACGAAATCAGACTAGGTACTCAAATAAAAAAAAAGGCATTACACCAGGTACCTACATAATAACTAATTAATAAATGATTACTTGTAGACAGTGTTTATACTTTTATTTCATTTGTAACATAATTATAAATAATTAAATGTACTATTAAATCAGTGATACTTAAAATGTTCGCTAGGAATGAAATACCTTAATTTTAGCGAATTTCAAAAAAATTCTGTTTGTTCTTTAATCAGTATATCAAATTATATATGTTATTAAAGTTTCGTGCAGAGGTATAGAAACACCCTGTATTTTAAATACTTGTCTAGCATATTATATATAAATAAATATATCATCACGACTTTTATTCATTACTGGATGTGGCACACTGCCGAAGCAGATCTCGGTAAGTGTCAAATTAATTTCTCTTTATAATGATGTATAACAAGTAGAGATTTGCCTTTTAATTATGTTTCATATAAATAAATATATCATCACGCCTTTTACCCATAGCACTCTGCCTAAGCAGATCTCGGTAACTGACCAGCCGTTAAATCACGGCCCTCAAAGATGTTAGTGGAGGAGAAGCCACAGGGGTAGATTTAAACTGGTGAAAATTGTTTGTCGGCTGTGAAGATCGAACCAGGGTTCTCAACATCCACAGGCCGACTCGATACCACTGAGCCACCTACCCCATATTATATTTTAGTGAATGAGTATGCTACTTAATTATTAATTTATTTATTTATTTATGTTACGCTGTACAACAGAAACTTAATCCCAATTTCAGTACAGGGTCCGCACTCACCGAGTCGCAGTGTGGAATTATAGCACCATGTACAACGATTTTCAACGTATTAATATTTCTGCGTTGACTTTCAAATCATAAAATTGGTCGCGGCATGTAAACAACTATTACCCAATAATATTATAGTGTCTCAGTTTGATTTATATTACTGCTGTTAATGTTAGAAAACCACTATCAACTGAAAAGCACAAAATTCATGGAAATGTATAACAACTGAAAAACAAAATGTATAATACTTTTGTTGGAAAAATGATCATAAATAACGTGATAGAAGTATAGGAATTGTATTTGTTATGTATTCGATTTATGTTCGATGTTTTTTATTCTATTATAAGTATAGTTTTCACTGCATAAATTAACCTTCGTGGTTCTATAAATAGCACAAATTCTTTCTCTTGATGTTGCTTCATGCTATAATTGTTATTTGCTATTATTTGATATTATCTGAATGATGAATATAAGATTGAGAGAAATGTTATTAGAAGAGCGGGTATAAGTCAGTTGAAATAGGTTAGTGAAACAGGTGTATGTGGAGTAATAGAGGGTGCAAGGCTGTATGAATGATAGATGAATAAATTGATGACTATGATTGAAGGATTGTTGCGTGAATGAAAGATTCCAAGCTTGTATAAATGGAATGAATGTGGTTGAAAATGGTGTTGGACTACTTTTGACAAATGACAGATGAATTGAATAGTCAGTATAATCATATTTTGATTAGAAATGGACGAATTTAATTGCATTCAACTACAAAATTTCTTAAATAATATCCCAAAAGATATTTGAGAATCTCTGTTACATCTAATATTTATATATAATTTCATGTGGGCAGACTTGTCAAGTTGCCAAATTGCAGTTCTTACTCATTTATAAACCTATTTAGTTCAGGTCATCAAATCAAATATTTACCATACTTACTATATTTTCAAACAACAATATTATCCTCTTTAGAGTAGTTCTCTTCGGCACCTACTCGTATATAAATGGATATTTCCACTGAAATCTCAAAACCAAAAATTTTCGCAAAATTGCAAAATCCGTATAAGAGTTTTTAAATTTAAATTTTCTGCTGCATGATGTTTTATTGCCAAAAGAGCGAGATTACTTAATCTATCTTGATTCATGTTGTTTCTAAGATATGATTTAATTATTTTTAATTTGCTGAAGGATTTTTCTGCTGTAGCCACAGGGACAGGAATGCTTAAACATTGTAATAAGGCAGTGCAAACTTCACATAAATCACTTTCTATAAAGGAATAAATGATTAAAATAATATCTGTCATTTCCTGTTGGCATTAATGTCATTTTGAAGAAAATGCACCGCATTAATTAATTGCATACATATATACATACATAACATCACGCTATATCTCATTAAATGGGGTAGCACGAACCCCTGAACCATTCATAGAGCATCCACTAAAAGATTCATAAAAAAAATCAGTTCAAGTCAACATGCTCATCCTGACACACGATACTCATTTCAACCACATTAACACCTCCTCCATACGAACTCTTTCTTTCCTCACAACCAAAATCCATCATCAGGCAACAAACCTTCATTCACATCCATCCATTCGCTCATGTACACCTGTTTCATAAATCTTTACTTACGCCCACTTCTCTAACAACGAATCTATAAGAAATGAAGACTTGTTTAAAAATACATTTAACACAATTGCAGTTAGACACTATATAGTAAAAACTTAAAATGAAGAAAAAAAAAGATGAGAAAGGAAGGGAGCATCAGAAAATTTTCTGATAAATCATTGCAATAATATTTTTGTAGTTTTGTTGCCGATTAAAATGTAACTTAAATAAAATAAATAAATATATCATCACCCCTTTTACTCATTACTGGGTGTGACACTCTGCCGAAGCAGATCTCGGTAAGTGATATATTTTTTCGCGTGAAGTGCAGTTACCAGCCATCAAATCACGGCCCCCAAAGATATTAGTGGTGGGGGAGCCACAGGGGTAGATTTAATTTTTTGAAAATTGTTTGTCGGCTGTGGGGATCGAACCAGGGTTCTCTAGATCCACAGGCCGACTCGATACCACTGAGCCACCTACCCCATAAAAAATAAAAAAATATAAAAAATGTAACTTAATTGAGAGATATTCATATTCAAATGGTATATTATAGTTTCGTGGCAAATTGTGTTGCGCCCCCGTAACTACAACCCCAACCCCCCCCCGCATTGCGAGGTTTTGCACCCTATTTACACCACTGAATGGAGACGGCCGTGTGTCTGTCAGTACGGTGGTGTGTATAGCGATATGGAATTCGAATCCGGAGATCCCTAGTTTGAATCGCACTCAAGCTAATAATTATATGAACTACTACACAGCGGCTCGGTGAGTGCGAACCCTGTACTGTAATTGGGATTAAGTTCCTGTTATACAGCGTAACATCAATAAATAAATATATTGAGTTGTCATGATGCAGCATTCACTTGTCTACAATCTCTGTTTTAAGATTAACAGCTCACTCATCATTCTTATTGTTAAACAACAGTCTAATCTCACAAAATCCCTCACACATTCGACATTTTTTTCATCAGTCTTTATCCAAAATTGATTTGTCGCGTGCAAACACAAACACAGTATTTCATTGTCGAACCTGTTATCAATAACAGCACGAGAACACCTGACCGTGACTTTGAAGAAATAGAACAGAACATTGAACCAGGTTATTTTTAGCATTCGTTTTTGCTTTTAAAATATTGTTAGAAACTGTTAGAAATTTAATGGTGATATGATATAGTACAATGTGGACAAACAAATGTTACTAAGTGACACTTGCGAATATATTTTAGTGTAAAATGTTGATAGCTTTTGTAATTTGAATGTAAGTGAGTGTAAAGTTTTATAGACATTTTATAGACTTGTAGAACATGTAAATAATGGAATCTTCCTGCTATTTGCACAGTTATTGCAGGAAATTATATGCATTAAAGTAAATAACGAGTAATGCATTTGCTTCTATTGTAATTTATTTTTAAATTATTTTGTTTAAATAACCAATTGTTAGTTAATATTTCAGTCCCTAAACATTGAAAATAATAAAAGGATATAAATTTTTAATTCGACTGTTTATAAAATGTGAAAAAACAGACTTTTTTGGAATTCAGTCAATTTTTATTTTTTAATTATTCAGTCTCTATTATAATTAAATAAAATCTTCTTCATTTTTATTAATACTGTTTTTTAATATTATTTACAAATATATTTTGACATTTTAAATATATATATATATATATATATATATATATACCGGGATTTTTTTTATCAGTAAACATAGGGATATGCCATTACCATAGTTACAGTTAAAAAGTTTGACAGCAATGCATTAGAGCGTTTATTTTAAAAGTAAACATAGGGAAAATAACATTGCTGTCATCTATAGTTGTCAAAATAATAAAACTGTCCTCTTTGAAAATCAGACCGGGTAAATAGGGGATCAAATAGTGGGGCGTTTTTATATAAATTTAAATGGGGAAAATTATTTAGAATTGTTACAAGAGAGAGTAATATTGAGTAAATATTGAGGAAGTGTGGTTCCAACAGGATGGTGCTCCCCGCATTATACTCAAAATGTACGAAATTATCTGCACCGGATATTCCCCCAACGATGGATAGGACGAGGTGGAGAAGTGGAATGACCTGCAAAGTCACCAGATCTTGCGCCAAATGATTTCTTTCTTTGGGGTCATTTAAAAAATAAATTATAATCGTGATAGAATGAGCGTAGAACAAATAAAACGTAGAATTAGTGTTGCATCGCATGAGATTCCTCCAGAGCAAATAAATCATGTTATAAATTCATTTTATAATCGTTTAGGCTATTGTTCACAGGGTAATTTTGAAATTAAATTATTATATTAATATTTCTATTTAAACTAATGTAATTTAAAGTAATTAAAATTCATTTAATTTGTTTCAACTTAAAATGTTTCTTTTATTATAATAGACTATTACATTTCAATGCATTGCTGAATATGTTATTTTCCCTATGTTTACTTTTAAAATAAACGCTCTAATGCATTGCTGTCAAACTTTGTAATTGTAACTATGGTAATGACATATCCCTGTGTTTACTGATAAAAAAAATTCCCGGTATATATATATATATGTATATTAAATCATAATATTTAAAAAATTCTATCATTATTAATATTTTTCTATGAATGTTATTTATTAATTATTATTATTATAAGTGTTTTATATTTTCTATTAATTATTTATTATTGTTAATTTATTTAGAAGAAGACTAAAGTGTTGGCCAAAACGTAGACTGAATAATAAAAAATAAAAATTGACTGAATTAAAAAAAAGTCAGTTTTTTCATATTGAAAATAATGTTACTCATTTAGTTATTGCATTCAGTTTCGTTTGTGATATTTAAACCTTAATATGAATAACTTTAATAACAAAAAATGTGACCTATGAATTTAAAATTGACACAAAAATCCACTCATCCGTGTTACAATGTTGCAAGTATTTAATATTACGTCATTTCGGAGAAGTAATATACTATAATATTATAGAGACACGAAAGTGCGATTTCTGATTGTAGTTTGATCAGACCATCCTTGGAAACATTTTTAAACAACTATCAATCTGATATAATTATGTCTAGTTAATTACTGTAATAGTTAATGGACATCTTATGTAACTATCTATTCTGAATTAAATGCATCGAAAAACAAATGGGTTTAACAACACTATTTTCATTTGATTTATATTTATTAATATGTAAACGTAAAGTATTATTACTTTTTTACTTCCTTGTACGAAGTAAAGGAAGTATTGTAATCGCGAAAATTTTCGGTTCTCAGTTTCCAGTGGAAAGACGCATTTTGGCTCTCCCTGAGTCCATTTTGACTAATTTCGTCGTGACGTCTGTACGTACGTACGTATGTATCTCGCATAACTCAAAAATGGTAAGCCGTAGAAAATTGAAATTTTATATTTAGGACTGTTATAACATCTAGTTGTGCACTTCCCTTTTTGGTCATTATATAACTTCCGGAAGTGGTACTTTACTTGAAGCCTATAATAGATTTTCATGAAAAACTATATTCAAACATAATTTAAAACTTTTCAAATTTGGTATATAAGACTACTATAACATAATAGATTTTGGTTAAAATACACTAACCGGAAGTGACACATTACATGAAGCTGCTATCAGTTTTCCTTGAAAAACATGGTATTATTTTAATTTTAGAAATAAATGCTGCAAATAACAGTTTTAGAGAATTACATTCTGCGTGTAGCACATTAAGAATTTTTAAATTAGCCTTTTGCATAAGCGAGATATCTAATGTAAATATTATATATTTTTTGTTTTTTTTTTCATTAAGTTTGCTATGGATTAGAACAAAAAATAAAAAATAAAAGATTTTATCTCAAATATGTGCAATTAAAAAGTATCTATAGTTTAATACGCGTACAAGGAAGTCATGTGGTGTCCACATCAGATTTTTGGATTTATAGTAACATTATTTAAATAAGTACAGAGTGTTTCTATACCTCTGCACGAAACTTTAATATATATATATATATAAATAAATAAATATATCATCACGCCTTTTACCCATTACTGGGTGTGGCACTCTGCCGTAGCAGATCTAGGTAAGTGATATATTTCTTAGCGTGAAGGGCGGGAACTAACATTCAAATCACGGTCCCCAAATATGTTAGTGGAGGGGAGCCACAGGGGTAGATTTAAATTGGTGAAAATTGTTTGTTGGTTGTGGGGATCGAACCAGGGTTCTCAAGATCCACAGGTCGACTCTATACTACTGAGTCAGTAATCATGTATAATTTGATATACTGATTATAGAACAAAAAGAATTATTTAGAAATTCGGAAAAAAATAGGGTATTTCATTTCTAGCGAACATTTTTAGTGTCACTAGTTTTGCACTGTTTCTCCATACACTAACAACATATCCACTAATTCACTGTTGCTATACATTTTTCTCAAATTTCTCCCACAACAACTTACCTTTTCAATACCGTATACGAAATCAGACTAGGTACTCAAATAAAAATAAAAATAAGGCATTACACCAGGTACCTACATAATAACTAATTAATAAATGATTATTTGTTGGCAGTGTTTATACTTTTATTTCATCAGTAACATAATTACAAATAATTAAATGTACTATTAAACCAGTAACACTAAAAATGTTCACTAGGAATGAAATACCCTAATTTTTGCGAATTTCTAAATAATTATTTTTGTTCTATAATCAGTAAAGCCCGGATATTTAGGCTCTTAAAAACACCAAAATAAGCAGGCATATAGGCCGGTAATTACTCTAAAATAGGCAGGATTTTAGGCAGCCTAAATGTAAATAATTTGTTTTAAAAAAAATAAACGAATCCTTTTTCTAATATTGGTACTCGTATCTACTCTTCGTTAGAAAAAAATAATCATTTTAAACAAAAATTAACGCAATCTGGAAAATAATAATGTAGGGTTCTCATTTTATTAACTATTATGCAAATTCAAATTATGTAGTACACTTTAATTCACAAAATATTACGAGCAATTGCTCTATGAAATTTTTGGAAAGGGACTGTCTTCGGTCAGTCAGAACTTGCTTGTAAGCTGAAAACTTCTTTCGACATCACAAAATGTGACAGGGGCGTTCTTATATTTAGCCATATCGTCTAAAGTTATCTCAGCTCCATTGATTAATGGCAAAGACACAATTGAATTGCCACATTAAATTTTGACTAAAAACCGTTTTTTATTTCGGCATTTTAAATTCACACACAAAAACTTGATTAAAGTAAGTACTTTAAATATTATAGGTTAGGTTGAAACACTTTGTCGAGTGCTGAATTAGTCAACGAAGTAGATGATAAATCTTGTCTGCTCAATAAAAGTTAGAATAGGCAACAAAAATAGGCAAAATAGGCTGTATAAGGTAAAATAGGCACAATAACCAAAATATAGAAAAAATAGGCTCTAAGGCACGAAAAAAAAACCTTCCATTACATGTAAACATATTACCTATGTAAAGTAAAATGAAATTGCCTGAAGTATATTAAAATTTGAATCTAGGCAATTGCCTAAAAATCCGGGCTTTAATAATCAGTATATCAAATTATATATGTCATTAAAGTTTCGTGCAGAGGTATAGAAACATCCTGTATATCTTTCACGATCGTTTAGAAAACTATCCCTTTCTGAACACTTTTTAGACTAGAAAATCCGTCTTACCGATCTAGATTCGAAAATACAACCAGAAGGATAGATTAAACTTTACCGATCTCTAAATTGCAAACAGAGATCAGAAGTGCCCTATATAAAGCAGGCAATAATTTTCTAATCGATAAATTAGTATTGCATTTTAAACCCATTTCTGGGTTTTTTTTTAAAACAATAATTAATTACATTGTTCTTGTAACACAAGTTAAAAATAATTATAAGAAACATTAGTTTATTATATTTCTAATTATAATATAATATCTTATTACATTATATTATAATTTAGAAATTTTTTAAATTAATTATAATTAAGACATTTTAGTTTCATTCATGTCTTTTACAATTAAGAATAATGACATGTATCCGGAATCAACGTTTTTAAGTAATGTTATTAACGACCTATCAGCTTCTAAGTGGTGGTAAGTTACGAAAATAAAATATAAGATAAAATCGGCATCTAATGAGGAATTTTTCAATTACATAATCAAATTGCACAAGTGTCCTGCAAGTCCTGCAGGAATTGAATGTATTTATAGTTCATATGGACTTATATGGTCTAGAATTCGTAATAAGCTAAGTGTGGAAAACGCAACAAAATTGGTAAAAATAGTTATTTGTTTATTATAAGCGTGAAGTGATTCTTTGTTACTCGAGCACGGTAATTGCAGCGCGAGCCGAAGGCGAGAGCTGCAATAGTGCAAGAGGAACAAAGGCACTTTACGCTCGTGATACACACATCATTTTTTCTACGATTGCATTTTAAATTATTAAAAAATTTATTCGTACTGAAAATAAATTCGTTCTGTCAACTATCAATATGACAAGTTTCTGTTGTGTTTGTATTCCTGGTAACTATTGAAATAAGCACGCATTTAATATCATTGGAAACGCGCACATATAACGTCTTTTTCGCGCGTTGCCATTGGATACGCGCAAAAAAGATATTTTTCGATTGTTCCACAGAAAGCGTCAATTTTACGATGACAAATTAGAGCGTAATTGTCAACTTTTCTATATAATATCTATATAATATATACAGAGTGTTTCAGGACTAGTGTAACAAACTTTAACAGCTTATTCCTGAGGTCATTTTGAGCCAAAAATGTCATATGAACATAGGTCCTATTCCTTCTAGTTACCAAAATACAAGAGGTTAAAGTTCTATAAATAACGAAATTTTCAAATTTTTGTAATCAAGATACATTCGGAAGACAAGAGTTTTATTGAAAAGTCATACCTTATTTGTCTTCATTAATTTTATTTATTAATATTAACATGCATACGAGTTCAAGGCGTTCATTTTGAACACTTGCTGTAATTTTTTTTAAATTTGTTATCTTATTTCATATCGTGTTAACCTATTCCATGTTTGGTTATGTTGTTCTGTGTCTATTTAATTGTGTCATTTTATGTTTTGTTCTCTAAATCGTATTCGTTAATATTAATAAATAAAATTAATTAAGACAAATAGGGTATGATTTTTCAATAAAACTTTTGTTTTCCGAAAGTATCTTGATAACAAAAATGTGAAAATTTCGTGTTATTTATAGAACTTTAACCTCTTGTATTTTGGTAACTAGAAGGAATAGGACCTATGTTCATATGACATTTTTGGCTCAAAATGACCTCAGGAATAAGCTGTTAAAGTTAAATTTTTTTTTTTTTTATGAAAAAAAATTCGGATGACGCCTGGATTCGAACCAGGGACCCTCCGCTTGCCGGGCAGAGATGTTAACCGCTACACCACGTCACCTGTGTCCGACGTATGGCTTCAACCGAATTCTTCTTTCATAGTGTCTAACGTAGCATCGATCCCAAAGACTCCTATATCTATGATAGGCATTGACAAAGGGTTTCGTCTACAGCGACACAGTTCTGATTTATAGGGAATCATTCCACGAACTAATTTTTAACATATGACTTCGACTGAACGTACAGTAATGAAGATAATTTTAAAGTTAAATTTTTATGAAAGAAAAATTCGGATGACGCCTGGATTCGAACCAGGGACCCTCCGCTTGCCGGGCAGAGATGTTAACCGCTACAGCACGTCACCTGTGTCCGACGTATGGCTTCAACCGAATTCTTCTTTCATAGTGTCTAACGTAGCATCGATCCCAAAGACTCCTATATCTATGATAGGCATTGACAACGGGTTTCGTCTACAGCGACACAGTTCTGATTTATAGGGAATCATTCCACGAACTAATTTTTAACATATGACTTCGACTGAACGTACAGTAATGAAGATAATTTTAAAGTTAAATTTTTATGAAAGAAAAATTCGGATGACGCCTGGATTCGAACCAGGGACCCTCCGCTTGCCGGGCAGAGATGTTAACCGCTACAGCACGTCACCTGTGTCCGACGTATGGCTTCAACCGAATTCTTCTTTCATAGTGTCTAACGTAGCATCGATCCCAAAGACTCCTATATCTATGATAGGCATTGACAACGGGTTTCGTCTACAGCGACACAGTTCTGATTTATAGGGAATCATTCCACGAACTAATTTTTAACATATGACTTCGACTGAACGTACAGTAATGAAGATAATTTTAAAGTTAAATTTTTATGAAAGAAAAATTCGGATGACGCCTGGATTCGAACCAGGGACCCTCCGCTTGCCGGGCAGAGATGTTAACCGCTACAGCACGTCACCTGTGTCCGACGTATGGCTTCAACCGAATTCTTCTTTCATAGTGTCTAACGTAGCATCGATCCCAAAGACTCCTATATCTATGATAGGCATTGACAACGGGTTTCGTCTACAGCGACACAGTTCTGATTTATAGGGAATCATTCCACGAACTAATTTTTAACATATGACTTCGACTGAACGTACAGTAATGAAGATAATTTTAAAGTTAAATTTTTATGAAAGAAAAATTCGGATGACGCCTGGATTCGAACCAGGGACCCTCCGCTTGCCGGGCAGAGATGTTAACCGCTACACCACGTCACCTGTGTCCGACGTATGGCTTCAACCGAATTCTTCTTTCATAGTGTCTAACGTAGCATCGATCCCAAAGACTCCTATATCTATGATAGGCATTGACAACGGGTTTCGTCTACAGCGACACAGTTCTGATTTATAGGGAATCATTCCACGAACTAATTTTTAACATATGACTTCGACTGAACGTACAGTAATGAAGATAATTTTAAAGTTAAATTTTTATGAAAGAAAAATTCGGATGACGCCTGGATTCGAACCAGGGACCCTCCGCTTGCCGGGCAGAGATGTTAACCGCTACAGCACGTCACCTGTGTCCGACGTATGGCTTCAACCGAATTCTTCTTTCATAGTGTCTAACGTAGCATCGATCCCAAAGACTCCTATATCTATGATAGGCATTGACAACGGGTTTCGTCTACAGCGACACAGTTCTGATTTATAGGGAATCATTCCACGAACTAATTTTTAACATATGACTTCGACTGAACGTACAGTAATGAAGATAATTTTTATGAAAGATACGTCGGACACAGGTGACGTGGTGTAGCGGTTAACATCTCTGCCCGGCAAGCGGAGGGTCCCTGGTTCGAATGCAGGCGTCATCCGAATTTTTCTTTCATAAAAATTTAACTTTAAAATTATCTTCATTACTGTACGTTCAGTCGAAGTCATATGTTAAAAATAAGCTGTTAAAGTTTGTTACACTAGTCCTGAAACATCCTGTATATATTATATAGATATGTGGATCTCGTGGATGAAGATAATGACGGTCAAGTACATTGAAACGAGAACAAGGTATAAATTTGTATTTTAAAAACTTTACTCTACTAACTCCAGTATTTTTTATTTTAATCTTTTGGCACAAGCTAATTTTAAGTTTTCTTTTTTCTATGTAATAATTGTAATTCTTACATTCTAAGATACATAGTTATTTTTGTATTAAGTGTACAAAATGAGTGTTAATATAAAACAAGAATTTTGCCCACAAAATACAAACAACATTTTTTCTACAACTGTAAATAAAGAATTATACAATCATTATTGATATTATTATTATTTAAGTAAATTGAAGGAAAACAATCAACAATAATATTAATTTAATACTATTGATGTGTTGTAACTAATGAAACCTGACAACAAATAATTTGGGAGCGTGCGTGAGATACTCATTTTGCGCACTAGAATACGAAACAGTGCGCAAAATACACTAGAGTGCAAAAAAATGCGCAAAATACGTGTTGTCCTGGTAATGTAAATGATGAAAAAATCACTTACTTCGCGTATTGATATTAGTGAAAAAAATTAACATTTTTTGACAGTTGTAGAAAATAGTTATTTGTGTATTAAGATCGTAAAGGGATTCTTTACTCGAGCACAGTAATAGCAGCACGATCGGACTCAATTAATTAAATAAAAATTAAGTTTTGTCGGTTGTATCTAGCCATAAATGGTATATTAATTTATTTATTTGCTTTCTCTAATCAGATGTAAAGTTAAAGGAAATAATTTGTCACAAAATTAGTCAATTTACGTGCGAACTAGCGGAAGAAATGCATGATTGAAGGTTACAGAATAAGTTTTCAGGTCGACTTCTTTAAGAAGTAGAATGTTTGTATTAAATTAATTGTATATTATACGCTGGAGTTAAGGTTATTAAGGTTAAAAATTTCGTTAATTCCCACACTTGTCAAGACTGTTTATAATTATTGTACTGATTAGCAAGAATTTATAAAACTTTATTGTATAATGTACTATAAAATATATGTACGTATTTGTCATTCCTTTCAAGGTTTCTGCCATTTATATTTTTTCTTCCTTATTTTCTCTTTTATTTAAATAATGTTCGTATACAAAGTGGTCCATTTTAAGTTACATTTGGAAATATTTCAAAAACTACGCATTGGATCAAAAATGTACAAAATACGTAACAAATATTTTTGAAGGGGCTATCCACTGAGACCAAAGTCGATCCCCCAACCCCACCCCCTGAGGGTGCGGCGGAGGATGACAAAAATCTTAAATAGGAACCCCCATTTTTTATTATAGATTCGGATTCTACGTTTAAAATTAGGGAGGGTTCCTATTTAAGATTGTTATGTTATCCCCCGCCGCACCCCCAGAGGGTGGGGTTGGGGGATCGACTTTGGTGTCAGTGGATAGCTCCTTCAAAAATATTTGATACGTATTTTGTACATTTTTAATCCGATGCGTAGTTTTCGAAATATTTCCACACGCAACTTAAATGGACCATCTTGTATAAAAATAAATAAATAAATAAATATATCATCACGTCTTTTACCTATTACTGGGTGTGGCACTCTGCCGAAGTAGATCTCGGTAAATGATATATATCTTCACGTGAAGTGCGGTTACCAGCCGTCAAATCCTGACCCTCAAAGATGTTAGTGAAGGGAAAGTCACAGGGGTAGTTTTAACATGGTGAAAATTGTTTGTCGCCTGTGGGGATCGAACCATGGTTCTCAAGATCCACAGGCCGACTCGATACCACTGATGCTCGTATATCAGTTCTTTAAAACTGTTCTATATGGGGTAGGTGGCTCAGTGGTATTGAGTCGACCTATGGATCTTGAGAACCCTGGTTCAATCCCCGCAGCCGACAAACAATTTTCACCAATTTAAATCTACCCCTGTGACTGCCCCTCCACTAATATCTTTGGGGGTCGTGATTTGACGGTTGGTAGCCGCACTTCACGCAAAAAATATATTACATACCGAGATCTGCTTAGGCAGAGTGCCACATTCAGTGATGGATAAAAGGTGTGTTGATATATTTATATTTATTTAAAACTGTTCTATAGCAAAAGAATACTTAGGTGGCTTAATGCTATCTATTTGACAACTTGGGTTCGATTCCCACAGCCGACAAATAATGTTCAATACATTAAAATTACCCCAGAGGCTCGTTCCTTCCACTAACATTTTTGGAAGGTGTGATTTGACGGCTGATAATTATTGCACTTTACGCACATAAATATATTATTTACCGAGATCTGCTACTGCAGAATTTTGTTACAACTCTGTTAATTTGAACAATGTTTACGCAATTGCAGAAACAATAATTTATAAACTACGAAAGCATTTGCGAAAATAGGCGACCTCATACTTTAATAATTTATTATTTTGATCTGATTTTATTTTCGGTAGCTCTATGATAAATCGCAATTTACTTGCATCTCTAGAATTCAAAAAAAATAAAACATAGGATTTGCCATATCCATGGTTATGAATTTGACACCATTGAATCAGAAAGTTTATTTTAAAATGAAACATAGATAGAAAAATATTTTTCGTAACACATGCACAAGAAACACATTCTTATTCCTTAATTTTAGAGAGAGAAACACTGCTTTTTAATTATGTTTCTCTCCCTAGAGACTACGATTATTAGCTGTTTGCGGAGTTTCCTAGGTAACTAGTTACGCAACCCATATTTTACATTTGTCTCGATAAGACAGTAATTTTTGTGCTCTTGTTACGAAAAGTATACTATACTTCACGGGAGGGCGCAATTAACCCTTGTGTGAAGTTGGCAAACCGAGACGTAAGCGAGGGCCGAAGGCTCGCTTGTTTCCCTCCCTTGATGCATAACATACTATTGATTGAACTTTTATATTAACTGATTATAAAAAACACAAATTAATAATTATAATAAATTTTCAAAAATTCTTCCATTCACTGTCTAACAATGCCCTAGTCGGTTATAAAACTTATTCAATACATTAATTTAGGGTAGATGGCTCAGTGGTATCGAGTCAGTCTGTGGATCTACCCTTGTAGCTCCCCCTCCACTAACATCTTTGGGGACCATGATGTTACGACTGATAACCGCACTTTACGCGAGGAAATATATCACTTACAGAGATCTGCTACTACAGAGTACCACACCCAGTAATAGGTAAATTGCGTGATGATATATTTATTTATTTATTACAATAAATTAGATATTTAGGAAGCTATAATACTTCCAAAAAAGATTTGAATCTGAATTTTTTATTCTTCTAAATTTAAAATGTTGCTAGTGGATACATTGGATTTAAAAAATTCTGAGAAAAGAAATCTATCTATGACCTATATACTTAAATTTGTACCTAAAAGATAAACGATAAATGAAACTAATATTGAAACTAGAACTAAAGAAAATACAGAACTATATTCTTTATAAATTAATAATAAAGCACTACTAACAATCACAAAATATAAGAAAAAACTAAGCTGAAAATGTACGTTTGTCTCAAGTTTGACATTTCGTGATTAACGCTATCACTTAGTAGTTGAATATCCCAATAATACTGCAAGCTAGCATTTTCGTGTTTGAATATAATTTGTCTTTTTGACAAATTACTTGTCAATGTTAATCCACTGTCAAATATATTTAATAACTCTACAAATAGTAACATTTACAAATTAATTCAAACACAATTTAAAATAAGTAAAATACATAAATATATCATCACGTCTTTTATGCATTACTGGGTGTGGCACTCTGCCTAAGCAGATCTCGGTAAATGAGATATTTTTTAGCGTGAAGTGCGTGATTTGACGGCTGGTTGGAAATTCATCTTTTATAAATAAAGATCTTGATATTTTAATGATTTAAATTGTAATATAATTTTTAAAAAATTGTGTTTCATAAGGTCTTACAATTTAATTATCTAACGTTGGAAATACTTTCAAATTGTTATAAAATAATATTTAAAAATATTTGAGATTATCAATTTGAAATGACTTGTAACGTAGCACATTTTGAGATGGGGTAGGTGGCTCAGTGGTATCGAGTCGGCCTGTGGATCTTGAGAACCCTGGTTCGATCCCCACAGGCGACAAACAATTTTCACCAATTAAAAAAAAAAACTTTACCCCTGTGGCTCCCTCTCCACTAATATCTTTGAGGGCCGTGATTTGACGGCTGGTAACCGCATTTCACGCGACAAAATATATCACTTACCGAGATCTGCTTAGGCAGAGTGCCACACCCAGTAATGGGTAAAAGGCGTGATGATATATTTATTTATTTATTTATATTAAAGTTTTCACATTAACATTTTATAAGAAATACATCGTCTTCAATGCACTTAAAACAAAGCTTTGTTAGGTATACAATACGTACAAATAAGACTCACCTTATTTTATTATCCTCGTTTTCCATAAACTAGATCTTGTCCAATAAAGTTTTACATTAATCATTAATAAATAACTAATATCTCAGTAAGTGATATATTACTTCGCGTGAAGTGCGGTTACCAGCCGTTAAATTACGGCCCTTAAAGATGTTAGTGGAGAGGGAGATTTAAATTGGTGATATTTAAGACATAAACTCAAAATGGTACGGTATATGTACGAGCATATTTTTAATGTTGTTCATACATAAGATGAAAAGCATTGAGGCACTCATATTTTCATCAATATTTACTCAAACAAATTCCAAGAACATGTGACCATGTAAATGTTCGTTCGTATGCATGATGACAATCGCAAATCGCTGTGACAGTTGCGTAACGCATCCACCCACTTTAATCCACAAATAAGTTCCTTAGTTTCAGAATTTTCCATCGTTTACATCGACAATTTAATCTTATTTTCTCTACAGATATTAAAAAAATAAAATAAACTTGGTTTTGTTTCACAAATTAAACAATATCATTTTATAGTATAATTTCACCTCTGTGTATTTCATTTTATTTTTATAAATAGAATAAATATATCATCACGTCTTTTACCCATTACTGGGTGTGGCACTCTTCCGTACGCAGATATATTTCTTCGCGTGAAGTGCGATTACTAGCCATCAAATCACAGGCCCCCAAAGATATTAGTGAAGGGGGAGCCACAGGGATAGATTTAAATTGGTGAAAATTGTTTGTCGGCTGTGGGGATCGAACCAGGGTTCTCAAGATCCATAGGTCGACTCGATACCACTGAGCCACCTACCCCATATTTTTTTATAATCATTGATATTATTATTGCAACCTAATGACTAAAAGCAAGAAGTCGTTCGTTCAAATCACGTTGACTTCAACATTTTAAAAAAAGCGATCAATATGGATCGAATTGCACTATACTTACTCGTAAACTTACAGAGTTAAGTAGCTATTATTCAAAGTAACAAATTCATAAATAAATCAATAAATTTTCTCGATTAAATTGTTTGGTATTTCCGCTGTTGAACTAGGTTGAATAAATGTGGTTTAAAATCATTTATTATAATAATTTTCCGTCACTTATCGCACTACTAATTAAATAATTTCATATTAGATTTCGCAATTGATTCCAATGCATGCGTATAGTAAGTAAAAATACTTCAATGTCAACTCTAACTGTAAATATAATCGTTCAGTTAAAATTAGTTTTATATTTCGTAATTAGTTACATTTAAATATTAGTAAATATTGCGACTTACGTTGACATGTTCACGTGTTATTTATAATCATCATCATAACTCCGCAGGCATAGAAAATATCTTCTCCTGTTCTTGTACCCTTTAAACGCATCAAATTTAACATTTCTTGAGTTACTTGAAATGATTCATTTACTCTATGAAGATAGAAAATAGATTTTTCGCGCCACTGTCCGGCATTAGCAGTATTACATAACTCAAAATCGTTCGGAAACCATGTGTTTACCGGCCGAGGCCGGCAAAAAATAGTTATTTTTTATGGTTATATGTTGGCATCACTAGTATAGCGAACTCCTGAACGTACGAAATGCCCAAATATTGCATTGGGGTAAAAATATTATGATAAAATATTCATAGTTGAGTATTTTCAATACAAGAAAACAGAATATTTATACATATATTTTAAACAAAATTGTAAGTAATTATAATTGAATTAGCAATGTAAAATCCAAATAAAATATGTTGATTTTTTAGGTTATAATACTGGAATGACAAGTCGTGAAATAGACAAAGAAATGAATTATGTTTTATGTTTATTAAATAAAGTGTACAGTGTAATTAAACTTATTGAAGTTGTAAATTGATGAACAATAAATAATTAATTAAAATTAAAAGTACAGTTCAAATATTGTGATATTACCAACATAAAATAATTCCCTGAGATTTAGAATGTTAGTAATAAATTAAACTTTTTTATTAAATTTACAAAAACGTCGGCGCGAAAAATCTTGTGTATCCTACGTCCAGAAACTATTTTGCGAGTGCTCGTATTTAAAGACCTCGCCTGCGGCTCGTCCTTTCAAAATATACTCGCACTCGCAAAATAGCAGTTTCTGGACTAGTGATACAAATAACTATTGGCAATCTCAAAAACCCCTGTGTAACCAATGTTGAACGCGTAATATTTTATATCGAATAATAGTATATTACATAATAAGTCAGGAAAGTGATGCTTTACTTGACGAAGCGGTTGTTTGAAGTACGAGGCCGTCGCTGAGTCAAGTAAAACACTTTCGTGACGTATTATGTATACTATTTTATCTGAAATCGTTCATATTTATATTTTATCAATGTAATTAATAATAAATATTTCAAAATGTTTAATTTTATGGTAAGAATCATATTGGCAGCAAACTACATATCCAAGGTGATAACAAAAGTTGTTGAAAACAACATCTTATGTGAAAAATCTATTGAACATATTTGTGTCAAAAGAAATATTGTTGAGAGAGAACATTTCTTTATAATGTTGGAAAAAATAGATGAAAATGAGTATGAGGCGGTATTTTCAAGTACTCCTCCTGAAATCTTAAATCAAGCAACTGCGGCTGTTGAAAATTTATTACCGAGCAAGTCCAAAGACCGATATGATAAAGAGTATGAAATTTTCATGGATTGGAAAAAGCAAAATAAAGTAAATAATTTGTCAGAAAATGTGCTACTTGCATATTTTATTCACTGAATCTCCAAGTAATTTATCGATTGCAACAAATAATTTAGCTTCAAATTCGCCAGTGTCATGCATAAATTTTAGTAACTTAAGCAATTGTATATTTAGTATTAACGTTATTGATAAAAATAAATAAAAATCTTATTAAATTTTTTAGTTATTTACTTTATTTACCTGACTGTTTTGCAAATGTTTTGGTAAATACTTACTTTCCATACTAAAATGCGTCAGGAAAGTAAGTATTTTCTTGACGATTTCAGAAAAAGTTTTATACGCTCTTAACATAGCCATTGTTCTTGTCTTTGCCGGGTGGAATTGTACCATTTCCAGCTATTAACACAAACATTGTTTTTCTTTTATGCCTGTTTTATTTGTTTATAAGATCATTTATTTATTATTTCAAGCTTCTAAATTATTAATAATGAAATTTTAAGAAAATTCTACAATATAAATTCGCTGAACAGTTCGTAATATAGTTTTATTGTGACATAAAGTTTGCATGATTCTTAATACGCAAAATAGTAGTCAAAGTATAAACAAAATCATGTACTCCTATATAACTTTCTAAATATTGTAAGTGTTGTATAAATTACTTGACTACATAATTTGAAATGTAGTGATGTAACGAATCGTAAAGTAAATATTGTAGTTTTTGTCTTTATGTTCTTTTTAAGATTATTTAAATGTTCGCGCGAATAGAGAAGCTGTGTTGGTATATTTTTTATTAGGTTCAATTTCCGCGACCGTGTTTTTACATCTAGGTTAGTTTTAGAAGATTATATTTCACTGTCTGGTCTTCTTGTCGTCTTTAGTTTTGAATATCAATTACAATTTGAAACGCTATTATTTAAAATACTGTTATACTGTTGTTTTTTTTGCAAAATACTGAAATATGTTTTTGCCAGCAGTGACCTAATATCCTAAAATAGTTTTCGTGACCTTTCACAATAAGAATAAATATATTTGGTATTAACAGATAATATAAATAAATTTGGCACGTAATCATATATTACTCTATATGTCGAATTTTAAACATCCGTAATTACGTAATATAATAAAATAAGTATAAATATATCATCACGCCTTTTATTCATTATTGGGTGTGGTACTGTGCCGTAGTTGATCTCGGTAAGTGGTATATTTATGCACGTGAAATGCGGTTACCAACTGTCAAATCACTGTACTTAAAGATGTTAGTCGAGGGGGAGTTACAGAGGTAATTTTAATGTGGTGAAAATTGTTTGTCGAATGTGGAAATCGATCCTGAATTCTCAAATCCATAGGCTGATTCGATACAACTTAGACGGAATTAATAATACAATAAATAATAAAAAAAAACAACTAGTGCAAGAAATATCCAAATCTGAGTAGTATCTAATTATGGTATTTTTTTTTCTAAAAATAATTGAAATGGGAATATAAATAACTTCCTCTTTGATATAATTTAATTGTTTAATAAGTATATTTATGACACGATTTTTTGTCGAATAATTAAATCATTCTCGCTGTCAAAATATTTTATTTTATTCATTTTCAATTTTTTTTTCCCGGACGAAGAATAAACTGTCACTTTATATAGTTGACATTTGACAAATAATAGACTATTTTATTCCCCCGCTAGGGAATAAAGTAACTGACAGCTGTCCATAATTATTTTTCGTAACACATGCACAAGAAACACGTTCTTATTCCCTAATTTTAGAGAGAGAAACACTGCTTTTCTCCCCTAGGTAGCATGTTTCTCTCCCTAGAGAGATGTTTCTCTCCCTAGAGACTACGATTATTAGCTGTTTGCGGCGTTTCCTAGGTAACTAGTTACGCAACCCATATTTGACATTTGTCCCGATAAGACGGTAATTTTTGTGCACTTGTTACGAAAAGTATAATATGCTTCACGGGAGGGCGCGATTATCCCTTGTGTGAAGTTGGCAAACCTCGACTTCAGCTCGTGTTTTCGGCCTTCGCTTACGTCTCGGTTTGTCAACTTCACACGCGGGAATAATCGCTTGTTTCCCTCCCTTGATGCATAACATACTATATTTTATTCATTTTAAATTTATTTTTTCCCGGACCAAGAATAAACTGTCACTTTATATAGTTGACATTTGACACATAATAGACTATTTTATTCCCTAGGGAATCAAGTAAATGGCAGCTATCCATAATTATTTTATTTATTAATAACAACATTCACATTATGTTAGATGAATTTATAATATTCCTTGAAATATTGCTTGTAAAACCTTTCCTGCTATTTGAATTTTATTCTCCTTTGAGCTTGTATGTAACCCTCCGCAACAGCATTAGATTTCCATCCACCATATCTTTTAACAGTAAGAATATCAACCCTGCTATCTGCCAAAAAACTTCGATCCCCACAGCCGACAAACAATTTTCACCAAATTAAATCAACCCCTGTGGCTCCCTCACCACTAACAACTTTAGGGGCGTGATTTGACGGCTTATAACCACCCTTCACGCGAGGAAATATATCACTTACCGAGATTTGCTACAGCACAGTGCCACACCCAGTAATGGATACAATGCATGATATCCGTCAGTGCGGTGGTGTGGATAGCGATATGGAATTCGAATCCGGAGATCCCGAGTTCGAATCTCACTCAAGCTAATAATTATATAAACTACTACAGTGCGGCTCGGTGAGTGCGGACCCTGTACTGTAATTGGGATTAAGTTCCTGTTGTACAGAGTAACGTAAATAAATAAATAAATAATTTTACAATGTTTTTGTTATTTCAAAAAACTTAAGTTTAAAGTTAATTTCACTAAGGAAACAAAATACCAAAAAAATACTCGGAATTTGGACGAAAATGAAAACAAAAACACTCACCTTATTATCGGAGATTGTAACACCTTCAGTATCGCACGAAATCCTGCAAAAAAAAATTGTGAATAAATAAACCGTCAAACAGTTGTAGATTTTAGCGATAAAACTCAATTAAAATAGTGTACCACTACTTCCTGTACTATATTTATACGTCATTATTGTATGTGCAGTTACAACAGATATTAATAGATAAATATTTAACACTTTTATAATCTGACATTGATCTTGATGGATACATTTATCTGATTATATATAATGACGTTATTAGCATAAAATGTACTAGACAAAAAAATTAGATTTGTTTATATTATGACTACAATTTTCAGATAATTATTTAAATCATAACTGTAAAGAAAAAAATATAATTAAACAGGCTTATATGTTACAGCAAAAAGGGGACATAATTGTATGGTTTATAAATTAAATTATTAGGGGGCTGGGAGGGGAGGAATTAAAGTTACATTTTCTTAAATGGAAAGGAGTACTCTTTTATTGGACGAATAGCACGAAATATTCTCTTTTCAACGATGTAACAATTTCCTAAAATTAAATTTTTCGAAAACTGTCATAAAGTTGAAATTTACATGACAACTATCAACACGCGAAATGAGTGATTTTTGTCTACAGAACGCAAAAGACTTTTGCATCCTGCAATTTTTTGATGGAAGAAAGGCTCACAATTTAATAAAATTTGTCACTTTATTTTTTTGCTTAGAAACAATACTTCTATTCTTTAACAAAATTTATATTTAATGTTCCAATTGAGCGCATATTCATATTTATCTCGCTTGAGGAAGCTAACTGGTGTACTGGAATAGTTTCTTGAGAAATGCAATGCGAATCCCAATAAATCGCAGAAAAAAATTAGAACGTTTGTTTAGTTTCTATTGCCAACCAGCTGTCAATTGCTGGTCAGAGAATACCAGATTTGATAGCAATTATATTACATACATTGTTGTCATAGAGACATTAGATATTACATTAATTAATCCTAAACGTCAAAATTTTCTCATTACATGATTACTAATTTTGGGACATAGTTTTCGAAAAAACGTTGTTTGATACTCGATTGCGAAATGCTTTTGTATTCTCGAATGCAAAAGTAACATTTCGCAATCTAGAATAAAAAATAACTATTAAAGTAACAAAGTTAAGAAAAACTCGGGCTAAATCGGATCGGATCTTGAATTAATTGCGATCAAAATTTTTAGAAATAACAATATCTACCTGAGTCTTGTATAAAATATGAGCATTATATCCATGTGAAAATTACAATAAATATTAGGGAAATTGTGAACTGTTTGTAATATTTTGGAAGAATAGTTATTTACGTAAAAAGTCAGGAAAGTGTTCAATTACAGGATGAGTAGATAGTTTCATGTCAGGCTCGAAACAGCTTACAAATTCTGTACGACGCTTTACTGACGTGTTACGTATAACATTTAACCTGAAACTTATACACAAATAATACATATTTCAAATTAACTTAAATTAAAAGAAATATTTGACTTACATATTCAGTCAGTATTTTATGTTGCTAAGTAACTAGACACTCACGTTTCTTTCATTACCTGCCTAGGCGGGCAATATGTTTTTTTCCTGACTAGGCATGCAAAGCAAAGCTTTCCTGCGTCTTAAAGGTCAGGCAAATGTTTATTTTCCTGTCAGTTTCAGTTTTACTACTACCGTTACTAAAATATCATTTAATCACAAGTTGACATAGTCCTAAATCGCAGCATCCTCGCAAGTAACTAAATAATTATTTGTGTATTAAGAGCATAAAGTGATCTTTGTTACTCGAACACGGTAATTGTAGCGCGAGCCGAAGACGAGAGCTGCAATAGTGCAACGTTACGCTCGTGATACACACATAATTTGTTCTACGATTGCATCTTAAATTATTAAAAAAACGTATACGTACTGAAAATAAATTCGTTATCTCAACTATCAATATGACAAGTTTCTATTTTGTTTGTATCCTTGGTAACTATTGAAATAAGCGCGCATTTATTATCTTTTTCGCGCGTTGCCATTGGAAACGCGCGCATTTAACGTCTTTTTCGCGCGTTGCCATTGGAGACGCGCAAAAAACATATTTTTGGATTGTTCCACAGAAAACGTCAACTTTACGATGACAAATGAGAGCGTAATTGTCAACTTTTTATAGCAATCGTAGAAAAAAGATATTTTTTGATTGTTCCACAGAAAACGTCAACTTTACGATAACAAATGAGAGCGTAATTGTCAACTTATCATAGCAATCGTAGAAAAAATCATTTTCAGTACTGACTATATAATTCTATCTACACTTGCGGCATTCCTTGCACATCACGACTGTACTTTTAAAATGCTGGTTTCCTGTTTTCCTGATACAATATCACAGACATTGTAGTAAGAACGCTACGTAGCTATGACGCAAGGCTACGTCGTTATGGTTACGTTGAAGCTGACTGTCCCACGACGTAGATCGCATTGATAAGAAAGCGTCAAACCACGGTGTGAGAGAAAAGTCTTTGCAAGAGACACGTCAAAGATGTTAAGCTCTTTAGAATATTGGTTCCCTGGTAGTTTAGATAGGGGAAAACACTGTTGTTGCTTCACGCCACTAACTTACAAGCGCTAATGGGATGTTATAATTACAGGTGAAGGCCAAAAGATGGCTATGTGAACTTCGTTTTGAAAATATTCCAAAAATTGTAATACTCTATTTTTACTACCATGGATGATAGTTTCAAGCTATCTTCTTTTTGTCTTGAAGCATTTATTTAGTTACAACAATTTTTTTTAACAATATATTGATTACAACAATGCACTAATTACAACAATGCACTATTAGTAACAATATACTATTTACAACAATACACTGTTTACAACATACATTAATTACAACAAGACAATATTTACAACAATATACTAATTACAACAATACAGTGTTTACAACAATATACTAATAACAACACAGTGTTTAAAATATATTAATTACAATAATACCGTGTTTACAACAATACACTGTTTAACAACAATACACTGTTTAACAACAATATACTAATAACAAGAATGCAGTGTTTATAACAATATACTAATAACAACAATACAGTGTTTCAACAATATACGAATTGTGTTTACAATATACCTATTACAACAAAATAGTGTTTATAACAATATACTAATTGCAACAAATCAGTGTTTACAACAATAAACTAATTACAACAATACAATCTATATAACAATATATTGTTTATAACACTATAATAATATACTGTTTCTAATTAAATACTGTTGACAACAATATACTAACATATAGAAAAAGTTTTCAGAACTTATATAATATATGTATAAATTCTGCAAACCAAAGTATGTTTTTATTATTATTATATTATTATAATAATAATTAGAACAAATATGAGGTAGGTGGCTCAGTGGTATCGAATCGGTATGTGGATCTAGAGAACCCTGGTCCGATCCCCACAGCCGACAAACAATTTTCACCAATTTAAAATCTACCCCTGTGGCTCCTCCTCCACTAATATCTTTGAAGGCCGTGATTTGACGGCTGGTAACCGCACTTCACGCGAAAAAATATATCACTTACCGAGATCTGCTTAGGCGGAGTGCCACACCCAGTGATGGGTAAAAGACGTGATGATATATTTATTTAAAACAAATTTTGGTTTAAATTCTGTAAACTTGTACCTTCGTCAAGAAAATAGAAAATAATAAATAACAAGACATAACTATAACAAGTAACTTAGTAACAAATAAACAAGCAATTATAATTTCTTAATCAACGAAAGTTTGTTTAATTCACAGCATCACAATTTCAATAACTCTATTATTTTCTATTTTCTTGACAAAGTTATACGTTTACTGTACGGAAACGTTGAATAAATTGAAATTTACAGAACTTAACCCAAAAATTGTTTTCATTAACTTTTAACAATACACTGATTACAACAATAAATTGCATATAATACTGATTACAACAATATATTGAATACAACTGATAATAATGGTACAGGAATACAATAATATTATAAATCGATTCACTCGCTTTTTATTTCAATCGCTCTTTTAAAACTATTAAAATAATAACTTAAACTTAAGAGACAGTTTGACAAACTGAAAACCAGTAAAATTTGTATTTCTTAATTATGGCAAATTATCAGTTTGTTTTAAATCATTTCAAACTATTGAAGAAACTAGTACAAGTATTTTTTACACTAATTTTACCTTCAAGATTTCAAATTCACTAGAATACTTGTAACCTTTAACTTCAAATATACAATATGTAATAACAATAACATCTTGTTTCATAAGATCACGTTCAGGCCCCAATTTCAGACCCAATTAAGCGCATGATTAGCATTAAATGAATATTATGTAAATATAATTACGTAATAAAATTGCATCAACAAAATAGTATTTTGGAAAGTAAGTCTCGAACAACAAGAATTCCACAAGGTGACTTCTTAAAATCTTGCGTCCCTACTACAAAAACTGTGAAGAAGAAGTTTAGAGCTAACACCAAAACCTTGTGTTGCACGATTACAAACGCTACCAATATATTCTGTTTGCCGGATTAGAAAAGAGCAGAATGTGAGAGTAACAACGGAACCATTGGGACACAAACTTAGCAACACAACTCTTGGAATGTTCTTCCTTATGAGGTAATCAAGTCAACTATCAAAAATTGCTACAAATTTTGTAATCATAGGTGCCGGCAACACTTTCAATATTTTAAAATATTTTCATGACAACAAAATAAAAAATGCAACAAAATTTTGATTGCAATAAAGCTTTTACTGATTACAACAATAATTATAATAATTATAACAATATACTGTCTACAAAATATACTACTTACAACAATACATTAGTTACAATAATGTATTAAAACAACAATGTATTGAATACAACAATGTGCTGATAACAAGAACGTTTTGATTGCAACACTGGTATTATTACAACAATATGAGTAATAATGTATTAAAAACAGCAATATGTTGGATACAACAATGTATTGGTTATAACAATGTACTGCTTACAAGAACGTTTTGATTGCAACACTGGTATTATTACAACAATATGAGTAATAACATATTAAAAACAAGAATATGTTATATACAACAATGTATTGGGTACAACAATGTATTGGTTATAACAATGTACTGAATACAACAATGTATTGATTGTAACAATATGAGTACAACAATAAACTGTTTTTATTTGGTTTATATTATTTTTAAAAACATCTGGCTTCGCCCATATTTGTAATATTTTGTAACAAATTGAATAAATATATATCCGCATTGATACTTTCAAATAAAAATAAATTACTAAACTTGTTAGCGACTAATTTGACAGTTTTATATAACAACAAAATTAAAAATGCAACAAAATTTTGATTGCAATAAAACTCTTACTGATTACAACAATAATTATACTGATTATAACAATATACTGTCTACAAAAATATACTACTTACAACAACATATTGGTTACAATAATGCATTAAAACAACAAAGTATTGAATACAACAATGTACTGATAACAAGAACGTTTTGATTACAACACTGGTATTATTACAACAATATGAGTAATAATGTATTAAAAACAATAATATATTGGTTACAACAATGTATTGGTTATAACAATGTACTGAATACAACAATGTTTTGATTGCAACAATATGAGTACAGCAATAAACTGTTTTTATTTGGTTTGTATTATTTTTAAAAAAATCTTACTTCGCCTATATTTGTAATATTTTGTAACAAAGTAAATAAATATATATCCGCATTGATACTTTCAAATAAAAATAAATTACTAAACTTTTTAGCGACTAATTTGACAGTTCTTGTTTTCCTTATTTTAATACAAAATATTAGAACCAGAAAATGATTTTAACAAATTATGTCGACGACAGGTAAACTAGCATGTATCGAAATACTTGTTGGTGTAAAAGTAGTAGTAGATAAATATTTACTCCTGATGCTAATTTATTTATTATTTTGTCATATTATAATAATTTATAATTTATTAAACAATAAATAAGAAAATAGTAATTTTTTTATGACTGAAGCTATTTATATAAATAGAAAACTAATCTTAAATAGCATTTTAATAATCAGAATTCTCTGCTATCTTGTTATTCAAATAGCTATAAAATTTCAAAACGCTACGTTTATCAACTAAGAACTATCCTACAATTTTTCTGATATCCTGATAGTTAAACGGTTAAGCCAGGTTTAGAGCTCGGCTTTGCAAGATTATATTGGATTTGCTTTCAAATACCCTAAAGAAAGGAACTTTACAAAACATTATGTACTTACTTTATAATCTTAAGTGTGTAAATAAAGCTTTTCTTTTGCAATATACTACTTTATCAAATAGGTAACTGAAGATTCTTGAATAAGTAAGTGTAGATTTATAGAAAGTATTCTGCTAGTAACTAAACACAAGTTAGAGAAAGATTCTCAACATTATGTGATCCTGGTCGATTATACACAAATTTTAACATCTGACGACAACAAGTGAAGCACACTACTTGCCTTCAACTAAATCAAACATTTCAACTGTTTACATGTGTATCTCGTTCAGATCTGAACCGAACAGATTTTGTTCTTTCGGTTCTGGATCAATAGTCCCCCACCAAAATTTTAAAACAGTTCAAATAACTATAAAAATACAAATTTTCCTACTTTTTATGCACTGATATTATAGTTCCACATGTACTACAGATATTAATAAAGTTTTTGTAAAGTTTAAACAATCTATTGTTGTTAATAATAATGTTTAGTTAAAATTAGTAAACTTCTGATTAACGTGTTCTCCTGGTAGAAGTGATGTGAAAATTGGCAGTGACGCTTGAAGCAAAACGATGGCGTTTTGTTTCAAAACGTAACGAGCCAACTCCTATTGGATATTTCCTGAACTAAACATACATAAGCTCTCTATTTTCCTGTTATCCTGGTATATGAAAGGCACAAATTGACAATAACGCCGAAGAACCATAACAGAAATTACTCAGAATTCTCTTCTAAGAAGAAGAACCTGTTGTATATGGAACGCTGTTTTACTTTTTATTAGATCTTTTTTCCTAATTCATGACACATATCTATGGAACGCCGTTTTACTTTTTATTCGATCTTTTTTCCTACACTTTAATTCATGGCACATATCCTTAATTCAATTACAGATATCTCGAATTGAATTTCAGATATCTTAAATTCAATTTCAGATATCTGTAATTCAATTTAAGATATCTCTAATTCGACCGAATTAAAGATATCTTAAATTCTATTGCAGATATCTGAAATTCAATTCGAGATATCTGAAATTTAATTTAAGATATCTAAAATTCAATTTAAGATATCTTGAATTGAATTTCAGATATCTGAAATTAAATAAATAAATAAATATATCATCACGCCTTTTACCCATTAATGGGTGTGGCACTCTGCCTAAGCAGATCTCGGTAAGTGATATATTTTTTTTCGCGTGAAGTGCGGTTACCAGCCGTCAAATCACGGCCCCCAAAGATATTAGTGGAGGGGGAGCCACAGGGGTAAATTTAAATTGGTGAAAATTGTTTGTCTAAAATTCAATTTAAGATATCTGAAATTCAATTCGAGATATCTTAAATTCAATTACAGATATCTTGAATTCGAATTTCAGATATCTGTAATTCAATTCGAGATATCTAAAATGCATTTAAAGATATCTTAAATTGAATTCCAGGTATCTGGAATTGCAATGTATAGATGACAGAAGTGTATAGTAGTTTACAGGCGCTTTTTAATAGTTCAATGCACAAAAAAATTGTTTTAGCCGCGCATTGTAAATGAAATATTGCAAAAACTATATATTTATTTAATATTATATAGGTATTTATTATTTTAATGCATATTTTTTATATATTAGACATATAAATATAATCTAAAAACAGTTTACTTCAAACTCCTGTAAACTACTCCACACGTCTGTCATCTGTGTATTGTAATTCCAGATATCTTTAATTCAACAATTAAAGATATCTGAAATTCAATTGAAGATATCTCGAATTAAATTTTAGATATCTAAAATTCAATTAAAGATGTCTTGATTTGAATTTCAGATATCTTAATTGAATTACAGATATCATTAATTCAGCCGAATTAGAGATATCTCAAATTCAATTTCAGATATCTGAAATTCAATTGAAGATATCTCGAATTGAATTTCAGATATCTTAAATTCAATTTCAGATATCTGTAATTGAATTTAAGATATCTTTAATTCAGTCGACTTAGAGATATCTTAAATTGAATTACAGATATCTGAAATTGAATTTAAGATATCTGAAATTCAATTCGAGATATCTGTAATTGAATTAAGGATATGTGCCATGAATTAAAGTATTGGAAAAAAGATCGAATAAAAAGTAAAACGGCGTTCCATAGATTTGTCTTTGAACAATGTAAATTTATTTAATAACTCTTCAGTATTCTGTTGTCCTAGTATTTCAACGTTGACGTATTTTGAACTTAGAAATTGCTGCACATAATTTACGCTTAGAATGCCTTGTGTTGTTTGTATACTCGAGATAATTCTGCGTTCCTAATTCAATTGGAATATCTTGTCGTATCATGGCGGGACCCCTGAGGTATTTATTATTTAACTGACTGCGATCTATGGGATTTGTAAAATGGCAATGAAATTTATTAGAAAATAATTATTTATATAAATAAATAAATATATCATCACGCCTTTTATCTATTACTGGGCGTGGCACTCAGCCGAAGCAGATCTCGGTAAGTGATATATTTCTTCGACATGAAGTGCGGTTACTAGCCGTCAAATCACGACCCCCAAAGATATTAGTGGCGTGGAAGTCACAGGGGTAGATTTAATTTGGTGAAAATTGTTTGTCTAGGGTTCTCAAGATCCACAGGCCGACTCGATACCACTGAGTCACCTACCCCATTATTATTTATTATTAGTTATTTATTAATGATTAATGTAAAATTTTATTGGACAAGATCTAGTTTATGGAAAACGAGGATAATAAAATAAGGTGAGTCTTACTTGTGCGTATTGTATACCTAACAAAGCTTTGTTTCAAGTGCATTGAAGGCAATGTATTTCTTATAAAATGTTAATGTGAAAACTTTAATTGCATCTCAAAATGTGCTATGTTACAAGTCATTTCAAATTGATAACCTCAAATATTTTTAAATATTATTTTATAACAATTTGAAAGTATTTCCAACGTTAGATAATTAAATTGTAAGACCTAATGAAACAAATTTTTTTTTAATTATATTACAATTTAAATCCTTAAAATATCAAGATCTTTATTTATAAAAGATGAATTTCCAACCAGCCGTCAAATCACGCACTTCACGCTAAAAAATATATTATTTAACGAGATCTGCTTAGGCAGAGTGCCACACCCAGTAATGCATAAAAGACGTGATGATGATATAATGAATTTCCAACTTTCATTGTTTTTATTTTTTTAGAAATATATTACACAACGTTTCAATTGATATAATCTTCAATCGTTATCAAGTATATCCTTATTTGTTCTTTCATATTTTATATTATTTATATTGCGATACGGAATTCGAATCCGGAGATTCCGAGTTCGATTCTCACTCAAACTAAAAATTATATGAACTATCACACTGCGGCTCGGTGAGTGCGGACCCTGTACTGTAATTGGGATTAAGTTCCTGTTGTACAGAGTAACATAAATATAACCTACATAATTTGCACGAAAATTACTATCTATGTGAATTAAAAAGAAATGTGAACATTTTTCGTGCCTAAAAAATTACGCAGTTAACCCTCTAATTCCCAAGACCGCCTCGAGGCGGCTCATATATAAACTCATTTAGAATTGTTATGTTTACAAATTTAATTGCAATATTAGTGCCCGTCTACAGACGGCTGTACGCAAGAATCTTCCAATTTCTTGTTCAGCTACATAACATGAAACTGACGGATTGTGCATATTAATTTGGGGACTAGAGGGTTAATTTGTTTTATTTTAAGTATATTCATCTGAATTTACACTTAAACACGTTAACATGTTACATAAATTCCTAAAGTGTAGTTCTAAATTATTGCAGTTGAAATTGTAAAATTTCGTTAAAATAAATGGCACAAAGTGAGGAAAAAGTAGTATATTATATTTATTTGTGTATTTAGAGTATAAAGTGATTATTTGTTACTCGAACACGGTAATTTCAGCGCGAGTCGATGGCGAGAGTTGCAATAGTGTAAAAGGAAAAAAGATACTTTACGCTCGTGATACACCATCATTTTTTCTACGATTGCATCTTAAAATTATTAAAAACGTATACGTATTGAAAATAAATTCATCCTGTTAACTGTCAATATGACAAGTTTCTGTTTTGTTTGTATCCCTCGTAACTATTGAAATAAGAGCGCATTTAATATCTTTTTCGCGTGTTGCCATTGGAAACGCGCGCATTTAATGTCTTTTTTGCGCTTTGCCATTGGAGATGCGCAAAAAAGATATTTTTCGATTGTTCCACAGAAAACGTCAACTTCACGATGATAAATGAGAGCATAATTGTCAATTTTTCATAACAATCGTAGAAAAAAGATATTTTTCGATTGTTCCCCAGAAAACGTCAACTTTACGATGACAAATGAGAGCAAATTGTCAACTTTTTATATCTATCGTAGAAAAAGAGAATGAAAATATTTGTCCTGCGATCAAATAACGACTTAAAACCAAATTTATTCAACAAAGAAACATGGGCTATTGCTCCACGTCTTATCTTGAGTTCAAGCTACTTTAATAATTTAATTTCTTCCTAGTCGATTGTATAAATTCATTGTTATAATAGTATAGTTTGATATAAGAAAAACAGTAATTATTAGTTATAATTATTACTAAATCATAATATGGAGTAGGTGGCTCAGTGGTGGATCTTGAGAACCCTGGTTCAATCCCCACGCCGACAAACAATTTTCACTAATTAAAATCTATCCTTGTGGCTCCCTTACCACTCACCTCTTTGTGGGCCGTGATTTGATGGCTGGTAACTGCACTAAACGCGAGAAAATATATCATTTACCCAGATCTACTTAGGTAGAGTGCTACAACTAGTAATGATATATTTATTTTATTTACTAAATCGACAGCTATAAGCAGAGACCGCGGAATCTTTTTTCGAAAGGGGTTGCGACAATTTTTTGACCAGAGTAAAAATAGAACACAGATAAATTTAGATAATTAAAATGAATAATTATGTGAGATACATTATATTAATAATATAATTTGTTTTTGACAATTAATGTAACAGTTTTATAAAGTTTTTACATCTGTATAAATTGAAAAAGATAATTTTCCTCTATTGCTCCGAAAACTGTCATCCGCTCTGCGGTTTTATTGATGAATATTTTCATCACCTTATTTAAATCAATGTCCAATGTTTTAATTTTGTGTATATGAAGAAAAACTAAATGAAACAGTCGTTTTTGTAACATTGAAGTACGGTTCCAAGTCAAAATTCGACGAACCCCGCTGAATGACCTTTCGGCTGACGATTCTGAAGCTGGAATTGTCAACAGTAATATAAATAGAGTTTCTACTTCCTTGAAAAGTTTTCGAACTTCTTCAGGCCGACGAGATATCACTGTAGCAATATCAGAGACATTGTTTCGGCAATCATCATCTTTGTTTATTGTTAATTAATTGATATAATCTCGGTTTGGATTTTTTTTATTTAGTTAAAGTCCTTTAGCATCTAGGCTATTAGGACTATACATTATAATTTACAGTTTGTATTGTTTTACATGGTTATTTTGTTTTGTTTAATCTATATTTTGTTTATGTAGTTTGTGTCTTTTAAGTAGTTTACTACATTTTGTATGGAATAAGCTGGGAGTCATTTTGAATATTTTTTTAAAATCATTTTTTTGTTATTAAGTGTTCCTTATTCTTATTTTCTGTATTATTATGACAAAAATATATTATTTCGTTTAATAATGATGAATACAATTGTTTTAGTTAATTGTTTTATTTCAAGTCACAGTCATGGCTCACTATTCTCTTTCCGATTTGATGTACAATAAAGTGCCCGCCATTTTACTTTTTATTAATGTGACATATGGATTATTTTACATAATTGTAAAGCAAATTTGATGCACTTTTCAAATTTGTAAAAATATATAGTATGTTCCATTTGAAATTTCAAAGTTGATATTAATTACTAATAAACCGGAAATGATATTATGAATGTACATCCGTCATTAACTAGCTTACATGTTGCTGTATAAATCATGTTATATGAAAGAAATTGCTAAGTTGATAAATAAGCGAGATTTTTGCTGGGTCTATTAAGATATAACAGCCTGTATATGCGAACAATCTTTTTCAAGCATCAGCATTATCAAGAGTAAACTGAGAAGTCGTCTTATTGATGAGAACATGGAATCATGCCTAAAATTAAAAACAGCAACATACAAAGTGTAATAAAATTTAGTGTAATAAAAGTTGACTAAACAAGCAGATTTGGCTCCCAATTTTTTTTTTTTCATTGTTGTAATGTTCATATTTGGCTCTTTGGCTAATAAGTTTGCCGACCACTGCTGCTAGGTGTATTTGTTCCTGTATTTCTTATTTATTTATTTATTACTATTACACTGCCCTACAGGACGAGCCCAATAAAAGGACAGGAACAAAAATATACAAATATACAAATACATAAGTGCTTAAAAAATGAAAAAAGAAAATTAACAAAGAGTTACAGAGTATTATAATAAAAATATAACCAAAATTAATATAAATGATTTAGATTATTAACAAAATTTTTTGTGTCATAAATATCTAATTGTGACTGTACAGAGTTATAAAGTTTACATGCGTTAAATATTGGTGACTTATATAGTGAGTTTGTATGAACATTAGGTAAGTAGAAAGTGTTTGAAGACCGTGTGTTGACGGCTGGATAATGGAAATTAATGCAGTTTAGTAAAGCTGGATCATCAATATAGTTATGAATTAATTTGAATAGGAATATCAGAGAATAAAAGGAACGTCTCATGGAAACTGATTTAAAATTAAAAATATTTAGTAGTGTATGGTAGGATACATCATAACTAGGGTAACTGTTCATTATTTTATAGTAAACGTATCTTAAGAACTTTTTCTGTGTCTTTTCAACAAATTTTTTTTGAACATCATAAACTGGATTCCATATAAGCGAACAATAGTCAAGTTTTGATCTAACAAATGAGAAATATAAGATGAAAATTGTTGATAAATAATTTAGTATTTCTTATTATAAAACCAAGCATTCTATTAGCGGCTGAAGTCATGCTGGAGAGATGTGGCGAGAAGGAAAGTTTTTTATCAAACATAATTCCTAAATCAACAATCTCGTCAGATCGAGTTATACTAATATTTGCGAGTTTATAATCATATGTAATAGGGACGAATTTTTTTGTGTAAGTCATAACTTTACATTTAGCAATGTTCAAATTTAGTTTATTGGTTTCACACCAATTCTGCAAATTAAGAATATCATGTTGAAGATACAGACAGTCAACGACAGAAGAAATGGTACAGAATATTTCTTGAGTGATTTGATCGTCTGGGTATTTGTGTTTTATTTTTTGCAGGCTGCTAATTAAATCGCTGCATATTGCTAGGTTTGTGTTTGCAGAGGCGTTTCAACCCAGGGTTCTTGGGGTTCCCAAAACCCGGGCGCCAGCATAAAAGGGAGGCAGACGGCAAAAAGTTAAAATTAATATGAGTAGGTATATTAAAAGAACACAAATACTGCGTCTTAATATTATTTGTAAAATAAATAAAGTAATTAAATGAATACCAAATGTAGGTACCTACTATCGTACTAAGGCCTTTAATTACAAAAGATCGCGAAGTAATGTGATTAATGTTTGAAATATAAGGTTAACTGTCAAGATTTCTTAATATTCACAACAAATCTTGACGGTTATAGTGACAGCTTCTGTTTCTATGACAAAGCTGTCACAAAAAATCATAATTAGTAGGCGATTTTCTCGAACTATTTTCATTAATTTCTCTAATTTGTGGCATTAAAATGAAGTAATCTGTATGAAATAATATGTGTGGATAGGTCTAGTACTCTAGTATGGTCATGTGCAATATTATACCATAATTTTTTACCGGACACTTTTTATTTACAAAAATCTTTTTTCCCATGTTATTTCCCTATGACAACCTTTACGTGGAACGCGCGGTATAGTTATGAGTATTTAAGTATTTTTATTGTAAATTTAATTTACATGTATTGATATGTTATTTTGTTATTTGTATAATTGTTTGTGCTATTATGTGCAATTGTAAAATGTAAACTATATAGTTTTAATTAGGTTTAGGTATATTAGAATGTACCTACATAGTGAACTAATTTCTTTTTGTATTTTTATTTAATTTCATGAGAAACTATATAATAAAATATTTAATTAAAAAATAGTTATTTTTCTAGACAAACAATGTTCTATTATTCTACGCTAAGGTGAATAACATATTATTTGTCATGAGTTTGCTTATTGCTCTAAATCTACACGCAAATTTTGCATAGTACGGCGTGTCGGCTTACTGCCTTACTCTTTCTGTATCGTAGAGCATAAAATTCCACGTATTTTGAGTACCATATCGCATTTTTGTGCTCCACACCTCGGGGCCCCACATTCTGCTTCAGAACCCAGGCGCCAAGTACCCCAGATACGCCCCTGTTCCTAAATCAACAGTTTCGTCAGATCGAGTAATACTAATATTTGAGAGTTTATAATCATATGTAATAGGGACGAGTTTTTTTGTGTAAGTCATAACTTTACATTTAGCAATGTTCAAATTTAGTTTATTGGTTTTACACCAATTCTGCAAATTAAGAATATCATGTTGAAGATACAGACAGTCAACGACAGAAGAAGTGGTACAGAATATTTCTTGAGTGATTTGATCGTCTGGGTATTTGTGTTTTATTTTTTGCAGGCTGCTAATTAAATCGCTGCATATTGCTAGGTTTGTGTTTGTTCTGGTGAGGCTGTTGTAGAGTTTGATTGATTCTTTTATTGCGAATAGTTCTGTTTGGATTTTGAATTCGTACTCGTATTTTAGTTAGGTATTTTATTTTTTGTGTTCTGAACAGGAGTTACGGCGCAACCCCTAAAAATGATACAACCCTTGCAACCCCGCTTCCGCGGCTTCTGGCTTTAAGCACAACATAATAATGAAATAGTATTGCAACGCAAAATTCTGTGATCCTGATCCTTAGGAAACCGAAAAGAACATGTGCGGATGACGCGAGTAAATTCCACGGCATCGTGACAAGCAGAACGCGTGCGGAACACTGCTCTACTGACTGCCAAATCGCCACTCACCCAAGTATTTATACGTATACACAGCCCCGGTGTCGTACCCACGCGAATCTCTATCACCACGGACTCAACAGTTGAATGTTGCTGCTCGCTCGACATCAGTGGCGGATCCAGACTTCGAATTAGGGGGGGTCATAGAGTGAATTTTGTCTCGGGAGGGGGAGGGGGGTATTGCCCATCTTCTAAATATAAAAAACATTTGTATTTGCTCATATTATATTCTTGCTTTAAATTATTTTTACAATCACATTAAATCACATTAAATCGTCTTTGGAATCGCAGTAAATCACATTTTTAGGTGTAGGAGAATGTGTAGCTTTAAGCAAAATTACTTTTCTACAAACAATTATAAATGTGGTGAGGAAAAGTGATTTTTTTTTCACCTCAAAAATTTCCACTAAGAACGCCAACACTTTTTAAATCATAAAGTTTCAATATCTAAACGGTTCTTCGATAGAATACAAAAATTATTGAATTAGAAGTTGATTTTCTAAGTGCAAATGTTGGTAGTCACATACTTCACTAGATCTTTTAATAGAATACCTCTCCCATCTGCGGGTCGAAATAATATCCCCACAAAATATTGGTTTTTGGCTATTTATTAGAATAATAAATCAAACAATAGTTCTTAATTATCTTAGAATTTTAAGTTCTTAGATAATATTTTCTATTTAATTTGTTTAACAAATTAAGTTATCGTAAATAATGACATCATTAGGGCCAATTAACTATTAGGGCCAACATTTTAAAAAGTCCATGCTTAGAGGGGGGGCATGACCCCCATGACCCCCCCGCTGAATCCGCCCCTGCTCGACATCGACTCCTTGAATCAATAATTTCCACAATTGAATTGAAATTGATTAAATAAATTATACCTACATAATTTATTACATAAATCCTGTAGAAAATGATGAAATATTTCGTGAAATTTACTAGAAATTATTTTAAATTTAAAAATGTATGAAGCAGCCATGTTAACGTGCTGTCCTGATACAAAAGCAGCAAGAAGGAATCTAAAATATCCGTGTTGCAATGCGGCCAAGTATTTATCCAACTCCACCAATAGCTGTTCTCCTGATAAACAAATGCTAATATGAACCACTACGGATTGGATCATATGTGACAGATGTGAACCAATCAAGATTATGTAGTTTTGTCATTTCTTCAAACATCAAAATAATCGAATAGAAAACCTCCCTGTTCTTATAAATTATTAATTGATTCTATCAGAATTTTCTTTTAATTTAAAATAAATCAAATATAAAATCGGATTAATTAATACAATTGGTTCAACGAATCACTTGTAAGTCAATTGATAGAGTTTCGAACGGAGCCGATATTGGGAAAGGGGCAGAATTTTTTTTTCCGATCACCAATACGTTCGGGCTGATTGGTTGGGATCAGGGACGAAGGATATTACGGGAGACTCTGAAAACGGTTTCCGAATTTACGGAATTTTGTTCCGGGAATCGATGAGTTGGCTGCGCGTGGCGGGATTTCTGGACGAAGTACCAGGAGCGAATCCCGGCAGACTAAGGGCGAGCGATGCCTTCCATCATTTTACATTTCAACTTTTATTAATATCGAATAACATGCTGGCTTGTTTTCGTGATGAATTTATTTACACATTGTATATTTGTAATAATTAATTTAAGCTACACACAATAGAAACTTAATCCCAATTAGAGTCGTAGTGTGGAAGTTCATTTTTAGCTTGAATGGGATTTGAACTTGAGATCTTTGCTAGCCACAACATCATATACTATTTTCATTTTAAACTGGAGGGATCGGTATGAAATGATTAAATGCACAGCAATTACGTTTACAAAGGAACTCAAAATATGACCCGTTATAACTGGTTTCACAAGGTTCGCACAGAGTTGTACAGCCACATTCGCCGGTATTTTTAAATGGTCAATGATAGGAAAGAACAAAAATAATTTTAGGCAGAATACGACCCTTAAAAAATTACCTGTTGTAACCATCGTTAAGCGATTTGTGGTAGCCGCACTAATAAATTTCATTGTAGTTATATGGGACAGGGACGTTTAATCGTTTTATACCGATCCCTCCAGTTTAATATGAAAATAGTATACATCCAGACAATTTTTGAAATAATTATGTCTGGTCAAATATATTTTGCATATTAAAATTGATTCGATATTTAAGTTATCACATTATTTATTTATTTATGTTACGCTGTACAACAGGAATTTAATCCCAATTACAGTACAGGGTCCGCACTCACCAAGCCGCAGTGTGGTAGTTCATATAATATTTAGCTTGAGTGCGATTCGAACTCGTGATCTTCGGATTCGAATTCTATAATGCTGTGTATAGCACCGTACTGACGGGCAATATTAATTTAAATTATTGAAGCTCTGTTTAAATGTTTCTAACTTTGTTTATATTCTTTTTACAAATTGTCGTGTATACTCGTGATGGCAAGGGTTAGTTTGCTCAAATGAACACACAAGTACAACTAAATATATATTTTTATTTTAGTTTAGTTTCGTCGGAGTTTTGTGGAGTCGTTGATTAGGAGCGGAATGTTGAAGAATGAATACGTGATGAATGAGCGATGAACGAGAGTGGAATGAGAGCGAGGCTTAGATGGATTTCTTATTTATAGGGTTTTCGTTAGGGCTAGGGGGTGAGGGTGATTTATAGAAAGTTACGGGTAGAAGAAGTGAGTCATAGGTTTGGAATGTTAGTTTTAGAAAGCGGGTTGGAATTTTGGGATTTTATTATTTTATAGAATATCTTATTTTTAAGGAAAAGTAACAAAATATATTTACACAGGAACATGACTACTGACCAAAGATAAAAAAGTAAAACAACTAAATAATTATATCTAACTTATCTCGAACATCTATCTATCTTCACAAAAGTAAAATATAACAAATAATAACTATAACTAATTCGAGGAACATGACAAAATTCGTAAATTAAAATTAACAAAGTAAGTATGTAAATGAGAAGCTTAAGGGGTAAGGCCACTCTAGACAAGGAAAAAAAGTGTCATTTTGTAGATTTTTTTTAACGTGCTGCTTAAGAACTGTTTCTGGATCTTTATTTAGTGCTCTTTAAACTTTATTTATTTTTTTTTTTAAAGAAACTCTTCAAAATTGTCGTCAGAAATTTAAAAAAATGGCGACTTCTCTCGGCGCGTAGGGCAAAACCGGGCGAAAACATTCCGGGAACAGCAATAGACCTGGATCAAAAAGAGATATGTTTTCTTAATCTCTGATGTATACTCTAAAAAACTACGGGCTGGATTTTGAAAATTTAGATTTTTAATAAAATGGCGCACGTTTGAAAAAAAAAATTTATTATTCGGGACTAAATTTCTGTATAAAAACGAACATAAAAAACGAATTAAGCACTTTCAAAAAAAAAGCTCCCTTAGTTTTTGAGTATTTTATATCTAGAATAAGAAATAAGAAGATTCAGCACGATCCATCAATTAGTATTTCAGATTTCTTTTCGCCCGATTTTGAAAATATGATTTCGAGAAAAACGCGTTTAAAGTTTCGAGTCATATAATATATAAATACTAGTACTAATAGATATATGCTTTTGTCCCTCTGAAATACTTCCGCGCGGCATTTAAATTAATTGTCCCTTATTCCTAAGGGTTTAAACCATAATTTAAGCAAATAAAAAAAAATGCATTTTTAAAAAATTTTAGAGTGGCCTTACCTCTTAAATCATCTGTGCTCGTTGAATAGTCTGGAGCAACAGGCAGGCCGGCAAACACAGCGGTCTAAAATAAACTCAAGGTTTCGTTGAATTTTCGTTATTTACTTATTAGGCAGTAATAATGTTAAGGAGGTTTTGACACAATTTAAACTCTATTCACGGCTGCTTAGAAGTCTTTAAAAACACTGTTTAATGTCTTTAGACTTGTACATTGTCTGAATATTTATACAGATTAAAATAATAATAATGATGTCCTATCATTCCGTCTCGGAACATAGGGGCCGGGCACGCCGAGCCGCAGTTTTTACACTGTAGTACAGCCGGTTTCTTTAGTCAAATTTCAATATATATAATAAATAAATATATCTTCAAGCCTTTTACTCATCACTGGGTGTGGCATTCTTAGTTAGTGGTTTACAGAAGTTTGAAGTAAATTGTTTTTAGAAATAAATAAATAAATATATCATCACGCCTTTTACCCATTACTGGGTGTGGCACTCTGCCTAAACAGCTCTCGGTAAGTGATATATTTTTTCTCGTGAAGTGCGGTTACCAGCCGTCAAATCACGGCCCCCAAAGATATTAGTTTAGGGAGAACCACAGGGGTAGATTTAAATTGGTGAAAATTGTTTGTCGTCTGTGGAAATCGAACCAGGGTTCTCAAGATCCACAGGACGACTCGATACGACTGAGCCATCTACCCCATAAATTATATTATATGTCTAATATATAAAAAATATGCATTAAAATAATATATACCTATACAGGGTGTTATATTTTAATAGACCCAGCAAATATCTCGCTTATTTATCAACTTAGCAAATTCTTTCATATAACATGATTTATACAGCAACATGTAAGCTAGTTGATGACGGATGCACATTCATGATATCATTTCCGGTTTATTAGTAATTAATATCAACTTTGAAATTACAAATGGAACATACTATATTTTTTTACAAATTTGGAAAGTGCATCAAATTTGCTTTACAATCATGTAAAGTAATTCATATGTTACATTATTAAAAAGTAAAATGGCGGGCACTTTATTATACACCTAATCGGAAAAAGAATAGTGAGCCATGACTGTGGCTTTAAATAAAACAATTTTTTTGTGCATAGAACTATTAAAATGCGCCTGTAAACTACTACACACTTCTGTTATTTAAACATTGCAATTCCAGAAATCTGGAATTCAATTTAAGATATCTAAAATTCAATTTAAGATATCTCGAATTTAATTTCAGATATCTGAAATTCGAATTAAAGATATCTGTAATTGAATTTAAGATATCTCGAATTGAATTTCAGATATCCTTAATTGAATTTTAGATATCTTAAATTGAATTTCAGATATCTCGAATTGAATTTCAGATATCTGTAATTGAATTTAAGATATCTTTAATTTGGTCAAATTAGAGATATCTTAAATTCAATTACAGATATCTGAAATTCAATTCGAGATATCTGAAATTCAATTCGAGATATCTGTAATTGAATTAAGGATATGTGCCATGAATTAAAGTATAGGAAAAAAGATCGAATAAAAAGTAAAACGGCGTTCCATACACTTTGTTACAAACACAGAAACAATGAAATACAAGTGACAACAAAGTAGACCAACTGCAACTGCAACTTTGTCTCAAATTTGACATATCATGACTAAAGCCCGGATATTTAGGCTCTTAAAGACACCCAAATAAGCAGGCATATAGGCCGGTAATTACTCTAAAATAGGCGGGATTTTAGGAGCCTAAATGTAAATAATTTGTTTTAAAAAAAATAAACGAATCCTTTTTCTAATATTGGTACTCGTATCTGCTTGTCGTTAAAAAAAATAATCATTTTAAACAAAAATGAACGCAATCTGAAAAATAATAATGTAGGGTTCTCATTTTATTAACTATTATGCAAATTCAAATTATGTAGTATACTTTAATTCACAAAATATTACGTGCAATTGTTCAATGAAATTTTCGGAAAGGGACTGTCTTCGGTCTGTCAGAACTTGCTTGTAAGTTGAACACTTCGTTCGACATCACAAAATGCGACAGGAGCGTTCTTATATTTAGCCATATCGTCTAAAGTTACCACAGCTCCATTGATTAATGGCAAAGACACAATTGAATTGCCACGTAAAATTTTGACTAAAAACGTTTTTTCTTTCGGCATTTTCAATTCACACACAAAAACTTGATTAAAGTAAGTACTTTAAATATTATAGGTTAGGTTGAAACACTTTGTCGAGTGCTGAATTAGTCAACGAAGTAGATGATAAACCTTGTCTGCTCAATAAAAGTTAGAATAGGCAAAATAAGCTATATAAGGTAAAATAGGCAGAATAACCAAAATATAGAAAAAATAGGCTCTAAGGCACGAAAAAAAACCTTCCATTACACGTAAACATATTACCTATGTATAGAAAAACGAAGAATAGCAAAGAAAAATAAAAGAGGTAGACCAATGAAGACATGGGAAAACAACATAGAAGAAATACTAAGCAGAAACAATATCAGTGGACACGAGGCAAACAGGAAAGCGAAGAACAGAAAAGAATGGAAAGAACTAATAAATAATTTAAAATAAAGACAATAATAATCTCGACACCCGAAAGGGTATAAGAAGATTTAAAATGATAATAATAATAATAGAAAAACGAAATTGCCTGAAGTATATTAAAATTTGAATCTAGGCAATTGCCTAAAAATCCGGGCTTTAACCCTCCAGCGAGCGCGCTGGCGCACTAAGTGCGCCAACTGGATTTATTTCACTGTCAAAATGGTATTAGGCGTTAGAAGCTCCAAGCCACCCCTGTTATTCTTTCATTGGACCTGTGTGCTTCGACATCAATACATACGCGAAATTTCCTGTTAAATGCGAGTGTGCTATTGGGAATTACTTTCGATTCTGTATCAACTGGCGCACTGAGGGCGCCGCGCGTCCATTGATGTAAGTATATTTTTCCAACGTATTAGTTTTATATATTGCTTTTATAAATTTTTTATTATGAAAATATTTGAAATTAATTTAATTTGAATAGTTTAGTACTTACAAAATATAAAAAAACTTGTTCAATATATGTTAAATATAAAAATATCTTACGAACGATTAATTTTTTAAAATTCTTCATGATGATTTGACTGATAATGAACAATCTATTGAAGCTGAAGGTGCCGACATATCTGAAAATGAGGAAGTCGTGACTCATAGTGTGACCATAACACTGATTCAGAGCAAGAATGCACTAGCGATGAAACTTCCGCAGTTGAAGCTAACGATGATAAACTAGATTCTTGGTAAAGACAAAACAACAAAATGGTACAAGCTCAATATGTCAGCAAAATCAAAAATTAAGAAAAATAATTTAGTTAAAATTTTGCCTGGACCAAAATTAGTCGCAAAAGAACATCGAAACTGTCAGCATTTGATAAAATTATTGACACGTGTATTTTTTTTCTATAGAGTTATGGAGTTTTATTATATTGTTGATTATACTTTAGTCGGATAAAATATATCAAAATAAATTAATTTCTTTTATTAAAACACCAATTACAATACAAAACATCGGACGAGCACTCTATGCGCCGCGCGCCCGTTCGTGCTATGATTAATAGCGCGCCCGCTCGAGGGTTAATCATGACCATCTTACCAGTTAAATATCCCAATAGAAAATGTTTACATACTCGTATATAGAATGTTCAAAGATACTGCGTTATCGCTTTAACTTACTAAGCCTGTGTTGAACCGCACACAGTAAGACATTCTACCTGTTGGCGCTCAGGGTAGGATTGCAAAATATTTAAATTGTTTATTTGCATTATTTAACTAAATGACGAATTGTTATACAATGATACTTTCATGTAACATTTTTTTTTACTTCATTATCAATAATAATATTTGTACAAAATTCCCTGTTTCATTATTATAATATATATAAAAATAAAATTAAATTGGGAAATACTGAATACATACCTGTCCTTGCACCCCTATAAATCAAGCTTAAATCCCTAACAATAGACCCGCTGAGAGTTTGATTTATCTAAAAATCATCATAATATCATCACGGTGGTCAAAGTAACCCCGCAGTCACATGTATGTCTCGGCGATCCGGCTACCAGGCGAACAGAACCACAAGGAGCTTCCAATCGTTTAACAGAAACATTTACCCACGTGCGCGCTGTCACTTCATTCCACGAGCAGATCCCGTTTATTGACCACGATGATATTATAACGATGTGTGGACATGCATTTAAATATATGCGTTTTAAATTTCATCTTTGGTTTTTAGCTATCAGGAGAACAGCATTCCGTGGAGGTGACACAAGTGATTTAAGGTTTAGTAGAGTAGGTGAATCACATGTTCATTGTGTTGGAGGATTAGGAACGCAGGAATTTAGGAGGTTGTTTTTTATTGATTAATTAGAAACTGGGAGCGCATTTTGTGTATAGAGAGCTCAGGTGTACTAACAAATTTACTATGTTTGTGTATCAATAGAATATAATTTGTGGGAGGTTACTCTTTCAATTGATAAACACTAAAGCGCGGATTATATGCAAATATACATTTAAATTTCTTTACGATTCAGGACAAACTGAGGGATTTGATATTGGTTTCAATTTGCATATTTTGCATATATTCGTATTATATAGGGAAGGTGGCTCAGTGGTATCGAGTCTGCCTGTGGATCTTGAGAACCCTGGTTTGATTCCCACAGCCGACAAACAATTTTCACCAATTTAAATCTATCCCTGTGGCTTTCACTACACTAACATCTTTGGAGACCGTGATTTGACGGCTAGTAACCGGACTTAACGCGAAAAAATATATTACTTAGCGAGATCTGTTCCTGCGGCGTTCCACACGTTCCAGTAATGGGTAAAAAGCGTGATGATATATTTATTTATTTATTCGTATATCTATGCATATTTTAATAAATTGTGCATATTTATATAATTTGTTTATGAATAAATCTAATTTTATTTTGTACCTAACGTGAATAGTAGACTTTATACGTTAATTTTTTTTTATTTCATTATTTTATTTATACTTTTTTACAAAACAGATGGCTCAGTGGTATCGAGTCGGCCAGTGGATCTTGAGAACCCTGGTTTGATTCCCACAGGCAACAAACAATTTTCACCAATTTAAATCCCCTTCCATTAACATTTTTGGGGCCGTGATTTGACGGCAGGTAATCGCATTTCACGTGAAGAAATATATCACTTACCGACATCTGTTTGTGGCAGAGTGCCACACCCAGTAATGAGTAAAAGGCGTGATGATATATTTATATTTATTTTATTTTAAAACTATTCCTGTGGCTCCCCCTTCAAGAACATCTTTGAGGGAAGTAATATGACGGCCGGTAACCGAACTTCACGCGAAGAAATATATCACTTATCGAGGGTATTTCTATACCTCTGCACAAAACTTTAATGACATATATAATTTGATATACTGATTATAGAACCAAAAGAATTGTTTTAAAATTAGGGAATTTCATTCCTAGCGAACATTTTTAGTGTCACTGGCTTAATAGTACATTTAATTAAAAAAAAAAGGTATTACACCAGGTACCTACATAATAACTAGTTAATAAATGATTATTTGTAGGCAGTGTTTATACTTTTATTTCATTAGTAACATAATTATAAATAATTAAATGTACCCCTGTGGCCCTGCTTTCACTAGCATCTTTGGGGGCCGTGATTTGACGACTGGTAACCGCACTTCACGCGAAAAATATATCATTTACCAGAATCTGCTACAGCAGAGTACCACAACTGGTAATTGGTAAAAGGCGAGAATATTTATTTATTTTATTTACGAATTTAAATTCAGATCAAAATATTATTTGACAATTATTATCATATTACAAATTATATTTTGTGTAAGAATTTAACAAGCAAAAATTTCTTCTGTAGGAGCAGTCCCTAATAAGAATTTGCCATTTCAATAATTTTTTTTCATTTGACGTTTATAAAAATAGCATTTATTTTATAACCAAGGATAAAATTATCACTTATTATTTATTATTTCACTCAAAATAGCTTTCATTTCATTGGTTCATTATTTTACAAATTTGTGATTCAATTGGTTGACAAATATACGTGGTACTTTCAAAATTATTTGGTGATTTGTTAGTTTTTAAACAGGAAATTTTTTTTTAAATGCTAATCCTGGAAAGTGTCCAAAATTCCCCACAGTTGCGCGTTAACTAACGTTTTAAGTAACAGGAAAACACGTGCTATAAGAGATACTCATAAAAATATATTAAGAGTTTCAACAAACAAATTTCATTTCAAAAGATTAATCACACAATTAATATATCAGTTTTAATGTAAACAAACTATTATTGCACCATTTAAATTTTAAATAAATTTTATGTTCAAATTTTAAACTTAAAAAAATAAAATGACGAATTTAAATGCTAGAGTTCACACAGAAGGAAACAAAATAATCAATGTTTTGAGAATTTAAAATGCACTTCTGGTAGAGGGGTAAAGGGTGCAGTTTAAATTTAAAATGAGGGGGGTTTTAAATTTAAAATTTTAAACTAGGTACCCAGCGCGCATAACCTGGCAGATCCACTTAGACTGTCTGCTAGCGCTGCAAGTGGCTGTGGAATCTCAACAGCAGACGATCGCTTCAGCGGTGTTTGCAGTGAAATGGAGGAATGGGAGAACACGTTGCTATGGAGACGTCACCGACAGATGTAAACGTGGTTCGAAAACAGTACGTGTTTATGAAATAATCAGATGTGGACACCACATGACTTCATTGTATATACCTACATTTATTTATTGCACATATTTGACGTAATTTGACATTGATATTAAATGTTTTATTTTGTACTTATTTTTTGTTCTAATCCACTTAATTACAAGAAACAAGAAATATATAATTTTTAAATTTAGATATCTCGCTTATACAAAAGGCGAATTTAAAAATTGTTAATGTGCTAGACGCAGAATTTAATTCTGTAAAACTTTTATTTGCAACATTTATTTCTAAAATTAAAATAATACCATTTTTTCAAGAAAAAACTGTTAGCAGCTTCATGTAATGTATCACTTCCGATTAGTCCATTTTAACCAAAATCTATTATGTTATTTCCATTGATATAGTAGTCTTATATATCTAATTTGAAAAGTTTTGGATTATATTTGAATATAGTTTTTCATGAAAATCTGTTATAGGCTTCAAGTAAAGTACCACTTCCGGAAGTTATATAATGACCAAAAAGGGAGGTGCACAACTAGATGTTATAGCAGTCCTAAATACTTCAACTTTCTACGGCTTACCGTTTTTGATTTATGCGAGATACATACGTACATACAGACGTCACGATGAAATTAGTCAAAATGGATTCAAGGATGGTCAAAATGCGTATTCCGTTGAAATCTTCCTTTCTTCCTTTACTTCGTACAAGGAAGTAAAATGGTACAATTATAATCTAGAAATTTATGTGACATGTGGTAAAACTCTGAAGAATTAATTTTTACGTTTTTCTACTGTGAATTCAGTAGAATAGTCTTGAATTTTTAAAGGTTTTTTTGACACTTTTCTTTTTGTGTAAATTATGTAGTTATAAAGTCTAAAAATAAAGATGTTGATATATTTAAGATTTAAATTCTTAAGTTATAGCTTACCAAATTGTAATATAGTTTTTCTTCTTGTTGAGTTTTTATAATAATAATATAATATACTTTTCTGTCTTTGGAAATACTTTCAAATTGTTATAAAAAAACATTTTAAAATAACAACAAAGACAAAATTAATTGTCATCCATACACTTGGTGAAACTAGGTTTAATAAAAAATATTAAATAAACACTTGGCAAAGTCTCACAAAATTCAGCCTCCAAGTCACCTTATGAGGGCATCATCAGAGGCTGGCCAGCACTGTTAGTAACCATAGACGCGTTTCGCTCTTATTAGATGGCTCAGTGGTATCGAGTCGGCCTGTGGATCTTGAGAACCCTGGTTCGATCCCCACAGCCGACAAACAATTTTCACCAATTTAAATTTACCCCTGTGGCTCCCTCACTACTAATATCTTTGAGGGCCGTGATTTGACGGCTGGTAACCGCATTTCACGCGACAAAATATATCACTTACCGAGATCTGATAAGCTCTAATAAGAGCGAAACGCGTCTATGGTTACTAACTGTGCTGGCCAGCCTCTGACAATGCCCTCATAAGGTGACTTGGAGGCTGAATTTTGTGAGACTTTGTCAAGTGTTTACTTAATATTTTTTATTTTAAAATAATTGCAATGATTTAATATATATATGTGGCAGTGTAGAAATACCAAAAAATTACCAAAAAATTTAACAACAGCCTTTATTATTAAATTGTTTACAGTATAATAATAATAATATAAGTTAATTTATGTAATTTATGATCAGGTGTACCAACAAAATTTAAATTATAAACTTAGTTTAAATTTATAAAAGAAATCAGAATTATATGCTACATGGACTATTTGATATTGCTGTCAAATGTTAATATGCTTTTATTTATTTAAACTTAAATTTAAATTTTGTTGGTACAAATAGCCAATGTTTATTTAATCATTACTTATAAACAAATAAAGCTTATTTAGCATTGTATTTATTAATATATTAAAATTAGAATTCATAAAATTATGATTTATTAATACGATAAGAAATTAGACATATGAGTGTAAATACAAAATATTGATATTTTTGGAAACAATGACCGACTGGCAACTGTTTCTACAACCTTAATGTTTTACCCACCATCCTGTTTGATTTCAATTATTACAAAATAAATAATAATGGGGTAGGTAGCCCAGTGGTATCGAGTCGGCTTGTGGATCTTGAGAACCCTGGTTCGATCCCCACAGTCGACAAACAATTTTCACCACATACAAATTACCCCTGTGGCTCCCCCTCCACTAACATCTTTGGGGGCCGTGATTTGACGGCTGGTAGCCGCACTTCACGCGTAGAAATATATCACTTACCGAGATCTGCTATGGCAGAGTGTCACACCCAGTAATGGGTAAAAGGCATGATGATATATTTATTTATTTTATTATTTTAAAAGTCAAATTTACGCGACAATTTCGAAGTAACATTACAAAGTGTTTACCAGGAGAACATCTTAAATATGAGAAGTTTAAAAGTTTACATTAATTTTAAAACGACAATATTGATTCTATTTAATTATTAGGTGGCTCAGTGGTATCGAATCGGCCTGTGGATCTTGAGAACCCTGGTTCGATCCTCACTGGCGACAAACAATTTTCACCAAATTAAATCTACTCCTGTGGCTCTCCCTCCACTAACATCTTTGGGGGCCGTGGTTTGACGGCTGGTAACCGCACTTCACGCGAAACAAATATATCACTTACCGAGATTTGCCTAGGCATAGTGCTACACTCAGTAATGGGTAAAAGGCATGATGATATATTTACTTATATATTTTTATTTAAATCTATCCCTATAGTTCCCCTCCACTAATATCTTTGGGGGCCATGATTTGACGGCCGGTAACGCGAAAGGGTGTTATATTTTAATAGACCCAGCAAATATCTCGCTTATTTATCAACTTAGCAATTTCTTTCATATAACATGATTTATACAGCAACATGAAAGCTAGTTGATGACGGATGTACATTCATGATATCATTTCCGGTTTATTAGTAATTAATATCAACTTTGAAATTTCAAATGGAACATATTATATTTTTTTACAAATTTGAAAAGTGCATCAAATTTGCTTTACAATCATGTAAAATAATCCATATGTTACATTATTAAAAAGTAAAATGGCGGGCACTTTAATATACACCAAATCGGAAAGAGAATAGTGAGCCATGACTGTGGCTTGAAATAAAACAATTAACTAAAACAATTGTAATTATTATTATTAAACGAAATCATATTTTTTTGTCATAATAATACAGAAAATAAGAATAAGAAACAGTTAATAACAACAAAATAATTTTATAAATAATATTCAAAATGGCTCCTCTTTAACACATTTTGCACAACGTTTTGAAACAGAATAAGTAACCCTTTATATTTGGTTAGCAGATAAAGATTCAATTGCTCCTTCATTTTTATTCTTCAGTCCGTTTAATGTGTTTACTTGTTCATTACAAACAAAATATTTCACGTAGCTCCATACAAAAGTCAAGTGGTTATATCGGGAGAAAATGCATTGAAGAGGCTGGGAGTCATTTTGAATATTTGTTATAAAATCATTTTGTTGTTATTAAGTGTTCCTTAAAATATTATTTCATTTAATAATAATAAATACAATTGTTTTAGTTAATTGTTTTATTTCAAGCCACAGTCATGGCTCACTATTCTCCTTCCGATTAGGTGTATATTAAAGTGCCCGCCATTATATTTTAATAATGTAACATATGGATTATTTTACATGATTGTAAAGCAAATTTGATACACTTTTTAAATTTGTAAAAAAATATAGTATGTTCCATTTGAAATTTCAAAGTTGATATTAATTACTAATAAACCGGAAATAATATCATGAATGAAAGAAATTGCTAAGTTGATAAATAAGCGAGATATTTGCTGGGTCTATTAAAATATAACACCCTGTATACATAGTAGTTATTTGTGTATTTAGGCCGCAAAAAGATTGTTGTGTGCGACAGCAGCCGAGGTAGACTATTTTCTAAACGCATCAAATCATTGCTTGGCCCAAGGTGCACACAATTTGTTTCACGCAACTGCATTAATTAAAAATCTTTATTACAAATTTAATTTCGAAATACTTGTTATTATAAATATCAATTTGCAAAGAACCAGAGTTAGAAAAAAAAAACAGTTTGTTTGTTTATCGGCGGCATTTCATAATCGAATTTTTGGCTGATTTAGAACAGCTGACTGTATGAATTTTTGTCGGGCTGAGAGAAAGTTGCATTACGCGGGTGAAATTGTGCGCGTAAATGTCAACTTTGTTTGACATTTGCGAGAAAAACATTATTTATGACCACCTGCATCAACAAAACTTACATTTAAACTTTGTTAAATTAATAAAAGCAAATCAAAATTACATGTCATATAGAATAACATACATTGCTGTTAAACATTAGATATGATTTTATTTATTTAAACTAAGTTTATAATTTAAGTTAAATTTATATACTTACAAGCAGATTAATAATAATAATAATATATAATATATCATCACGCCTTTTATCCATTACTGGGTGTGGCATGCTCCTGACGCAGATCTCGGTAAGTAATATATGTCCTCGCGTGAAGTGCGGTTACCAGACGCCAGATTAATACTATTTATTATTGTTTTTAATCCCCTCTTTAAACCGCAATTAAAAAGAATGTTAATTAGCATCAAATTTCATTATTTCATTTATTAATAAAATAAATAAATATATCATCACGTCTTTTACCTATTTCTGGTTGTAGCACTCTATCGTAACAGATCTCGATAACTGATATATTTCTTCTCGTGAAGTGCGGTTACCAGCCGTCAAATCACGGTGCTCAAAGATATTAGTGAAGGGGTAGATTTAAATTGGTGAAAATTGTTTGTCGGCTGTGGGGATCGAACCAGGGTTCTCAAGATCCACAGGCCGACTCGATACCACTGAGCCACCTACCCCATATTATTTCATTTATTAATAAAATAAATAAATATATCATCACGTCTTTTACCTATTACTGGATGTATCACTCTATCGTAGCAGATCTCGGTAACTGATATATTTCTTCTCGCGAAGTGCGGTTACCAGCCGTCAAATCACGGCCCTCAAAGATATAAGTGCAGAGAGTCACAATAGTAGTTTTAATTATTGATTATAATATTAAATGTATGGTATTAGCGCTAATATGGTTGGTATAAAAACGAGAACTAAATAATTATTGTAATACCAATATTATAAATAAAATAGTAAAGAAAAATATAATTAACAGATAATCAGTGTTTATAGCATAGGTCATTAAATGTACTTATAAATCATTAATTATTAGTAAAAATACGTCAAATAATACTAAAACAATTAATATTAAACTTGTACTAAACAAATAAAAGCAAATCGATTATTTGACAGCAATATAAACTATTCCATATGATATATAACTATGCTTTTCATTTATTTATTTAAACCCAATTAAAATTTTAACTTTTTGCTAGTGTAATCGGCCATTAGTTAAACTAAGAAACATGTATAGATTCGCATATTTGTTGTTGATGTTGTTTACGTTAACACGAAATGAAGTTGTGATAAATGTATACAGACCAGGATTTAATAGAACAATTCATTTGTTTAATGGAAAGAATTATACAATTAATGGAAAGAATCAGACGTATGATACATATCTGATAGGTGGTATAGATGCGAAAGATAAGCAGTTTCCGTATCAAGTCAGCTTGCTGCAAAAATCTAGCGATGAATTCTTTTGTGGTGGTTCCATTATAACTACAAAACATATTATATCAGCTGCACATTGTTTTTGTCCTGGGTATGTTAAATTAAATTATGTTTATCCAACACCTACTACTTATAAAGTCATTATTGTTGTCATTTTAGATTAATAAAGTGGTTTATAAGTCACACGTGAGTTATAAGTCATAAGTCACGCATAAATTATGACTTGTAACTCACTGTTGAGTTTAAATATAACAAAGTTGAAAAAAGGTTGCAGCTGTAGTATTCGAAATGGAAGACGAGAATTTTATTCCCGAAATAATCATTAAGGAAGCGGAAGAAGAGGTTGTTGATATTTTACCATAAAAGTCTAGAACTTCCTATGTAAAACACTTTCATTCATACCTTTGACGTTTCTAGTTGTCATCCAGTCTTCAAACATATGAAATTCTTTTTCATAGGAACTTCTAGACTTTTTTGGTAAAATATCAACAACCATTTTTCCCGCTTCCTTAATGATTATTTCGGGAATAAAATTCTCGTCTTCCACTTCAAATACTACAGCTGCAACCTTTTTTCAACTTTGTTTATTTAAAAAAATTGAGTAACCTAGACAACAAAACAAGAAAGTATGGCTAACTAGAATATTATTTGAAATGTAGACAATTGTGTCAAAATTTATATTTTAATGTCTTAATTGTAGTTGTTGAATAAAATTTCGTATGCCACTCGTGTGTTATTACAAATAAGTCACTTCAGAAAATTATTCCCCTCGGCCTGACGGCCTCGTGGACTAATATTTTTCTCGCGTGACTTATTTGTAATATAACACACTTGTACCATAAATAACTATTAAAATGGTGTATACAAGATTTATGGTGCTATTCTGCAATTTTCTATAACGCTACAGTTCTGTAAATTTGAACTAATGCGCATAGATTTTTATTGACAAATACATTTTATGCTATTTGACAGTTAAATATGATGCACTTTTGTTCATATTTACATATCTGTAGCGTTATAGAAAATTACAGAATAGCACCATGAAGCATATATCTAATTATTAAAATGGTATGACTCATCATAACTCACAAGTTATGGTATAGTACTCAATGTAATATTTTTTTCTACGATTGCTATGAAAAATTGACAATTAAGCTTTCATTTGTCATCGTAAAGTTGACGTTTTCTGTGGAACAATCGAAAAATATCTTTTTTGCGCGTCTCCAATGGCAACGCGCGAAAAGATGTTAAATGCGCACGTTTCCAATGGCAACGCGCGAAAAAGATATTAAACACGCGCTTATTTCAATAGTTACGAGGGATACAAAACAAAATAGAAACTTGTCATATTGCCAATTGACAGAACGAATTTATTTTCAGTACGCATACGTTTTTTAATCATTTTAAGATGCAATCGTAGAAAAAATTATGTGTGTACCACGAACGTAAAGCGTCTTTGTTCCTAATACACTATTGCAACTCTCGTCTTCGGCTCGCGCTGCAATTATCGTGTTCGAGGAACAAAGAATCACTTTACGCTCTTAATACACAAATAACTATTTTCTACTTCCGTTAGGATATATACGTTTTATTTCACTTATTTGAGTTAGGTAATGAACTGCATTATTTAACTAGTGAAATAATGAGGTAACATATAGAGATGCGCATTTTTACCCGAAACCCGAAACCCGACCAGACCCGACCCGACCCGCAGTCGGGTTTCGGGTCAGTTGTAAGTTATTCATGTCGGGTCTGGTTCGGGTCTGGTTCATTTACGGGTAAGTCGGGTCTGGTTCATTTACGGGTAAGTCGGGTCTGGTTCATTTGCGGGTAAGTCGGGTCTGGTTCATTTACGGGTAAGTCGGGTCTGGTTCATTTGCGGGTAAGTCGGGTCTGGTTCATTTACGGGTAAGTCGGGTCTGGTTCATTACGGGTAAGTCGGGTCAGGTTCATAATTTAATTTATATTTATATGAAATATTCACGTGCAAAATAAATAAATAAATATATCATCACGCTTTTTGCGCATTACATATCTCGGTAAGTGATATATTTCTTCGTGTGAAGTACGATTACCAGCCGTCAAATCACGACTCCCAAAGATATTAGTGGAGGGAAAGTCTCAGGACTAGTTTTAACGTGGGGAAAATTATTTGTCGCCTGTGGGAATGAAATCCGGGTTCTCAATTCTACAGGACTATAAACCACCTACCCCATTACAAGTATATTTAGAATTTATTTAAAATTTATAATTAACGCGATAAAAAAAACTTTGAGGGCTAATACATTTTAATATGCTGATTATGAATTATAAATAAAATAAAAGTAAATATATTACTACGTAAAAGATGTAATAATAATTCATTATAATTTTTATTAAAAATTACATATCGGCCAATGCCTCAGAAATATACGCTTCAAGAACCTTTAGAGCCTTTAATTTAGCGAATTTAAAAAAAAAAATGTTGCTGAGAATAAGTACACTGAAATGTATATGCCTTAGTTTTTACCCTTTTTTGAACACCCTGTATGTTTATAATATTGAGCAGAGGTGAAAATCTAACAGTGCTTGCGCTCTCATTCATGCTTTGTAAACATAAATCAAAGCAATGCTACGATAAAGATGGCATAACAAAACAAGTGTATCACAAATTGTATATTTTTATAATTCTACTGCCGCTTTTATTCGTATTATCTAATCATGGATTTTAGTATACTTTATGTCATTCCGCTTTAGTATTTATATTTACCACTAGCGCACGCAAGGGGAGGGGTTTTCACTTATATTTCATATTTATTTAAATGTAATTAAATAATTTCTATATATACATATATATATTTAAATCTACTCGTTTTACAAATATCCAAGCCCCCTCCAAATATATTTTCTCGGTTCGCCACTGATATTTACTGAATTTTAGTGTAGTCTTTGCTACAAAACCGCAATTTGTACCAAAAATGTGTAACAACTATAAACATTATATATTTGTTTAATAAAATATTCACTCAAATATTTATACTTATAACAAATCATTTTGAACTACTCGTAAGTATACAAGTAGATTTAAGTAAATAGTAGTTTTGCACAGTTAATATTAACAGATTTTTTTTGTATCTAATGAAATACTACATATTCCTTGTAAAATTAACTTTCGGATCAGTTGGGTACATATCTGTTCAAGTAGTATACACATAATCGGGTTAGATTGGATATCCATCCGGTCGGGTCGGGTTGGATATCCATCGGGTCTGGGTACCCATCGGGTCTGGTCGGGTTGGATATCCATCGGGTCTGGTCGGGTCTGGTCGGGTTGGATATCCATCGGGTCTGGTCGGGTCTGGTCGGGTTGGGTACCCATCGGGTCTGGGCGGGTTGGATATCCATCGGGTCGGGTATCCATCGGGTCAGGTTGGGTACCCATCGGGTTCGGGTCGGGTCTGGTTAATTTTTTTTATAAAATGCGCATCTCTAGTAACATAGCAACAGATATTATGGTAGACGTATTTATTTGAACGGAAGTAGAAAAAATATTGTATGAAACTAGTAAGGACATAGGTTATTACCTTACTTATGTGTTTACATAACTCGGCTACGTCTCGTTCTGCAAATTTCACATGCGTAAGGTAATAACCTTCATTTTCTTACTAGTTTCATAAATAGCTATTATCTATTCCGTTATGAAAAGTACTGTTTTACATCAATTTTTGAGGTATGAAATGTCAATTTTTTCATAACTGTCATTCAAGAGTTACGTAAAGAATTCTTTACATAACTAGTTACGTAATGAATGTTGACAGTTTGAACTTTTTTCAAAATGCAAATAACGGAAAAAACTATTTATTAAATTTTTTATGATTTATATACATTTAATAATGTTTCTGGTATTAAACAGTTCACGGTCAAATTAGCAGATTTTTCGATATCAGAAGGAAGGTCTCTCATTTTCAATGATGAAATAAGCTTTAAATTTAAACATTTTATTCATTTATTTTCACATAACGCTTTGCTAAATTGATTTATTGATTTTGAAATATACTGAGCTGTCATAAACCTAGAATTTTATGTATTTTAAAAATTTTAAGAGACAATCGTAGACAATCGTAGACAAAATGATGTGTGTATCACGAGCGTAAAGTGTCTTTGTTCCTCTTACACTATTGCAGTTCTCGCCTTTGACCCGCGCTGCAATTATCGTGTTCGAGTAACAAAGAATCACTTTACGCTCTTAATACACAAATAACTATTTAACTTAGCTTCAGCCTTTTTAAAAAGTCACTTTCTCAAGCAAAAAAAACAACTATTCCACGAACTTAATACAAAAATAACGATTTAAAATTGTTCTTTCTTTTATAATCTTACTTAGGTTGTGAATATACCCCTACCTCGGGAGAGAATTCACCTTTTTCCTCACAGTTTTGTAACCTCTGGCTACAAATTACACCTAAAAATAGTTTAGTTTAGTTTATTACTTTATTTATTGTCTTTAACAGTAGTACAGTTTTGCAGACAATGTCGGGTAGATACATTTATATTTTTACGCGAAAAAATATATCACTTACCAAGATCTGCTTAGGCAGAGTGCCATGCCCAGTAATGGATAAAAGGCGTGATGATATTTTTATTTTTTATTTTACAAATTCATTTACTTTATAAAAGCTCTTAGATGTAAGAAAAGCTTTGAGACTAATTTTAAACAGTTTTATATCACATATATTATAATATATTAATTTTATGTCTTTGCAGAGAACATTTCAAACCGGCATATGATATAACAGTAGGAGCAGGGGACCTGACCTTTAATGGTCCCGATACGAAGACATTCGATGTTTTACGAACAATTTGTCACCCGAAATACGACGACAAAACTAAGTATCATGATATTTCCATGTTGGCTATCAAAAAGGAATTCGTGTTTTCGGACAAAATCTCAAACATCAGATTGTTAGTGGGAGGGTATTCTGCAATTGGTGAAGTGGTGCCTAACCTATCTGTTTTTATAACTGGATGGGGAAGCGATAGGTTGGTAAAAATAATCCTTATTTTATTTTTATCTTTATCTTAAAACACCCCAAAACAGAGCTTGTGCTACCAGCCTATATGTTTAATTATGTTCTAATTTTAAATAATTGTAAATATCATTTTCCTTATTATAATTTTTTTACAATTAACTACATATATATATATATATATATATATATATATATATATATATATATTTATTTATTTATGTTACGCTGTACAACAGGAACTTAATCCCAATTACAGTACAGGGTCCGCAATCACCGAGCCGCAGTGTAGAAGTTCATTTTTAGCTTGAGTGAGATTCGAACTTGGAATTTCCGGAGTCGAATTCCGTATTGCTATCCACATTTAACGTATTGGTTTCCATGGTGATATATACAATCCTAATCACATGTTGACAAGCTGTGGCTTTGGACGTTTTTGTCACAGACGATACACAATTTTCATTACGTTAAAACTACCCCTGTGGCTCACCCTCCATTAACATCTTTGGGGGCCGTGATTTGATGGCTGGTAAACGCACTTCACGCGATAAATATATCACTTACCGAGATCTGCTACGGTAGAGTGCCACATTCAGTAACGGGGAAAAGATGATAATATATTTATATATTCTATATCTCTGCACGAAACTTTAATGACATATATAATTTATATACTGATTACAGAACAAACATATTCTTTTTGAAATTCGCAACAATTAGGGTATTTTATTACTAGCTAACATTTTTAGTTCAATATTCATGCATTAATCTCCCTACATATATATTATATAAATTTTCATTGTTTTTTTTTTTGCGTTATAAAGAGTTATTTTTTATATTAAGTGCACAAAATGAGTGTTTCTTGTTGCGCGTGAGAATGTTACTTTTAGTCTAGACTGCAGGTCAAGACAAAAAAAGTCATTCGAACGCGCCAAAAATAAGAATTTTGCCCACGAAATACAACCAACATTTTTTCTACAACTGTAACTAAAGAATAATACAATAATTATTGATTTATCTAAGTAAATTGAAGGAAAACAATCAATAATAATATGAATTTGGTACTATTGATGTGTTGTAACTAATGAAACCTGACAACAAATAATTTAGGAGAGTGCGCGAGATACTCATTTTGCGCACTAGAATACAAAACAATGCGCAAAATACTCATTTTGCGCATTAGGGTGCAGAATAATGCGCAAAATACGCGTTGTCATGATAATATAAATGATGAAAAAATCACGTACTTCACGTATTGACATTTTTTGACAGTTGCAGAAATATATAAATTAAAATCAAAATTAAACATTAATTGATTTAAAAAGAATATACAAAGTGTTCCATTTAAAAACCCAAAGTTTTTTTTTTTTTCGAAAATAAATAGGATATTGTAATACATGTCCGTTAGTACGGTGGTGTGGATAGCGATACGGAATTCGAATCCGGAGATCCCGAGTTTAAATCGCACTCAAGCTAAAAATTATATAAACTACTACACTGCGGCTCGGTAAGTGCGGACCCTGTACTGTAATTTGGATTAAGTTCCTGTTGTAGAGCGTAACATAAATAAATAAATAAATAATATAGGCAATAGTAGCCTACTAGATAGAAGTAAGATAAAACTTGCGTTTCTTAATTAACAAACAAGAGGTCATTCGTTCAAATCTAACAACAATTGATAAATCAACTCAACTACTAGTAAGCCAGCCCTAAACTTGAACTGCATTTTGAAAAGAAGCAACAAATTTTGCCAGCATAGAATAATATCTCTAACAAACAGTAAAATGACATGAGAAGTTCTGTTGACCCAGCAATGCCATCTACCGAAAAGTTGACTTGGAGGCTGAATTTTGTGAGACTTAGACAAATGTTTATTTTAATATTTTATTTTCGTAACACATGAACAAGAAACACGTTCTTATTTCCTAATTTTAGAGAAAGAAACACTGCTTTTCTCCCCTGTAAACATAATGTTTCTCTCCCTAGGTAGCATGTTTCTCTCCCTATCGAGATGTTTCTTTCCCTAGAGACAACGATTATTAACTGTTTGCAGCGTTTCCTAGGTAACTAGTTACGCAACCCATATTTGACATTTCTCCCGATAAGACAGTAATTTTTGTGCACTTGTTACGAAAAGTATAATATGCTTCACGGGAGGGCACGATTATCCCTTGTGTGAAGTTGTCTTCAACTCGAGCCTTCGGCCCTCGCTTACGTCTCGATTTGCCAACTTCACACGCGGGAATAATCGCTTGTCTCCCTCCCTTGATGCATAACATACTATATTTAACCTAGTTTCACCATTCAAATAAATAAATATAAATATAACATCACACCTTTTATCCATTACTGAGTGTGGCACTCTGCCTAAGCAGATCTCGGCAGGTGATACATTTTTTTCGCGTGAAGTGTGGTTACCAGCCATCAAAACACGGCTCCCAAAGATATTAGTGAAGGTTGAGCCACAGGGGTAGATTTAAATTGGTGAAAATTGTTTGTCGTCTATGGGGATCGAACCAGGGTTCTTAAGATCCACAGGCCACTGAGCCATCTACCCCATTAATTAATTTTGTCTTTGTTATTTTTTATTTAAAATAAATAAATTACAGATACATTAACCCTGAACCAATGTCAAGACTTCAATACATCACAACATTAACCATCTCGCTAGCAAAATGTCGTGAAATGCTCTCAAATACAAGTATGGGTAAATTCGTAAAAGAATGGAACGTATGTACCTTTCACCCTGACCACCAGAGGACGTGTGTGGGTGATTCTGGTGGTCCGGTGGTGCACCAGAACCAACTGCTGGCGGTGGTGTCGTGGTCGAAACGGTGTGACGACAATACACCAGGCATTCACACAAACATAGCGCATCACAATGCCTGGATTCAAGCGGAGTGTGCTAAGGATAAATATATGATGTGGTTGCAGCGTTACTGGCATCATTGATGGTTTGTAAGTTTATAAGGATAATTAGATTTCCGTAGGAAGAAAAGTATTATTATTATTATTATTATTATTATTAACGGTGTTTATTTATGTTTATAATGTTTTTAATTATTATGTTTATGTTTATGTTTACAAACTTTTATGTTTATTTGACATTTTCTTTTAATATACCTATATATTTTTGATTATATCATTTATTATTATTAATTATTTTATAAAAAACATATGTTAGATTTTATATAATTTATTATGTCCTGAATAATGCTGAAGTGTTAGCTAAAATTTTGACATAATAATAAAAATAATTGACTGAAATAAAAAAAAAACTGTTTTAAATTAATATTGAGAAATCTGATGTGGATACCATATTACTTCCTTGTACGTGTATTCTACTACACCTACATTTTTTTATTGCACATTTTTGACGTAAATTGACATTGACATTAAATTGTTTATTTTTTACTTATTTTTTGTTCTAATCCATAGCGAACTTAATTACAAAAAAAATCTGATGTGGACACCACATGACTTCCTTGTACGCGTATTAAACTATCGATATATATATTTAATTGCACATATTTGACATTAAATCTTTTATTTTTTTATTTGTTATTCTAATTCATAGCAAACTTAATTTAAAAAAATATAATATAGGCTAATTTAAAAATTCTTAATGTGCTAGACGCAGAATGTAATTCTTTAAAACTTTTATTTGCAGTATTTATTTCTAAAATTAAAATAATACCATTTTTTTCAAAGAAAACTGTTAGCAGCTTCAAGTAATGTGCCACTTCCGGTTAGTCCCTTTTAACCAAAATCTATTATATTATTTCCATTGATATATTAGTCTTATATACCAAATTTGAAAAGATTTAGATTATATTTTGATATAGTTTTTCATTAAAATCTATTATAAGCTTCAAGTAAAGTACTACTTCCGGCAGTTATTCAATAACCAAAAAGGGAGGTGCACAACTAGATGTTATAACAATCCTAAATACAAAATGTCAACTTTCTACGGCTTACCGTTTTTGAGTTATGCGAGTTACATACGTACGTACAGACGTCACGACGAAATTAGTCAAAATGGATTCAGGGATGATCAAAATGGATATTTCCGCTGAAATCTCAAAACCGAAAACGATTACAATACTTCTTTTACTTCGTACAAGGAATTAATATAGTCGATTTAAAATTTATATTTTTTTATAAAATTATTATTATTATTATGTGCATTAAGTAAAGATAGGCGAGATGAAGAAATATGTATGTATACAGGGTGTTTCTATAACTCTGCACGAAACTTTAATGACATAACATATATAATTTGATATACTGATTATACAACAAAAAGATTTTTTTTTGAAATTCGCAAAAATTAGGGTATTTCATTCCTAGCGAACATTTTTAGTGTAACTGGTTTAATAGTACATCTGTAATAAAAATATATAATAACTAACTTTTTCTATAATAACAAAATTAAAATTTAAACACTTAATTTAACTTTATTACTTTTTCAGTTACCAAATCGAATAATTCCACTAGGCACATAACAATAAAATTGTAACATTATGACGATTATATTTTGTTTATTCTTTCTTATTAATTTTATATACCGTTAAATGAAAGCTATATCTGTATGTATGCATTCTACGTATTGATCGAGAGATTGAAAGAAGAGTATCTGCTGGATGTAAGATATTGGGTGCTCTGGGAACCTTTACTCGGAACGTGAATGTATCCAGAGATGCTCGATTGAGTGTTTATAATGGTGTGTTAGTGCCTACGTTGATGTATGGTAGTGAATGTTGGGTATGGATGAAGAAACATGAACGGCGTATAACTGCTGTGGAAATGAGATATTTGCGGGGTGTGTGTGGATATACTAGAAGAGATCGTGTCCGGAATACATTGGTGTATGATGAATGTGAGATTGTGAAGAATGTTGTAAGAAGAGTGGGAATAAGTCAGTTGAGATGGTTTGGTCATGTAGAACGTATGTCGAATGACAGATTGGTGAAACAGGTGTATGTTGGTGAAATTGAGGGTGAAAGTTTGCGTGGACGGCCTAGGAACAAATGGATGAATATGATTGAAGGGTTGTTGCGTGAGCGAAAGATTCTGAGCGTGAAGAATAAACGAGCTTGTATGAAAAGAATTATGAATGTGGTTGAAGCAAAAGTGGTGTGTCAGGATAGGAATGTTTGGAGAAAATTAATTGCGGGATAAATATGATGAATGAAAACAAGCGTATGATTCTTGATTTTAGATTAATTGTTTAGATGTTTTGAGTGTTTACCTGCAATTGTGCGGAGACGATCTTCAGAAACAAGCGCAGTGTACACTAGCGAATGGATGAATGTTTGTTGTGTGTTGTTGGATTTTGGTTGTGAGAAAAGAAAGAGTTTGTATGGAGGAAGTGTTAATGTGGTCGATTCGAGTATCGTGTGTCAGGATGAGAATGTTGACGGGTTCGTGCTACCCCATTTAATGGGATATAGCGTGATGTTATGTATGTATGTATGTATGTATGTATTTATATTATAAAGGGAAATTTAAAAAACCATGTACATTATTTCATCGCATTTCTCAACTTTTTGTTTTAAGGAGTTAATTGATTTGCGCACTGAACGGCTTATACCTATATATAATCATCAAAATTAATTATAATCTTTTATTCGTTATATAAATATAACGAATACAACATGAGTGTTTAACATTATCAGCATTTATTAGAATAAAAAATATTAAATAAACACTAGGCTAATAAGGCTAGGCTCATAAGTTGACTTGGAGGCTGAATTTTGTGAGACTTAGCCTAGTGTTTATTTAATATTTTTTATTAAATCTAGTTTCACCAAGTGTATGGATGACAATTAATTTTGTCTTTGTTATTATAGAATATATTATATTGATCCACTCAACATAATCGATAATTTTTAACCCACGTGATTTATTACATATAATAATTATTGTATGTAAAATAAGTATGTTTTCTATCACTGTCACTGTCAAAAAAATTAGCGAGAACAATTTAAATTTTTATATGAGAAGACTTCTATTTCAGTTAAATATCGTAATTTCATCCCCCAACCCTTTTTTAACCCCTAAAAAAAGTGCATATGATTAAAATGACCCCGAAATTAGATTTTGGCGATCTCAAAAACCCCTGGGTAACCAATGTTGAATGCGTAATATTTTGGTATTATTTAATTTCATTTATGACGATTCTTGCTTTTACCACCTTTCAGGGGAGGTTTGTAACCCTACAAAGCAACTTCCGGAAGAAAAAAATAGAGGTTCAATATATTTTAAAGTTCTATTAGTGTGCCAAGTTTCATTTAAATCGGTGAGTGACAGTTTGGTAGTGTTATTTGTAAGACCTCTTTAATTTATTATAATTCAAATTTTCCCGTAGTTATGGGGTAGGTGGCTCAGTGGTATATAGTCGGCCTGTGGATCTTGAGAACCCTGGTTCGATCCCCACAGCCGACAAACAATTTTCACCAATTTAAATCTACCCCTGTGCCTCCCCGTCCTCTAACATCTTTGAGGGTCGTGATTTGACGGCTGGTAACCGCACTTCACGCGAAAAAATATATCACTTACCGAGATCTGCTTACAGCAGAGTGCCACACCCAGTAATGGGTAAAAGGCGTGATGATATATTTATTTTATTTTATTTATTTAATGGGGTAGGTGGCTCAGTGGTATCGAGTCGGCCTGTGGATCTTGAGAACCCTGGTTCGATCCTCACAGCCGACAAACAATTTTCACCAATTTAAATCTACCCCTGTGCCTCCCCCTCTACTAATATCTTTAGGGGCCGTGATTTGAAGGCTGGTAACCGCACTTCACGCAAATAAATATATCATTTACCGAGATCTACTTAGATAGAGTGCCACACCCAGTGATGGGTAAAAGGCGTGATGATATATTTATTTTATTTATTTAATAATGTAGGTAAGTAGCTGACAACATTTTACGCAACCTGGTTTTTTAATTCTAAATGTTATGTAAATTCTAAATGCCTATACTCAGATAATAGTTGGTATGAGAATATAGGTTTTCAGTATTCAAGGAATTGATAAATAGGCCTTATCAATTGTTATATTAAAAGCAATTAGTTTGTTTTAAAACTATGTTTTTTGGTTTAATTAAACGAGATTATAAATTATATTGTTTGACATAGATATTTATATTTGTTATTTAGTAAAACCGAAACTATTTAATCGCAATTAAATTTATAAATGTGTTTGAATAATAATATTAGTTAAATACCGGGAAACATATATTTGCTATGGCTCAACATCTAAAATGTTAAATTTAATGTGTGAAAGATAAGAATAAAGAGATAGTGAACAATACATTGTATATTTATGGGGTAGATGGCTCAGTGGTATCGAGTCGGCCTGTGGATCTTGAGAACCCTGGTTCGATCCCCACAGCCGACAAACAATTTTCACCAATTTAAAAAACTACCCCTGTGGCTCCCTCTCCACTAATATCTTTGAGGGCCGTGATTTGACGACTGGTAACCGCACTTCACGCGACAAAATATATCACTTACCGAGATCTGCTTAGGCAGAGTGCCACACTCAGTAATGGGTAAAAGGCGTGATGATATATTTATTTATTTTTTATTTTACATTGTATAAATATAATCCAGAAACGAAGAAACTAAAAGAATGATAATTTCAACGGAAAAAGTTAAGTAAAAATTGCTGAAAGGGGTTATTGAGAAGGGATGAAATTATCAAGAATTAATTAAAACATTACTGAAAGAATTTAAGAAGTATTAGTAGCACTAGATTGGCTTTAAACTAAATGTCACACAACACAACATTGATATTGATGAAAATGGAAAGGAAATAGCAAGAAAAAGCACGTAACACATATAGTAATGTAGTGTTTGGTAATGTAGAAAATGTGTTGCAAAGGTAATAATAGTAATAATAAAATTGTCTAATCAAGTAAGTCTGATTAGTTGATTGTGTTAGCGTACGTGTAAGTGAATAAATGAATGTGTTACGTGTTGAAAGAAAATAAATAGAAAAATAGTTATAGTTACATTAGACACTTAACAAAATAATATAAATTAAAATGTTCATATTTCTTGAAAGATGGGTAGACTGGCAGAGTTGGAAAGACTGGTAGAATTGGAGAGACTGGTAGAATTGGAGAGACTGGTAGAAGTGGGTAGACTGGTAGAAGCGGGTAGACTGGTAGAAGTGGGTAGACTTGATGAAAATCAGGAAACGTTGGGCACTATGACATTCGCGGCACTGAGTTATGATTATTTTTTTCGTTTTGTCGGGGGTCACCAATGTAAAGCATTTAAATTTAGATGTATATATAAGGCTTTACTTTATTTAAATAAATAACAATAATAACATTGAATGTAGAAATAAAATATAAATATATGATATGGAAGATGTGTACACTTTTTAAGTTTGAAAGAAGAATGAAAATAAATAAATAGTTGACAGAAAAGTAAACATAAACAACAGAGTAATAATAAGAAGTAACTTGGAGACGAAATAATGTAACGTCGCCAAACTACTTGATAGCGACGCTACACACCCATACCTCGCTATACGGCCGCTCTTTATACGGCATTTCGCTGTAACGGCCCTTTTCAATTAAGACACGTTTTCGATTTACGGCCTAAAATGTTTCGCTATAACGGCAAAAAAACTATTTTTCCCATTGAATTTGTATTAGAATGGATTGATTCCTTATACGGGTTTTCACTTTGCGGCCAAGTTTCGTGAAACGTATTTAGGCCGTAAATCGAGGTATGGGTGTAATTATTTACGTAACCAGTTATGAAAAGGTTGATATTGTTTGACGAACATAATATTTGACAAAACGAGCGAAGCGAGTTTTGCAAATTATGTGAGTCAAACAATATCACATTTTCATAACGTATTACGTATAAAATTTTATCTAATTCTGCTAAAATAATTTTTAAAATACATAAAATTCTAGGTTTATGACAGCTCAGTATATTTCAAAATCAATAAATCAATTTACTAAAGCGTTGCCGTGAAAATAAATGAATAAAATGTTTAAATTTAAAGCTTATGTCATCATTGAAACGAGTTCTGAATCCGAGACATCCTTCTGATATCGAAGAATTTGCTAATTTGCCCGTGAACTGTTTAATACCAGCAAAATTATTAAATGTATATAAATCCTAAAAATTTTAATAGTTCTTTTCCGTTATTTACAAATATTTCAAACTGTCAACATTTATTACGTAACTAGTTATGTAAATAATTCTTTACATAACTCTTGAATAACATTTCGTCTCGCATTTTCAAACTTTTATCGCAATATACTATTGTGACTACAATTAGGACTTTTTAAAGCTATATATCAATTTTTAATAGTGTATACCAGGAGTTTTTTTTTTATCAGTAAACATAGGGATATGTCATTACCATAGTTACAGTTAAAAAGTTTGACAGCAATGCATTAGAGCGTTTATTTTAAAAGTAAACATAGGGAAAATAACATTGCTGTCATCTATAGTTGTCTAAGTAATCAAGTTGTCCTCTTTCAAGATCAGACCGGGTTAATAGGAGATCAAATAGTGGGACGTTTTTATATAAATGGAAATTTATATGGGGAAAATTATTTAGAGTTGTTACAAGAGAGAGTAATATTCCCCCAACGATGTATAGGACGAGGTGCAGAAGTGAAGTGACCAGGAGGTTGATTCTGTATCTTGCGTGAGCAGTTGCGTGATTAAATTTGCGTTAGTACAATGTATGACGTCACCGATTCTTTTCTGGTGTCGAGCATAGGGAATTCCGTGCTTTACGTTTTCGCGCCAAGTTTAGTGTTGGTAATGGTTTTGAAACTATAACTGTCAGTTGCAATGACATGTCATTGTTTGTCAACATCGTTTTGTAGTTTTTTTATACGATTTTATTATGGCAGAAGATAGAAAACGTGATATGAACGCTACAGAGGAGCAAAAACAAATTTTAATAAATTTTATGGCAGATAACATTGATAATGCAAAATGACAAGAAAGTAAAAGACAAACATAATGTTAGAATGAGACAGGTAGTGTCGCAAGTAAGAAACAGGACCTACGGAGGTCACGCATCTATATTTGCGTGTCTCGCAAGAAGTGACGTCATACCCATTAGTTGTTTAAATGCCCGATAGATGGTTTACTGTATGTATGTGACATATCTGTGTTAGTATGGGTGCCGCAAGTAGTCAAGCAAGATACAGAATCAGGCTCCTGAAAGGTCACGAGATTTGGCGCCAAACGATTTTTTTCTTCGGGGTCACTTAAAAAAAAAATAGAATGAGTGTAGAACAATTAAAACGTAGAATTAGTGTTGCATCGCATGAGATTCCTCCAGAGCAAATAGATAATGCTATAAATTCATTTTAAAATCGTTTAGGCTATTGTTTACAGGTAAATGGGGGTAATTTTGAACAGTTATTAAATTGAAATTCCTATTTAAAGTAATTAAAATTGATTTAATTTGTTTAAACTTAAAAAGTTTATTTTATTATTATTACACTTCAATGAATTGCTGAAAATATTATTTTCCCTATGTTTACTTTTAAAATAAACGCTCTAATGCATTGCTGTCAAACTTTTTAACTGTAACTATGGTAATGATATATCCTTATGTTTACTGATAAGAAAAACTCCCAGTATATCAATTTCTTTTTATCTGAAATGTCATAAAAAAAAATAATGAAACATTTATCCGGCAATACAGTGGTGTGAATAGCGATACGGAATTCGAATCCGGAGATTCCGGAGAAAAAAATTATATGAACTACTACACTGCGGCTCGGTGAGTGCGGACCCTGTACTGTAATTGGGATTAAGTTCCTGTTATGCAGCGTAACATAAATAAATAAATATCACACAAGCTTTTAGCAGTACAAAATTACATTAACAAATCGTTAATTAAAAAGTAAGATTTATAAAAAGCATAACCTTCATAGCATCTTCTAGTCAACGTGTTCTCCTAATACACGCGCTTACTAGAAATTTGCCAACACGTGTTTTGAAATTAGTGCCAAGTGATTGTAAGTCGTACACGTCCTAAGTATGCTGTTCTCCTGGTGTCTCGACTGCAGAAATGACATGTGGATGACGGGACAAGTATGACAGCCGTCAATAACCCCTACCCTCTTCAGTTTACACTCGCACATGCATTGAAATTGTGAACAGAAGAATACTGTAATTTTTTTTATTACCATACTATATATTTTTAAACACAAATACAAAGGAACTATTGTTTAAATAAATAAATATAACAAACGTATAATTAATTGTAAATTGTAAAATAAAACACGATATTCCCCTACAATATCCAAAAAATATATCCCAAACGCCATAGTACCACCCCTCCTTGGAATATAAATATACCACCTCTAATACTTGATCTCCTACGATTAAAAAAACCAGAAACTCCTCACTAAATCTACCAAACCGAATTTCAAAAAATCAAAAACAGACTCCAATATCAGGGCCGTCTTTACCCGGGGGTTCCAGGGGTGCGACTCAAGCCGAGCGCTAGAAATTTCGATATTTCATTAAACCCTAACTCATTCAATATCAACGTCATTGCACCGTTTCGTACACTTTGTTAGGTCAAATGCATGCACAAAATAAAAATATAGGCACCAATATTAAATTATTTTTTTAAACACCCCTCATACCGCTTTCGGCACGTGTTACACCGCTCACAATGTGCAAGTTAAAATAGCTCTCATTACTACACACCTAACAATTACCGAAGCTGCTCGTCCACGTCCCCGAAAAAGATATTTTACTTACGAGACTACAGATGAGCCCATTTTAGACCCAATGAAAAAATTTAAAATAAAATTTTATTTTATTTACTTGACACGGCTATCTCGAAATTAAATGAGAGATTCAAGTTGTAAATTAAAAAAAAAACTTTGTTTCAAAAACAAATTAAAGTTGTACAATATAAATTAAACACCTTACATTATCCGTCAGTACGGTGGTGTAGATAGCGATACGGAATTCGAATCCGGAGATCCCGAGTTCGAATCTCACTCAAGCTAAAAATTATATAAACTTCTACACTGCGGCTAAATAAATAAATAAATAAATTATCTACAAACCTAACCAAAATAATAAATATTTTACTTTATATATTTGTTAAATAAGGGTACAAAACTATTTTATTAAGTAGGTGGTTCAGTGGTATCGAGTCAGCCTGTGGTTCTTGAGAATCCTGGTTCGATCCCCACAGCCGACAAACAATTTTCACCAATCTAAATCTACCTATGTGGCTTACGGGGCCATGATTTAACGACTGGTAACCGCACTTCACGCGAAAAATTATATCACTTACCGAGATCTGCTTAGGCAGAGTGCCACATCCAGTAATGGGTAAAAGGCGTGTTGATATATTTATTTCTATCAATAAAAAATTTGTCATTCTGAATGTACAGCTTACTTTGCTCAACCGCCATTCGTTATATACTTGGATGGCATTTAATTAACGTTTGGAATGTAGTAGCAGTTTTCTGAAACATGTACTCCTGATAAAATTGAAAGATCCAACATTTTATTATTGAAAAATATCAGTAATGATTGCACAAACAGCCTTGCATAATGCTGCTCTCCTAATCCGCTACATCAAACACAAAGTCATGCTGTATAAACTAAATCAATAACGTAAACAAAAAAAGTACTACTACATATCATGTTCTCCTAATCCTCGGACAACAAACTCAGATTTAAACACGTACTTAATAGAAGCGTTTATAAAATAAAGTCAAAGAAGATTGGATACAAAAATGGACTACAACGACAAATAATAAAGTAAGAGAAATCAAACAGGATATAAAATCATAAAAACAAGGCTCCGAATAGGACATACCAGATTGACCCATAGCCACATATTCACCAAAACAGACCCCACTCTATGCAACTCATGCAATACAAAACTTACCATCAAACACATCATCACAGACTGTCCACTCTACTCTCAAACAGGGGCGCCGAGAGAAAAAGCGGGCCCCGGGAAAAAACAAATTCGGACCTCCTTTAACTTTGAATATTTATTAATTAAATATAAGATACCAAAAAAAATATATTTATAAATATATGTATGACAACAATAAGAATTATTAATATCTAAATAAAGTTATAACAATATAAATAAAATTAAATACAAAATTCTGAGTTAATTGGTGCAGCGATGTGTATTGTATACTCACTGTATGACTATCTAATATCTAGTTGCATATTCGATAAATGCAGGGGATACCAAAACAGCACTACGCACAAATGTATAGAGCCTTTGCCTATGTGTATTGTATACAATGTAGTAATATAAGAAACTAAAATGCAACAATGTAATAATGTACTTTTGAATAAATTTATTTAAAATTTGCAACTGGGGCCCTTGATCAAGCATTTCGTCATTTTTATACAATGTAATAAATTGTTGGAAACGTGTATCAGACATTTCGTTATACATGTTTTAGTAAAGAATATAAAAAATTGGTGAAATAGTAGAAAATTAAAAGCAATTTATAAAATAGCATCACATCCGGGCCCTTTGAATTCCACGGGCCCTGGGTATTTTACCCACCCTACCCTCCCCTCTCGTCGGGCCTGCTCTCAAAGCAGACAACAGTTTAACATCCCACCCCAAATAAATGAAGCTCTCAAGAATGACCCAATATCAGAAGAAAATATCACAAAATTCCTGAAGAAAATCAACATATTCCACAAAATATAATGTATCCATTACAAAATTATCAATGAAATGTTATAAAATACTGTACCAAGATATTAATTACCACTGCAGTCGAAATATCTTTAAACTTATCAAATAAAAAAAAATAGAAGCGTTCACACTGCACGGAACAAAATTACAAACAGAATTTTTGTGTGTGCAAGCTCTTTGCGAAGCTGTTATCCTGATACTCTTGCATCAAAGTAAAATTGAACTCGTGTTATGAGGAAGAGAACTAAAGAATGTTGTCCTTCTGTTCAACGTGTTTTCCTGATACTAAAACGGTGGTTTTGAACATGTGAGTCTTTAAACACATGTCAGTTTTGTTTGTCAACAAATCGGGATAGAAAACGCACGTGAGTAAGTAAGTAATCACGTGACTAAATTATTCTTTCAAACTTGAATCATATAAGTTACTAAAAAGATTGTTAAGTACTTGTAGCTAAGAAGAAACTGCAAAAAAAAGTAATAAAGATATAATTTAATCCTTTTTTAAGTAAATAAACAAATTTTAAAACTGCAGTTGGTTCGATCGAGAAGCTCCTATGAAAGTCTGTTTGCCGGATAAAATATATCTCACCAAATCGCGTAACCGACACTTTGGTGGGACTGTGATGATTTGATGTAATATGTTCATAGATGGAACTACTGTTTACATTGTTACTTGTACCATCTATAAACATATTTGGGAACTATGTACAACATTTTGGTGCTATATTACATTTTATGCTCTCCTAATAAAATACTGCATTATTCTCCTGGTTTTTCGTGTTCAAATTATGATATCACACATTTTGTGCTAATTTGATAAAATAACAATTCTTGTTACAAAGAAACATTCTTGAATTATTAAACTTGTGTCAAAATACAACTGTCTTCAAATTGTATATTTCCTAAGATTAATTTCCTGTTATTGCAGTAAGCAAACTAACACCTTGTTGCAAATAGTTACAAAATGTATAAATTGTTTCATTTCAAAATATGCAAGCAGCTTGGAAATATTTATTTTAAAAGGAAATAGAACTACTGATTTAACTAACAAAGAATTTAACCCTTAATAAATGAATCAAATCTAGATACATATTTCGAGAACGAAGTTCTCACCCTCAGTAGAAAAGGGAAAAATCACGATTACACGACTTGTGAACCAAGTCAGTGGTCAAGATAGAATCCAATTTGCCCAAAAGGGGATATATACTATTTTCATTTTAAACTGGAGGGATCGGCATAAAACGATTAAATGCACCCCAATTACGTTTACAAAGGAACTCAAAATATGCCCCGTTATAACTGGTGTCATAAGGTTCACACAGGGTTGTACAGCCCCATTCGCCGGTATGTGTATAATAAAAAATATCTGATGTGGACACCACATGACTTCCTTGTACGCGTATTAAACTATAGATATTTTTTTAAATGCACATATTTGACATTAAATCTTTTATTTTTTGTTCTAATCCATAGCAAACTTAATTTTTTTTTTAAATCTAAAAATATATAATATTTAAATTTAGATATCTCGTTTATACAAAAAGCTAATTTAAAAATTCTTAATGTGCTAGACGCAGAATTTAATTCTCTAAAACTTTTATTTGCAGCATTTATTTCTAAAATTAAAATAATACCATTTTTTTCAAGGAAAACTGTTAACAGCTTCATGTAATGTGCCACTTCCGGTTAGTCTATTTTAACCAAAATCTATTATGTTATTTCCATTGATATAGTAGTCTTATATACCAAATTTGGAAAGTTTTAAATTATATTTGAATATAGTTTTTCATGAAAATCTATTATAGACTTCAAGTAAAGTACCACTTCCGGTAGTTGTATAATGACCAAAAAGGGAGGTGCATAACTAGATGTTATAACAGTCCTAAATACCAAATTTTAACTTTCTACGGCTTACCGTTTTTGAGTTATGCGAGATACGTACGTACGTACAGACGGCACGACGAAATTAGTCAAAATGGATTCAGGGAGGGCCAAAATACCTATTTCCGTTGAAATCTGAGAACCGAAAATTTTCGCGATTACAATTCTTCCTTTACTTCGTACAAGGAAGTAACAAAAAATACAATCTTTAAATAAGTATATTTCTTTATTCATGCGATACAAGTAATATCTGATGTGGACACCACATGACTTCCTTGTACACGTATTAAACTATAAATATTTTTTAATTGCACATATTTGACATTAAATCTTTTATTTCTTGTTCTAATCCATAGCAAACTTAATTTTTAAAAAAATCAAAAAATATATAATATTTAAATTCAGATATCTCGTGTATGCAAAAAGCTAATTTAAAAATTCTTAATGTGCTAGACGTAGAATTTAATTCTCTAAAACTTGTATTTGAAGCATTTATTTCTAAAATTAAAATAATACCATTTTTTCCAAGGAAAACAGCTTCATGTAATGTGTCACTTCCGGTTAGTGTATTTTAACCAAAATCTATTATATTATTTCCATTGATATAGTAGTCTTATATACCAAATTTGAAAAGTTTTAAATTATATTTGAATATAGTTTTTCATGAAAATCTATTATAGGCTTCAAGTAAAGTACCACTTCCGGAAGTTATATAATGACCAAAAAGGGAGGTGCACAACTAGATGTTATAACAGTCCTAAATATAAAATTTCAATTTTCTACGGCTTACCGTTTTTGAGTTATGCGAGATACATACGTACGTACGTACGTACGTACATACGTACATACGTACGTACAGACGTCACGACGAAATGCGTATTTCCACTGAAATCTGAGAACCGAAAATTTTCGCGATAACAATACTTCCTTTACTTCGTACAAGGAAGTAATAATATATTATAAATATTATATACATAATGTAAACATTTACCTACATTACTCAGTCTGATTCAGTACAGGATATTTAAACTTCTTATTGAGTAACATAACTGATAATTGGATAATTTTATCCGAATTAGTAATTTTTAAATGGTCAATCATAAGAAAATATTTGATGTGGACACCACATGACTTCCTTGTACACGTATTAAACTATAGATATTTTTTTAATTGCACATATTTGACATTAAATCTTTTATTTTTTCTTCTAATCCATAGCAAACTTAATTTAAAAAAAAATCAAAAAATATATAATATTTAAATTTAGATATCTCGTTTATGCAAAAAGCTAATTTAAAAATTCTTAATGTGCTAGACGCAGAATTTAATTTTCTAAAATTATTTGCAGCATTCATTTCTAAAATTAAAATAATACCATTTTTTTCAAGGAAAACGGTTAGTCTATTTTAACCAAAATCTATTATGTTATTTCCATTGATATAGTAGTCTTATATACCAAATTTGGAAAGTTTTAAATAAAATTTGAATATAGTTTTTCATGAAAATCTATTATAGGCTTCAAGTAAAGTACCACTTCCGGTAGTTGTATAATGACCAAAAAGGGAGGTGCACAACTAGATGTTATAACAGTCCTAAATATAAAGCTTCAATTTTCTACGGCTTACCGTTTTTGAGTTATGCGAGATATGTACGTACATACGTACGTACAGACGGCATGACGAAATTAGTCAAAATGGATTCAGGGAGGGCCAAAACACCTATTTCCGTTGAAATCTGAGAACCGAAAATTTTTGCGATTACAATACTTCCTTTACTTCGTACAAGGAAGTAAAAAACAATAATAATTTTAGATTTAATACGACCCTTAAAAATGTACCTGTTGTGACCATCGTTAAGCGATTTGGGGTAGCCGCACTAATAGATTTCATTGTAGTTATATGGGACAGGGACGTTTAATCGTTTTATGCCGATCCCTCCAGTTTAAAATGAAAAACCAAATCAGTGGTCAAGATAGAATCCAATTTGCCCAAAAAGGGGACATACCCATTACTAAAACGAAGCAATGGTTCACAAATCGTGTAATCTTGATTTTATCCCTTTTCTACTAAGTTTAAGAATTTAGTTCTAGAAATACGTATCTAGATTTGATTCATTTATTAAGGCTTAGGGGTTAAATTCTTTGTTAGTTAGTTCATAGCCTTAGATTTCTTACATTTATTTTAACTAATATTTTTTGTCAAATTTAAGTTATTTACAAAAGCTTGGAACAGATTTAACGTAGACATACACCAGATAATTTATTTATTTGACTTCGTTTACTTTGTTTCTAATACTAGATTTACTAATTCGGATTCAGTTTGATGTAATCTCATTAAGGGCCGATAGTTCCGTTCATAATCTTGTTAAGTCCATTGGTTACTGACACTATTTAAACTACATTTAAATTTAAACCTGCTTTATAGTAACGGCCCTAAGTTATTAGGAAATAAAATACAGATTTGTTTGCACAATAGTTATTTACGTAATAAGAGTTAAAAGTGATACTTTGTTGAGTGATATTTCTCAGCGAGCTGTAGACGAACTTTAAAAACTTGGGAAACTATTATAGATACTTTTATGGGGTGTTTTGAACAATATTTATTTTGTTATGACCATCAATGACAAATTATTCAATATACAGTAGAAAATTAAATACAATGATAACTATGGATACATTCATTTTCTGTTCTCGTTTTGTTTGTAGTAGCCGAATGCTCATGATTTTTCAAAAAATTCTAACATATTTACTGGACAGACAGAGATGTCGAATATATAATTCTTAAACTATCGATCTCTACTGTTTCAACTTTCCGTTCAAGATCGGCAAAGACGGATTTAATGGTCTAAAACTTGATTAGAATTTTCTAAACGGTTGCAAAAAAATACTTATTTATAAGAACAAGGTGGTTTAGTAACAATTGACATAAAAAAATCGGAATACCATAAGTAAAAAAAAATTAAGGTAACTTTATCCAACTGAAAAAAATATAAATTTGACCTGCAAAAAATTAAACCTGGAATGATACTTATTAAGATAATTTAAAATAAATATATCGTCACGGCTTTTACCCATTACTGGGTATGACACTCTATCGTTGTAAATCTCGGAAAGTAATATATTTCTTCGCGTGAAGTGCGGTTACCATTCGTCAAATCACGGCCCTCAAAGATATTAATGGAGAGAGACCCACAAGGGGAAGATGATTTAACGTGGTGAAAATTGTTTGTCGGCTATGGGGATCGAACCAGGGTTCTCAAGATCCACAGGTCGACACGATAACACTGAGCCACCTACCCCATTTGTTTCATTTGTTTCATTAGGACTAAAAATACAAGTTTTCGGTTCAAGTAATAAAGATTGTAGATCTCGGAAAGTGATATATTTCTTCGCGTGAAGTGCGGTTACCAGCCGTCTAATCACGGCCCTCAAAGATGTTAATGGAGAGAGACTCACAGGGGTAGATGATTTAAAGTGGTGAAAATTGTTTGTCGGCTGTGGGAATCGAACCCGGGTTCTCAAATCCACCTACTTTTTATATGAAGTTTTTATATCAATATTTTCATACATACATAAACAACATCACGCTATATCCCATCAAATGGGGTAGCACGAACCCCTAAAATATTCACAGAACATCCATTCATCAGATTCATCAAAGAATAAATCTTCGACAAATATTCTCATCCTGACACACCATTCACATTCTCATTTATTCCTCTCACTCAAAATCTTTCATTACGCAACAAACCTTCAATCACATCCATCCATTCACTCCTATACACCTATTCATTAATCCTTCACTTACGCTCACACCTCAATATCAATAAATCTATAAAGATAAGAAAGGAAAAAAACTTCGTCATGTGCTTGGTTTTGAAAATATATTTTAGAATCAGAAAATTGGTATGAAAAATCTGATGTGGGCACCACATGACTTCCTTGTACGCGTATTAAACTGTAGATATTTTTTTAATTGCACATATTTGACATTAAATTTTCTTATATCTTGTTCTAATCCATAGCAAACATAACTAAAATAAAAACAAGAAATATATAATTTTTAAATTTACATATCTCGCTTTTACAAAAGTCTAATTAAATAATTCTTAATGTGCTAGACGCAGAATTTTATTCTCTAAATCTTTTATTTGCAGCATTTATTTCTAAAATCAGAATAATTCCATTTTTTTTCAAGAAAAACTGTTAGCAGCTTCATGTAATGTATCAGTTCCGGTTAGCCCCTTTTAACCAAAACCTATTATGTTATTTCCAGTGATATAGTAGTCTTATATACCAAATTTGAAAAGTTTTGGATTATATTTTGATATAGTTTTTCATTAAAATCTATTATAGGCTTCAAGTAAAGTACCACTTCCGGAAGTTATATAATGACCAAAGAGGGAGGTGCACAACTAGATGTTATAACAGTCCTAAATACAAAATTTTCGTATGTACGTACGTACAGACATAACAACGAAATTAGTCAAAATGGATTCAAAGATGGCCAAAATGCGTATTTCTGCTGAAATCTGAGAACCTAAAATTTTCGTGATTACAATACTTCCTTTATTTCGTACAAGGCGGTAAAAATTGACAAAGAAGCTATTAATGTCGGACTTTAATATGTAAATACAGTCAATATCGTCCCGCTATATTTTTAGTATTCACGAACAATGCTAATTGTGTTTAAATATTTGCCGCACTGTTTTTATGTTTGCACTTCTGTTTAAAACAACCGAAATACGAGTTTACATTCTTCACTGTCAACTAAAAATGATGTTAAGTCGTCAGTGTTTTCTAATTGAAGATATTTCGCAAGACGACATTGAACTATAAAGCCTTTACTACATAATAATTAAGGAAACAGAACAACTATTTTATGTCTGTAAGCAATGCACGTAGTAGCACATTATCTTCAACTTTATTCTTATAAAATATAAATAAAAAACTGAATAAGCATGCTTTCTAAACCTGGGAATATCTCTCACATGTAATGGGATGTTCTTTGAATTTTAGTAAAATATTCAAGTACGTGAAATGGAGAAGAAAACTTGGTTAATTTACTTTTGTATTGATTTAGTTAACAATACACTTTTATGTTTTAAATTTATGCAGCAAATGAGAACAGTAAATAATAAATACAATGCCAGACATTTTCTCATATTTACATGGTTTAAATTCTGTCTGTTACAATCTTATTTTTAGATTGATGCAGTCTTTCACAAACTAGATTTGTTAATAGTAATTTCAGATGGTTATTGATGAATAGAAAATGAAATATTTAAATTTCCCGATCAATAATAAAATTTATATTTATTTATTTATTTATGTTACGCTGTACAACAGGATTTTAATCCCAATTACAGTACATTTTTAACTTGAGTGAGATTCGAACTCGGGATTTCCGGATTCGAATTCCATATTGCTATCCACACCACCGTACTGACGGACATATTTAATCCTTTCTATCCTCTAGGGTGTAAGGATGTGTGGAGCTATTCTACTGTCATTCTTTTCCACATTTATTAATAAAATTTATAAATAAATAAATAAATATATCATTACGCCTTTTACCTATTACTGGGTGTGGCACTCTGCCTAAGCAGAAGTGCGGTTACCAGACGTCAAATCACGGCCCATAAAGATATTAGTGGAGGAGGAGTCACAGGGGTAGATTTAAATTGGTGAAAATTGTTTGTCGGCTGTGAGGATCAAACCAGGGTTCTCAAGATCCACAGACCGACTCGATACCAATAAAACTAATTGATGATTTTGTTGATTGATAGTTTACCCATAACTGGGTGTGGCACTCTGTCTAAGCAGATCTCGGTGACATATTTTTTCGCGTGAAGTGCGGTTACCAGCCGTCAAATCACCAAAGATATTAGTGGAGGGGGAGCCACAGGGGTAGATTTAATTTGGTGAAAATTGTTTGTCGGCTGTGGGGATCAAACCAGGGTTCTCAAGATCCACAGGCCGACTCGATATCACTGAGCCACCTACCTCATTAAATAATTATTAATAAAGAAAATCTGATGTGGACACCACATGACTTCCTTGTACGCGTATTAAACTATAGATATTTTTTTAATTGCACATATTTGACATAAAATCTTTTATTTTTTATTTTTTGTTCTAATCCATAGCAAACTTAATTAAAAAAAACACACAAAATATATACTATTTAAATTTAGATATCTCGCTTATGCAAAAGGCTAATTTAAAAATTCTTAATGTGCTAGACGCAGAATTTAATTCTCTAAAACTTTTATTTGAAGCATTTATTTCTAAAATTAAAATAATACCATTTTTTTCAAGGAAAACTGTTAGCAGCTTCATGTAATGTGTCACTTCCGGTTAGTGTATTTTAACCAAAATCTATTATATTATTTCCATTGATATAGTAGTCTTATATACCAAATTTGGAAAGTTTTAAATTATATTTGAATATAGTTTTTCATGAAAATCTATTATAGGCTTCAAGTAAAGTACCACTTCCGGAAGTTATATAATGACCAAAAAGGGAGGTGCACAACTAGATGTTATAACAGTCCTAAATATAAAATTTCAATTTTCTACGGCTTACCGTTTTTGAGTTATGCGAGATACATACGTACGTACGTACATACGTACATACGTACGTACAGACGTCACGACGAAATTAGTCAAAATGGACTCAGGGAGGGCTAAAATGCGTATTTCCACTGAAATCTGAGAACCGAAAATTTTCGCGATAACAATACTTCCTTTACTTCGTACAAGGAAGTAAAAAACAAATATTTGCAATTACTATTTATTTATTTAGAATCTAAATAAAACGGATTGATGATTTTGTGGATTGATAGTCAAAGAATTAAACAGTCAATCACAAAAAACTACCTATACTCACATCTTATTCTATAATTGGATTAATAACTATAGTTAACAATATATTAATGACAAGATTTTCAATTTTATGATTTTTTAAATAGATTATCACAATGGAGTCCTTTACTATAATCACAAATTAGTAAAGTTGTCATTTATTTATATTGATACTAGACCCAAAAACATCATACTATAGAAAAAGTTTTTTATAAATTGAAAATACGACTTTTATGATTGATAGAAAACCTTCAATATGGTTATACTAGTTTTGTCATTTTATCTAAATTTTTTATAAAAAATAGTTATTTTTGTATTAAGTGCACAAAATGAGTGTTTTTTTTGTTGCACGTGAGAATGTTACTTTTAGACGAGACTGCAGGTCGAGACAATAAAAGTCATTCGAACCCGCCAAAAAACAAGAATTTTGTCCACGAAATACAAACAACATTTTTTCTACAACTGTAACTAAAGAATAATACAATAATTATTGATTTATATCAGTAAATTGAAGGAAAACAATCAACAATAATATTAATTTGATACTATTGATGTGTTGTAACTAATGGAACCTGACAAAAAAATAATTTGGGAGCGTGCGTGAGATACTCATTTTGCGCACTAAAATACGAAACAGTGCGCAAAATACTCATTTTGCGCACTAGGGTGCAAAATAATGCGCAAAATACGCGTTGTCATTACCATGATGAAAATGATGAAAAAATCACGCACTTCGCGTATTGATATTAGTGAAAAAAATGAACATTTTTTGACAGGTGTAGAATAAATATTATTAACACATATTTTTTTATTATTATTTATTTATTCAAATGATTTTGACTTATCCAAATTTCTTAATTTAAATTTTATAAATTGTACAATATATATATATATATATATAAACAACAATATCATGTTTCAATAAGATCAGTGTTGAAGTGTTAACATTTTAGTCCCAATTAATCGCATGATCTACTTTAATTTAGAAATTGAGTAACAAATATCTTATCACTCAGATATATGATCTAAATAATAAATAATAGTTGATATTTTTATTTATGCAATTTCTGCTCCAAAAGTAGATTATAAATATTTAATAAAAATTACAAACGAAAATATTTCTTAATAGTGCCCAGTAATGGGTAAAAAGCAAGTTAATAATCATAAAAAAATAAATACATATTCACATCGTTTACCCATTACTGGATGTGGCACTCTGGAGTAGCAGATCTCGGTAGGTGATATATTTATGCCCTCAAAGATATGTCCATGCAGGTAAATTGTTTTGCCGGCGGTGAGAATTGAACCCGGGTTTATAAATCCAATATCACCTATCGAGATCTGCTACGACTGAATACCACATACAATAATGGGTTAAAAGTGTGATAATACAGTGGTGTGGTTAGCGATACGGAATTCGAATCCGGAAATCCAGAGTTCGAATCTCACTCAAGCTAAAAATCACACTGCGGCTCGGTGAGTGCGGACCCTGTACTCTAATTGGAATTAAATTCCTGTTGTACAGCGTAATATAAATAAATAAATAAATAATAAAAAATAACATAAATAAATATATAATCACATCTTTTACCCATTACTGGGTGCGGCACTGTGTGGCAGCAGGTCAATTAAAAATAAATAAATATATCATCACGTGTTTTATCCATTACTGGATGTGGCACTCTGCTTAAGCAGATCTCGGTAAGTGATATATTTTTTCGCATGAAGTGCGGTTACCAGCCGTCAACTCACGGCCCCCAAAGATATTAGTGGAGGGAGAGCCACAGGGGTAGATTTAAATTGGTGAAAATTGTTTGATATAATTATGCGCGTGAATTGCGTTTACCAGCCGTCAAGTCACGGCCCCCAAATATATTAGTGGCGGGGGAGTCACAGGGGTAGATTTAAATTGGTGAAAATTGTTTGATATAATTATGCGTGTGAATTGCTTTTACCAGCCGTCAAGTCACGGCCCCCAAAGACATTAGTGGTGGGGGAGCCACAGGGGTAGATTTAAATTAGTGAAAATTGTTTGATATAATTAAGCGCGTGAATTAATTTTACCAGCCGTCAAGTTACGGCCCCCAAAGATATTAGTGGTAGATTTAAATTGGTGAAAATTGTTTGATATAATTAAGCGCGTGAATTGCGTTTACCAGCCGTCAAGTCACGCCCCCCAAATATATTAGTGGAGGGGGAGCCACAGGGGTAGATTTAAATTGGTGAAAATCGTTTGATATAATTATGTGTGTGAATTGTGTTTACCAGCTGTCAAGTCACGGCCCCCAAAGATATTAATAGAGGGGGAGCCACAGGGGTAGATTTGAAATGGTGAAAATTGTTTGATATAATTAAGCGCGTAAAATGCGTTTACCAGCCGTCAAGTCTCGGCCCCCAAAGATATTAGTGGAAGGGGAGCCACAGGGGTAGATTTGAAATGGTGAAAATTGTTTGATATAATTAAGCGCGTAAAATGCGTTTACCAGCCGTCAAGTACGGCCCCCAAAGACATTAGTGGAGGGGGAGCCACAGGGGTAGATTTAAATTGGTGAAAATTGTTTGATATAATTATGCATGTGAATTGCTTTTACCAGCCGTCAAGTCACGGCCCTCAAAGAAGTTAGTGGAGAGGGAACCACAGTAGTAACTATAATTTTTATTTTTTATTCAGCTCCCATAAATCGAATGTGCTTAACTTACCAGCTGAAATTCGCTCATTTTGATATTTTTCAATATACTTCAAATCAATTTTATATTTGTATCTCTTGATTTAATTTGTATATTATTTTTAAAGTTTTTATCTTTTATAATTATGTTTCTAATTGTTCCTGTCCTATTATTAGGCTACAGTCTGTTGGACAGTGTAATTTAAATAAATAAATAAGTCAATAATTTAATGAGTATTGTTTGTCGGTTGTGATAATCTAACCCAGCTTCTCAAATCCAATTCTAAATAAAAAAAATAAAAACATATTTATTTTTAGCAAATCGACACATTTTTTCAAAGGCCGAACAGATACCAATCGTCCTTAATCTAATTACTAATCAGTCATAATTCATAAAAATAACCTACAATCTAATCAGATGATTCCAAAAATCCATCCAAACTCCAAAACAATCACAATAAAAATTCAGCGAGTCTTGTTGCTATTACTATTGATTCGTGCTATACCTCCGACTCTAGCATTTCTGCGCATGTTTCCTTGCCGTATATACATCACACTGCGTTCATATTACGCTCAGTCCGCGTCAAATCGTTGTACTTGCGTGATCGGCGCTCAGCAATGACAACAAGCGAACTGTCTCATACATCTACACATCTAACCGCAGTGTCTTCGTAGTGTTATAATATGTGTGATATCTGACTGATAGTTGTTGAATATATTTAGTAAAATGTCGGTGCTTTTAGAAGCTAGGCCTTTCAGGCCCTTTAAATCAAGTGAGGAGTATTTGTATGCTATGAAAGAAGATTTGGCCGAGTGGTTGCAGATTTTGTATCCGGAGCTGATGATCAATGTGGACAATTTCATGGATAGGTTGGAGACTGGTGTAGCGCTGTGCAAGGTAAATAAATATATGTTACTTTTGTTGTGTTAGTCATCTGTTGGGGTTTGGGAAATCCGGATGTATAGGGTGGTTCTGGGAAGACAAATCCCTTCTTAACTTTTTTATTATAAGAAATAGAAAAATTTTCTTCATATGGAAGTTTTAATATATTAAATATACTATTTTATAACACATACAGGGAGTTTCAGGACTAGTGTAACAAACTTTAACAGCTTATTCCTGAGGTCATTTTGAGTCAAAAATGTCATATGAACATAGGTCCTATTCCTTCTAGTTACCAAAATACAAAAGGTTGAAGTTCTATAAATAACACGAAATTTTCAAATTTTTGTAATCAAGATACTTTCGGAAAACGAGAGTTTTATTGAAAAGTCATACCTTATTTGTCTTAATTAATTTTATTTATTAATATTAACGAATACGATTTAGAGAACAAAACAAAAAATGACACAGTTAAATAGACACAGAACAACATAACCAAACATGGAATAGGTTAACACAATATGAAATAAGATAACAAATGTTTAAAAAATTACAGCAAGTGTTCAAAATGAGCGCCTTGAACTCGTATGCATATTAATATTAATAAATAAAATTAATTAAGACAAATAAGGTATGACTTTTCAATAAAAATCTTGTTTTCCGAAAGTATCTTGATTACAAAAATTTTAAAATTTCGTGTTATTTATAGAACTTCAACCTTTTGTATTTTGGTAACTAGAAGGAATAGGACCTATGTTCATATGACATTTTTGGTTCAAAATGACCTCAGGAATAAGCTGTTAAAGTTTGTTACACTAGTCCTGAAACACCCTGTATAGAAATTTATTTTTATTTTTTAAATGAGAACCTAAAATTATTTTATTAAAATAAAAACTGCCTTTTTTTCTGTTCAATGATGTATTACTTGTCATAAATGTATATGAAACAAATCGAGATAAATAAGATAATTGAGACATATCAGAAATTATTTTTATTCAACTATTCTAAGTGGTAATGCGAAATTAAACAAAATGTAACAAGGTAAAATGAATGAAAAACGCATGAAACAAGTAACAAATAAATATTTGCATTGTTGTCATTAATTTTACCTTGTTACATTTTGTTTAATTTGACAACAATGCAGATATTTATTTGTTACCTGTCACGTGTTTTGTCATTCATTTTACATTGTTACATATTGTTTAATTTCGCATTGCCACCTAGAATAGTTGAATAAAAATCATTTCTGACATTTCTCAATTATCTTATTTATCTCGATTTGTTTCATATATATTTATGACAAGTAATATATCATTGAACAGAGAAAAGAATGGCGGTTTTTATTTTAATAACATAATTTTAGGTTCCCATTTGAAAAATAAAAGTTGATAGTCTTATCATGTAAACCTGACTTTATAACAAATTTCTATATATGTTATAAAATAGTATATTTAATATACTAAAACTTCCATATGAAGAAAATTTTTCTATTTCTTATAATAAAAAAGTTAAAGGGGGTTCGTCTTCCCAGAATCATCCTGTATGTACAAGGATATGTTAGGTGCAACTTTTGTTTAAATGTATAAAACGATAAATTAGTTAATTCACAATGTTTATTCTTCCAGCGTCTTTGATTTTGTACATTTTTTCCTGAATAAACGTAGTGAAGTTATTGCATGTTTTTGACAGATGATATATTGTTTGTTGCATAAAAATGTTTTAAGAAATAATATGAATATTGCTGTTATTGCCAGTTATGCGGAATTTCCGTAACCAACTAAATTAAAAATGTGAAAATATTTATTTCGAATGTATGCGCATTTATTTAATGACATTTGCAACGTCGACTCTTAAATATTAATTGAATTGTTGAGAGCAATGTTTATTAATTCATTTGACAATATTTCTCGATTCTGTATTGTTTTACTTACAATTTTCTATTTAAGAGGTACAGCCATAAGTAAACTAAATGTATCTAAGAAGTTGACTGTTTTTTTTAAACTCCATAATTATATTTCTTGAGATTTTCGCAAGAAGGTTTAACTAATCCAGAATTTAAGAGTAGCCAATTAAATACTAAATCAGTTAAATTAAGTGAATATAATTTAAATTAATTTTTAAATGTTAGAAATAAACTAGAAATTGAAAGTAAGAAAATTTATCGACTATTTTATAAAACTTTTAATTAAATTTCTTGATATTTTCACAAGAAGGTTTAAGTAACCTAGAATTTAAGTTTAGGCAAATAATACTAAATCAGTTAAATGAAGTGAATATAATTTAAATAAATTTTTAAATGTCAGAAATAAACTAGAAATTGAAAGTAAGTAAATATATCTTAAACTTTGACTATTTTTTTAAACTTTTTAATTAAATTTCTTGATATTTTCACAAAAAGGTTTAAATAAATAATACTAAATCAGATAAATGAAGAGTATATAATTTAAATTAATTTTAAAATGAAAATGAAATAAACTAGAAGTTTAAAGTAACATTATTATATATGTATGATTTTTTAACTTTCAGAAAAGTTTAGTTTGTAAATTTTTTTCATTTGAATAGTTAACTACTTGTAGTAACAATATGACAATAGTAACTGTTTTTTTTTTCATCCACTTCAATATGACACTATTATTTAAACTTTTTCAAAAGTCACAGAGCTCCTACTTGAGAAATATTATTTATCACAATGACAACTGTTTTAAAAAAAGCTATTTTTGACCAAAAAACAATGAAATATCCATGGTAACATAAAATAATGCGAATTTTTTAAAATAAGTGGGCATAAAATATAAATATAAAAATATTATTTCATGTCGTCCGGCAATCTTTATTACTTTAACTGAAAACTTGTATTTTTAGTCCTAATAAAACAAATGAAACAAATGGGGTAGGTGGACCTTGAGAACCCTGGTTCCATTCTCACAGTCGACAAACAATTTTCACCAATTTAAATCTACTCCTGTGGCTCCCCCTCCACTAACATTTTTGGGGGGCCGTGATTTGATGGCTGGTAACCGCACTTCACTCGAAGATATATATCACTTACCGAGATCTGCTACGGCAGAGTGCCACACCCAGTAATGGGTAAAAGGCGTGATGATATATTTATTTTATTTATATATATGAAACAAATCTGTTGTAGCAGATCTCGATAAGTGATATGTTTATTTACGTGAGCTGCGGTTACCACCCGGCAAATCACGCCCCCTAAAGATGATAGTGGAAGGGGAGCCATAAGGGTAGATTTTATTTTTTGGTGAAAATTAATACATAATTAAACATAATGGCTGGTAGCACAAACTCTGTTTTTGGGTGTTCTAAGAGCACGGTTTTAACATGTTAGAGATAGCTAAAACACTCAAATACACTGCTCTTAAAACAGGAAAAAAACAGAGCATGTGTCAATGTTTTTAAGGAAGTTTTAATTTATTTTTAAGAATGTTATATATCTTGTTTTTACAATTTAAATGACAATAAATCTGTCAATATTTCTTACGCTACCTAGGTTACCGAGTAGGTTACCCATTATCGTTGGTCAAATGTGACATATTTTGCAAAGATTTTAGTTTACATATTTTCCAAACTTTGTTAATGGCGCTGTCCATTTAGAATAAATACAAACAGTCCTACTTAAGCGACCTGGTCAGTCAAATCGTTTCCCAGATCTGAATGGAGCGATTCAAGAAATACACAACTAGTTAACGAGTAAGAAATAATAAAGAATGTCTACCCCACAGCAGAAAGATGACTTTCCAATTAACAATCATTTATTTTTTGCGCGGTAATTGTCAAACGAAAGCATTTAGTCAATGGAACGAAGGTAATAATCAGTTTACTGTGTCAGTAGAAGAAACTGTAACACACATTTATATTCTGCGTTACTAAACATGCGTTCGTCATTTGTAAATAACCTCGAGCGAACGTAATACACAAAAAAATGTTTAAGAGAGACGTCATAAGTCGTGGATAAAATTGTACAAAATTAAAACTTACTTGCACCGAACTGATACGATACGGAATACGAATCCGGAGATCCCGAGTTTGAATCTCACTCAAGCTAAAAATTATATAAACTACTGCACTGCGGCTTGGTGAGTGCGAACCCTGTACTGTAATTGGGATTAAGGTCCTGTTGTACAACATAATATAAATAAATAAATTTATATTTGTAGTTAATTGAAAAAAAAATTATAATAAGGAAAGTACACATTAATATAAATAAATAAATATATCATCACGTCTTTTACCCAATATTGGGTGTGGCACTCTGCCTAAGCAGATCTCAGTATTGATATATTTTTTCGCGTGAAGTGCAATTACCAGCCGTCAGATCACGGCCCCCAAAGATATTAGGGGAGGGGGAACCACAGGGGTAGATTTAAATTGGTGAAAATTGTTTGTCGTCTGTGGGGATCGAACCTGGGGTCTCAAGATCCACAGGCCGACTCGATACCACTGAACCCCCTACCCCATAATGATATTTACAATTATTTAAAATTAGAACATAATTAAATAAGATAATTGAGACATATCAGAAATTATTTTTATTCAACTATTCTAAGTGGTAATGCGAAATTAAACAAAATGTAACAAGGTAAAATGAATGAAAAACGCATGAAACAAGTAACAAATAAATATTTGCATTGTTTGCTGGTAGCACAAGCTCTGTTTTTGGGTGTTCTAAGAGCACGGTTTTAACATGTTAGAGATAGCTAAAACACCCAAATACACTGCTCTTAAATCAGGCTTGTGCTACCAGCCAATGTTTTTAAAGAAATTTAAATTTATTTAAAAGAATTGAAGTTCATTTCTTTATGCGTTGGTACCTATTGCTTTTGAAAAGTTTACATTTGTATTCGACTCTCACTCCATTTTGTTTCGCGTTGTCGTTTGTCAATTTTGTTGTGATTTGTAAAATAAAATAAATAAATATATCATCACGCCTTTTACCCATTACTGAGTGTGGCACTGTGCCTAAGCAGATCTCGGTAAGTGATATATTTTTTTCGCGTGAAGTGCGGTTACCAGCCGTCAAATCACGGCCTCCAAAGATATTAGTGGAGGAGGAGCCACAGGGGTAGATTTTTAAAATTGGTGAAAAAATTGTTTGTCGGTTGTGGGGATCGAACCAGGGTTCTCAAGATCCATAGGCCGACTCGATACCACTGAGCCACCTACCCCATTTGTGTGTTATATATTTGATAAATAATACATAAAGCATTTAAAATGTTAGGTAATTTATTATACATTTATGCAACACTCGTTGCATTTTATTTTTGTGTATTCTATAAACGTAGCCGTCTTTGACGTCATTATTCTAGTTACAAATTTAATGACGTCTTTCTTCTGCTTAATTTTTGTTGTATATAATCACATACATACATTTATAGGTAGGTACATGAATTGAAACATAATTGAATGGATAATTTTTTCTCATGGATCTTGATTTGATTTACATCTTACAGTTCTTAATCTTTTAGTCTTTACTAACCCCCAAATTGACCAAATATTTTGCGCGGCACCTCTAGTATCTGTGGAATTTACGAATATTATATTGATTTTAAATAAGGATAGAAATTTTCACGGACCCCTAGAGGTCCGCGAACCCTCGGTTAAGAATCACTAATTTAGATAATTATATGAATCTTATTGATGTAATAGTTATTATTGGGAAAGGATTAAAATGGGGAAAAAAGTTTAAATTCGAATGGTTATATTTCGGCCCTGGTTAAATATTCTTTTAAATACTGTCCTGTAATTGAGATTAAGATAAATAAAATAAATAAAAATATTATCGCGCCTTTTACCTATTACTGGATGTGACACTCTGTCTAAGCAGATCTCGGTAAGTAATATATTTATACGCGGGAACAGCCGTCAAATCACAGCCCCCAAAGATATTAGGGGTGTGGGAGCCACAGGGGTAGATTTTAAAATAGTGAAAATTGTTTGTCGGCTGTGAGAATCGAACCGGGGTTCTCAAGATCCACAGGTCGACTCGATACCACTGAGCCACCTACCCCATAAATAAATAAATAAATGAATTACCCTTGTGACTTCTTCTCTACTACATCCTTAGGGGGGCGTAATTTAACAGCTGGTAACCGCATAAATATATCACTTACGAGATCTGTTACGGCAGAATGCCACATCTATTTATGTGATATATGTTTATTTTGTTTATATCTATCACCAATTTTTTTCATTAAAGTTTATTGATAATTACTATATTTCTTTCATCATAGTATAGCTGGCCTAATAACGCTTACATAAAGTTCTACTAAGAACAATTAGTTTTAATTTTAATAGATGTTACATATTAGAGTAATTTCAAAAACTTTCTTCATATATATGGTCTCATATATATAGGACAAATTTAAAGTTTATTATCCGAAAAGCGATAACTTAATTCTTTTTTAATAATAGGTATAAAAGAAATCGCGCTATTAAATTTACGATTAAACAAATAAAAAGCGTAGGTAAGCATCTTTCTCTATCATCGATTATGTCCAACATGAACATAAAAACAGGTGTTAACAATTAATTTATAAGGTGTCCAGCGCATGTCAAACTTTCCCTCACGGGAGACCACACTTATCACACATTTTTTACACCTCAATAGTTATAACAATTCCGGTAACAAGATGTCAATTACCTATTTATGTCATTCAAACAAAAACATGTACATGTGTCTACAATTCGTTCAGGTTTTGAAATTTCTCAAGAACCTGAGTTCCTGAGATTGTGTTTAGAAAATGACAAGTGATTAATTTGTTGAGAAATTATTAGAAAAACTATGTCCTTAGAGACAGGGGCGGCGCTAGATTTATTAACAAAGGGAAACAAGACAATCTTTTAGGTTAGGGATGCGTATTACGATTTCTGATTTGTGCGTTTAATAAATAGGTAGATTAAATTTATATTATGGGGTAGGTGGTCTGTGGATTTGAGAACCCGGGTTTGATTCCCACAGCCGACAAACAATTTTCATTACATTAAAACTATCCCTGTAGCTCCCCGTCAACTAACATCTTTAGGGGCGCCATTTGACGGCTGGAAACCGCACTTTACGCGAAGAAATATATTACTTACCGAGATCTGCTTACGGCAGAGTGCCACACCCAGTAATGGATAAAAGGCGTGATGATATATGTACAGACGTTAGATTCTAGTTAGAAGCAAAATTATTAACTAAAATGACATATAAGAACAGAAGAAATATCTACAATCTTATTCTGTACTGCTCAAAGTTGTATATTTTAAAAATTGAATATAAAATTAAAACGATAAATTATATTAAAATTTGTCATGATCTCGACTGCTTGTTGCGACGAAAATCTGCACGAGTGTAGATTTTCTTAAAGCAACAAGCAGGAGTGATCTAGACAAAAATTACCAAAGGAAAATCATAGTCACGTATGCTATTCGACTTGACAATTCCTCGAAATATTTTATCCAAAAAAATGTTACCTGCAGTATTTTTAAAACTACTATTACCTTGCTGATCAATTTACATTGTTTCATTTTTTGACATAACTAAGCAAAGTAAACAAAGTCAAATAAAATTCAACAATATTCATCTAATCAAAATAGTTAACAAACGTTATATCTAAGCAATGATTTGCGACAATTTTCACTTGTGGAATTTTCGCTGTAATACTACTGTGATTGGTTCAATTCAGCAAAATACTGTAATTTGATTGGATGAAAAGTTACGAGTGGAATTGTCATATATAATATAACAAGTAGTATGAAAATTGCTGAAAATATTTTGACATAAATTATGAGTTGTGTTTTCTATTTCCATAACAACGAATGTATATTTATGTCAAAATATTATCTGTCATTTTTCATACTACGAGTTGTATTCGGCTTGAGAATTTACCAAACAAGAGTTAATTAACAAGAATAGTTAGGTATTTATTTGCACATTATTAATTATATTAAATGTACACTGAACATATGTAGAACTGACGTTTATGAAAATATTGAAAATATCATTTATTTTATTCGTAACCAAGGATATTAATAACAGTGGTATTTCCGATGAAATTTCACTAGTGATGAATTTCTGACGAAATGTACATTTCATTGGTTCATTTTCAAACAAATTCGTGATCCTATTGGTTGACAGTGACGTGTGGTGAATTCTTTTCGAAATACTTGAATATAATTTATAGTTTTAATTTTATAAATATGTATTTAATATTAAGTTTTATTTTTACATTCAATTTTTAAAACATTCTCGTACAATTTTATGCAGTATGTTTTATAAATAGCTCTAATAGCTTCTTCTATTTGCAACAGAAAAATTTGAATTATAATGAGACTTAAATGAACAATGTCAATTGAAAGATTAGCAGTACAACTGCAATTTAAACTGCTGTATGACAAAGAATATCATGACAGAATTATCCAGGACTAAAAGATGCTTCTTCACCACTAGTATGAGCAGGGTCGTCTTTACCCGGGGGTTCAAGGGGTGCGAGTGCACCCGGGCGCACACAAGCCGAGCGCTAAAAATTTCGATATTTCATTAAACCCTAACTCATTCAATATCAACGTCATTGCACCGTTTCGTACACTTTGTTAGGTCAAATGCATGCACAAAATAAAAATATAGGCACCAATATTAAATTATTTTATTAAACACACCTCATACCGCTTTCGGCACTTGTTACACCGCTCACAATGTGCAAGTTAAAATAGCTCTTATTACTACACACCTAACAATTACCGAAACTGCTCGTCCACGTCTCCGAAAAAGACATTTTAATTACGAGGCTACAGATGAGCCCATTTTAGACCCAATGAAAAAATTTAAAATAAAATTTCATTTTATTTACTTGACACGGCTATCTCGAAATTAAATGAGAGATTCAAGTTGCTAATGGATCAGAATAATAATAATACCTATTAAATAATAATATAAAATGAAACATTACTGACGTATTTTTTCCGGGCTTTTAAATTGAAAAAAAAGTAAAAAGTATTAAAAAAAAACACTTGGCTAAGTTTCACAAAATTCAGCCTCCAAGTCACCTTATGAGAGCATCGTCAGAGGCTGGCCAGCACAGTTAGTAACCATAGACGCGTTTCGCTCTTATAAAAGCTCATCAGTATGGTATAACTCACTTCTTCACCTAGAACAAAGTTCACGCGAAGAAGCTGGTGACGAAGAACTGTGCCAGCAGAGAATAAGATCTCTAACAAACATGTAAGATTACATGAGAAGTTCTGTGGAACAGGTCATGCCATCTATCTAAAAAAGGAAAAGCTACGCAATAGCAATTTAAATAACAACAAAGACAAAATTAATTGTCATCCAACACTTGGTGAAACTAGGTTAATAAAAAGTATTAAAAAAACACTTGGCTAAGTTTCACAAAATTCAGCCTCCAAGTTACCTTATGAGGGCATCGTTAGAGGCTGGCCAGCACAGTTAGTAACCGTAGACGCGTTTCGCTCTTAGGCTGAATTTTGTGAAACTTAGCCAAGTGTTTTTTTAATACTTTTTATTAACCTAGTTTCACCAAGTGTTGGATGACAATTAATTTTGTCTTTGTTGTTATGAAAAAAAAGTGTTGATTTTTAATTTATATAATTTAAGAATTTTGAGTAATAAATAAATAAAACATTAAAAATTATATTGCGTTTTTTTGGTTTGGCTTAAGACGGTCCTGAGTATTAGTAGATATATTTAATGTCCAATTAAAAATATAGTAGCAAGGAGGTGCAAAACAAACGAGAGAGGGTGCATGTTTTTATTGAAAATGTCTACTGACACCTCTGGCATTCATTCATTCATCCAAACATTCATTCAATCGCTGAGAAATTATTCCAAGAGTAGTATTCTTAGAAAATTCTATAAATTATTTACTAATAGCTTCTAATTATTGATTAAAATTCCAAAGAAACTAAAACCAGCATAAACGGGTTATGAAAATTCTAATGAAGCAACACGTCATTCTAGATTTAATATCAGCGATTTTTCAATCTTTGCATGCAGGTGGACAACAAGAATAAATCATCAACTTCCAAGATTCAAGATTCACGATTCACTTTCAGTTTCATTGGAAACCTGTTCGACTGTTCTCGAGTACGTTCGTGTTTGATCGCCACCCACATACAAACAAACGCAGAAAGTGAATGCCACAAGATGCTTTTGTCATTTGTCTCTTTTTTCGTTTCAAAGAAATGTTCGAAATGACATAATAATTACAAAATTTCAGTTAGATAATAATGTAAGTTTTTATTGTTAAATTACACATTGCGACACTGCTCTACTACAGGTGTTTTTCTTTCATTACTTTTATTAGAAATCATCTAGCGAGTTAGTTGTCGACTACTGATTTCTAAATGTATCCTACCTAGAGTATAAAATATATAATAAATATATCATCACGCCTTTTACCCATTACTAGGTGTGGCACTCTGCCTAAGCAGATCTCGGTAAGTGATATACTTCTTCGCGTGAAGTGCGGTTAACAGCCGTCAAATGACCAACAAAAGTGGGTAACCTGGGTAGCGTTCGAAGCAGCGAAATATTGACAGATTTACAAATAAAGAAATAAAGAAATATATCATTACGCCTTTTACTCATTACTAGGTGTGGCACTCTGCCTGAGCAGATCTCGGTAAGTAACATATTTCTTCGCATGAAGTGCGGTTACCAGCCGTCAAATGACCAACAATAGTGGGTAATCTAGGTAGCGTTCGAAGCAGCGAAATATTGACAGATTTACAAATAAAGAAATAAAGAAATATATCATTACGCCATTTACCCATTACTAGGTGTGGCACTCTGCCTAAATAGATCTCGATAAGTGATATACTTCTTCGCTTGAAGTGCGGTTACCAGCCGTCAAATGACCAACAAAAGTGGGTAACCTGGGTAGCGTTCGAAGCAGCGAAATATTGACAGATTTACAAATAAAGAAATAAAGAAATATATCATTACGCCTTTTACTCATTACTAGGTGTGGCACTCTGCCTGAGCAGATCTCGGTAAGTAACATATTTCTTCGCGTGAAGTGCGGTTACCAGCCGTCAAATGACCAACAATAGTAGGTAACTTAAGGCGTTCGAAGTAGCGAAATATTGACAGATTTACAAATAAAGAAATATATCATCACACCTTTTACTCATTACTAGGTGTGGCACTCTGCCTAAACAGATCTTGGTAAGTGTTATATTTATGCGCGTGAACAGCCGTCAAATCATAGCCCCCAAAGATGTTAGTAGAAAGGAAGCCACAGGGGTAGATTTAATTTGGTGAAAATTGTTTGTCGGCTGTGGAGATCGAACCAGGGTTTTCAAGATCCACAGGCCGACTCGATACCACTGAGCCACCTAGTCCATAACTACCTAGAGTAATATGGCTCATTTTAATGAACCTCCACTAAAGGGATGGAAAAGATCTCATCAACCACTCTTCATTATGAAAAGAGACTACTGTTCTTTTACATTCTTTTAAAAGTCAAGTCAAGTTAAGAGTCCATATGTAGTGTTAAACACATTAAATCTGGTTTGTGACCCTGGAGAATATTATGGAGAGTAATGAGTAGAATAGCGTGCAGTAATTAGTATTCAATTGGAAAAATAGTCGGAAATTGGACAAGGAATAAATAAAGCCACTTCAGTACTCTAACGTTTCGGTAATAATATTACCATCCTTAGAGGAATTACAAGAAATCATACAAGGATGCAATAAATTTACTGTAACAGAATAATAATCTCAGAATAAAATATAAACAAAATAAAACAAAATTTAGTAAATTTATTATTTTTTCCCGATGCAGCCTTATATTTCCCAAAATTTTACTTTCTGATAAGGTAATGCAATATTTATTTGTGTATTAAGAGCGTAAAATGATTCTTTGTTGCACGAACACGGTAATTGTGTAAGAGGAACAAAGACACTTTACGCTCGTGATACACATATTTTTTTCTATGATTGCATCTTAAAATTATTAAAAAACTTATATGTACTGAATATACATTTAATATTGAACAACTCTGAGTTTAATATCTACTTAAATTTATGGGGTAGGTGGTTCAGTGGCATCGAGTCGGTCTGCGGATCTTATGAACCCTGGTTTGATCCCCACAGACGACAAACAATTTTCACCAATTTAAATCTACCCCAGTGGCTCCCCTTCCACTAACATCTTTAGAGGCCGTGATTTGACGACTGGTAACCGCACTTCACGCGAAAAAATATATCATTTACCGAGATCTGCTTAGGCAGAGTGCCACACCCAGTAATAGGTAAAAGGCGTGATGATATACTTATTTATTTATTTAGTAAAACAAAATAAAACGTACCATCAGGTAGATTTGTTTTACTAAATTTTGTTACATTTTGTTTATATTTTAATCTGGGACTATTAATCTATTACAGTTAATTTATTGCCCCCTTGTATGATTTATTGTAGTTCCTCTGAAAATGATTATATTATTACCGAAACGTTAGAGTAGTAAAGTGGTTTTATTTACTTCTTGTCCAATTTCCGACTATTTTCCAATTGATTATACAGAGTTTTGTTCTCTGCACAGACGAATGATAATATTTTTATTTTGGATGTGAGAAGTTTCGTAATAAAAGATCGAATCTAAATTTGGCTTAACCTTGGCTAAATTTAGATATAATATTAAAATTATGCTGATATGGCAATAAAATAAGAGATATAAATTTATTATTTTTAAGTCTAGACTATGCAAATTTTAGTTTAAAAGAACAAGTTTGTCCGTCAGTACGGTGGTGTGGATAGCGATACGGAATTCGAATACGGAGATCCCGAGTTCGATTCTCACTCAAGCTAAAAATTATATGCACTTCTACACTGCGGCTCGGTGAGTGCGGGCCCTGTACTGTAATTGGAATAAAGTTCCTGTTGTACAGCGTAACATAAATAAATAAATAAAATGGGGTAGGTGGCTCAGTGGTATCGAGTCAGCCTGTGGATCTTGAGAACCTTGGTTTGATCCCCACAGCCAACAAACAATTTTCATCAATTTAAATCTACCCCTGTGGCTCCTTTTCTACTAACATCTTTAGAGGCCGTGATTTGACGACTGGTAACCGCACTTTACGCGAAAAAATATATCACTTACCGAAATCTGCTTAGGAAGAGTGCCACACCCAGTAATAGATAAAAGACTTGATGATATATTTATTTTATTGTAATTGACAAATTTACAATTAATTTTGTTAATGTGAACATTAGCATTACTTGATATAAGACACTAATTGTAAATTTGCAATTTTTAATTGTGATTACTAAGATTTATAGATGATATTGTATAATTAAAATCGTATTTTATGAACTAGAATTGTTAAAAAGTAATACATTATTCAACTATTATAACTCTGCCGATCTCGGTAAGTGATATATTTTTCCGCATGAAGTGCGGTTACCAGCTGTCAAATCACGGCCCTCACATATGTTAGTGGGGGGGCGCCACAGGGGTAGATTTTAAATTGGTGAAAATTATTTGTCGGCTATAGGGATCGAACCAGGGTTCTTAAGATCTACAGGCCGACTCGATACCACTGAGCCACCTACCCCACAGGGGCGGACCCAGGGAGGGTCATGGGGGTCATGAGCCCTCTAAACATGGACTTTTTTTTTAAATGTTGGCCCTCATAATTAATACATAATAATGATGTCATTATTTACGATAACTCAATTTGTTAAACAGATTAAATATAAAATATTATCTAAGAACTTAAAATTCTAAGATAATTAAGAACTATTGTTTGATTTATTATTCTAATAATTAGCCAAAAACCAATATTTTGTGGGGATATTATTTCGACCCGTAGATGGGAGAGGTATTTTATTTAAGTCAAGTATGTGACTACCGACATTTGCACTTCGAAAATCAACTTCTAATTCAATAATTTTTGTATTCTATCGAAGAACCGTTTAGATATTGAAACTTTATGATTTAAAAAGTGTTGGCGCTCTTAGACGACATTTTTGAGGTGAACCCCCCCCCCCCTCAGAGACAAAACTCACTTCATGGCCCCTCTTTAATTGGAAGTCTGGATCCGCTCCTGCTACCCCATGAAAGAATGAATAACTTTAATGTGGTGAAAATTGTTGTGGGCTGTAAGAATCGAACCCGGGAACCTAGGTTCTTAAATCCACCTACCCATAAAACCAAAAAAACCTTGTTATAACCAAGATTGACTGTAACATCGTTGTTTTAAAAACCAACTTCTGTTGCAACAATTTAATTATAAAACATTCATCATACCGTAAAACCTCAAAATTTTATTACAACTTTTCAGCGTATGATGTAGTATATATATTATTTCAAAACATCGTCGTGGTCATCATCAATAATTTGTAAAATTGCTCATCCTATTTCGTCAATAAAGTCATTATAACAAGTGTTGAAACTGGAATTCCAAACATAAGAAATAAGCATACATTATGAATTGCAATAAATAGGCGGTTTATGTAACATACAAGCAGCTGTAAATTCTTGCTCAGCGTTCATAAATAATGTTATACACCTGAAGTTGTTGAATATGTTCGATTGTTAATGCATGGGTGTCTCTTCAAACAAGTTGTTTTTTTTATTTGCTACTTAAGACAGAGGAGTAGGTATTTGTTTTATTATTGCATGTTGTTTTTTTCTTTGAATGAACGTTTATTTATATTCAGATATGATGTCATAGTGATACTAGAGTTTCATACAGATGCAGATTTACTCAGAAGTATTTTAGTTTTGATAATTTTAAATTCAATTATCTGTAAAATGAAATGATTCATGAAATGTACATTTTTAATGCCTCTGGCCGACTAACAGTCATTTATTTCAGTTATTTGAGGTTGTTTAATGAACAAATGAAGTACTTATTGTAGTGTTTATAATTATAATTTAATTATAAATATATTAACAATGACTATTAAACCAGTGGTACTAAAAATATTTACTTGAGGTAAACCATTTTTAATTTGACGAATTTTGAAAAAATATTTTTATCATATAATATAACCCTTATTATTTTTTTCCGATGCACCCTCAAAATTTTACTTTCTGATAAGGTAATGAAATAGTTATTTGTGTATTAAGAGCGTAAAGTGATTCATTGTTACTCGAACATGGTAATTGCAGCGCGAGCCGAAGGCAAAAGCTGCAATAGTGTAAGAGGAACAAAGACACTTTACGCTCGAGATACACACATAATTTTTTCTACAATTGCATCCTAAATGATTAAAAAATGTATACGTACTGAAAATAAATTCGTTCTGTCAACTGTCAATATGACAAGTTTCTGTTATGTTTGTATCCCTGGTAACTATTGAAATAAGCGCTCATATAATATCATTTTCTACAACTGTCAAAAAATGTTCATTTTTTCACTAATATCAATACGCGAAGTACGTGATTTACATTGCCATGACAACGCGTATTTTGCGCATTATTTTGCACCCTAGTACGCAAAATAAGCATTTTGCGTACTGTTTCGTATTCTAGTGCGCAAAATGAGTATCTCGCGCACGCTCCCAAATTATTTGTTGTCAGGTTCCATTAGTTACAACACATCAATAGTATCAAATTAATACTATTGTTGATTGTTTTCCTTCAATTTACTTAAATAAATCAATCATTATTGTATTATTGTTTATTTACAGTTGTAGAAAAAATGTTGCTTGTATTTCGTGGGCAAAATTCTTGTTTTTTTTGGCGCGTTCGAATGACTTTTATTGTCTCGACTAAAAGTAACATTCTCACTCGCAATACAAATAACACTCATTTTGCGCTCTTAATACTAAAATAACTATTTTCACGAGTGGTCATTGGAAACGCGCGCATTTAACATCTTTTTCGCGCGTTGTCATTAAAAACGCGCGACAAAGGCCAATAGGTTCTTCATAAATTTACAATTTGTATTATATATTTAGTCCTAAATCTTAGAAATTTTGCCAGACACAGAGATATGTTACTAATATTTGTCACATTTGATGATTCGCGATAAACCGATAGTTAAAATTATCAACACATAAAATTCTCTGTACTTCACCTTTGTTAACATCTTAAGAATAGGGGGCGTGGTAATTTGACGGCTAGTAACAGCACTAAACAAAAAATTATCATTTACCATCTACCAAGATTTGAAATGCAAAATTACCACTCCCTGAATTGAGAATTGAATAAATAATAATAATAACATGATGATATATTTATATTTATTCTATTGTCAATTGTCCAAATTAGTTCGCAATTTCACCGAGGAGCCAGTGATCATAACAAAGAAATATTATGACATTAGAATGCGGATTTTACCAAAAGATTTTATACTTTCAAATCTGCGAATGTGAAACAAAACAATAGAGGCAAATTTATGTGATACTAGACCAGTAATTAAGGATCAGAGAAAGCAAAAATAGCTCCTATCGCTGTTTGAAAGTATCAAATGTGAAATTTATTGATGAGTTATTGGTTATTGGAATTTCGTTTAATTATTTATTGTATATTGATTGCCATTTTAGTTCGACACGCAAAGTTTAATTTAGAAAAATAGAAAAGAAATCAAACTTACATGAATATTTTTTCTATTTTATTCCAATTAAAAACAAAGTTCTAGCTATTATATTTGATAAATGTGTTTATAAAATATTAATAATGGTTATGAATTTCATTACGGCTTATCGTTGATTAGAATTCCATTGGAATTATTAATTTCGTATCGATTTAATTGCGTTACCGTGCTGAAAATGACCTTTCGCAAACTGCATTAAGCTTTGATGATGTTTAAGGTATATAAGAAGAGATGGACGATTAAATCAGATAAATTAGGAACTTGCTGTTCTCAAGGAACTAACTAATAAGCGGAGTTTTTTGACATATACGAGTAATGATATCAGTTATTAAATCTGTTTACATACTTTCATTTGTTTGTAAACAAATATGGTTAAAGCATTTTGTTGGGTGTGAGGATTTATTTATGGCATCTTTGCAACTTGAAATGGAATTTCTAGCAATGAAATTATTATTATTTTTTAAACTAAATTTCAATTATTATTGAAGTTAAAAGTATAGTCAGTTTGGATTGAAATTAAATAACCTCTTTAAAAAAAATGAGGTAGGTGGCTCAGTGGTACCGAATCGGTTTGTGGATCTTTAGAACCCTGGTTCGATCCCCACAGGCGACAAACAATTTTTACCACGTTAAAACTACCCGTGTGACTTCTCCTCCACTAACGCGAAATAAATATAGCACTTACTGCGATTTGCTACGGCAGAGTGCCTCACTCAGTAATGGGTAAAAGGCGTGATGATATATTTATTTATTTATTTTTATAAAACTACTCCTGTGGCTCCTCCACCACTAACATCCTTCTTCTTCTGATGGCACTACAGCCCAAATCGGGCCTGGGCCTACCGGACATACCAAGCCGCAGTTTTTACACTGCCGTACTGCCAGTTTTCGTAGTCAAATGCTACATTATTTAAGACGTATAAGTGACTAGATTATAGCGCCCGAGTGTGATAAATACATGTAGCTGTATTTTATATTTTACGACAAATCACACATTGTCGACAGGCGGATTCGAACTGACGAACCTTGGTTAGGATGACGTCACAGTATGTTAAGAGATGTGCCTTAACACGCTCGGCCACCGCGCCTGCACTAACATCCTTGGAGGCTGTAATATGACGGCTGGTAACCGCACTTTACGCGAAAGATATACAGGGTGAGTCTGGGAAGACGCCCCCCCCTTTAACTTTTTTATTATGAGTAATAGAAAAAAATGGTTCATATGAAAGTTTTATTATTTTAAATATACTATTTGATGGCAGATGTAGATATTTTTTATAAAGTCAGGTTTACAAGATACGACTATCAACTTTTATTTTTTAAATAGCAACCTATAATTATTTTACTAAAATAAAAACCGCCATTTTTTTCTCTTTTCAACGGTGTATTAGTTTTTTATTAATGTATCTGAAAAAATTCGAGAAAAATAAGAAAATTGAGAAATACTAGAAATAATTTTTATACAAATATTATAGGTGGCTATGTGAAAATAATTTGTTTTAAGTTGTTTTTGTTACTGAATTTGTTGCTTTAGTTTGTTAAGTTGTATAACACTGTTACATTTTGTTTATTTTCACATAGCCACCTATAATATTTGTATAAAAATTATTTCTAGTATTTCTCAATTTTCTTATTTCTCTCGAATTTTTTCAGATACATTAATAAAAACTAATACACCGTTGAAAAGAGAAAAAAATGGCGGTTTTTATTTTAGTAAAATAATTATAGGTTGCTATTTAAAAAATAAAAGTTGATAGTCGTATCTTGTAAACCTGACTTTATAAAAAATATCTACATCTGCCATCAAATAGTATATTTAAAATAATAAAACTTTCATATGAACCATTTTTTTCTATTACTCATAATAAAAAAGTTAAAGGGGGGGGCGTCTTCCCAGACTCACCCTGTATATCACTTACTGCGATCCGCTACGGTTGGGTGCCTCACTCAGTAATGGGTAAAAGGCGTCATGATATATTTATTATTTATTTTTGTAATTATAAATATCAATGATTATTTTATCATCTTGAGTTTAAATACCAGTACGTTAAATGACATTTTGATACCGGAAGTAGAAAATAATATATTATGTAACAAGTTTTATAAACGACTATTTAGTTACGAGTGTATAAAAAACGAGTATCTAAAAAGTTTATAAAACGAGTCACATACTATACTTTTTCTACGATCGCAAATTAAGACAACAACAAAATGTAAAGTTTTATGAATTATTTAAAAAGAATTTTGTCCACGAAATACAAACAAATTTTTTCCTACAACTATAAATAAAGAATAATACAATAATTATTGATTTATTTAAGTTAATTGAAGGAAAACAATCAACAATAATATGAATTTGATACTATAGATGTATTGTAACTAATAAAACCTGACAACAAATAATTTAGGAGCGTGTGCGAGATACTCATTTTGCGCACTAGAATACGAAACAGTGCGCAAAATACTCATTTTGCGCACTAGAGTGCAAAATAATACGCATTGTTATAGTAATGTAAATGATGAAAAATTCACGTACTTCGCGTATTCATATTAGTGACAGTTGTAGAAAAATGACATTTTCATAACAAGCGATTATTCCCGCGTGTGAAGTTTGCCAACTTCACTCAAGGGATAACCGCGCCCTCCCGTGAAGCATATTATACTTTTCGTAACAAGTGCACAAAAATTACCGTCTTATCGGAACAAATGTCAAATATGGATTGCGTAACTAGTTACCTAGGAAACGCCGCACACAGCTAATAATTGTAGTCCCTAGGGAGAGAAACATCTCCTTAGGAAGAGAAACATGCTATCTAGGGAGAGAAACATCCTACCTAGGGAGAGAAACATAATGTTTCTCTCCCTAGGGGAGAAAAGCAGTGTTTCTCTCTCTAAAATTATGGAATAAGGTCGTGTTTCTTGTGTATATGTTACGAAAATGGCATTTTAGTAATAACAGGAGTAGAAAAAATGTATCATTTTTTGACAACAGTATAGAACCCTAATAAGTTACATGGTATATCTCATATTTTAAATATTTAGTTAAACGCCATCCATGAATACAAAACAAAGAATCTAGTTACTTATGCACAGATAACCTCATTTGTTTAGATACAAACATATGTTGACTATGTATTATAAACGTCAGTACAAGAGAATATTATCTATAAAACATGCACGCGCGACAAATAAAACTCGTCCAAAACAACATGAAAACAAACAACACTTAAAAATACGTCGTATAACTGTACTTACTATCTTTAATCTTTGATAAATCGAATCGTGATCTAATTTACTAATACCGGGTTTAAAAAATGATGACTTAATCTGCAATCAAAATTTGACACTAAATTTTGAAATAAATAAATGTCACGGTCAAATAATACAATCACAGCCAGATATAACTTTCGTCTCCAAGCAAGAGTAGGCACGTTCAAATCTCTCTGACTGTATTAAAAAATCTGATGTGGACACCACATGACTTCCTTGTACGCGTATTAAACTATAGATATTTTTTAATTGCACATATTTGACATTAAATCTTTTATTTTGTTCTAATCCATAGCAAACTTAATTAAAAAAATATATAATATTTAAATTTAGATATCTCGCTTATGCAAAAGGCTAATTTAAAAATTCTTAATGTGCTAGACGCAGAATTTAATTCTATTTTATTTGAAGCATTTATTTCTAAAATCAAAATAATACCATTTTTTTCAAGGAAAGCTGTTAGCAGCTTCATGTAAAACGTCACTTCCGTTTAGTCTATTTTAACCAAAATCTATTATGTTATTTTCATTGATATAGTAGTCTTATATCCCAAATTTGGAAAATTTTAAATTATATTTGAATATAGTTTTTTATGAAAATCTATTATAGGCTTCAAGTAAAGTACCACTTCCGGAAGTTATATAATGACCAAAAAGGGAGGTGCACAACTAGATGTTATAACAGTACTAAATACTTCAACTTTCTACGGCTTACCATTTTTTAGTTATGCGAGATACATACGTACATACGTCACGACGAAATTAGTGAAAATGGATTCAAAACCGAAAATTTTCGCGATTACAATACTTTCTTTACTTCGTACAAGGAAGTAAAAATACGAAAAATATTTTTGCGTGGTAGAATAATAAATAAATAAACATGATGCTTGTTGTAAAATGGTTAATTAACTGCACATAGTTCGAAACTTATTCAGAGTGAAATCAATTTGATAATAAAATAAGATATTGCTTACTTTGAGCAGGAATCAGCTGTTGTTCATATCCCACGTTGTCCATTGTTGTAATCAGCTATTGTTAGAATTCCACACCACCATTACTAACATATTAGAGTTAAATATACCACACAACAATACGCACAAGTCAATTTACAAATACAAATATCACAAAATAACCTCAAATAAATAAGTCACAAAACATCAAAAACACTATATTCTCTATGGTAGCTCGCACGATACTCAACTACCTGAAACAGTCCAAATGCAACCTTTTTTAATAACGCAAATTAATTGGTGAGTTAGGCTGTAACTTGTTTACTACTCTCAATCCATGTATTTTAACTTTATTAGTTTGTAAATCTACTAAAACGAATGACATTTTGTGTAGCTTCCCGACAATTGTCGATAATAAACGAACAAGCACGAAATTTGAATTATTTCAATGGACTCCTGTATCAAAAATGTAAACTACTTATTTAAAAGTTACTGAAAAATTATTTATTACTGAATTATTATTGTTTATACAGGGTGTTTCTGTTTCTATACCTCTGCACAAAATTTTAATGACATATATAATTTGATATACTGATTATAGAACAAAAATAATTGTTTTGAAATTTGCATAAAATAGGATATTTCATTCCTAGCGAACATTTTAGTGTCACTGGTTTAATAGTTCATTTAATTTAAAAAAATGAAAATAAGGCATTACACTAGGTACCTACATAATAACAAATAAATAAATGATTATTTGTAGGCAGTGTTTATACTTCTATTTCATTAGTAATATACTTATAAATAATTAAATGTACTATTAAATCAGTGATACTAAAATTGTTCGCTAGGGATGAAATATTATGAACCAAGCAATGATAGCTAAACTCAAAGATTTATGTTTGACATTTTTACAACTAGACTTGGCAACTTAAAAAAAATATCCCCAAAAACAGTTGTATAAAATTGACTTTGAAAACGCAATATACCAAAATACATTTTCTTAAAATATAAAAATTAAATATATCATCAAACTTTTTACCCATTACTGGGTATGGCACTCTACCTAAGCAGATCTCGATAGGTGATATATTTTTCGCGTTAAGTGCAGTTACCAGCCGTCAAATCACGCCACCCAAAGATGTTAGTAGAGAGGGAGTCACAGGGGTAGATTTAATTTGGTGAAAATTGTTTGTCGGCTGTGGGGATTGATTTTCTTAACTCCATTTAATATATATATTGAACAACTCTGAGTTTAATATCTACTTAAATTGAGGTAGGTGGCTCAGTGGTATCGAGTCGGCCTGTGGATCTTGAGAACCCTGGTTCGATCCTCACAGTCGACAAACAAAAATAAATAAATAAATATATCATCACGCCTTTTACCCTTTTCTGGATGTGGCACTCTGGCGGAGCAGATCTCGGTAAGTGATATATTTCTTTGCTCAAATCACGCCCCCCAAAGATATTAGTGGAAGGGGAGCCACAGGGGTAGATTTAAATTGGTGAAAAATGTTTGTCGGCTGTGGGGATCGAAAAAACAAACAATTTTCACCAATTTAAATCTACCTCTGTGAGTGCCACTTAGCACAGACTAGTAAAGAATAAGATAAATATAAATAAAATAAATATATCATCAGGTCTTTTACCAATTACTGGGTGTGGCACTCTACTTAAGCAGATCTCGGTAAGTGATATATTTTTTCGCGTGAAATGCGGGTACCAGTCGTCAAATCACGGCCCCCAAAGATGTTAGTGGAGGCACAGGGGTAGATTTAAATTGGTGAAAATTGTTTGTCGGCTGTGGGGATCGAACCAGGGTTCTCAAGATCCACACGCCGACTCGATACCACTGAGCCACCTACCCCATAGAATAAGATAAATAACTTTTTTTAAACCCAATGTTTCTTAATTCTGAGAATTTTAAAACAGTAATTTTCTGATTCAATTGTAGATTGAATTGAACCAATATCTTTATGATAATTATTTTTTGTCGAGTTAGCCTAGTGATTAGTTTAATGTTACATTAATTCAAGATCAGTTTACGCCCTACAAATTAGCGATAATATTATCAAAGGCGGCGTAACTCGATCCTCTAACTTTTTCTGTTTCTGAAACAACTTTAAACCATTTTTTGTTAAAGTCCAAATATCACCGCTTGTCAATTCAATATATGGTTTGTTCAGCTCATTTGGTATGTAAATATTGACAATTGCCGCAGGTTTGAAAACATCAAACGTCGATCAGATTTTTGACGTTTTTTTTTGTCGGTAACCTTACGATTTGAGATTTGATCATGTAATCTATGACATGTAATTAATTACGGATTTACAGTGATTTTACTTGCTAATGAATGGTAACTTGTTGGAACCAGGGGCGCACGTGACTTGGGTTTTATTACTACTTTGGCGCATTGACGACTCGTCATCCTTTATTCATAACCTATTATTTGCAAATGTATTTAATAAGAGAGTGAATGCAAATTAATCCATTAGATTTATGAATTCGATTAATTATGTGGGTGTAATTTGTTATTACAGTACAGCTAGGTTATTATTTGGTAAAAAAATATAGTTTTCTTCTTGTCTCAACATACAAAGTCTTTCAAAATTCTGTAAAAACTATTTTTCTACGATTGCTATGAAAAGTTGACAATACATTTTTCTCAAATTTCTCCCACAACAACTTACCCTTTCAATACCGTATATGAAATCAGACTCAAATAAAAATAAAGCATTACACCAGGTACCTACATAATAACTAATTCATAAATGATTATTTGTAGGCAGTGTTTATACTTTTATTTCATTACTAACATAATTATAAATAATTAATACTTATTTTTTCTATGATTGCTATGAACAGTTGATAATTACGCTCTCATTTGTCATCGTAAAGTTGACGTTTTCTGTGGAACAATCGGAAAATATATTTTTTCTATGATTGCTATGAAAAGATGACAATTACGCTCTCATTTGTCATCGTAAAGTTGACGTTTTCTGTGGAACAATCGAAAAATATCTTTTTTTCGCGTCTCCAATGGCAACGCGCGAAAAAGACGTTAACTTCGCGCGTTTCCAATGGCAAAGCGCGAAAAAGATTATTTCAATAGTTACCAGGGATACAAACAAAACAGAAACTTGTCATAGTGACAGTTAACAAAACGAATTTAGTTTTAGAGTATACCTACGTTTTTTAATAACTTTAAGATGCAATCGTAGAAAAAATTATGTGTGTATCACGAGCGTAAAGTGTCTTTGTTCCTCTTGCACTATTGCAGCACTCGCCTTCGGCTCGCGCTGCAATTACCGTGCTCGAGTAACAAAGAATCACTTTATGCTCTTAATACACAAATAACTATTTCGCGCGTGTCCAGTGAAAAGATATTAAATGCGTGTTTATTTCAATAGTTACCAGGGATATAAACAAAACAGAAACTTGTCATATTGATAGTTGACAGAACGAATTTTTTTCAGTACGTATACGTTTTTTAATAATTTTAAGATGCAATCGTAGAAAAAAATATGTGTGTATCACGAGCGTAAAGTGTCTTTTACACTATTGCAATGGTGGCTCAGTGGTATCGAGTCGGCCTGTGGATCTTGAGAACTCTGGTTCGATTTTCACAGTCGACAAACAATTTTCATCAAATTAAATCTACCCCTGTGGCTCCCCCTCCACAAACATCTTTGGGGGCCGTGATTTGACGCGAAGAAATATATCACTTACGGTAGAGTGCCACACCCAGTAATGGGTAAAAGGAGTGATGATATATTTATTTATTTATACAAAAATAGAACTAACAGATAAGAAAATACAATTATTTAGTTTCTAAAAAAATGCGTTGCACACAAAAAACATTTGCCTTCGTAAAAAACAGTGTAAAACGCTTAAATCAACAAAATTTTCTCCGCGATACGCCATTGTCAAGCCATGGCAAAAACCTTGAACACGAGATGCCACAACCACACAGCAACATTCACACACACACACAAAATCCTCACATAGTTATAATAGGCACGTAACTGCATTTAGTCGCTGCTGTACCGTTCACCATATAAAAATATCACAATACCACAATACACCCACCAGAAAAACGCTGATAAGCGATAACAAACAGCCTTGTGATAAAGAAGCGAGTGCTTTAAAGATCAAGTGAGCCGCTTGCGCTAGGCATGCGATGTTCAAGTGTCATCGGCTTGCTGGTCACGTTGCTTGAGAGGTTATGAATGAAAAGTTTGTAACGATTTAATAATTGGTTGATTTATGTAGATGCAACCTTTATGGAAAGGTTATCTAGTTGGTGACGGGTGGTAATCACTGGATTCAATTGAGATTTAAGTTTTACAATCACTTTTAATATATTAACAGATGATAGGTACTCGTCCAGTACTATGTAATCATGCAATAAAATTATTTTTCGTAACACATGCACAAGAAACACGTTCTTATTCCCTGATTTTAGAGAGAGAAACACTGCTTTTCTCCCCTAGGTAGCATGTTTCTCTCCCTAGGTAGCATGTTTCTCTCCCTAGGGTCATGTTTCTTTCCCTAGGGACTACGATTATTAGCTGTTTGCGGCGTTTCCTAGGTAACTAGTTACGCAACCCATATTTGACATTTGTCCCGATAAGACAGTAATTTTTGTGCACTTGTTACGAAAAGTATAATATGCCTCACGGGAGGGCGCGATTATCCCTTGTGTAAAGTTGGCAAACTTCACACGCGGAAATAATCGCTTGTTTCCCTCCCTTGATGCATAACATACTATTTTGTACTCGAAACCTTCAAAATGACACTTCCCGCATGCAACACTCAATCTGGAACAAGTGCTTCCCGATCGACTCGACTGTAAACATTACAAGAAACACTGACCTTTTGGAACATTTTAAAATAAATCTGTCTTGATAATAATAAATAGGGTAGGTGGCTCAATGGTATCGAGTCGGCCTGTGGATCTTGAGAACCCTGGTTCGATCCCCACAACCGACAAACAATTTTCACCAATTTAAATCTACCCCTGTGACTCCCCCTCCACTAACATCTTTGAGGGCCGTGATTTGACGGCTGGTAACCACACTTCATGCGAAGAAATATATCACTTACCGTGATCTGTGTAGGTAGAGTGCCACACTCAGTAATGGGTAAAAGGCGTGTTGATATATTTATATTTATTTATTTATAAAATACAATTTCCCTGAATTTTCCTTTATTAAAACTTTGGGAAATAAGAGTAATTTGCTAAAATTCTTTCAACATTTGTCAGTATTAGTGCCATCTATTTAACAACCTCTGAACTAAAGACGTCATTGATACAACTTCTTGCAGATTGTAATCAAACAAAAATCGCGACTAATACTATATAAATAATAAGAAAAAAACACACATTGTGGAATATAACAACTTAATTTAATGGAAAAGTAAGATTATAACAACATAAAATACTTAAATTAATTAATCTATTTTAGGTTACGTTTGATATTTGAACTAAAAAACAATATTTTTAGATTGGGAAGAGCCACAATTGTTACAAGTGTTATTATAAACATTTATAGTAAAATTTTGACAATTAGAAATCGAAGTTCCTAGAGCAGCTTGGTTTACAATTGATAAAGGTTGTGTATAATTTGCAGATTCTTTTGTACTCACACAAGTTGAAATGAAAGATGTTTACATTTGTAGTAATTACATTTTTCGCTGCTAAAATCCCAATAAAATAAAGAACTTAACATTTATCTAATTACTCATAAATACTAAGAATCCAGTACATCAAATGAACGACATTAATTATCCACTCTTATTAAAAACAAACAATATCCTAACACTTCGTTAATATCTCCTTTCATTATTACCTACGTTTCATTTACTTAAGATCCCCATATATATCTTCAAATGAAATAGTCATTCGCCTGTTTCCGCTGTATTCCGCGATGAACCTCTATTCTCTAATGAATAATAGCGTGTTAAGAACCAATCAGAAGAATTGAACTGTTGGACAGTGTCAGTGCGTGAATTCTGGGGCACTGCCAGTGACATGGAAAACTCATTTGGATATAAGATGATTTAATGTGAATGCTTCTTCACATGCAATGTGTGGAATATCCCGGATTATTTGAAACGTGATGCGTGAATACAGTGGTTGACTACTAGTCGTCCAAATACAAAAAAATAATATTGACAGAAGTTATAAATAAAATAAATAAATATATTATCACGCCTTTTACCCATTACTGAATGTGGCACTCTGCCGAAGCAGATATTGGTAAGTGATATATTTTATCGCGTGAAATGCAGTTACCAGCCGTCAAATCACGGCCCTCAAAGGTGTAGGTGTAGAAAGGGAGCCACAGGGGTAGATTTAAATTGGTAAAAATTGTTTGCCGGCTGTGGGGATCGAATCAGGGTTCTTAAGATCCACAGGCCGACCCGATACCACTGAGCCATCTACCCCATATTGACGGGAGTTGTATTTGCAAATGCACATCACGTTTCCTTGGTCACTATAAAGAAAAATAATAATGTACGTTTTAAATGATACGAGTACTTGAAAGTAAAACTGTTCTTACTAGTAGTAAAGGAGTTGTTTACTATCAGAACTAAATTGAGTGAAGGAAATGTTATTTTTACATGTAATGTTGAAAATAGTTATTTTTGTATTAAGTGCGCAAAATGAGTATATTTTTTGTTGCGCGTGAGAATGTTACTTTTAGTCGAAACAAGAAAAGTCATTCGAACGCGCCAAAAAACAAGAATTTTGCCCACGAAATACAAACAACATTTTTTCTACAACTGTAAATAAAGAATAATACAATAATTATTGATTTATTTATGTAAATTAAAAGATAACAACCAACAATAATATTAATTTGGTACTATTGATGTGTTGTAACTAATGAAACCTGACAACAAATAATTTGGGAGCGTGCGCGAGATACTCATTTTGCGCACTAGAATACAAAACAGTATTTTGCGCACTAGAGTGCAAAATAATGCGCAAAATACGCGCTGTCATTGTAATGTAAATGATGAAGAAGTCACGTACTTCGCATATTGATATTAGTGAAAAAAAAAACATTTTTTGTATCAAGTCAGCCTTTGGATTTGAGAACCCAGGTTCGATTCCAACACATTATAATTGCCCTCATATCTTCCTCTCTACTAATATCTTTGGGGACCGTGATTTGACGGTTTGTAACCGCACCTTACTCGAATAAATATATCCAATAATTTACAATTAAATTAAGTTAATTCAAACATGACTTTAACATCTCTCTTTCAAGACATACTATACGAGGACTAATGGTGCTATTCTGTAATTTTCTATAACGCTACAGTTCTGTAAATTTGAACAAAAGCGCATAGATTTTTATTGGCAAATACATTTAATGCCATTTGACAATCAAATATGATGCTCTTTTGTTCATATTTGCAGATCTGTAGCGTTATAGAAAATTACAGAATAGCACCATAAAATTGGCCAGCTTGACTGTATAAGTTTCTTAATCTATTTATAAAATGATATTATGATCCTGTTTAAAAAAACGAACATAAATTCCCATTAATTCTGATCCTAGATTACTTACATTCAGTCATGTATTAACAACCGAAGATCAGTTATTCATTCGGTTAATAATTCATATTAACTAATGTGATTAAGATTCGTGACAGCTCGCAGCCATTCATTTATTTTCATTTGCGGAATTCTGATCGTCGATTGTTCGTATTATATGCTAAGTCGTACTCTGACAACGTATTTGCGTTTATTATCGCTTAATGTTTATTTAATGGGTCCAATTAAGCTGTTTACTACAAGACACAAAATACAACAAATACGAATATGGAACCTTGACTTGCTTTCAACTAAATATTTTGCAATTTAAAGTGCGGCGCCCACGCCTCACTGCGCCCACTTGGACGCCACTGTGTAAACAAAGCCACTGTTCGAGAAACAAGTGCGGCATTGTATCGTGCTACTTTGTTTTTAACCCTCTTTTGTTTTTTTCTAATGGATTCTTAGCCGTCTGCATCTCCGTGACTGCCAAGCACCAGACTAAACAAATGAGGATCATTTACAGGCGACTAACTTGAAGAATAACAACTTAAGACTAATTTCAACATGGTTCAAATTTACAACTTGCAAGAAATTAATTAAAATACTTGGATATTAAAACACTTAAATTATCTGACAGCTCTTAATAAATAAATCTACTAGAATTACATTCTTTTAAACTATTTTTCACATACATACATATACAGGGTGTTTCACAACTTAGAGCAAAAAATTAAAGGGTATATTCTGTACGACGTGCATGAAGCAAAAAGAATTTTTTTTAAATTCGAAAAATTAAGGGTTGTTAACCTAAAACATTTTTTGTAGTACTGCACTGGATTCGCTTTCCTATTAAACACAAACAATGAAGTAGGTATCAACTACGAAAGAATAATTACACAATACAATTATTAGCAGTTATTTATAATAGAATTTTATTTAATTAATAACTTTAACATAATCATCCACCCAGTGGCTGCGGCAACGAAAAATTTTGGACTGGGAAATGTGGAAAATAGTTTTGCGATTTAAAAAATAATAATTTTTGTTTCATGATCAGCACGTCGTACAGAATATACCCTTTAATTTTTTGCTCTAAGTTGTGAAACACCCTGTATACATAACATTACGCTATATCCCATTAAATGGGGTAGCACGAACCCGTCAACATTCTCATCCTGACACACGATACTCGTTTCGACCACATTAACACTTTCTCCATACAAACTCTTTCTTTTTTCATAACCAAAATCCATCATCACGCAACAAACCTTCATTTACATCCATCCATTCTCTCCTGTACACCTGTTTCGTAAATCTATTTTTCAATAAATAAATATATCATTACGCTTTTTACTCATTTCGCGCTTTATTTTTCAATTGTCCTGCCGATAGTTATCAGGAACTTTATCTAGAGAAGTGGAAAAAAATGTATCAGACTAAAATCGCAAACGTCTAGGCAGCAAATATATTGGTATGTTAGTTCAAACATTTACCTTTTCAATAATATTAAATTTAACATAAACATATTCAGTTACTAAAAGTGCTCAGAATTTAAAATGTTATTTGATTCTATTAAGATATGCAAATATCTGTTTTAACTATCAATAAAATACAGTTTTATATTGTAGACTTTAAATAAATTTCAGTCGTGGAAAACGAAAACAATACAGTAACTCTCTTTTTTACTTGTATATTTATTGATATTTTTATTTATTTATTTATTTTATTTTGTATATTAGAGAAGCCAACAGAGTTGCTCCAAATAGGCTTCGACATTTTACAATAATAAGTTCAATAAGAGAAGAGGAACAAAGATACAAATAAATAAATAAATATATCATCACACCTTTTACCCATTAGTGGATGTGGCACTTTTCAAATATGTTAGTGGTCGGGGAGACACAGGGGTAGATTTAATTTGGTAAAAATTGTTTGTCGGCTGTGGGGATCGAACCAGGGTTCTCAAAATCCACAGGCCGAGTCGATACCACTGAGTCACCTACACCATTTTTTACAAAGGTTAGATATTCATCTATATGTAACGCCGCATAATAATCTCAATTAAATAAATATATCATCACGCCTTTTACTCATTACTGGGTATGGTACTCCACTGTAGTAGATCTCGGTAAGTGATATATTTATGCACGTGAAGTGCGGTTACCAGCCGTAAAAGTATGGCCCTCAAAGATGTTTGTGGAGGGTAAGCCACAGGGGTCGATTTAATTGTTTGTCGGCTGTGGGGATCGAACCAGGGTTCTCAAGATCCACAAGCCGACTAGATACCACTGAGCCACCTACCCCATATAATCTCAATTAAAATAATAGTTAAATAAATATATCACATAACACATTTTACCCATTACTGGGTGTAGTACTCTGCCGTAATAGATTTCAATAAGTGATATATTCATGCGTGTACCAGCTATCCAATCATAGCCCTCAAAGGTGTTAGTGGTGGTAGAACAAACAGGTAAAGTTTTTAATGTGATGGAAAATGATTGTCAGTTGTGGGATTTGAACCCGGGTTCTTAAATTCACTGAGGTATCTACCGTATTTATTATATAATACACAAAAAATGGGGTAGGTGGCTCAGTGGTATCGAGTCGGCCTGTGGATCTTGAGAATCCTGCCTCAATCCTCACAACCGACAAACAATTTTCATCAATATAAATCTATCCATGTGGCTCCCCCTCCACGAATATCTTTGGGGACCGTGATTTGACGGCTGGTAACCGCACTTGACGCGGAAAAAATATACACCCAGTAATGGGTAAAAGGCGTGAAGATATATTTATTTTATTTATTATTATATACAGAAAAGTAACAAGTCACGTGTTCAAATCTTGCTACAATTGTGTCTGTGAGCGGTTCTGATTCTACTTAAGGGCGAGTTTATTACTTCGGGTGCAAAGATTTTTAGTATTAAAGTAAGATAGTAATTAGTAAAACCTAGTAATTATTGTTTGATTTGCAACATGAACAATTTGATTCATAAAATTGCAAACTGTTACAAAATAAAGTTACGAAACAGCGAAACCTCGACTGCGAATTGTGAATCAAAGACGGCAGGTGCGTGGGGCCTAGGCGCCGGTAATGGCAGGGGGACGGGGGGCACAGGACCCGGGATAAATTCGGCAAGGATCGTGGGATGTTAATAGTCGGTGATATTTTTCTTCGCTTGCAAAATGCAAATTTGTTTTCTCATCTGAGACCCACATGCAAGTGCTCTGTAATTTTGTGCTTCGATTCACCCACGAAGAGACAGGACCGCATTTAGGGAAATTTAACAAGGCAGATTTTCATTAAGTCTCATTAACAGCTTTAATGTAGACACTGTTTTGTCGTTTACCGTTTTCAGCTACAGTTTTTGTCTTTGTCTTAAATATAAGCATAAACTTTTGTCATTGTTTTGTCTTTGTTTAAACTAACCTAAAAATAGTAGTATACTATACAAACCATTTACTAAAATATTTTATATTTTCAAAATGTATTGTATTTAATTTTATCTACGACCATATATGTAAGTAGGCCAATAAAAACTATTTGCAAGGACAATAAATGCTTGTTTACGGTTGCTTTGGCTTTACTGCACTAGTTACATAATGTATCACGTAATTGTTCTGAAGAAATTTTTCATTTGTTAGGCGGTAACACTGCTGTGTGACAGTTGATAAATAGTGCTATTCAGTAATTTTCTATACCGCTACAGATCTATAAATCTGAATAAGAGCGCATCATATTTGATTGTTAAATGGCATTATATGTATTTGTCAATAAAAATCTATGCCCCTTTGTTAAAATTTACAGAACTGTAGCGTTATAGAAAGTTACAGAATAGCACCAATAGCCTAACAAATATTCTGTAATTGTTCTTATTATTATTTATAGCCGTAGATAAAGTATAATACACAACTCGAATTGTAACGCAATTACATTGCTCGTGAAATTACTGCACTCGCCAAGGCTCGTGCGCAACTTTTTCACTCGCACGTAATGTGCTTGTTACAATTCTCGTTATGTAATATTCTATTATATAGGTATTTAAATTAAATTTGAGGTAGGTGGCTTAGTGGTATCGTGTCGACCTGTGGATTTGAGAACTCGGTTTTAATTTTCACAACCGACAAACAATTTTCACCACGTTAAAACTATCTCTGTGGCTCCTCCTCCACTAGGGGGACGTGTTTTGACGGCTGATAACCGCACTTTACGCGCATATTTATATCACTTACTGAGATCTGTTCCAGCAGAGTGCCACATCCACTAATATGGCAAAAAGCGTGATATATATATATATATTTTAAGTACGTAAATAAACATAAAACAAAAACAATAATTATGTCAGTAGATGAAAATGGTCCAATTCAATTCGACGAAGGCAAAAATTGGTGACTGTTAAAAGCAATGAATTTAATAATAATAATGTCCATCAGTACAGTGGTGTGGATAGCGATACGGAATTCGAATCTGGAGATCCCGAGTTCGAATTTCACTCAAGCTAAAAATTATATGAACTACCACACTGCGGCTCGGTGAGTGCGGACCCTGTACTGTAATTGGTATTAAATTCCTGTTGTACAGCGTAGCATAAATAAATATTGAAAATTGTCTGAATACAGTTCTGTAGAAGTTGATTCACTTGGACACAGGATTTTATAACAGTTTATCGACTATTCAAACCGTATTTTTTCTTGGCGAAAATAAAAAACTCGTAACCCTGGTAACGTTGTTGGGGCCCACACACATCTACACGTTTTTCCGATCAACTTGGTGTCGTTTTCGTTTGTTCGGAATTTATAGCCCATGTTGCCAATTTGTTATTTGACTGTTTAATTTATTTGATTGATTCATATCTTGAATTAATTGAGTTTTCTCTTTTCTGAAGGCGGATAAACTATTTAAAATATCTTGAATATTTTAAATAGTTTCAATCTTATTTTTAAATAGAAGAAAGAATCTGGTAAATAAAAATGAGATAAATTTGCGTCTCAAACAATATGTGCGTTCAAATTTCACTGACTTCAATAATTTTGTTTGATGTATCTGACATTATTTGACATATTGGACCAGAATTGGAAGCTTATTGTAATTTAGTTATTTATTCGAGCATTTAATTTAATAATAAAATTAATTATAACAACTATTATTTTCTTTTTTCTACATAATCTAAACAAATAAATACCTATTATTAAGTTATCTAAACTATTAATTCGATGTTTCGGTAAACTAAATGTGTACCTTCGTCAGGAAATAAAACTAAAACCGTAACTGTATCCATATATTAGATTCGATTGTGTTTTGTACAAAGTAGCAAATAAAAACTCATATTTTTTTGCTAAATGACAACGACATTCTTAAAGGATTCGTAGGTAACTGTTTATTTTGTCTATTGTTTAAAATATCTCCACAATTAAATCACACTTTTTTTGTTTAGTCTTTCTAGTCTGACATAACACATACCGGATTTATTTTCGCAAATTCTTGAGTAGTGGGAATTATTATTTACATACCAGTTCAACGAAACATACAAACGGAAATTGTGTTGAATTCTTTACAAAGGATTCCTTGAACAACCTCGAATGAGTCAACATTCCATTAAACATAATTACACTTCTAATAAAACGTGGTTCATTATAGCAGTTACCGAATCGTACAGCCAGCTAAATCATATTCGAAATCGAGCAAGTTACAAGACAATCGCATTGGCCTTGGAGTTGAGGATCTCATCCATATGTAGAAGCTATGGTCAACAATGTTTCTTACTTGTGTAACAATAATTAAAGCAGAGAAAACATGAATGTAACTGACGGCTGAAGACAGTTTAGCATTTTTTTTTCTTGCTCGAATAATTCTAGGCGCCGTTGAAATAAACAAATGACTAACCAAAATATCTATGTTCACATGCAATGAGAATGAACTGATTCTTTGTTGTTTATATCAGAGTTCGAATTGAGGAGGTAGTAGGCGATGTATAAAAAATTGTTTTACTTTTGACGTAATAAAATTTAAATATCTCTTTACTTTTTTATTGGCTACTAGAGTTTTTTTTTTTTAAGAATCACAGGTAAATTTATTCGCCCCATATTTACATATTATATTTTTTCTACTTATGTCTATTGTTAGAGAGTTTGAGAATGTATATGCGGGGAAATGATATAATGTGCTTCATTTTGTAATTTGTGCAACTAATAATACTTTTTTCTACGATTGCTATGAAAAGTTGACAATTACGCTTTCATTTGTCATCGTCAAGTTGACGTTTTCTGTAGAACAATCGAAAATAATAAATACGCGCTTATTTCAATACAAACAAAACAGAAACTTGTCATATTGACAGTTGACAGAACGAATTTATTTTCAGTACGTATACGTTTTTTTAATAATTTAAGATGCAATCGTAGAAAAAAATATGTGTGTATCACGAACGTAAAGTGTTTTTGTTCCTCTTACACTATTGCAGCGCGAGCCGATTTTAAATTTGAACCGGAATATATCAATCAAATGAATGCAAAAAGATGCGTTTATTGTGTTATAATTAGACGGTCTTGAGCTATTATATAATGAGTTATCAATATTATCGTAACTAAATTCACGGTGTACAGGCGCGGTGACCGAGCGTGTTAAGGCACATCTCTTAACATACTGTGACGTCACCCGAACCAAGGTTCGTCAGTTCGAATCCGCTTGACGACAATGTGTGATTTGTCGTAAAATATAAAATACAGTTACATGTATTTCTTACACTCGGACGCTATAAACTAGTTACTTATTCGCCTTAAATAATGTAGCATTCGACTACGAAAACCTGCAGTACGGCAGTGTTAAAAACTGCAGCTCGGTGTGTCCGATAGGCCCAGGCCCAATTTGGGCTGTAGTGCCATCAGAAGAAGAAATTCACGGTGTATGCGGTAGATGGTTCAGTATTATCGAGTCGGTCCGTGGATTTGAGAACCTGGGTTTGATTCCCACAGCCGACACACAATTTTCACTACATTAAAACTACCCCTGTGGCTCTTTTTCTACTAACATCTTTGAGGGCCATAATTAGACGGGTGGTAACCTCACTTCACGCGAAGAAATATATCACGTACCGAGATCTGCTATATCAGAGTGCCACATCCACTAATGGGTGAAAGGCGTGATGATATATTTATAAATCAATCCTCTATTAACAGAATTCTAATTTAGAACGAATGTTAATGATCATAGTAATTCTCTACAACCACAATTTATCTGAATATGTGAGTAATCTACTGAGATGAATGTTTTTAATTGTAACAAAACACTAGTTCATTAACACGTATGGTAATTGTCCAAATGTCGAAACAATGGAACAATGAGAAGTGAAATGCAAATGATTAACGAGTTTAAAGTTTGAGTTCAAGTTCAGAAAAAATACAACAGCTGCATTCTGCTGCGTCTATTAGCATGTTTTTATCTGTCACTCAGTGGGGGATCGCAACCGTTTAGCCAAAAATAGATGCGTGGCGGAGACTTTAACGAACGGTAGACCAACAGAGAATATAATAAATGAACCGTTGACATTTTCATTTTAGTTTTGTTAAAATACAAAAATAAATAAATATTTCAATTACACCTTGAACCAATTACTGAGTGTGGCATTCTGCCGTAGTATATCACGATAAGTGATATGATTATGCACGTGATGTGCAGTTATCAGTCGTCAAATTACGGCCCCCAAACATGATAATGAAGGGGCATCAGAGGTAATATTAATGTGGTGAAAATTGCTTGTCAGCTGTGGGAATCGAAGCCGGGTTTTCATCTCTTAAGTTTTATTAAATACTAAAATAGTTATTTACGTAAAAAGTCAGGAAAGCGTTCAATTACAGGATGAGTAGATAGTTTCATGCCGAGCTTGAAACAGCTTACGAATCCTGTACGACACTTTACTGACTTACTTATAACATATTACCTGAAACTTATAAACAAATAATACATATTTTAAATTAATTTAAATTAAAAGAAATATTTGACTTACATATTCAGTCAGTATTTGATGTTGCTAAGTAACTAGACACTCACGTTTCTTTCATTACCTGCCTAGGCAGGCAATATGTTATTTTCCTGACTAGGCATGTAACCCAAAGCTTTCCTGAGTCTTAAAGCTCAGGCAAATGTTTATTTTCCTGTCAGTTTCAGGTAAAAATATTTGCTAATGATCCTGAAATAAATATAACACTGTTTAGATAGGTAGAAGTCGTTCGTTCAAATCTTCAATTTAATGATGCACGACGAGACGAGATTACTTTCGCATTTCGTCTCGCCACGAAATAATAATGACGGATGAGAGCGAGAATGATATTAGAATAAACATTTTTAGAAGATTAATTATTGCTATCTTCCAACCTAAAATTTATATAAAATATTAACTGTACCCTTTTAAGTATATCAAAACTGTCATCAGATACCCAGTCAAAAGACATTTTTCTGCGATTGCTATGAAAAGTTGACAATTAAGCTCTCATTTGTCATCGTAAAGTTTCCAATGGCAACGCGCGAAAAAGATATTAAATGCACGCTTATTTCAATATTTACCAGGGATACAAACAAAACAGAAACTTGTCATATTGACAGTTGACAGAACGAATTTATTTTCAGTACGCATACTTTTTTAATAATTTTAAGATGCAATCGTAGAAAAAAATATGTGTGTATCACGAGCATAAAGTGTCTTTGTTCCTCTTATACTATTACTACACTAATTACCGTGCTCGAGTAACAAAGAATCACTTTACACTCTTAATACACAAATAACTATTCTACATAAACAAATTAAACAATAATAATAATTTAAGATGCAATCATAGAAAACATTATGTGTGTATCATGAGCGTAAAGTGTCTTTGTTACTCGAGTACGGTAATTGCAGTGCGACCCGAAGACGAGAGCTGCAATAGTGCAAGAGTTTTGCACCGTGCTCGAGTAACAAAGAATGACTTTACGTTCTTAATACACAAATAACTATTTTCTACGATTGCTATGAAAAGTTGACAATTATGCTCTCATTTGTCATCGTAAATTTGACGTTTTCTGTGGAACAATCGAAATATATCTTTTTTGCGCGTTTCCAATAGCATCGCGCGAAAAAGATATTAAATGCGCGCTTATTTCAATATTTACCAGGGATACAAACAAAACATAAACTTGTCATATTGACAGTTGACAGAACGAATTGATTTTCAATACACATACTTTTTTAATAATTTTAAGATGCAATCGTAGAAAAAATTATGTTTGTAAAGTGTACTATTGCAGCTCTCGCCTGCAGCTCGCGCTGCAATTACCGTGCTCGAGTACCAAAGAATCACTTTACGCTCTTAATACACAAATAACTATTTTGTTTTTGTTTCAAATTATAACTAGTTTGTTCCAAATTATAACTAAAAACTCTTGAAAAGTTGTTTCTAATAGCATTCGATAAGAACAGTTCTCTATGTAGTAATATAACCACTATTAATTATTGCTCGATAACGCGAGTTAAGCAACGTTGCGCGCGGGGAGTATTTGGATGGGTGACCGTCCCGAGAAACCCGCGTTGCTGTTGACTCTAAGATCTAAAACGCAGGATCAGGGCGTAATGGCGGCATATGACCTTAGCTGTTGGTCCGCCAGGAAGCCAGAAGGAAAAAAAAGACAAAAAAATATTGCTAGCTTCCAATATAAAATATTAACTGTACCCTTTTAAGTATATCAAAACTGTCATCAAATACCAGACAAAAGACATTTTACCATTGACATTTAAATATCAACGTCCATCATTCAGCTAAATTAAAATTTCGTCATAACAATACAATTAATTTCTCTGTAATATCTCTAACAGGCATCAACATTCTCCGAGTAGTTCCTTGTAATGCATTCCACTAAATTAATATACATTCGAGCCTCTTGTTATTACATAAACAATTTTGTAACACACCGTAAAAAATTAATTAATTTTCGACTCGCGACAGACAAACTGTCAGACATAAATGGTTAATTTGCTTGGTGCATTGATGGCGAAGAAGTCGTTATAGTTTTCAACTTGTCGGGTTACTTTCACTGCTGTTCACCAAGCCTTATTTGGCGCTACGATCGACAATTCACGGTCACGCACACTTTTACATATTTGGAGTGTTTTTAACAACTTCCTTTAATTTCTTCTTTGTTTGATTTCATCGCTTACATTTTTTCTTTCGCAGTGGGTTTTGGCAATATTCCAGGAAGATGTTTTTAGGGGAATAAAATTGTCATCTACAGATCCTTGAAGTGTCAAGAGTTTTTGATTAAATGTTTGAATTGAACTAGACTAGAATTGCTTCATATTTCATTTTTATTATTTCGAAAAAGAGTTTCTAGTAGATGTGCCAAAAAATCGGATTCAATACTAATGTTTTTTTTTATATTCTGTGAGTAGAAGACTTATTTACAATGAGAAATAAATTGCTAATGGATCTAGAATTGATTTAAATATTTATATGAATCTTAATCTTGTGGGGTAGGCAGTTCCGGATTAACACTAGGCAAGGCTCTAGGCAATCGTAAACGAGGGCCCCCTCCCCCGACATGAAAATACAATAACTACAATTCAAATAAACTTTATCCATAATTCAAATAAACAGCGAACATAAAACTTGATATATAATTACTAAATAAATATAAATATATCATCACGCCTTTTACCCATTATTGGGTGTGGCACTCTGCCTAAACAGATCTCGGTAAGTGATATATTTCTTCGCGTGAAGTGCGGTTACCAGCCGTCAAATCACGGCGCCCAAAGATGTTAGTAGAAGGGGAGCCACAAGGGTAGATTTTAAATTGGTGAAAATGGTTTGTCGGCTGTAGGGATCGAACCAGGGTTCTCAAGATCCACAGGCCGACTCGATATCACTGAGCCACCTACCTCATTAAATAATTATTAATAAAGAAAAACAAATATTTGCAATTACTACTCCAAGAAGAAGTGTTTTCTGCATTTCAACTCGCTGAACTGTACAATTTGTTTTAAATTCATTTTGCGGGGCCCCTATTTGACGGGGGCCCCTAGGCAATTTCCTAGTACTGTCTATTGGTTAATCCAACACTGGGGGTAGATGGCAGAGTGGATTTAAGAACCTGGGTTCGATTCCCACAGGCGACAAACAATTTTCACTGCGTTAAAACTACCCCTGTGGCTTTCCCTTCCCTAACATCTTTTGAGGACCGTGATTTGACGACTGGTAACTGCACTTCCCGCAAAAAAATATATCAATTACTGAGATCTGCTACGAAGAGTACCACACCCAGTAATGTGTGTAGTATTTATATTTAAATTAATATCAGGAAAAATATAAATTATAAATAATAATTGCATCGTTAATGTTTTTGTTCTTATTGGTCAGTTTATACATAATACAACATTAGATAAATGGCTACTGTAGTGTTTACAATTATAATTTAATTATTAATATGTTACAAATAATTATTAAACGTTTACTTAAGGGTAAACTACACGTATGATAGTACTCGTATATTAAAGAACGAGTTTTATAAGATATGTTTTTTCGTAAGAGTCCATGTTTAGAGAACAAGCCATAAAAGTCTTATAAAATTTATACTATTTTTCTATTTTGCGTCTTTTATAAATTACAATTATAAATAAATCTGTGATATTTTAAACTGAGTCAATTTAGATAAATTTATATATAAAATGTTATGACATTTATGCAAATGTTTAGATTTTGAGGTTATATTGAAATTTTAATGTTCTCAGCTCAATAGGTTCAGTATGTCATCCACTACTAACAACCGTGTAAAACAAAATGTTGCGTATCGTAATGAAGGCTCTTTCAATACGCAACTGGGTTTCATAATGACTTTCTTAAGAACGCAAAATATACCAATATTACAGTCTTCTAGCAAAGGTCCTAAAAAATAAAATAAATAAATAAATATATCATCACGCCTTTTACCTATTACTGGGTGTGGCACTCTACAGTAGCAGATCTCGGTAAGTAATATATTTCTTCTAGTTAAGTGCGGTTACCAGTCGTCAAAGATGTTAGTGGAGGTAGATTTAAATTGGTGAAATTTGTTTGTCGGCTGTGGGGATTGAACCAGTGTTCTCAAGATCCACAGGCTGACTCGATACCACTGAGCCACCTAAAAAAAGAACTATAAACACAGTGAACGCTATAAATCAAAATCTTTTGTCTGTAAAATCGTACACACAATTTAACTGTAAAATTATAAAGGTCAAAATTATACACTCGGTCTTTATATAGAATATTTAATTAACACTATTTCTTATACACATTAATGAAGTTAAGATTTATTTCAGAACGCAAATTAAAATTATTAATCACCTCCTACATTAAAAAACATAATTAATTAATTTCTAAATGATCTTTGGAATAAATTATACTTGAGATTATAGATTAATACTCAATGTCACTCAATTTACAATTGCAATAAAGAACTCATCCATTAATTGAGTTCAGTAATTAATAAAAACATCGCGAACAATAATTATCTATATCTAATTAAGATCGTTGTAAAATGAGTCAAGCAAATCAAGGTTCAACAAATTCTGATAAATTGCTGCAAGTAGGCGCTGGGAAATATCTGACTGTCGTCAGACTGCTCGGCATTTATTTTATCGCTCGTCGGCTGTTTATTTTATCTAAACATATGGCTAGTTTTTACTATAATTCTCTACTTATAATATCTAGCTGTTGTATATAATGACCTAATGTGACCCGAATATATCTATGTATGGGTTTATGTTTATGTGTGGTGTATAGGAAGTGATGAATAAATGCAACCACGTGCACACCGGATGTGGACTGTTAGTTGCGTTAAGCGATACTAGTTGCGCATGCGTGAAAACATTACACAGCCTACTGTTTATAAACGATTCGTTACACTTCATTACGATTTATACAGAATTATATGTACAGAGTGTTCTTGAACTATGTTACGAATGAGAAATTAATGCATTTTACTTTAATAATAGAGCAAATATATATTTCAGCACAACTTTATTTCAACTTTATTGGCTGAAAATGAAGCAGAAGAGAGACGTCATTAAATTTGTAACTAGAATAATGACGTTAAAGACGGCTACGTTTATAGGATATACAAAAAATTAAATGCAATGATTGATGCATAAATGTATAATAAATTTTCTACCATTTTAAATGCTTTAAGCATCATTTATCAAATATATAACACACAAATCACAACAAAATTGACAAACGACAAACGCGAAACAAAATGAAGTGCGAGTCGGATACAAATGTAAACTTTTCAAAGGCAATAGGTACCAACGCATGGTAAAGAAATGAACTTCAATTATTTTAAATAAATTTCTTTAAAAACATTGGCTGGTAACACAAGCTCTGTTTTGCCTGTTTTAAGAGCAGTGTATTTGAGTGTTTTAGCTATCTCTAACATGTTAAAATATGTTAGAAATACTACTAAAATATTAAACTACACTTATAAATGAAATTTCGATATTTAAATATATGTTAAAGGTATTTTTTTATATAAATAGTTAAACAATAATAATTTTTATTTCATTTAGTGATATAATTTAAAAAATTAACATTCTTGAGTAAAGTTTGTTGGGTTTGGGTATCGAACTCGGGTTCTCAAATCTACAGGTCGACACAATTCCATTGAATTAAGTTCAGCGCAAATAGGAAATGAAAAAAATCATGTTTTTTTGTCAAAAAATGTTTTTTTCACTAATATCAATACGCGAAGTACGTGATTTTTATAACATCGCGTATTTTGCGCATTATTTTGCACCCTAGTGCGCAAAATGAGTATTCGTATTCTAGTGCGCAAAATGAGTATCTCGCGCACGCTCCCAAATTATTTGTTGTCAGGTTTCATTAGTTACAACACATCAATAGTATCAAATTAATATTATTGTTGATTGTTTTCTTTCAATTTACTTAAATAAATCAACAATTATTGTATTATTCTTTGTTTACAGTTGTAGAAAAAATGTTGTTTGTATTCCGTGGACAAAATTCTTGTTTTTTGTCGCGTTTAAATGATTTTTTTTGTTTCAACTAAAAGTAACATTCTCACGTGCAACAAAATAACACTCATTTTGCGCACTTAATACAAAAATAACTATTTCTATTTTGCGTTCATAAGGAATATTGAACCTATCAAGCTGAGAACATCAAAATTTCAATGTAACCTCAAAATATGAAGAATTGCATGAATGTCAATAACAGTTATACTATTTTCATTTTAAACTCGAGGGATCGGCATAAAACGATTAAACGTCCCTGTCCCATATAACTACAATGAATTCCATTAATGCGGCTACCCCAAATCGCTTATCGAAGGTCAAAATAGGTAAATTTTCAAGGATCGTATTCAGCCTAAAATTATTCTTGTTTTTTCCTATGATTGACCGTACCGGCGAATGGGGCTGTACAACCCTGTGTGAACCTTGTGAAACCAGTTATGACGGATCATATTTTGAGTTCCTTTGTAAACGTAATTGCGGTGCATTTAATCGTTTTATGCCGATCCCTCGAGTTTAAATGAAAATAGTATACGAACCACAACATTTCATATACAAATTGCCCTAAATTGATTCAGTTTGAAATATCGCAGATTTTTTGTTCAATTTTAATTTATAAAAGACGCAAAATAGAAAAATAGACTTTTTTCTACAACCATTAAAAAAAGTAGGCGTTTTTGAACTTATTTTTATTATGAAAGTAGCAGATTTTTGCACTAGTGCAAAAATGTGAATTATTTCTGCACTAGTGCAGAAAAGTAATTTAATATAAATAAACTCTATACAGTATACTTTCTATTAATATTTATGGAAGCAAATTTAATGTTGCAGGATTTGCTTCTTCTATAATGTCTATAGAATCTAATACGTGTTCATCACTCGATTCAAACATTTTTTAAATTGAAAGCACGGAGAAATTTTTCCTCATTATCAACAAAATAATTGAGTTAGTTTGTCATTGTCAGTTATCATGGATACATTAAACCAGGTATCTTTCTAAAGTTTCTAAATACAAAATTTCAGAGATGTTACAATTACTGAAATTTGTTTTATTATTTTTATCAAAATATGGTTTATGGTTGTAGAAAAAAATAGTGTACGCAACTCGTGCAGAAAGCTTTTTTTTTAACTCGCGGTCTTGCTGCATGAGCATTCAAAAAAACCCATCTTTCTGCACTTGATAGGTAAATAACTATTATCGCACTTGTCCTTTAAAATGCTCGCCTGCGGCTCGTTTTCTAAACTTGGATGCTATTTTGCCAACCCTGGTTACCTTAATAATATTATTTATATGCGGACAGGCCTTTCAGCTTACATCATATTTATAGTATTTCTATAAATATACCTTAACATCCTTAGCCTATATACCCTCCCTCATCATCAATAATTCATTTACAAAAGGTCACAGTCTCCTAAATACCACCTTCGATCCTTATTTCAACTCGTCAACAAGACGTATCTTCCAAAACTAGTCTTCGAGTATCCCTGTCGCTATTTTCGTGGTTTGAGGGTTTAGAGCTGCACCCCATTTAACCCTATGGTCTAGTGGCCACGCACGTGGCTCCAAACACAATTAGAGCGCTGTCTCGGATTACACCTATGAGCAGACAGCGTGTCGGTACACGTGTACGTACCGAGGCATTAGGGGAAACACATGTAATCTAGTTTCGAGTTGAGATGAGAGTAAGTATGGAGGGTGTGCCTCTGTAATTGTGTTTTATTGTTGGTAGGCATGCCTCTGAAGTTTGGATGCACTCTGAGGATCAAATTTAGTTATGGTGGTGGTGGTGAAGCCTAAAGAAATGAGAGAAATGTAATTTATTATTTATAAGGGAAGCAGTACTTCTAAAATAATTTATTAATATTAATGGCATACTTTATTTATATTTTTAAATTTCCGGGCAGATGGATTCAAATTGTGTTCAAATTTTGTTGGTTTCAAAGAAAACATCACGCAATATAGTATCAAATGGGGTATAGAGTATAGGGTATCTATTGGATCAAACAATTTATGTCGTCTAGTAGAGAAATTTTAATTTCTTAATTAATTTATAAATAAAACATAAATTTCTGAGTGTGGTTCTTACCCGTAACAGATCTCAGCAAGTGATATATTTTTTCGCGTGCAGGTACTCGCCGTCTAATCACGGTCCCCAAAGATGAGGGAGCCACAGATATGGTGAAAATTGTTTTACGGCTGTGGGAATCGAACTCGGGTTCTCAAATCCACAGGCCAATTCGATAACACTGATATCTTCCCAATTTTAATTATTTTATTTTATTTATGAGGTAGGTGGTTCAGAGGTATCGAGTCGGCCTGTTGATCTTGAGAACTCTGGTTCTATCCCCACAGCTGACAAACAATTTTCACCAATTTAAATTTACCCCAGTGGCTCCCCCTCCACTAATATCTTTAGGGGCTGTGATTTGACGGTTGATAACCGTACTTCATTCGAAGAAATATATCACTTACCGAGATCTGCTTAGGCAGAGTGCCACATCCAGTAATGAGTAAAAGGCGTGATGATATATTTATTTATTTATTTTTTCTATTTTATTTTTAATATGCATTTGAATCCTTTAATATAATTAATTATATTTGGAAGCATTAAAATGGGGTAGGTGGCTCAGTGGTATCGAGTCGGTTTGTGGATCTTGAGAACCTTGGTTCGATCCCCATAGCCGCCAAACAATTTTCACCAAATTAAATCTACCTCTGGCTCCTCCTCCAGTAACATCTTTGGGGGCCGTGATTAGACGACTGGTAACCGAACTTCACGCGAATAAATATATTACTTACTGAAATCTGCTTCGACAAAGTGCCACACCCAGTAATGGGTACAAGGCGTGATGATATATTTATTTATATTTATAAATATATCATCACGTCTATAATCTATTATTGCATGTCGCACTCTACCGTAGCACATCTCGGAAGTGATATATTTATTCGCGTGAAGCCCAGTTACCAGCTGTCAAATCACCGCCCCTAAATACATTAGTGGAGGGAAAACCTCAGAGGAAGTTATTTAATGTGATAAAAATGATTACTAATTTTTTTAAATCTATTTGCTCAAATATATCACTTACCGAGATCTGCTCAATCTATTACACGCCTATACAAAATATCTACTATAAGAAGTCCGCCATTGCTATCTTATTTTATATTAAATACACAATGCATTTTTAGTTTGTTTAAGTTGCATTTAATTTAAAATAAAACTATGAAAGTATAATATTTTAAACACAACAGAATTTAAATTAAAAGTTCATTTCAATTTATGTCTATAATGTACATCATAATCAAATTCTATTATTTCCTTACGTCTAGAATAAGTTGAAGGTCCTATGTTCCACTGAGGAATGACAGGACAAAGAAGAAGAAGAATAAGTTATAAATTATCCAAAAATTAGTACTGTATATAAATGGTGCAGATTCCCGCAACAAAAATAAGTGGAACAACCTCACACATTTGTAAAAAAAATATATATCTGACGAATAGTACAAACAAACCAAAAAGTAAATATGAAATACTAACGAAAATCTCGTTGCAAGTCGTAAAGATAATGAAGAACAGTCAGTGCTAACAATCACTTAGTCGCGCCTAAGTAACCATCGTAAAAATGTTATTTACTGAAACGTTATTAAAATACCGACAAATTTTTCCACTTTTTGTCGGTTCCCTTCAAAGAAGTGAAACTGATTGATCAGTTACAAGAAATTTCATTCATTGTGACGATGTTATCGATTATTTATACTTCAAATTCATTCCGAGAAATATCTAATAAAAACTTTCATAATTTAATCGTATTTGTTATCACCTTATTTGCTGAATGGAAATATATTTGTAACATCTCTCAATGTATCAGATAATTGATAATATAGTATTATAGGTGATAATGTAATCAAATTCGGAGAAAATCATTTTGTAGAATTGTATTTGTTTATTTGGATGCGTAGTAGAAAATTATTCCTAATTAATAGATAAGAATGTTAGCGCAAATTGATTTTTAGATTTTTATTTCTGTAATCTATATTTGACTAAAAGATATAATATCATATTTACGTATTTTTCTTTTTCATATTTTAAGCGAAAAAGCTTGAAATAAAGTTGGGATATCATAAATTTCCGCATCTAAATCAACAAATAATAGATATTTGTTGTGCAAGTATATTTTGATAGTTAGCGAGACTTGCAAATTGTAAATATATCATTACGCCTTTTACCCATTACTGGATGTGGCACTCTGCCGTAAGCAGATATCGGTAAGTGATATATTTCATCGCGTGAAGTGCAATTACCAGTCGTCAACTCACAGCTCCCAAAGATGTTAGTGGAGGGGGATTTAATTTGGTGAAATTTTTTTGTCGCCTGTGGGAATCAAACTATTGTTCTCAAGATCCACAGGCCGACTCGATACCACTGAGCCACCTACCCCATTACAAACTGCAAATACTGGAATAACAGTTTCTGGATGTGGGATACACAAGACTTTTCGAGCCGATTTCAATGAAATTATTGGTGGCTCAGTGGTATCGAGTCGGCCTGTGGATTTGAGAACCTGGGTTTGATTCTCACAGCCGACAAACAATTTTCACCACATTAAAACTATCCCTATGGCTCCTCCTCCACTAACATCTTTGGAGGCCGTGATTTGACGGCTGGTCACCGCACTTCACGCGTAAAAATATATCACTTACCGATATCTTCTTTGGCAGAGTTCCACATCCAGTACTCTGAGTAAAATATGTGATGATATATTTATTTATTTATTTTTTACTATTAAATCAAAAGCACTCAAATAAAATCATATTTTGAAGTGTAAACATAGTATCACTTGCTTGTCCACTGGACTACAATGATCTGTAATGACGTCATTAAAAATAATCTGTACCGAAATAATGACATTAGTTTCACTGAAAAACTGTAAAAGAACATTTCTTCACTTCCTGAAATATCATTGGCTTTAACAAAAACCATCCAATGTTTTTGATCTTCGCCCTAGTAACCGGTCATGATTGGTACATGGTTCGAATCCATATGTATGTACTTGCACATATGGCACTGTGACGTATAGTCGTAGAGGAAATGACGCTTAATTACTGTAACTTCCGTTAAGAGACAAAGCTGTATCCGAAACGGAGCTCATCATTATGCTGTAAGTTGCCGCACTTCGCTTCGGTCGAATCATATCCTGTTGTGATATCTCTCTCGCACACTTCATTCTCTTTAATGCGTGTCTTTAATTAACAGAAAGATTTATCAAATTATCTATGAACTTACAATCTTTCTATTTCCATTTAAAATGTGATAAGAAAACTGTCGTTAATTTTATATTTCAAATCAGATCGTTGTTTTGTAGTTGTCATGGATATTACTTTATTTTTCTTTTCTAGAAGAAAATTTTACTTTCGTTTCTAAGGATAAAAAGTATTATTTTCTTCTCGCATTTCAGGGAAGAAAATTTTGCTGTCTGACATGATCGTGAATAGTATTTGTATATCAGCAGCAAAATGATATTTTCTTTAAGACATACATATATATATTTTTTTACTATCCTAATAGAAAGTAATATTTTCAGAAATAAATTGAAAATGTATATAAGATTTAGGAAAAAATTAGAAAATAACAAAAATATGGTTGGAAAAGTAGCCAAAATGACAATAACTAAATCAACGAAAACAAAATAGTTATTTTTGATTCTAAATTGCGAAATGTTACTTTTGCATTCAAGAATGCAAAAAGATTTCGCAATCGAGTATCAAACAACGTTTTTTCTAAAATTATATCCCAAAATTAGTAACAATGTAATGAGAAAATTTTGACATTTAGGATTAATTAATGTGACATTTAATGTCTCCATGACAACAATGTATGTAATATAATTGCTATCAAATCTGGTATTTTCTGACCAGCAATTAACAGCTGGTTGGCAATAGAAACTAAACAAACGTTCTAATTTTTTTCTGTGATTTATTGGGATTTGCATTGCATTTCGCATTGTATTTCTCAAGAAACTATTCCAGTACACCAGTTAGCTTCCTCAAGCGGGATAAATATGAATAATTGCTCAATTGGAACATTAAATATAAATTTTGTTAAAGAATAGAAGTATTGTTTCTAAGTAAAAAAATAGTGACAAATTTTATTAAATTGTGAGCCTTTCTTCTATCAAAAAATATTTGCATCCTGCATGCAAAAGTCTTTTACGTTCTGTAGACAAAAAACACTCATTTAGCGTGTTGATAGATGTCATGTAAATTTTAACTTTATACGATTAAGGATTTTTGGTAAAATTGAATTAAAATCTGAAAAAACCAAAGGGGTACCCCTTAGGAAATAATTAAAAATATTAAATTGCATAAAATTGTATGAAAATTTGCTTATAAGTCAATTCGGACACGGGGAATTCAACGCCGTTGAGCGCATATCCATATCTTGTTTACTTTTTGAGATATAGCCTCTGGAAAAATGAAATTTTTAGAATTTTTCAGTTTTTCTACTTTTCCGAGGCTATATCTCAAAAACTAAATGTGATATGAAAACGCGCTCAACGGCATTAATTTTCTCGTGCTTCAGTTAACTTATAAACATAGTTTCAGCGATTTTTATTTTTTTTCAATTTTCCGCCAAAAAAATCGCAAAAAGCGGTTTTTTAACATTTTCTCGAAAACCAGAAGTCATATGCATTTGTAGATTGCACCACTGGATTCAGTGGGTCAAAATACATATGTATGTAAATGTTCGTTTTAATAATCCTACGATTAAGGATTTTTGGTAAAATTGAATTAAAATCTGAAAAAACCAATAGGAAATAATTAAAAATATTAAATTGCATAAAATTGTATGAAAATTTGCTTATAAGTCAATTCTGGCACGGGGAATTCAACGCCGTTGAGCGCATTACCATATCTTGTTTAGTTTTTGAGATATAGCCTCCTGAAAAGTGAAATTTATCGAATTTTTCAGTTTTTCTACTTTTCCGAGGCTATATCTCGATAACCAAATGTGATATGAAAACGCGCTCAACGGCATTAATTTTCTCGTGCTTCAGTTAACTTATAAACATAGTTTCAGCGATTTTTATTTTTTTTCATTTTTCCGCCAAAAAAATCGCAAAAAGCGGTTTTTTAACATTTTCTCGAAAACCAGAAGTCATATGCATTTTAAGATTGCACCACTGGATTCAATGGGTCAAAATACATATGTATGTAAATTTTCGTTTTAATAATCCTACGATTAAGGATTTTTGGGAAAATTGAATTAAAATCTGAAAAAACCAAAGGGGTACCCCTTAGGAAATAATTAAAAATATTAAATTGCATAAAATTGTATGAAAATTTGTTTATAAGTCAATTCGGACACGGGGAATTCAACGCCGTTGAGCGCATTTCCATTTCTTGTTTAGTTTTTGAGATATAGCCTCCGGAGAAGTGAAATTTTTCGAATTTTCAGTTTTTCTAAATGTGTAAAAAACTAAAATTAAAAAATAAATATCCAGAAAGTGATATTTATCTGATATATATCCTATATATCAGATATTTTGATATTTATTATAAATATCATGATATTTACGAACCCTGCAATATACTATATCACAAAAACAAAATATATCAACATTTTTCTGTTTTCAATGTTGACTAGATTGTACCATCTCAATAAAAATTTAAATTTTACCAAAAATATACAAAATAAACAAGTAAATTCTTTTGTTTCAACAAAGAATCTAAATAAAATATTACTAACTGTGCTGGCCAGCTTCTGACGATGCCCTCATACGGTGACTTGGAGGCTGAATTTTGTGAGACTTAGCCAAGGGTTTAGTTTATATTTTATTAAACCTAGTTTCACCAAGTGTATGGATGACATTTAATTTTGTCTTTGTTGTTATTTAAAGAACCTAAAATCATTGAGTCTAACTGAATCCTATATTAATTATCATCATCTCAATGATGCAACAAATAACAAACGCATAAGTCCAACCCGGAGGCAAAGAAAAATCCAGTAATTTATGCAAAAATCCTGGAATACGGGTCAGAAATTAATAATAAATATTATAATGAGTCCCAACGGCAAACATCGCCTTACATTACGTTAACGTTAACATCAAGTTACGTTACAACATGAAAAAGATAATTACGTTTGTGCGGCAGGACGATCCTCCGGCTTTTCTCTTCCAATTACGGTGATTGCTATGTTCAAATACCACACAGAGCATTATGTGCAACACAGAATGCACTATGTTCGCGTTCTGTCACGCTAAATTATTATTAATGCCCTGGTTTTACGGAAAGACTACAAACAAAATGCATCCGAGGTATTCGACTGCTCCTAGAATGCGGTAAACTAGATTTTTAATTGTGCTTTACGGTAAATGTGATAAATTGGTGATTATGTATAATTACTTACTTTTTCTACAGATGTTTTTATTTAAATGTTATCGAATTGTAATTTTGTTGGTATCTGTAACTAGAAAGCGTTGGAATATCACAAAATTTATCAGTTTTACCGTAACTGTTTTTAACTTAAATACGGTATATTACATATAAATATATCATCATTATTTTTACCCATTACTGGGCGTGGCAGATCTCAGTAAGTGATATAGTATGCACATTTAAATCATTTGATTTCAATCAGTGTGATTTTTTAAAAATAATTTTTGATATTTTTGTTGTATTTCGTATTAATTAAATTATATTTCTGATACAGAGCAAAACGTTTTAATAAAAATGCACTTGTTTAAAATAGTTATTTACGAACGTCTTCCGCTCCTTGTAGTCGCTCGTGCTTTAAAAATGCGCTCATGCGGGAACATCGTCTTCCCGCACGTAGTTAGTATAATATTTTTTGTTCGAGTACTGGTAATTAAAAATAATACATCTTTAATTTCAACTTGTGTGAGTACACCAGAATCTGCAAATTATACACAATCTTTATCAATTGCAAACCAAGCTGCTCCAGGAACTTCGATTTCTAATTGTCAAAATTTTACTATAAATGTGTATAGTAACAATTGTGGCTCTTTCCAATCTAAAAATATTGTTTTTTAGTTCAAATATCAAACCTAAAATAGATTAACTAATGTAAGCATTTTATGTTGTTATAATCTTACTTTTCCATTAAACTAAGTTGTTATATTCCACAATATGTGATTTTTCTTATTATTTATATAGTATTAGTCGCGATTTTTGTTTGATTACAATCTGCAAGAAGTTGTATCAATGACGTCTTTAGTTCAGACTTTGTCAAATAGATGGCACTAATACTGACAAATGTTGAAAGAATTTTAGCAAATTACTCTTTTATCCCAAAGTTTTAATAAAGGGAAATTTAGGGAAGTTGTATTTTATAAATTAGATTTTATTATTATCAAAACACATTTATTTTAGAATGTTCCAAAGGGCCAGAGTTTTTTGAAATTTTTTCAGTCGAGTCGATCGGGAAGCACTTGTTCCAGATTGAGTGTTGCGTGCGGGAAATGTCATTTTGAAGGTTACAAGTACAAAAAACATTTTGAAGGTTTTTTATAAAACACACAAAATTATTTTTAATATTAAACAAAACACAATTCAATGGAATCATAAAAAAATATAAATTAAATCATGCATTCTGATGAATAAATGTCACTCTCATTTTTCTTTCTATTATTCGTTAGTTGTTTTACAGTTATAATATTTGAACAAAAATACAAATTTTCCTGCCTTTTCAACACCTAACTTATTTCTTAATTTGGCCACTCAAGTTGTAAACACGTATAGTCAAGCATATAGTTTAAGAAATTCATGTCAAAACTTGTAATGTGCAATAATAATCAAAACTACATGTTTTTTAAAGGAATTTTTCATATAAATACTTAAATACTAATAACTTTTAATTCCATTTAGTGATATAATTTTGTAAAAATAAAATAAATTAATGATTTTTTTTAAATCATGACTTTTGCCAACCCTGATTCAAATACCACCGCCATTCCTGAGTAAAATTTGTTAGATGTGGGATTCGAACTCTGGTTCTCAAATCTACAAGTCGAGCTGATTCAACTGAGCTATCTTAAATGCGAGGTCAGCGCAAATAGAAAATTAAGCCCGGAATATGTAATTACAACTCCACAAATTATGCCAAATTTGACCAATAATAATGGAGTATTCTATAGGTAGCGTTGAAAACAGTTAAACATTGACAGATTTAAATTGTGAAAACATGCCTTCTATTGTTCTTAAATCAGTTATAAACTAAAAAGTAAGTATTAATTTAAATGTTACACTGTTTCTTAATATTAGATTTGTTCATTTTACAAACAAAATATGAACCAAAAGCAACTAGATTCGATTAAAACGTCTAGGGATTTACTTCCATACATCTCATTAAAGTTAAATTAAAACTAAATTAAAGTCTCTTTCTTCTTTTGCCAATAATAATAAAATAAATAAATAATATTAAATAAAGAAATGGCTTCAGAATCCAATGTTTTTATAAAATATTTATTTGTGGACGTTTCGAGCAAAAATATTATATAATTGAATCCTTTTTACTTCCTTGTACGAAGTAAAGGAAGTATTGTAATCGCGAAAATTTTCGGTTCTCAGATTTCAACGGAAATAGGTATTTTGGCCCTCCCTGAATCCATTTTGACTAATTTCGTCGTGCCGTCTGTACGTACGTACGTACGTATCTCGCATAACTCAAAAACGGTCAGCCATAAAAAGTTAAAATTTGGTATTTAGGACTCTTATAACATCTAGTTGTGCACCTCTCTTTTTGGTCATTATACAACTACCGGAAGTGGTACTTTACTTGAAGCCTATAATAGATTTTCATGAAAAACTATATTCAAATATAATTTAAAACTTTCCAAATTTGGTATATATGACTACTATATCAATGGAAATAACATAATAAATTTTGGTTAAAATAGACTAACCGGAAGTGGCACATTACATGAAGCTGTTAAAAGTTTTCCTTGAAAAAAATGGTATTATTTTAATTTTAGAAATAAATGCTGCAAATAAAAGTTTTAGAGAATTAAATTCTGCGTCTAGCACATTAAGAATTTTTAAATTAGCTTTTTGCATAAACGAGATATCTAAATTTAAATATTATATATTTTTTGATTTTTAAAAAAATTAAGTTTACTATGGATTAGAACAACAAATAAAAGATTTAATGTCAAATATGTACAATTAAAAAAATATCTATAGTTTAATACGCGTACAACGAAGTCATGTGGTGTCCATATCAGATTTTTTTAAATATATAATTATAAAATAAATAAATGGTGAAAATCTCGGACGAAAGTAGTAAATTTAAAACCAAAACACGTTGTTAAAACAGTGGTCATTCATGTATTTTTTTGACCATTAAATAATTTGTTTCGTAAAAGCATAATTAAATTTAAGTAAATTAATCTTTTCACGTTTTCTTAATTACTTACGCTACAAAAACTTAATAACCACTCATTTATTATCGACTGTAACATAAAATAATTATCCTACTTTTAAACATGCATGCCTGTTCACATGCAAATGTTAATTTCGGATACACGAAAATTTATTCTTTGGATTCAAATGCAAATAATAAGAAAGTGTATATACTTATTTACATTTCGACTATTACAATACAAGCAAAATTGTATTCACCTATTGTTCAAAATAATTTGATGACAAGAATAACAAACACAAAAGTGAAATTACTTTTGCACAATTTGTCTTCATATGGAGTAACATAATAATGCAAACTCGATGAACAATTTTTTATTTTTAACGCAATAAAAAAAATAATAAAGATAATAATCGTGAAGGATGTATTTTTTTAATGGTTTTATAATGTGCGTCATTTGTTTTGACAGTAAATAAAGTAGACGGATTTAAATTTGACGTTTAGTTTATCTACTTCGTTGTGAGTTTATTAGATTAATAGTTGATTGAAATTTTTAAATAAGAAAGCGCTCATAGTTTTAAAAATGGATTTATAACAAAGGTATCCCTTGCTACTAATCTAATAAACTAAGTACTTGAAAAATAAATAAAAATGTTTGATAATAGAACTAATATTTACGATAATAGTAGTTTATGTAACAAGTACATAATTTAGGTCTTTATTGGACGAGCCGAATTTTATGGCAGAGCGAGCGCAGCGAGCGAGGCTAATAAATAAGGCGAGTCTATAAAGTCCGATTATGTACGAGTTGCATACAACGTTTTATGTTCGACTGCATGAAGAATATTTTCTCTTAAAATATGATTATGTCAATACCTATATTTAAAATATTTAATTGCATCTCAAAGTGTGCTTCGTTGTTATGCATTTGTTGCTTTATTTATCAAATTGTCAAAGTTAAAAAAGTGTTGAAATGGATGAAGACATTGACGACGTTCCAAAAGAAATAAAAGATCTGGCATATAATGCAAGAGAATATCTAACAATTGTATGAAGACACATATAATACATACAGAAAATGGTATTTAAATATTTCTTTTGAATTTTGTTTTAATGTGACATTGACAGCAGTCCAATTTTGCATTTTTATCGTACTAGTCCAATAAAGTACCCGATTATGGACAGTAAACAGTGTCGTAAAACAAGGTAATATGATGCAGTCGAACATAAAGAATATAATAAAACTATAATTATCTAATATTATATTAAAAGAACTAATTTGTTCTCTATTAAAAGAACCTGTGACATATATACTTAAATTTGTACCTAAAAGAGTTAAACAATAAATGAAACTAAAACTAAAACTCTAATTAAGGACTACACAGAACTATATTCTATATTTAATTTAATAACAAACCACTACTAGCAAACACAAAATAAAAGAAACAAAACAAAGAAATACAAGAAACAGCAATGCTAAGTTTATAGAGACCAATTGAAAATGTCCCTTTGTCTCAAGTTTGGCATATCGTGATCAACGCCATCTCTTAGTAGTTGAATATACCAATAGAATCAATTTATATGACCGTGACGAAAAGTAGAATTTTCTACATTTATTTAAATAAATAAATAAATATATCATCACGTTTTTTACCCATTACTAGATGTGACACTCTGCCGTAAGCAGATCTCGGTAAGTGATATATTTTTTCGCGTGAAGTGCGGTTACCAGCCGTCAAATTGCTGTCATCTATAGTTGTCAAAGTAATAAAACTGTCCTTTTTCAAAATCAGACCGGGTTAATAGAGGATCAAATAGTGGGGCTTTGTTATATAAATGGACATTTAAATGGAGAAAATTATTTAGAGTTGTTACAAGAGAGAGTAATATTGAGTAAATATTGAGGAAGTGTGGTTCCAACAAAATGTACGAAATTATCTGCACCGGATATTCCCCCAGCGATGCATAGGACGAGGTGGAGAAGTGGAGTGGCCTGCAAGGGCACCAGATCTTGCGCCAAACGATTTCTTTCTTTAGGCCCTTAAAAAATAAAATTTATAATGGTGATAGAATGAGCATAGAACAATTAATGGGGGTAATTTTGAACAGTTAATAAATTAAAATTCCTATTTAAACTAATGTAATTCAAAGTAATTAAAACTCATTTAATTCGTTTAAACTTAAAATGTTTCTTTTATTATAATAGGCTATTACACTTTAATGCATTACTGAAAATATTATTTTCCCTATGTTTACTTTTAAAATAAACGCTCTAATGCATTGCTGTCAAACTTTGTAATTGTAACTATGGTAATGACATATCCCTATGTTTACTGATAAGAAAAACTCCCGGTATCTATATATGTGTGAAGAACGATGAAAAATAACGGTCCGTAAACCGGTACCGAACAGCTGTGTAAGGTGCATGATGCGTGTTGCGCGTTTCCGGTCCACTCCGGAAGCGCGGCAGCCTCACTTTCACGGAAACTAAAAGTTCAAGGTGAATGTCGAGGCTACTGCTGTGATATCCTCATTAAATCGTCTCATTATCGCATCAACGCGAATCACACAGATGCTAGATTTGTCTACCTTCTGGGTATTCGAGATAGAAATGGTTATATTTTGTACCGGGTGGAACATCATACCTGTGTACATAGGCGATTAACATGAAAAAACAGTTTTTCCGTGCGCATTGCTCCCCAAATTATTTGAGCCAAAAATGCTTCAAATAAATGTTATAGAGCATAAAATTCTGCATCTAAATCAATAAACAGAATTATATTTACATGCGTTGTAACGACAGAAATTAAATTAAAAAATATTAAAAATTACGTTCAAAATATCAAATAGCCATGGAAGTGAAACAAAAATAGATAAATGCTTGACGTTTTTGTGTCTATTTGATATTTTACCCCCGACAAATTAATCATTCAATAAAATTCATACAAAAAACTCCATACCTATGATTACAATTTAATAATAAATAAACAATTGTACATTTCAATGAAACGTTTATTTCTTATAGGGTTGGTCATGTAAAAATTATAACCTATCTATTATAATTCAAATATCAAACAATAATTCTCTCAATAAAATAATCACTACAATTTATTATTACAATAAATATTCAAATAAACCTCCATTTTCAGCCAAGCAATAACCAAGTCTATTGTTGAAGGAATGTCGTACATTAGCGAGCTGCCTATTTGTGATTAAGGCGCACTTATCCACGATAGCTTCTCTCAAAGAATTAATATTTGGGTGGCGTTGCTTATAAATTTTACATTTAAGATGACCCCATACAAAAAATCGCTAGGAGTTAAATCAGGAGATCTGTCAAACGTCAAGCATCTATAGAAATGGTTACATTTTGTATAATGTTCAACTAATATTAAACAGAATTTTGTGATGATATAATAACAGTAGGGATCCCGGAGTTCTTATTAAAAATATCTGATGTGGACACCACATGACTTCCTTGTACCCGTATTAAACTATAGATATTTTTTTAATTGCACATATTTCACATCAAATCTTTTATTTTTTGTTCTAATCCATAGCAAACTTAATTTTAAAAAAATCAAAAGATATGTAATATTTAAATTTAGATAACTCGTTTATGCAAAAAGCTAATTTAAAAATTCTTAATGTGCTAGACGCAGAATTTAATTCTCTAAAACTTTTATTTGCAGCATTTATTTCTAAAATTAAAATAATACCACTTTTTTCAAGGAAAACTGTTAGCAGCTTCATGTAATGTGTCACTTCCGGTTAGTCTATTTTAACCAAAATCTATTATGTTATTTCCATTGATATAGTAGTCTTATATACCAAATTTGGAAAGTTTTAAATTATATTTGAATATTGTTTTTCATGAAAATCTATTATAGGCTTCAAGTAAAGTACCACTTCCGGTAGTTGTATAATGACCAAAAAGGGAGGTGCACAACTAGATGTTATAACAGTCCTAAATATAAAGTTTCAATTTTCTACGGCTTACCGTTTTTGAGTTATGCGAGATACGTACATACGTACGTACATACGTACGTACAGACGGCATGACGAAATTAGTCAAAATGGATTCAGGGAGGGCCAAAACACCTATTTCCGTTGAAATCTGAGAACCGAAAATTTTCGCGATTACAATACTTCCTTTACTTCGTACAAGGAAGTAAAAAAACTGTATAAGATTAAATGAAAGATTTCGCTGCGGGAACGAAGAAAAAGCCAACAAGTACAGGCTTCCGTTAGAAGAAAGAATGTGCAGATTATGTGGAAGAGAAGAATTAAATAAATAAATACAATACAATACAATACAGAATTTTGTGATGTGTTAGCAAATAAATTTGTTGATGGTAATACTACAAGAAGTATAGTTTGTATCGGACAAATTTGATTTAGGAGGACGTGGTTGCTTGGTAACAACTGATAACAGTAATTGACATAAAAATATCTGATGTGGACACCACATGACTTCCTTGTACGCGTATTAAACTATAGATATTTTTTTAATTGCACATATCTGACATTAAATCTTTTATTTTTTGTTCTAATCCATAGCAATCTTAATTTTTCTTTAAAAATCTAAAAATATATAATATTTAAATTTAGATATCTCGTTTATGCAAAAAGCTAATTTAAAAATTCTTAATGTGCTAGACGCAGAATTTAATTCTCTAAAACTTTTATTTGCAGCATTTATTTCTAAAATTAAAATAATACCATTTTATCAAGGAAAACTTTTAACAGCTTCATGTAATGTGCCACTTCCGGATAGTCTATTTTAACCAAAATTTATTATGTTATTTCCATTGATATAGTAGTCTTATATACCAAATTTGGAAAGTTTTAAATTATATTTGAATATAGTTTTTCATGAAAATCTATTATAGGCTTCAAGTAAAGTACCACTTCCGGTAGTTGTATAATGACCAAAAAGGGAGGTGCACAACTAGATGTTATAACAGTCCTAAATACCAAATTTTAACTTTCTATGGCTTACCGTTTTTGAGTTATGCGAGATACGGGAGGGCCAAAATACCTATTTCCGTTGAAATCTGAGAACCGAAAATTTTCGCGATTACAATACTTCCTTTACTTGGTACAAGGAAGTAAAAATCCGTCATTGAAGCTACAGAAATGTTGTCTAATGTCAAACTGCTCAAGTCGTTTTATTCTAAAGCTAGCGCAAGTTTGAATAGAGAAAATAAAAATAGTATTTATTAAGAAAGTTTGTTGTTGAAATATTTATCCAATTAAATGTCATATATATGTATAACAAAATTTTAAACACACAACAATTTACAACAATTACCTATTATTACTTGACAGCAGCTAAATTTTGTTCTTTTGTTTTTCATCCATAGCTTACTGCACATTAATATTAAAAATAAAATAATATTTAAATTTCAATTGAATTTGTCTCAATATTTTTAATATGTAAGGATGTAGAATGGTCACATTTTTGAATTCAGAAAAAAATACTCTATCGAATAGGCCTAAAAAATATGTATAATCTCATTTGAAAAATATAACTTTGTGTTGTAACTTGAGAACCACTGGTTTAAAAAATTATTTTATTCTTTAACCAGATGTCCCCCTTGGTCTTCTACAACTTTGCTCTATAATATTTTTTTGTAACTATAATAATAAAGAAAATATAGGCGGTAGTTGGTTTCGCTGTTACACCCTATATATATATATATATATATATATATATATATATATATATACCCAGTAATGGGTAAAAGGCATGATGACATTTAATTATTTATATATGGGGTAGGTGGCTCAGTGATACCGAGTCAGCCTGTGAATCTTGAGAACCCTGGTTCGATCCCCACAGCCGACAAACAATTTTATAAAACTATCCCTGTGGCTTTCACTAACATCTTTGGGGGGCGTGATTTAACGGCTGGTAACCGAGATCTGCTATGGCGCCGGGAAAATACGAAACCACTTGCTTCGGAGTACGATAGAATTATTTTATGTTATTTATGCCCTTGGAATATTATAGTTGACAATTTAGCGAATTGATTAATTTGTTTCAATTATAACATTTTTGCCGTTTCCAAGGCGATATAGATAAATAAAAGTTTATCCAATTACAAACAGTTTTTCTCCAATTTATTTTATGTCAAACTGACAAAAATAACGTTACTATATTTATTTTTTGTTTTTTCTATTTTTTTTCATATGTATCTTTATTGTTATTATTGACATTTTACAAATATTATTTTATATTTTACGTTTTTTAAAGTTTTGACATTTTGATTAATTTGTTAGTTTTATATTATAATTATTGTATTTATATTTGAAGGTGTTGATGATGGGCTAATATTTTAACTCAAAACGTTCAAATATAAATATTTTATCAAAACATTGGATTCTGAAGCCTTTTCTTTATTTAATATGTTACTATATGGAGTTTTTATAGTGGTAACACTGACAGATTCAATAAACATTTGCAGTATGATTTATTTTAACATTTATTAGTTATGTAGGTTATATTATAAAACTAAAGATCTTTAATAATTGCAATAATTTTCTATTGCTGAGCTGTTACATTAATAAACTTATGTTTGTTAGTTTTACAACTAAACAACTTAACAATGTCCCCAATCCCCAAAAGTAGTTGCAGAAAGTTGAATTTTATAGCACTGTTTTTGGCAAACAGTCGCACATAATTCACTTTATAAACGCAATATAGGAAACTATTATTTATATTCACAATTGAAACAGACTCAGTTTTCCACTGTAATTATAGTTTGAAAAACTTTTCTTGTTAGAGAAATTTTGACAATTACAAGTCTTATTTCGCAATTTCCGCATCTAAATAGACACTTAAGGTAATAACAATCATTTATTCATATCATTTATATTTGCTAAAACAAAGGCGTCAATGTAATTTAATTAATTCATTCTTTCTCTCATTGTTCTTAAGGAAGTAAAACAAAATTTTCCGGATCTGCCTCTCAAATAATTGACACATATAATAAACAATATCGCAACGTTTTAATACAGTTTGTTTAACAATTAACATAAACAAAACAAAGGCGAAACTTTCTGTTGTTTACATGGAAGTAGAAAAGAAATTTCTGGATGTGTGAAACGTTTCCTGTTTCTTCTCACATAGCGATTGCTTTTTGTTTTCGTCCGAATTCATTAATTAAAATACGCTTTTACTCTTGATCAATTAATATATTTCATTATAGTTTTGTTCTCACGAATATCTGATCTACTTATTTGAATAGAATGAAACTATAAATTCATTTGTTTTGCGGGGAATTAAACTGCGTTTGTTTACTAGAAAACTGTGGCTGAGGCAAAGTTTATATTATTTTATATCCTTTTATTCAAGGAAAATGCTTTTTATTTTTATTTAGTGAGTAATATTTTATATCCTTCCTATCAAGATTACGAATTGTCAATATCATTCAGTTTACAACTTATGCATTTAATTATATTCAAAATAACAAATGTATCACCTAAACTCACTTTGTTATCAACAACAGGAAAAGAAACCCGGGAAATATGTGAACTAGGTCTGATTTACAGCTCATAACATAGTCACTGTTTTCATCGTTTGTCATAACCTAGAAATGTTTGACATACGTATAACGTTAAATATTTTGCGTCTACAGTTTTAATCTTTGTTTTAAGTATAAACACAATCATGCAAGTTTGCAAACTTAAAACTTTTGTCTTTGTTTTGTCATTGTTTTAACCTAAAATAGTTTATTCTAGTTTTATTTCTTCAATTATACATTTAACTAAAAATATACAAACTAATTACTACCGTTTACTAATATTCTATATTTTAAATAGTTTTTTATGTAACAAGTTTTATAAACCAAAAATGCAAAATTTTATGAATTATTTAAGAAGTAAGTTTAAGTTACAATGACAGATGCAGGAAGCTAACTTCACCCCTTATTTAATATGTCAGTTATCTTCACGTCGTGACTAAAACGTTTAAAGCCACAACTTGTCAACATGTAATTATGATATTATTTAGCGCCATGAAAACCAGTACAGTAAATAAATTAATAAATATCATCACGCCTTTTACCCATTATTAGATGTGACACTCTGCCTAAGCAAATCTCGGATATATTTTTTCGCATGAAGTGCGGTTACCAGTCGTCAAATCACGGCCCTCAAAGATGTTAGTGGAGGGAGAGCCACAGGGGTAGATTTAATTTGGTGAAAATTGTTTGTTGGCTGTGGGGATCGAACCATGGTTCTCAAGATACTCAGCATGGGCGGATCCAGGGAGGGGGTTATGGGGGTCATGACCCTTCCCAAGCATGGACTTTTTTTAAATGTTAGCCCTAATAGTTAATTTACTCTAATACATAATAATGATGTCATTATTTACGATAACTCAATTTGTTAAACAAATTAAATAGAAAATATTATCTAAGAACTTAAAATTCTAAGATAATTAAGAACTATTGTTTAATTTATTATTCTAATAAATAAGCTAAAACCAATATTTTGTGGGGATATTATTTCGACCCGCAGATGGGAGAGGTATTCTATTTAAGACCTAGTCAAGTATGTGACTACCGACATTTGCACTTAGAAAATCAACTTCTAATTCAATAATTTTTGTATTCTATCGAAGAACCGTTTAGATATTGAAACTTTATGATTTAAGTCTTGGCGTTCTTAGAGGAAATTTTTGAGGTGAAAAAAATGATTTATTGTGATTTAATGCGATTTCAAAGACGATTTAATGTGATTGTAAATATTATTTAAAGCAGGAATATAATATGAACAAATACAAATGTTTTTTATATTTAGAAGATGGGCAATATCCCCCCTCCTCCCCCGAGACAAATTCAATCCATGACTCCCCCTAATTCGAAGTCTGGATCCGCCACTGATACTCAGGCCGACTCGATACCACTAAGCCACCTACCCCATACAGTAATTAAATATTTACTTAAAACAAAATACTACTTAAATATGTCTTCTATTGCTTTTAAATCAGTTATAAACAGAAAATTAAGTTCCTACTAAGTTATATGGATATTAGATTTATTTTAGAAGACTTCTCAAATTTGTTCAAGTACCCGTTTTAATTTCCTTTTAGTTTGTTCTTTCATTGTCAGATTAAAATTAATGATATAAACAGAAAAATAAAACGTGGCTAATAATATAATTTATAATTATAATTTCAATACAAAATTGTCCAAACTATTAGTGCCAAATTAATTTTAATAAAGTAGCACTTTCAATAAATTCGTTTCTAGAAAATTATTAATATAAAAACTAGTGTCGGTTCAAACTCAAGCATTACAGCCGGAAAACAATTTATTATCGTCTAAATTAATAAATCAACAATCAATTTCGAAATTAAAATCGCATCTGTGTGGCCGAAAATCAAAACCTACTTTCTACAAACATTACATTTAAGACAGGACATCATTTAAAGCCACCTACCTGTATTACCGACCATTTAGCGCACGATTAAGAATTAGGAAAGTTTTTAATAAGTGATCAAGCTTTAGCTAATCGTGTTTGAATTTCACGTCGTTTAATATTTCGACAAGTTACTGATAAATATGTTTACATAACGTTTTGATTCACATGGTAATGTTTACGGTTTATGTGATAACATTTGAAAATATTTGTTTTCTCTTCGACTCTCTCTTCGGAAAATATTTTGTGATAATCGTATCACGTAATAAGAAACTGTAAACATTCATAGGATATTCAAACGTCTTATTTTTATCTTTTAAAAACAATAAATAAATATCTTCAGGTATGAAAACAAAACTCATTTCTAAATAAATAATACATAAATATATCATCACGTCTTTTAGCCATTACTGAGTGTGGCACTCTGCCGTAAGCAGATCTCGGTAAGTAATATATTTTTCACGTGAAGCACGGTTACCAGCCGTCAAATCACGGCCTCCATAGATGTTAGTGGAGGAGGAGCCACAGGGGTATATTTAAATTGGTGAAAATTGTTTGTCGGCTGTGGGGATCGAACCAGGGTTCTCAAGATCCATAGGCCGACTTGATACCACTGAGCCTACCCCATTATATATCATTTCTGTGAGTGATAATTTATGCTATTTTTGAAATGTTTAATTATTGGCATCCCTAATTATTTTACATTAATAAAGTTAAATAGTTTATTGTAGAGGATAAATTTCTGCATTTTTTGATATTAATATTTATAATTTTACTCTACCTGGAACCGAAAAAAATAATGGAAATGCGTCAAGAATAGCATTGAAAACGCTATTGCACGTCCTTCAATTCAGCAAAAAATGTTACTTTTATCAATTTGATGTCGGATAAACAAAGAAGAAAATAGTTTACAACTGGATAAAGTAATTTGCATTTTTTTCTTATTAAATTATCGATCCCCACAGCCGACAAACAATTTTCACCAATTTAAATTGACCCCTGTAGCTCCTCCTCTACCAATATCTTTGGGGGCATGACTTGATGGCTGGTAACCGCACTTCACGCAAAAAATATATCACTTACCGAGATCTGTTTAGGCAGAGTGACACACCTAGTAATGGGTAAAAGGCGTGATGATATATTTATTTATTTATATTTAAATTATCGTTGCATTGAATTGAATTCATCTTCCTTCCCTATCTAAAGAAACTTCTTTAAAAATAACATTACAGATTGGTGCATCAGTCTGTATTTTTTTAGTTGATTATTTGAAATATTACCGAAAATTTTTTCAAAGTTTATATTAAATTAAAATTCCCACATATCTGCAGTATAAGTTTCTCGATTGGGTGTTCGATTTTCGCGCAATTATATGCAACTTTATATTTTCAAAAATCTTTTGTTTCTCTTTCAAAGAGGTCTTAATTATTATAGCCCTAAAATGATTAGTACAGAAACTATTTGTTTTCATTACTTAAATAATTACACACAAAAAGTATGCCAAAATTCAACAAGAATAAATACTATGTTAACTAATTCGTCTTTTGTACAATTCATTTTTCTACGATTGCTATGAAAAGTTGACAATTACGCTCTTATTTGTCATCGTAAAGTTGTCGTTTTCTGTGGAACAATCGAAAAATATCTTTTTTTGCGCGTCTCCAATGGCAACGCGCGAAAAAGACGTTAAATGCGCACGTGTCTAATGGCAACGCGCGAAAAAGATATTAAATGAGCGCTTATTTGAATAGTTATCAGGGATACAAACAAAACAGAAACTTGTCATATTGACAGTTGACAGAATGAATTTATTTTCAATACGTATACGTTTTTAATAATTTGAAGATGCAATCGTAGAAAAAAATATGTGTATCACGAGCGTAAAGTGTCTTTGTTCCTCTTACACTATTGCAGCTCTCGCTGCAATTACCGTGCTCGAGTAACAAAGAATCACTTTACGCTCTTAATACACAAATAACTATTTTACATAAACAAACTAAACAAATTATAATAAAGACAAACTGATAAACTAAGTGAGAGATGTAAGTAATAATTATTAAAAATCTGACAGTAACTAAATAATATAATTGTTTAAACAAGTGAATTTACAAAATATAATTTCATATTAATGGTTCAGATTATACTATAAGTTATAGGTTTCCTTCGATTAAATAAATATGTAATAATAATCAACTAATCATCTAGTAAATCATTTGAATTGTATATATTAACAATATTATCTTTTATAATCTAGATTATATTTTCACATAATCTAAATAATAGAAAATCTACCTGAATTATTACAGCAATGACGACTAAAACGAGATTATTCAACTGTAATATTTAATTTTCCTATTGTTGCTGGGTATTTAATGTATATTTATGGTCTGTTATCTGGTACACAAAGATAAATTGTGTTAAATCCTGTGTTTTTGATACCACAATATTCGTCACTTTGTTACTAAGTACTGACTAACCTGATATGATATCATTTTGTTTGAGTTTTAAAGAAATAAATATATATAAATACCACTAAATTTCGAAGAAAGAAGGCGCCAAGATCATATATTTATCAAAATTATTATGAATGCATTCAAAATGAGAACATTTATTCAGAAATAACGATTCGTGTTACAAGTATTAAGTAATTTTCAAACTTTTTATTTAAATATGCTTAAAATGAATATAACATGCATTTTTTTAAATGTTTCTTCAAATAACATAATCAATATCTGATGTGTATTTCATGATAAATATGATATTTTATAGCGTGACGGGAGGCTTAAATGTAAACAAATGTATAATAAGTATTTATAATTAAATACAGGGTGTTTAAATACCTCTACACGAAACTTTAATGACATATAAATTGATATACTGATTATAGAACAAAAATAATATTTTTCAAAAACTGTCATATAAAGTTAAAATTTACATGACAACTATCAACACGCGAAATGAGTGTTTTTTGTCTACAGAACGCAAAAGACTTTTGCATGCAGGATGCAAAAGTTTTTTGCATCCTGCAATTTTTTGATAGAAGAAAGGCTCACAATTTAATAAAATTTGTCACTTTTTTTTGCTTAGAAACAATACTTCTTACTTTAATAAAATTTATATTTAATGTTCCAATTGAGCAATTATTCATATTTATCCCGCTTGAGGAAGCTAACTGGTGTACTGGAATAGTTTCTTGAGAAATGCAATGCGAAATGCAATGCGAATCCCAATTAATCGCAGAAAAAAATTAGAACGTTTGTTTGGTTTCTATTGCCAACCAGGTGCCAATTGCTGGTCAGAGAATATCAGATTTGATAGCAATTATATTACATACATTGTTGTCATGGAGACATTAGATGTCACATTAATTAATCCTAAACGTCAAAATATTCTCATTACCTTATTACTAATTTTGGGACATAGTTTTCGAAATAACGTTGTTTGATACTCGATTGCGAAATGATTTTTCATTCTCGAATGCAAAAGTAACATTTCGCAATCTATAATCAAAAATAATTATTTTGAAATTCGCAAAAATTAGAGTATTTCATTCCTAGCGAACATTTTTAGTGTCACTAGTTTAATAGTACATTTAATTATTTCTAATTATGTTACTAATGAAATAAAAGTATAAACACTGCCTATAAATAATCATTTATTAATTAGTTATTATATAGGTACCTGGTACATACATACATACATAACATCACGCTATATCCCATTAAATGGGGTAGCACGAACCCGTCAACATTCTCATTCTGACACACGATACTCGACTCGACCACATTAACACTTCCTCCATACAAACTCTTTCTTTTCTTACAACCAAAATCCATCAACACACAACAAACATTACCTGGTGTAATGCCTTATTTTTATTTGAGTACCTAGTCTGATTTCGTATACGGTATTAAAAGGGTAAGTTGTTGTGGGAGAAATTTAAGAAAAATGTATAGCAACAGAGAATTAGTGGATATGCTGTTAGTGTATGGAGAAGCGGTGCAAAACTAGTGACACTAAAAATGTTGGCTAGGAATGAAATACCCTAACTTTTGCGAATTTCAAAACAATACTTTTTGTTCTATAATCAGTATATCAAATTATATATGTCATTAAAGTTTCGTACAGAGGTATAGAAACACTCTGTATAATAAAGCACCACTGGTACATTTTTTACAAATTTAGAATACAGTAGATGAAAACTAACAACCAGAGAAGTAAATTTATTATCTCTCTAGTGTAAATGCGGCTAAAAGCAACATCTTTATATATTTTATAATCTGCTGCTGATTAGATGTTTGTTGTTTTACTTCCTGTCTTTATTTGATCTTGACCGCTTCAACGGAACTGTGCAATTATGATTAGAAACCTCAAAAGTCTCAAATGCAGTAGCATCCTACTAACAATAAATGAAGTAAATGTTGATTTAGTTATCTCTTCTGAGTGACAAGTCCTGATAACGATGTTATTTTTATTATTTTACTTCATATTAGATCATTCTTATTTTCTTTAATTGTTTTGACTTTTTAAATTGATTAGATTTAGCTATGGAACGAATGCAACCTTTTATATTTTTTTATGATTTCTTTCTCCCACAACAACTTACCCTTTCAATACCGTATACGAAATCAGACTAGGTACTCAAATAAAAATAAGGCATTACACCAGGTACCTACATAATAACTAAGTAATAAATTATTATTTGTAAGCAGTGTTTATACTTTTATTTCATTAGTAACATAATTATAAATAATTTATTATTAAACCAGTGACACTAAATATGTTCGCTAGAAATTAAATACCCTAATTTTTGCGAATTTTTAAAAAAATATTTTTGTTTTATAATCAGTATATCAAATTATGTCATTAAAGTTTCGTATATAGGCATATTATACAGGGTGTTTCACAACTTAGAGCAAAAAATTAAAGGGTATATTCTGTACGACGTGCTGATCATGAAACAAAAAGATTTTTTTTTTAAATCGCAAAACTATTTTCCATGTTTCCCAGTCCAAAATTTTTCGTTGCCACTGCCACTGGGTGGATGATTATGTTAAAGTTATTAATTAAATAAAATTCTATTATAAATAACTGCTAATAATTGTATTGTGCAATTATTCTTTCGTAGTTGATACCTACTTCATTGTTTGTGTTTAATAGGAAAGTGAATCCAGTGCAGTACTACAAAAAATGTTTTAGGTTAACAACCCTTAATTTTTCGAATTAAAAAAAAATCTTTTTGTTTCATGATCAGCACGTCGTACATAATATAACCTTTAATTTTTTGCTCTAAGTTGTGAAACACCCTGTATATATAATATGTTTTGTTTAACTTCTATAACTTTTATATTTTATAACTTTTTTCATTTCTTTTTATATTCAATCAATATTAAATTTACACAATTTAATCGCCTATTCACTATTCCTTATCATACACTATTTTCAAAGCGAATTAATTACACCAATAAAACTACTAAATATTAGAAACAAATCGCAATATTTGAGATAATTCATGTAACTAACTCTTCCTGTCTTCTTGCAGCACGCCAACAACGTCAAACACTTCGCAGGGGAGTACCTCTCCCGCCGTGCAGCCCGCTCTCGCATCATGACAAGGAGCACCACGACTGCTCTGGCTGCACCGCTGGCAGTCCTCCTCGACGTGCACTACCTCCCGGCAGCCAAGCCTGGCACGTTCTTCGCCCGGGATAACGTTCACAACTTCATCTCCTGGTGCAGGAACTCACTGCATATCCTGGAGTGTCTTTTGTTTGAGACAGACGATCTTATAATGAGGAAGAATGAGAAACATGTGATCTTGTGTTTGTTGGAGGTGGCTAGACGTGGAGCGAAGTAAGTTAAATATGTTTTTGTTTCTTTAAATTATCTAAGAAATTTGGTTTGAAACCTTTTCAATCAATGGAACTTCTAAACTTACTAGAAGCGTCTTATAGGTGTTGTTAATGAGGTCTTGCAAATTTTTATAACATATAAATAAGTAATTATATGCATCATACTATTATATGACATAATAAATTGTTTGCAAATATTTTTTTTCTACGTTTGCTATGAAAAGTTGAGAATTACGCTCTCATTTGTCATCGTAAAGTTAATGTTTTCTGTGGAACAATCGAAAAATATCTCTTTTGCGCGTCTTCAATGGCAACGCGAGAAAAAGACGTTAAATGCGCGTGTTTCCAACGGCAACGCTCGAAAAAGATATTAAATGTGCGCTTATTTCAATAGTTACCAGGGATACAAATAAAACAGAAACTTGTCATATTGACAGTTGACAGAACGAATTTATTTTCAGTACGTATACGTTTTTTAATAATTTAAGATGCAATCATAGAAAAAAATATGTTAACAAGAGGATGGGATGAAATTACGATATTCAACTGAAATAGAGTTTTAGATTCAAAACTAGTTACTTGAGGGTTTTTGGAGTCGCTGAATCTATTTTCGAGGTTACCCCTGGGTAACCAATGTTAACCGCGTAATATTTTGGTATTATTTAATTTCATTTATGGCGGTTCTTGCTTTTACCACCTTTTACGAGCGGTTTATTCTTCTAAAACGCAACTTCCGGAAGAAAAAAAATAGGGGTTGAATATTTTTTAGAGTTCTATTAGTGTGCCAAGTTTCATTTAAATCTGTGAGTGACAGTTGGGTAGTGTTACTTGTTAAAGTTTTATTACTAAAAGCAATGTGAATCCTTCGCAATATAAAAAAAAACCTTGATTTATAATTTTTTTATGAGGTATCACTATCGACACAACAGCAATCATGCTTATTCAACCGTCTTTTGGTCCCAAGATGACTTCAATCTTTTTTTGTTTATTATTTCCTTCAGTTGCAAAATTAAACGTGAAACATGGTTGTAAAACAGGTCAATATATTTTTAAATGCAATGTTTAAAATGTTTAGAACAAGTGAGATTGTGAATTTTTGTTTTGGTTTGAAATCACGGTAAACTTCGTCGTTTATATTCATGAGACGTGCGCACTTTGCATTTAATTACAAGTTGAAATCACGCCCTTTGTTTTGTTTGAAACACGGATTCTGGATAGACGTCAAAGAGCGACGTTTTCTATTGTTTGTGTTAGACATAAGAACAAGAACACGAACACGAAATTGTTATAAAGAAGAAGCTTGAGAATATGTCTGCTGTAGTTACACTTGATTCAATACAATATTAGTGGATTTCATTTGTGACAAATGTTTAAACAGATTTGAGGTTTTGTTTGTAATAGTTATTTATGAACTAAGTGCGGGAAGACGATGTTTCCGCATGAGCGCATTTTTAAAGCATGAGCGATTGCAAAGAACGAGTGTCTTTATAAATAAAATAAATATATCATCACGCCTTTTACTCATTACTGGGTGTAGCACTCTGCCGTAAGCAGATCTCAGTAAGTGATATATTTCTTCGCGTGAAGTACCGTCAAATCACGGCCCCCAAAGATGTTAGTGATGGGAGAGCCACAGGGGTAGATTTAAATTGGTGAAAATTGTTTGTCGGCCGTGGAATTCGAACCAGAGTTGTTAAGATCCACAGGCCGATCGATACCACTACCACTGAGCCCACCTAACGAGTGTTTTTAATAGCGCGAATGAGCGGAAGACGTTTTCATGCACGTTTTTGTTCAAGTACTGGTATTTAAAAAAATACATCTTTAATTTCAACTTGTGTGAGTACACCAGAATCTGCAAATTATACACAATCTTTATCAATTGCAAACCAAACTGCTCCAGGAACTTCGATTTCTAATTGTCAAAATTTTGCTATAAATGTTTATAATAAAATGAATTTATTAATAATTTTTAACAGTTATTCTGATTTGAAATTCGCTTGAAAACATTTATAGTTTGCATGTACGTGTAAGGAAAGTAGTACTTTCCACATGTGTAGCCGACAATATGTATTTAAAGTTATAAAAAAAATTGAAAATAAATAATATAACACAGCAGAAACAAAGTTCAATTTATTTTTACATGTTTGATGTAAGATCTTTTGATTAAGTAGTAAAAGAACAGGTGAATTAAAATATTTTAAATGTTCTTATCATCCAACGAAAATACCAGATTGACGTAATATATTAAAGTAATATTATATGGGGTAGGTGAGTCGGCCTGTGGATCTTGAGAATCTTGATTCGATCCCCACAGCCGACAAACAATTTGCACCAATTTAAATCTACCCCTGTGGCTGCCCCTCCACTAATATCTTTGGGGGCCATGATTGATCGGCTGGTACCCGCACTTCACGCTAAAAATATATATATATCACTTACCGAGATCTGCTTAGGCAGAGTGCCACACCAAGTAATGAATAAAAGGCGTGATGATATATTTATTTATATTTATTTTATATTTATAATAATAAGTATAAAAAAAATTAATAACACAATATTACTACAAGAAGAGGGAGGCATGCCCCCCACCATGTTCCCTCTTCTGTATCCTCCATTACGTAACTCCTAACAAATAACGTATGTCACTTATTATTTTATTCAAAATCCAATAATAACATAAAGATCTCTCAATTTACCAGACTTATTTCTAAAATGTTGAACCATGTTTATTGTCATTATGTCATGCTAAAAGAATGCATGTTTCTTGTGTCCTCCAGGTTCGGCATGTTGGCGCCGATGCTAGTGCAAATGGAGCGACAGATCGATCGAGAGATCGCGGCGGAGCAGCGATTAGCGAACGCAGCGCGTGAGTCCACTGCATCCACGGCATCTACGTCGGATAGCGCACCTGGTGACGATGAGTCTGACTCGGAGCTGGAGGACGAGCAGCCTGTACTTATGTATGGACCCATGCCGCAGATTGTCACCAACGATCTTAAGAGCCTTGATGAAATGGTGAGTGAAATTGTTACATATCTTTTAGAAATGTAGTTTAAGATCTTATCGTTATGAAGAGCATTTTATTTCCAATTACAATTATAGGTTTAATTGATATTAAACCTTGGTAGGCCGTGAAATGAGTGTTGAATGTATTGAAGAGTGAACTTGTTGGCAGAGGTAGACGATATTCTAAGTACGCCAAACAAATTTAACAGATGCATGCAATATATTTTTCGTAACACATGCACAAGAAACACGTTCTTATTCCATAATTTTTGAGAGAGAAACAATGCTTTTCTCCCCTAGGGACCGAAACATAATGTTTCTCTCCCTAGGTAGCATGTTTCTCTCCCTAGAGAGATGTTTACCTTCCTAGAGACTACGATTATTAGCTGTTTGCGGCGTTTCCTAGGTAACTAGTTACGCAACCCATATTTGACATTTGTCCCGGTAAGACGGTAATTTTTGTGCACTTGTTACGAAAAGTATAATATGCTTCACGGGAGAGCGCGATTATCCCTTCGGCCCTCGCTTACGTCTCGGTTTTCCAACTTCACACGCGGGAATAATCGCTTGTTTCCCTCCCTTGATGCATAACATACTATTTCGGATTGAATGAAAGATTACACTTTTCGATGTGTTTTCGATATGCAAAATGCATTATTCCAGTATGTTATAGTTGCTGCTAGGCAACAATTAATACAGTGCGAGAATCAGTATTTTGGGCTAGCTGTTGTTGACAACAAAAAGTAACGGGAAGGAAATAACTTTTTCTCAAAAATATTCAACTAAAGTTGACTTATACTTATACTTAATTCATTGCGCGAAATTTAACTTTGTTGTAAATAGCTCGACAATAGTTATTTACATGGCCAGCGTTGTAAATTAATTTTTACGGGCTAGTTGGAAAGTTTGTCCATAATTCAGTGAGCCCGGTAAAGATTATTTGCAAGTCTTATTTCCATTTTCACAGAGTTTTTTCTTTATTAATTTTATAAAAACATACATTACATTTTGTAATCAAAGGTGTTTGGCGGTAATTTATAGCTAGACGTTGTCACGGTGTTGTGATCGTTGTGATGAAAAAAACAATTACTGTCAGTGTCAACAGTTTCGTGAATTCTACAAATAATAAATAATTTGAAATAATAGATTCACTGTCCGACGAAGACTTCGAAGGCGATTTTCTTGCAGTTCAAGAAAATATACAAAATATTGCAGTAACAACTTTTAATTAGTTTATATTAAATTTTTTTCAAGAGCATTGTAAAATGAAAGTTGTCAATTGACAGAACGAATTTATTTTCAATACGTATATGTTTTTTTCGTAACACATACATAAGAAACACTTTCTTATACCCTAGTTTTAGAGAGAGAAACACTGCTTTTCTCCCCTAGGAAGAGAAACATTATGTTTCTCTCTCTAGGTAGGATGTTTCTCTCCTTAGGTTGCACGTTTCTCTCTTCACTTCACACGCGGGAATAATCGCTTGTTTCCCTCCGTTGATGCATAACATACTATTAATAAATTAAGATGCAATCCTAGAAAAATTCTGTGTAAAGTGTCTTTGTTCCTCTTGCACTATTATATCTCTCGCCTTCGGCTCGCGCCGAATTTTGGATTTTGGTTGTGAGGAATGAAAGAGCTCGTATGGAGGAAGTGTTAATGTGTTCGAAACGAGTATCGTGTGTCAGAATGAGAATGTTTCAGGGGTTCATGCTACCTCATTTAATGGGATATAGCGTAATGTTATGTATGTATGTATGTATGTATGTATGAGTAATAAAAAAAAATAACTATTACTTAACGCTGCTATTGGCTACACCCGATAAAGCAGTATTGTACAAAAAATATGAACATCGTGGACAGTATCTCATGCCAAAAAAATAAATAAATAAATATATCATCACGTCTTTTACCCATTACTGGGTATGGCACTCTGCCTAAGCAGATCTGGGTAAGTGATATATTTTTTCGCGTGAAATGCGATTACCAACCATCAAATCATAGCCCCCAAAAACATTAGTAGAGTGGGAGCCACAGGGATAGATTTAATTTGGTGAAAATTGTTTGTCGCCTGTGCGGATCGAACCAGGGTTCTCAAGATCCACAGGCCGACTCGATACCAAAATGTCAACTATTTTTAACAATTGCATAAAAAAGATTAGAGTACCATTATAGCACAAGCTATTAAAACTATCACATTTCCATTGTTCTGGAACAGAATAGCCAGACACTAGACGTATTTAGCGTTGACATTTAGTTGAAAGGTATTCCAGGATCGATGTTGCGTGCAAATATATCACCTACCATTTTAACAAGAGTTTTTTCCTTATCAACAACGAACGTCAATTACTAAAAGAGTAATGAACTCTTAATAGTCGTATAACCTTTGTAATTATTAATCTATGTACTCGATTATTATTCAAGACTATTATTACTTGAATAAAACATCACTGCACATTTTCAAAAATATTTCTTAAATTTAAGTAAAGTACATATAATTTAAAATTTCCACTAATATCTTTGAGAACCGTGATTTGATGGCTGAGTTAACCGCATTTCACGCGAATAAGTATATCACTTACCGAGATCTGCTACGGTAAAATTCCACACCCAGTAATAGCTAAAAGACGTGATATAAAATAAATAAATATATCATCACGCCTTTTACCCATTACTGGGTGTGGCACTCTGCCTAAGCAGATCTCGGTAAATGATATATTTATGCGCGTGAAGTGCGGTTACTAGCTGTCAAATCACGGCTCCTAAAGATGTTAGTAGAGGGGGAGTCACAGGGGTAGATTTAATTGTTTGTCGGCTGTGGGGATCGAACCACAGTTCTGATGATCCACAAACCGACTTGATCCCACTGAGCCACTTACCCCATTTTAGTACTTCCAAATATAATTAGTTATATTAAAGGAGTCAAATGCATATTAAAAATAAAATACAATTATTAAAATTGGGTAGGTGGCTCAGTGATCGAATCCGCCTGTGGATTTTAAAACCCTGGTTCGATTCCCACAGCCGACAAATAATTTTCACCATACCTGCGGCTCCCTCATCTTTGGGGGCCGTGAAAAATATATCACTTACCGAGATCCACAGGCCGACTCGATATCACTGAGCTACCTACGTGATAATATATTTATTTCTTTATTTAATTTAAAATTAAATTTGTTCCAATAAAACTAATCGCTTTAATTATATCCTGTTAAAATGTAGGTGATTAATAACATAATTAAAATCAAATAAAAATAATTTCCTGAAATCAAGTGACCTTGCAATACGTTCATAGAAAAGCGACACCCACTGAAGCCACCCACGATTCTGATAAAATCGCAACTCGTCTTCATAGCAACGGAATGTTAGAAAAACAAACAAACTATGAAAAAAACAACGCCTCTCATTGCCATGACATATAACTCTCAAATAATTGAAAGTTGTAAATAATCTTGTGACAAGTGAAATAGGTGTAGGTAAGCTTTATTGTTCTTTGAAGATTCCTATCCGGATATGAGCTCGTTCAAGGCAACAGAGAAGGAAATTATTAATTTTTTACTCAAAATATGCATTTCATTTTTGAAAGGAAGATTCGTATAAAAAGTTAAAGTCAAAAGCAGCCGCATCTAGACTTCATTATGTGAAAAAAGGTTACAAAATTTTCAATCTACATCTTTAAATTATAAACAAGATAGTTAAAAGGTATTTATCATTCTCGATTCGTTTCGAGAAAAATATCAAGTCATCACCTTAAGTTAATGCACTTTCGAAGATAACGTATTATTATAACACGATTCATCATTGTCTGCCAGATGGAGATAAACGGCTACTCGAACTCAAATACGATAAATATAATAAATATATCATAGATTTTTTCCCATAGTTATCTCGGTTTGAAACACACTTAAATTTATAGCACTTTTTTCTAAAAGAAACAAAGAATTCTGCATTTGTTAAAATAGCGAGCAACTTTACATTTTTTTGTTTGAAAGTTGGCAATTTGTTTACGTAAAATACTGAAACGTTTTCTGTAAGCATGTGTAATATGTTCCATTTTGTGTTTTAAATATCTTTTTCTACAACTGTCAAAAAATATTCATTTTCGTAGCACATGCACAAGAAACACGTTCTTATTCCCTAATTTGAGAGAGAAAAACACTGCTTTTCTCCCGTAGGTAGCATGTTTCTCTCCCTAGGGAGATGTTTCTCTCCCTAGAGACTACGATTATTAGCTGTTTGCGGCATTTCCTAGGTAACTAGTTACGCAATCCATATTTGACTTTTGTCCCGATAAGACAGTAATTTTTGTGCACTTGTTACGAAAAGTATAATATGCTTCACGGGAGGGCGCTTACGTCTCGGTTTGCCAACTTCACACGCGGGAATAATCCCTTTGTTTCCCTCCCTTGATGCATAACATACTATTTTTTCACTAATATCAATACGCGAAATATATGATTTTTTCATCATTTACATTACTATGACAACGTGTATTTTGCGCATTATTTTGCACCCTAGAGCGCAAAATGAGTATTTCGCGCACGCTCCCAAATTATTTGTTGTCAGGTTCCATTAGTTACAACACATCAATAGTAGCAAATTAATATTATTGTTGATTGTTTTCCTTCAATTTACTTAAATAAATCAATAGTAATTGGTATTATTCTTTATTTACTGTTGTAGAAAAAATGTTGTTTTGTATTTCGTGGACAAAATTATTTTTTTTTGGTGCTTTCGAATGACTTTTATTGTTTCGACTAAAAGTAACATTCTCACACGCAACAAAAAAACACTAATTTTGCGCACTTAATACAAAAGTATCTATTAAATGACCAGTTATGAAAGTAGCTATAACGACATCCTAAATTACCGCGAAAATAACACATGATATAACAGAAAAAAAATAGAATAGAATAGTGGTATCGAGTCGGCCTGTGAATCTTGAGAACCCTGGTTCAATCTCCCCACAGCCAACAAACAATTTTCACCAAATTAAATCTACCCCTGTGACTCTCCCTCTACTAACATCTTTGAGGGCCGTGATTTGACGGCTGATAACCGCACTACACGCGAAGAAATATATCACTTATCGAAATGTGCTACGGCAGACTGCCACACCCAGTAATAAGTAAAAGGCGTGATGATATATTTATTTATTTCCAATGAAACTAGAAGTTAAATACTTATATTTTACCTAAAAATAAGTCATGTTAAGGAAAAAAAGGGTCATTTTCTAGATTTTTTTAACGAAATCTAAACGTGCTGCTTACGAACTGTTTTTGGATCTTTATTTAGTGCTCTTTAAACTTTATTTAAAAATTTTTTTTAAAGAAAATATTCAAAATTGTCGTCAGAAATTAAAAAAAAATCGGGCGAAAACATTCCGGGAACAGCAATAGACCTGGATCAAAAAGGGATATGTTTTCTTAATCTCTGATGTATACTCTAAAAAACTACGGGCTGGATTTTATAAATTTAGATTTTTAACAAAATGGCGCACGTTTGAAAAAAAAGTTCATTATTCGGGACTAAATTTCTGTATAAAAACGACCATAAAAAACGAATGAAGCACTTTAAAAAAAAAAGCCACGATCCATCAATTAGTATTTCAGATTTCTTTTCGCCCGATTTTGAAAATATGATTTCGAGAAAAACGCGTTTAAAGTTTCGAGTCATATATATATATATATATATATAAATACTAGTACTAATAGATATATGCTTTTCCCTCTGAAATACTTCCGCGCGGCATTTAAATTAATTGTCCCTTATTCCTAAGGGTTTAAACTATAATTTAAGCAAATAAAAAAAAATGCATTTTTAAAATTTTTTAGAGTGGCCTTACCCCTTAATATAGAGTTATTATGATTGTTATGAGCTCTGTTTCGACATTCCGAATTAAATGTTTCTTTCAAAGAGATAAAATTCAATAGAAACCATCCGAATCTAAAATACAATCTGAAAATCCTTTAAATTTGATTTAAGAAGACAGGTTACCTTTGAAATGTTGCAGTGTGTATGAAAAAGGTAGATATTGGATTCAGAAGTGTCTATTAAATTATCATACATGTGAATTTTTCACTAAATTTCCATGTTTCTATTCGTTTTTATGTACGATAGGACTTTTTATGTTTCCTGGATTTATACACATTACCATATATATGTAAAAAATGGACGTATGAAAAGAAAATTTTGCTTTTCATATTTCATAACGCCGCGTGATAAATTCTGAAACGAAAATCTTTTTATGTCAGTAAAAAAATAGGCGAGACAGTATTTAATGTACCTTTGCACGCGTTAAAAAGTTATTAGTTTATTATTCTAATTTAATGTAAATCGGTTGGTTAACTTTTGTCTTTTAGATACTCAGTTAGGTTAACTTCCCTTTATTTAATATTCATTTAACATAATAATATTAATAAATAATGATATCTGTGACGTTCAAAGGGTATATCTGCCCGTGTGAGAGAATAATTTTGCACCCCAACCCCTGTTGATTAACTGAAATGATTTTACCTTAAATAAAACACAAATACAGAAAATGTAAAGTAAATGTAAGAGCGAAACGCGTCTATGGTTACTAACTGTGCTGGCCAGCCTCTGACGATGCCCTCAGAAGGTGATTTGGAGGCTGAATTTTGTGAAACATAGCCAAGTGTTTATTTCATATTTTATTTATTAAAATCATAAACTAATACAATAATACATACTATAATTATTGATATAAACATATAATAATAAAATACAGGGTGTTTCTATACCTCTGCACGAAATTTTAATGACATATACAATAAGTTGATATACCGATTATAAAACAATTTTTTTTTTTTTGAAATTTGCAAAAATTATGGTATTTTATTCCTAACGAACATTATTTAGTGTCACTTGTTTAATAGTACATTTAATTATTTATAATTATGTTACTAATGAAGTTAGTATAAACACTGCTTACAAATAATAATTTATTAATTAGTTATTATGTAGGTACCTGGTGTAATGCCTTATTTTTATTTTTATTTGAGTAGCTAGTCTGATTTCGTATACGGTATTGAAAGGGTAAATTGTTGCGGGAGAAATTTGAGAAAAATGTATAGCAACAGTGAATTAGTGGATATGCTGTTAGTGTATGGAGAAGCGGCGCAAAACTAGTGACACTAAAAATATTCGCTAGGAATGAAATACCCTAATTTTTGCGAATTTTAAAAAAAACAGTATATTAAATTATATGTCATTAAAGTTTCGCGCAGATGTATAGAAACAACCTGTATAAATCAGATCTCGGTAAGTGATATATTTTTTCGCGTGAAGTGCGGTTACCAGCCGTCAAATCACGGCCCCAAAGATGTTAGTTGAGGAGGAGCCACAGGGGTACAATTTATTTCCTTAAATTGTTTGTCGGCTGTGGGGATCGTACCAGGGTTCTCAAGATCCACAGGCCGACTCGATACCACCAAGCCACCTGTCCCATAAGAAAAATATGTAATTATTTTTATTTGTTCGAATCTTTCTTCTATTTTTGATAATACATTCAAAGAATAAAAATTGCATTGCGTTATTAATACATAGAATAATTTGTAAATTAAGTAGAAATATAATCAGAATACATACATACATACATAACATCACGCTATATCCTATTAAATGGGGTAGCACGAACCCGTCAACATTCTCATCCTGACACACGATACTCGTTTTAACCACATTAACACTTCCTCCATACGAACTCTTTCATTTCTCACAACCAAAATCCATCATCACGTAACAAACATTCATCCATTCGCTCCTGTACACCTGTTTCGTAAATCTTCACTTACGCCCACTTCTCTAACAACGAATCTATAAGAAATGAAGGCAGCATCGCCTGCGCTTGTTTAAAAATACATTTAACACAATTGCAGTTACACACTGTATAGTAAAAACTGAAAATGAAGAAAAAAATAAATGAGGAAGGAAGGGAGCATCAGAATAATTTTATAATTATTATGTTACTAGTACATTAGCTTTTACAGTAGTAAGTTTCTGAAAAAAACTAAATGTCAGATGAGCCCTGCATGCCTTGCACATCCGAATCACATCTTTTACCTATTATTAGTACGACACCCTGATCCCGGACAGTGACGTATTTCCGCGCGTGAAGTGCGATTATCAGCCACCAAATAAAACCAGTAATTTTGAACTTTACTTAGATCTTTACTACCATATCTACAAAAATGATAAAATATTAATAAATATTGACAACATTTATGAATCATTTTATTTATTGATTAACACTGACGTAATGAGAAAATAATAAAATGACGCGTAATTTTATCTGACAAATACAAAAAATATGATTTGTTTACATCGATGGACTTTTCCATCTCCAATCAGATGAGATAATTCTTTGACGCAGGATATAGCATACGTGTCAAAAAACATGCAGTAACTATTGAAAATGATTAACAAGTAGATAACCTATTATAAATATTAATCAGAGGATTTATTAAAACATTGTACTTATGGAACGTGTACTGTTTAAGTAACCATAATCATAGCGCATTTAGAAAGTCATAAACAGGTGAACTAAAACACCAGAAAGATAGATAAGGTCATTAAATACTTATAATTATTATTATTATCCTTCTTTGTGATTAAATATCCACCGGCAAAATAAAAGTTCGGTCAAACGAAACAAAAAACTGTAGTAATGTCATTTGAACGTTTAAAATTCTGCAGTAATTGACTACAAAAAGCAGGTTGAAATAATAAGTAACCAGCTCATTCTTCATGACTTTAAAGTTCGCGACTGTTTCTTTAAAGGTTAGTTATGGATTTACATGGCAAAATATGTCAAACAATGACTCACGGAAATGTAATGAATGCCAATTAAACTTACAAATAATATATGACTAGCATAATTTTAAATTTACTGTCTGTGCCCACTAATCGCCTAGGCAATTGTAAATTGTCTATGAACTTATTGCAAAAGAAAATCATTCAAATAGCAAGTTTTTGATATACAGATAACTCTTTTTGATTTATTTGTATTTTTTTTTTTACATTTAAAATTATACTTATAGGGTAGGTGGATCAGTGGTATCAAGTCAGTCTAAGGATTTGAGAACTCGGGTTCGATTCCCACAGCCGACAAAAAAATTTCCCCAATTTAAATCTACCCCTGTGGCTCCCCTACTAGTAATATCTTTGGAGGCCGTGATTGCCGCCAATAAACAAACAAGTTTTTATCTTTTCTAAAAAATGTCATTTTGATTACACATTCATATTTATAATAACCATCATTTCGAAATTAAGTTTGTAATAAATTTGGAAGGTTTTTAATGAGTTGCATGAAGAATTTTGTGTGCATCTCGACCGCGAAATAAATTGGAATTTTCTCTTCGATACAAACAAACGATCAATTCGCGAATTAGATACACAATAGTATGTTATGCATCAAGGAAGGGACACAAGGAATAATCGCGCCTTCCCGTGAAGCATATTATACTTTTTCTACAACCATTATAAAAAGTAGGCGTTTTTGAACTTATTTGTATTATGAAAATAGCAGATTTTTGCACTAGTGCAGAAAAGTAATTTAATATATATGGATACATTAAACCAGGTATCTTTCTAAAGTTTCTAAATTAATACAAAATTTCAGAGATGTTATAATTACTGAAGTTTGTTTTATTATTTTTATCAAAATATGGTTTATGGTTGTAGAAAAAATAGTGTACGCAACTCGTGCAGATAGGCGTTTTTTTAACTCACGGTCTTGCAGCATTCGCTTCGCTCATGCAGCAACGGACCACTCATTCAAAAAAACCCATCTTTCTGCACTTGATACGTAAATAACTATTTCGTAACAAGTGCACAAAAATTACTGTCTTATCGGGACAAATGTCAAATATGGGTTGCGTAACTAGTTACCTAGGAAACACCGCAAACAGCTAATAATCGTAGTCTCTAGGGAGAGAAACATGCTACCTAGGGGAGAAAAGCAGTGTTTCTCTCTCCAAAATTAGGGAATAAGAACGTGTTTCTTGTGCATGTGTTACGAAAATAACTATTTTTAACTTAACACTAACAGTACGATAATATGGTTAGTGTTACGGCATTTGAATCTGAACAACCCTAGTTCGAATCCCATTTAAACTAAAATAATATAAACCACCACAGTACGGCTCGATGAATCTGGACTCAGTATTGTCCTTGAGATTAAGTTTCTGTTGTACTGAAATAGAAGGAAAATAGAAAACAGTTTTCACAAAGAAAAGAAGAGTACAATGATCAATATAACACTTTTCATTTCTTCACACGGCCTTGATCTACGCACTAAATTCAGCAGGAAATCCGAACAAGGCACAACGGATATCGGAAACAATTTAAATATCATATATCCCTGCTTATCCATTCATACACCGTGATATATTCATGGAAAATTATGCAAATGACGCGTGCATTCTCACTTCTCTTCATCAAACGACTCTCTGCGCTATCAGAGTTAGGGGCCGTGAATGTGCTGATAACATAAGATTTATTTACATAAACAAGTCGTAAAACTATAGTTATTATGAGTTATGTTGTATATGTTCCCAGTAAACATATAAGTTAGTAAACTAATGCTTATCGTGATTTTTAATATTACTCGAATGGAATTTAGTAAACTAATTTTATCGGACTCTTGTTTTGCATTCTATCAGTTTCGGCATTGATTGAAATATGTTTCTAATAAATCAAGTTTGCAGTAAATATTGACCTATTTCAAATGTACTTTGCTGCAAGGAATTGTTCAATGAGTAATAATAATAATAATTGGATTTACAATAAATGTTTATCTATAAGTACATATACTTATAATCTAAACAAATTACCCACAATATAAACAATCAATCATTTTTCCCATAAAAGAAGGCAGACTTTTTTCTAATTAAAGTATATTAGTTCAAGGAATATTATAAGTAAAGAATGACGATTGAACTAGAATTAGATAATTATTATAATTGAAGTTTACAATGAATTAAATATTATCATATATAATACTATTAGTGACTATGATTTTGCAACACTGTATGTCATTGTTTCATAATTTTGTACAAACTTCTGGTTATTATGATTTTTAGCGGAATTAGATAAAATTTTGTACGTAATACGTTATGAAAACGTGATATTATGTGAGTAAAATTAAAAATAATTTTTAAAATGCATAAAATTGTAGGTTTATGACAGCTCAGTATATTTCAAAATCAATAAATCAATTTACCAAAGCGTTGCCGTTAAAATAAATGAATAAAATGTTTAAATTTAAAGCTTATGTCATCATTGAAAATGAGTTCTGAATCCGAGACAGACCTTCCTTCTAATATCGAAGAATTTGCTAATTTGCCCGTCAACTGTTTAATACCAGAAAAATTATTCAATGTATATAAATCCTAAAAAAATTATTATTATTATTATTTGCAAACATTTTTGAGAAAGTTCAAACTGTCAACATTCATTACGTAACTAGTTATATAAAGAATTCTTTATATAACTCTCGAATGACAGTTATGAAAAAATTGACATTTCATAACATCAAAAATTGATGTGAAACAGTACTTTTCATAACGGAATTAGGTACAATAGTTTTCATTTGATTGGTTCATTATCAAACAAATTTATGATTCTATTAGTTCCCACATATACATCATAAATTCTCATTTATTTTAAAATAAATTTTATATAAATGTGTTGTGATTAGTTCAAAATGTTAATACGCCTACTATTGTCAGTATTTTGCCATTAAATTTAAGTTATATTGTAAGTAGCTCTTTCTAATATGTCCTCTTGAATACAACTAGCGTTAAAACTAGACTTGTTTTCTTATGTAATTCTGTGGTTTGTACCTACTCGTCCAATCTTTTAAGAAAGTAGGTACATTGAATGGATTACAAGTTTTTTGAAAGAATTTATTTATAGCTGGACAACCTTGTCCGGGAAAGATAAGAGAAAATTCTCGCAATATTCAACCACGTTCAAAGATTTCGATACGTTGTTTAGTAGATTTCAAACTCTGATTTCACGATCGATTTCCTCACATTTTCGCTGAAGCGTTAGCGTCAATATGTCATGGGTCAAGGATCACATAATTAGGACACGTCATTTCACCCCTTTTCATTTGTCCTTCGTCCTTTTGTAATTAGGTTGATGGAAAGAGTAACGTGCCAACAAAAATCCATAATTTCTTGTTTAATTTATCAAATTTTGACTTAGCTAGCTTTGGAATCAGCAAAATGTTCACAAACTTTGTTTCAATAAACTGTTATTTGAATTGTGAAAATATGTTATAACCGTTTACAGTTCCAGTAGTACCAACGTATGGTGAAACAAATAATTACAATTATTTTAAATAAATTAAAATTTCATTAAAAACATTACGTTAAATTTTTTAATAATTGTAAATTTAATTAAAGTATATTTTTCTTGTAGTATGCAAAAAAAAGCATTTATTTTTTTCTCTTTTCTAATCATAAACATCACTCGGGCAATACAACAAGTTTTTTTTTTCGTTTTGTAAAGTTTTGATGACGTGCCTCCTCTGCAAAATAATGTTTAGTATACATCTATTCTAATAATAATTATGATTATCAATTAGCGAAAGAGTCGATTTTCTTACAGAAAATATACAAAATGTTACAGATTTTACAAATAATAACTTTTAATTACGTTATGTTAGTTTTTTTATGGGGTAGGTGGCTCAGTGGTATCGAGTCGGCCTGGGGATCTTGAGAACCCTGGTTAGATCCCCACAGCCGACAAACAATTTTCACCAATTTAAATCTACCCCTGTGGCTCCCCCTTCACTAACAGCCGTGAGTTGACGGCCGGTAACCGCACTTCACGCGAAGAAATATATCACTTACCGAGATCTGCTTAGGCAGAGTGCTACACCCAGTAATGGGTAAAAGGCGTGATGATATATTTATTTATTTATTTATGTCAGTTTTTTTTATGAGCATTGTAAAATTTTACAGGTCTCTTCTATGAGCCTGTAAAATTTTACATTGCTACGCGCGGTAATTACTCACATATTTAGTTACCATATATATTTACAAAGTGTCATGTATATAGAACGTGGAAATAAAAATTCGTTACCGGACTGTTAACTACTCGTACTTTGGCTGGTTGTTACAAATTACAAATTGCCGCCAATAAACAAACAACAGGAGTAGTTTTAATCTAGTGAAAATAGAACCTGGATTCTAAAATCCACAAGCTGACTCGATACCACTGAGCCACCTACTGTATTAATGTATTAATTATAACCGAGTGAAGAATTGAATTATACAGGGTGTTTCTATACCTCTGCACGAACTTTTTATGACATATATAATTTGATATACTGATTGTAGAACAAAAATATTTTTTTGAAATTCGCAAAAAATAGGGTATTTCATTTCTAGCGACCATGTTTAGTGTCATTGGTTTAATAGTACCTTTAATTATTTATAATTATGTTACTAATGAAATAAAAGTATAAACACTGCCTACAAATAATCATTTATTAATTAGTTATTATGTTGGTACCTGGTGTAATGCCTTATTTTTATTGGAGTACCTAGTCTGATTTCGTATACGGTATTGAAAGGGTAAGTTGTTGTGGGAGAAATTTTGGAGAAATGTATGAATCCTAGCGAACATTTTTAGTATCACTGGTTTAATAGTACATTTAATTATTTATAATTATGTTGCATTTCGCCAAATTTGACATAACACTTTACAAAATAAAACAAGTCGAGTTAATGGTTGTCTTCGTGCTATTAAAAGCTAGAACAACTCACTAACTAAATTCTACATTTCACTTAAATTTCTTATTTCTCGTCAACACCTATGACATCATATACAGTAAACCAAATAAATATTCTATTTGAAGGTAGAGATAAAAATATGTAATGACGTTTAGGTTTGTTGGATTGGTCACACTTGTGAATCTCGTTTGTTTTTCACTGAATTGAGGTTATTCGTAGCACTGACCCACCGTCTATGATTCAATGAATCACTCTTCGTAAAATTAATGCAGACTACAGTATGAACCAATTTTAGAATTTGTCATTGTAAACATGCACTTCAATTATTCTTTGAAACAGAATTCTATTAGGTAAGGACGATACATAAAAGAAATAATTTAAAACATCACACTTATTTATTTTTAAAGCTGTGATTTAAGAATTTTAATAGTATAGAATGAAAGTCCACATTTAAATTGTCAAATAACTTTGTCGCGCGTCTTCAGTGGCAAAGCGCGAAAAAGATATTAAATGATCGCTTATTTCACTACTTACTAGGAGTACAAATAAAATTGAAACTTGTCATATTGACAGTTGACAGAACGAATTTATTTTCAGTACATATACAGGGTGTTTCACAACTTAGAGCAAAAAATTAAAGGGTATATTCTGTACGACGTGCTGATCATGAAACAAAAAGAATTTTTTTAAATCGCACAACTATTTTCCATGTTTCCCAGTCCAAAATTTTTCGTTGCCACTGCCACTGGGTGGATGATTATGTTAAAGTTATTAATTAAATAAAATGCTATTATAAATAACTGCTAATATTTGAATTGAGTAATTATTCTTTCGTAGTTGATACCTACTTCATTGTTTGTGTTTAATAGGAAAGCGAATACAGTGCAGTACTACAAAAAATGTTTTAGGTTAATTTTTCGAATTTAAAAAAAATTCTTTTTGTTTCATGATCAGCACGTCGTACAGAATATACCCTTTAATTTTTTGCTCTAAGTTGTGAAACACCCTGTATACGTTTTAATCATTTAAGATGCAATCGCAAAAAAAATATGTGTGTATCACGAGTGTAAAGTGTCTTTGTTTTTTTTACATTATGAGTATAATGAGAATAATTTTACGCTCTTAATACACAAATAACTATTAAAGCAATTGTGCCAAAAAGTAATGTTTTTAGATTAGGATCTTTGTACGAAAAGTTAACTTTTTCAGTGAAATTTTAATGTTTTCTGTGGTTGCTACTCAATAGTTATTTTACTGTCCGTAAAATATTTTTCGACCTCTAATATTAAATAAAAAATTAAAATTTCTTACAATCCAATTAAAAATTGTGTCTTACACCCGGACGAAATATACTATTTTGTTCCCAACAGATATTTGATATTTTAATACTTTTAATGCACTTTGCCAATAATAACAGAAATCCTGAGTTTGAATCGCACTCAAGTTAAAAATTATATAAACTACTACACTGCGGCTTGGTGAGTGCGGACCCTCTACTGTAATTGACATTAATTTTCTGTTGTACAGAGTAACATACAAGTACATAAATAAACCACGTTCGATATAGCTATTTATAAAACAAGTAAAGAAATGAAGGATATTACCTTACGCATTTAAAATTTGCAGAACGAGGCGTAGCCAAGTTATGTAAACACATAAGTAAGGTAATAACCTTATTTCCTTACTAGTTTCATACAATATTTTTTCTACTTCCGTTCTAATAAATACGAGAGATTTTTTGAAATTCTAAAATTTTGACATATTAATGACAGTTATAAATTCAAAAAATAAAAGAATAACACATCAGAATTCGTCTACCAAGATATCTATTTTTTGTGTTGCTATGTTACCTCATTATTTCACTAGTTAAATAATGCAATTTATTACCTAACTCAAATAGGTGTAATAAAACGTCTATTTCCTAACGGAAGTAGAAAAAAAAGGTTTAACCACCGTCGCCAATAGCAACATAAAATAAAGTACTAATGAATTTCGTGGGTACAGACTACTCTATATTCTATTTAATCTTAGAATTTTTTTTTAAATTTATATATCGGACCAACTACTCAGGTCATATGCCGATATGTCCTTTGTATGGCCACCACGGGCGGGACCCGAACCCACGATCTTATGGTCCTAGAATTATAAATGTATTAATCTTGCTCAATTAAACAATCTTTGAAACCTATTTCCATCAACTCTTAAATTCCAACATTTCCGATGTGTCTAGACAACAAGGACATGTAATAATGACAGGAAGAATCAAAAGGGAAACCATACTACCAACATTTGGGAATGAAAGTCTTTAGTTACACTACATTAACCACACTCCTTTAAAATTGTTCATGTCGTTCGCTGAAACGTTTCGTTAGAAGTTCGATTTCAGCTTCAGCCAGACATACAGTTTTGCGGCGGGTGGTGAACTATACAGGCGGACTGAGCGTCGCGACGTGATCAATAACTGGCGGTAGCGGCGCCGGTAACGTGTATCGACCCACTTTTCAAGGGAACTCACCGCTGAATATACGAATTTGCGCCAGTTGAATAATACAATCAAATAATTGCACTGTTGAGAAATTGTCGTAAAGATTGAATGATATTTATTTATTTATTTATGTTATGCTATTTTCATTTTAAACTGGAGGGATCGGCATAAAACGATTAAATGAACCGCAATTACGTTTACAAAGGAACTCAAAATATGATCCGTCATAACTGGTTTCACAAAGTTCACACAGGGTTGTACAGCCCCATTCGCCGGTACGGTCAATCATAGGAAAAACAATAATAATTTTAGACTGAATACGACCCTTGAAAATTTACCTATTTTGAGCATCGATAAGCGATATGGGGTAGCCGCACTAATGGATTTCATTGTAGTTATATGGGATAGGAACGTTTAATCGTTTTATGCCGATCCCTCCAGTTTAAAATGAAAATAGTATACGCTGTACAACAGGAACTTAATCCCAATTACAGTACAGGGTCCGCACTCACCGAGCCGCAGTGTAGTAGTTCATTTTTAGCTTGAGTGAGATTCGAACTCGGGATCTCCGGATTCGAATTCCGTATTGCTATCCACACCACCGTACTGACGGACCTATATATGAACACGGTATATGTTATGATATTTTATGGGTTTATAAAGTTTTATAATAGTATATTAAAGAACAAGTTTTATACGACAGGTTTTTATGTTCTCAGCTTGACAATTTCAGTTTATCATCCATAGGCAGGCTCGATCCCAGGTTCAAATCCTGTCGATATTCCAATTTTCTATTTATGATTTAATCCCTATACTTTAGTTCGATTTTTTTGCAATAGAAATTGCAATATTTCGATTAAATAAAGTACGCAATACAAAAATAAAATAGTTATTTGTGTATTAAGACCATAAAATGATTCTTTGTTACTTGCGCAAGGTAATTGCAGCGCGAGCCGAAAGCGAGAGCTGCAATAGTGTAAGAGGAACAAAGACACTTTACGCTCGTGATACACACATAATTTTTTCTACGATTGCATCTTAAAATTATTTAAAAAACGTAACGTACAGAAAATAAATTCGTTCTGTCAACTGTGAATATAACAAGTTTCTGTTTTGTTTGTATCCCTGGTAACTATTGAAATAAGCGCGTATTTAATATCTATTTTCTACAATTGCTATGAAAAGTTGACAATTACATTCTCATTTGTCATCGTAAAGTTAACGTTTTCTGTAGTATAATCGAAAAACATCTTTGTCATGCGTCTCCAATGGCAACACGCGAAAAAGATGTTAAAACGCGCGTTTTCAGTGGCAACGCGCGAAAAAGATATTAAATGCGAGCTTATTTCAATAGTTACAAGGGATACAAACAAAACAGAAACTTGTCATATTGACAGTTGACAGACGTTTTTTAATAATTTTAAGATGCAATTGTAGAAAAAATAATGTGTGTATTACGAGCGTAAAGTGTCTTTGTTCCTCGTACACTATTGCAGCTGTCGTCTTTGGCTCGCGCTGCAATTACCGTGCTCAGTAACAAAGAATTACTTTACGCTCTTAATACACAAATAACTATTTCGATTGTTCCACAGAAAACGTCAACTTTACGATGACAAATGAGAGCACAATTATTAACTTTTCGTAGCAATCGTAGAAAAAGTATATTATATACACTGGTTTCTTTGGAACACTACTCGTGTCAATACCATCATCTTATAAAATTTGTATAGTAATATTCTATTTTCTTATGTCTTCCCAATATTTATTATTAAATTAATCAAAATATAAGAAACCTATCTAGCGAGAATTCGCGTCTTCATCTTCACAAATTTCCATTTGTTTAAAATAAAATATACAACTGCCTCTAACATCTTCGACTTCTCCTAGAATCCACTGTAATCAGCATTAAATTCCTGTTATATCAAGAGTGGTAAATAACAAAATAAATCCTATTTTTCTGAACAATTACATTCGTGGCTCGTGAGTAACAAGTGAACAACGCGACCTTGAGTGCAGGAGGAAAGCTGCTGCATCTATCCACTTCCTTTTTCAATACATGGAGACAATATGATCACGAGCTGACGCATATATTAAGTATGTCAAGTTTGCAAAGCCGACTTGACCATACTCGGCAGATTTGTTCGACACTGTCGCTCCAATATCACGAGAATGTTGCTGAATTTAGAAATGTTACGCGCTACTAGCTGACAGCACCATCTAAACAACCAAATACGATACTTGCTCGTTGGGTTTATGTTAGTTTTGTGCTAATTTAAAGCGAACACTGGGATAGTACTTCTCAAGGAGAATATGTATTAGCATAAGCTGTTAGAATGTTAATTGATATGTTTATAGGGTGTAGGTTTGTTTCCTATATAATTCATCATTGTCGCACGGATATTTAAATAATTAATGTTTAAAAGTAATCAGCATTTACTTTGTTATACAGCATTTTTATTAAAACTAATGTTATCAGTGGTATCGAGTCAGCCTGTAGCCGAAAAATATTTTTTACCAATTTAAATCTACCCCTATAACTCCCGCACCACTAATATCTTTGGAGGACGTGATTTGACGGCTGGTGACCGCACTTCACGCGAAAAATATATCACTTACCGAGATCTGCTACTGAAGAGTGCCACACCCAGTAATGGGTAAAAGGCGTGATGATATATTTATTTATTTATATATATATTTATATAAAGATAGATTTAAATTGTTAAATTGTTGAAAATGTTCTGTATCTCAATGAGATTCTCTACTACATTTTAATTTTTTTAATGAGACTTCATCAAAATTGAAAACAATGTGTAGTTCTGGAAAGTCTTATTTGATATTAATGAAGCCGAAATGATTTTTTAAAATTTTGCGACCGTAGATTAAGAAAATATGAATCGCGATCAACGGTGTTCACATATAATTGTAGTCGCTTATATGATATATTTTATAATTTAGAAAAATATTTGATTAAAATTAATGTTATCAGTGGCCTGTGGATCTTGAGAACTCTGGTTCGATCTCCACAGCCGACAAACAATTTTCACCAAATTAAATCTACCCCTGTGGCTCCTCCTCCACTAATATCTTTGGAGGCCGTGATTTGACGGTTAGTAACCACACTTCACGCGAAGAAATGTATCACTTACCGAGATCTGCTTAGGCAGAGTTCCACACCCAGTAATGAGTAAAAGGCGTGATGATATATTTATTTATTTATATATATTTATATAAAGATAGATTTACATTCTGAAATTTTACATTTTAATTTTTTTTTTTTAATGAGACTTTATCAAAATTGAAAACAATGTGCAGTTCTGGAAAGTCTTAATCGATATTAATGAAGCCGAAATGATTTTTTAAAATTTTGCGACCGTAGATTAAGAAAATATAAATCTCGAGCAACGGAGTTCACATATAATTGTAGTCGCTTATATGATCTACTTTATCATTTAGAAAAATATATATATGAAGTTTAAATAACCATCGTGGCAAATAATTAAAAATCTGCATTGCTATCAGTTATTTCAGAAAGACTGGACACACGTTTGATTTTCTGATCTACACCATTCAGTTTGACTTTCCCCTCACTGATTTGTGTAAACCAAATCAAAGTTTCAAACTAGGCAGTATTTTACAATCATTTTATTTAAGTAACAAAATAGTTAATTAAGAAATAATATGTATTAAATATTTATTTTGCACATAGTTATTAATTAATAATCTCAAAATTACTGTCAGTTGCCTACTAAATATATTGTCAACCGTTACCATTAGCAACGGTCTGCAAAGAAGTATTAATATGAACAACGGATACAGTGACTCAACGTTTTTTAATATAATAAAAAAGTAAAATAAAGTAAGTTCTATTAAATATTACTATTCCGCATCTAGTTAAGATAGCTCTAAAGTTACTTACAAAAAATTAAATTTTTCTACAACTGTCAAAAAATGTTCATTATTTTTCGCTAATATCAATACGCGAAGTTCGTGATTTTTTCATCATTTACATTACCATGAGAACGCGTATTTTGCGCATTATTTTGCATCCTAGTGCGCAAAATAAATATTTTGCGCATTGTTTCGTATTCTAGTGCGCAAAATGAGTATCTCGCGCACGCTCCCAAATTATTTGTTGTCAGGTTTCATTAGTTACAACACATCAATAGTATGAAATTAATATTATTGTTCATTGTTTTCCTTCAATTTACTTGAATAAATCAATTTTTATTGTATTATTCTTTATTTACCGTTGTAGAAAAAATGTTGTTTGTATTTGTAAATTAAATGCTAGATTTACAGTTTAAAGGACCGTAAACTTTATAACTAGAATAATGTTTAAAAGTTTAAACAATTTGAAAATATCTCAATATTTAGGCGAGTAAAAGACAAAAATTAGTTTCAGACACTAATATCGCAGAAAGTCGTGTTTCAAATTGTAAAACAACATGTTTCCATATTTCACCTAAATTAAATGCTAGATTTAAAGTTTAAAAAGGACTGTAAAGTTTATAACTAGAATAATGTTTAAATGTTTCGACAGTACAATAAAATGATATTGTTTAATTTGTGAAAAAAACAAATATTTTTCATTTTACTTGTTTGCCTGCAAAGACCTTTCTTCTACAATTGTTCACTTTCGATCATAAACAACGTTTCTTCGTAGAAAAAAGTAATTTTCGTTGTAAGAGGTTTTTTCCCTGCCCCAAACTAATGTCTCAAGTTCAAGAATAATGGTCCAAAGTCAATTGAATAAGATGGATGACTGATCTCTATCACAGTATGATTTATTAGAAACTTCCCCACATATACGGTTCTCCAATTCTCGTGATACACTTCTAAATAAATAAATAAATATATCATCACGCATTTTACTCATTACTGGGTGTGGCACTCCATCGTAGTAGATCTCGGTAAGTGATATATTTATGTGCGTGAAGTGCGGTTATCAACCGTCAAATCACGATCCGCAAAGATAGTTTTAATGTGGTGAGAATTGTTTGTCGGCTGTGGGAATCGAACTCGGGTTCTTAAATTCACAGGCCTCGATACCACTGAGCCACCTACCCCATATAATTCTTATATAAATAAAATACATTTTTCACAGTACGTAACTATTTTTATTGTTTCAATTTGAACTTTCTTTTAAATATGTTTTTAATATCTGGAATATTTTTATGTTTTCCAATAAATTCTAGTTTTATTATTGAGCGATTACAAGCAATAAAGATAATTTTTAAATATCTGCAATAAACAACTAAAGAACAATGTATATTTGATTGTAATCATAAATAATAAAACTAATATTTAACCGACATAGTAGCTCCTATACCTTTCGAGATTGCAAATGAACCCTCTGTATACAGGGTGTATCTGTACTTCGGAACAAAAATTAAAAGGTATACAGGGTGAGTCTGGGAAGACGCCCCCCCCCCTTTAACTTTTTTATTATGAGTAATAGAAAAAAATGGTTCATATGAAAGTTTTATTATTTTAAATATACTATTTGATGGCAGATGTAGATATTTTTTATAAAGTCAGGTTTACAAGATACGACTATCAACTTTTATTTTTTAAATAGCAACCTATAATTATTTTACTAAAATAAAAACCGCCATTTTTTTCTCTTTTCAACGGTGTATTAGTTTTTATTAATGTATCTGAAAAAATTCGAGAAAAATAAGAAAATTGAGAAATACTAGAAATAATTTTTATACAAATATTATAGGTGGCTATGTGAAAATAAACAAAATGTAACAGTGTTATACAACTTAACAAACTAAAGCAACAAATTCAGTAACAAAAACAACTTAAAACAAATGTTCAAAATTACGACCATGTTCTGTAATACAAAAATTTAAGCGTTGAACGTGATGTGTTCGAACATCTGCCAGCATGTTTCGCGAAATATTTTGGAAAGCATTTCGAATACGCTCTTTCATGTCTTCTGCATCTGTAGGTATCTTAAATAAAGTAACCAGCAAATGTATACTTTTTTGACATTAATTTAACACTGTTACATTTTGTTTATTTTCACATAGCCACCTATAATATTTGTATAAAAATTATTTCTAGTATTTCTCAATTTTCTTATTTTTCTCGAATTTTTTCAGATACATTAATAAAAACTAATACACCGTTGAAAAGAGAAAAAAATGGCGGTTTTTATTTTAGTAAAATAATTATAGGTTGCTATTTAAAAAATAAAAGTTGATAGTCGTATCTTGTAAACCTGACTTTATAAAAAATATCTACATCTGCCATCAAATAGTATATTTAAAATAATAAAACTTTCATATGAACCATTTTTTTCTATTACTCATAATAAAAAAGTTAAAGGGGGGGGGGTCTTCCCAGACTCACCCTGTATACTATAGGACGTACAGATCATGGAACAAAATGAATTTAAAAAAAATTGCATTTACGTTTACAAAGGAACTCAAAATATGACCCGTTATAACTGATTTCACAAGGTTTGCACAGGGTTGTACAGTCCCATTCGCCGGTACGTGTACAATAAAAACAAAAAAATTACAATCTTTAAATAAATACATTTTTTATTGATACGATACAAGTATAATATATTATAAATATTATATACAAACATAATCTAAACATTTACCTACATTACTCAGTCTGATTCAGTACAGGATATTTAATCTTCATATTGAGTATCATAACTGCTAATTTGATAATTTAATCCGAATTAGTGATTTTTAAATGGTCAATCATAGAAAAAAAACAAGAATAATTTTAGTCTGAATACGACCTTTAAAAATGTACCTGTTGTGACCATCGTTGAGCGATTTGGGGTAGCCGCACTAATAGATTTCATTGAAGTTATATGGGACAGGGACGTTTAATTGTTTTATGCCGATCCCTCTGGTTTAAAATGAAAATACTATATATCCTTTAATTTTTTTCCGATGTACAGATACACCCTGTATAAATAGGACCTTAATACAGTAGTAGGAATATAAATTTCTCCCACATATAACAACAAATTGCAACTGAACCTACAGGTGTACCCAATCCACTTTTCTTCTGCATCACCAAGTTGCTCTTAATCCCGGTAACTATTTAACCTAATAACCGTAACCGGATCAAATGTCAGTGAATATCGTCTAGGTTCTCCCTAAGTCTTGTTGCGTGTAAATACACACTGTCATCCGACGCCTACTGTAAACACTTGACAGTCTAATCACATAGAAATACCAAAACGTACGCGGTATAGCCCGTGAATCCCAAATGCGTGTGATTTAATTCGCACGCATGGCGACAGAGAGACGATCAGTGCATGGAATCGAAATTTAGTACAGTTATTGAGTTGTCTATGTGAAGATTGATAAACGAGAAATAAGTTATTTTTAGTTGAGAAATTAATCATTTTTTGTCTGTATACAATAGTTATTTGTGTATTAAGAGCGTAAAGTGATTCTTTGTTACTCGAACACGGTAATAGTGTAAGAGGAACAAAGACACTTTACACTCGTGATACACACATAATTTTTTCTACGATTGCATCTTAAAATTATTAAAAAACGTATGCATACTGAAAATAAATTTGTTCTGTTAACTGTCAATATGACAAGTTTCTGTTTTGTTTGTAGCCCTGGTAACTATTGAAATAAGTACATTTAACGTCTTTTTCGCGTGTTGCCATTGGAGACGCGCAAAAAAGATATTTTTCGATTGTTCCACAGAAAACGTCAACTTTACGATGACAAATGAGAGCGTAATTGTCAACTTTTCATAGCAATCGTAGAAAAAGTATATTATAGACTTAAGGAAGTGTATGATTTATTCGCGAGGGTTAAATTTGCAACACGAGTCGAAGTCGAGGGCTACAATATGATGAAGGAAAAAATACAAAACTAACATCTTGTGCTCTCGCAGCGACTATGATTTGAAAGCAGGTATATATTTATTGCGGGGTAACCATAAACTTTTATCACTACGGTCACAGAATATTTTTTGTCAAAAATAGTCTGAAGACTGACTAACAAGAAACATAAAATCGAGGACCAACTAATTTGTGCAACAAAGAATTGTAATAAAAATGTACTAACAATAAAGACAAAATTAATTGTCGTCCATACACTTGGTGAAACTAGGTTTAATAAAATGGTTACTAACTGTGCTGGCCAGCCTCTGACAATGCCCTCATAAGTTGACTTGGAGGCTGAATTTTGTGAGACTTAGCCAAGTGTTTATTTTATATTTTTTTTTAAATGTACTAGTTTTGGAATCATTATTTCTTCCTAAAATACAGAATTATTTTGTATTTTTTCATGCAATAATATGAAGGCTTTAGAGGAACGAACTATCTGTGGATTCCACTATGCATATTGGTGAAAACGTCTCTTGTAACTACTAAGTGTCAACCATGGTGTGTGTAAGTGTTAGTTCAGAAGTACGCACGCAAAAGCCTCATTGAGATGATATATTGAACCACGATTTGACGGCAGGTAACTGCAGTTCACGAGCATGAATATATTACTTACTAAGATGTACTACCGCAGAGTGTCACTGCCAGTAATGGTTCAAAAGCATGATATATTTGTTTTGTGAATTTTTGGTTGAATCAGTTTAAAATTAGAAATTTTTAAAAATATGTTTCTATATAGTTCAGAGCACGAGAAATACACTCGTTCAATCCGTATTTCAATAACTAAAAGAGATATTGAAATGCGGTTTGAACGAGTGTATTTCTCGTGCTCTGAATTATATAGAAACATTATTTAAAAAATTTCGATTTTTGAACCGGTTCAACTACAAATTCACCCATTCTGGCAGTGGCACTTTATCTCAGTAAGTAATATATTTATGCTCGTGAACTGCAGTTACCAGCTGTCAAATACATGATGTTATTCCTTAATATTTATATAAGCAAAGCAATTTATCATTTCTGTACTATAAATGATTTGAAAATGATTAGTTATTTATATTGATGTACTGTTCATTTATTTTTATTGTTGTTATTTCTAATTTAATAAATATTCTAAGAATAGATAATAAATACAAAATAAAACTTAAATGTTTGTGAAACTCGCATCATCTGGGTTAGATATTTCGTCGAAGATAATACAACGAATATTTGAATACACAATATTTTAAAAATAATTACAATTCCTAATAAATAGAGCTCTTCGATGAAACAACAGAACGCACCCGTCATCGAGGAAAATTAGAGGCTCCTCTATTTTCATCAAAGAGCTCATCGATGAAACAAACGTATCTCATTTCACTCGTATCTTTTGTGTCTCACTTCACGTTAGCATATGTTTGAAATTTAGTTTTTCTTTCTCAACTTTAGAAGCTTTTATTGTTTGTCAATGAAGGGTGCGTTCTGTTGTTTCATCGAAGGGCTCATCGATGCTTTTCGACCAGTGTGCCATAGGCATAACACGGCAAGTTACTGGGTTTAGTATTCACTCCAGAGCGGCCTTAAGGAAATTTAAGGAATTCTTAGTATTTAAGTGTCTGTGGTATAGCCGAACAATAACCAATCACAGAACAGATTTTGCTAGAATTTGCCACATTATTTACAGTTTACAATTAGTACCAACAAGTCCCGTCTAATCAAGCAATTAAGTTCGCAATTTGAAGATTCCCTCCAACCATCCCCAACAAACAAACATAATTACCAACATTAGAAAAATGATTTCTGTCCCTCGAAGGGTGGAACTCTTAAACTATTTCTTTGTTCGTTTATCGAGGGGTGCACGTGAGAATTCACAGCGTGGGTCATTCATCAGGGTGGCTGTGGCTGCTCGATGTGCAGTTGTTCGATGCTGGATGCTGTGTGCTTTGTTGTAGCGCCACGGCTGCGCTTGCGGCAATAGGCTAAACTAACTTTCACGAGTTTGTCGCATTGAATATGCGGGTCTCTTTCCTTTGCTGCATCGTTAAAGAGATGAACTATATTATAAGAAATGAAAACGGAACTAGCGTTTCCTAATTATAATATAATTATATTATTATATTATATTATATTATTTCCTAATTATAATATGATTATAATTATAATATCTTTCGGGGCCGTGATTTAACGTCTGGTAACCGCACTTCACGCGAAGAAATATATCACTTACCGAGATCTGCTACAGCAGATTGCCACACCCAGTAATGGGCCCTATGTTCCACTGAGGAATGACAGGACAAAGAAGAAGTAATGGGTAAAAGGCGTGATGATTTTATTTATTTGTTTCCTAATTATTATCAAATAGCGGAATAGGATAAGTAATAGGTTTTATTTATTTATTAAGCACTGTTTAGTCTTTGTCTTTGTCGAATGGGTTGAGCTTTTTCTAAATGTTAACGCCAATATTGTTTTTTGTTTTATGTTTGTTCACTACCCAACTGTCACTCACCGATTGAAATGAAACTTGGCACACTAATAGAAATCTAAAATATATTTCTTCTGGAAGTTGCTTTTTACTGGTACAAACCACCCCTGAAAGGTTGTAAAAGCAAGAATCGCCATAAATGAAATTAAATAATATCAAAATATTACGCGTTCAACATTGGTTACCCAGGGGTTTTTGAGATCGCCAAAATCTATTTCCGGGGTCATTTTAATCAAATGCACTTTTTTAAGGGGTTAAAAAGGGAATGGGGGGATGAAATTATGATATTCAACTGAAATAGAGTTTTAAGTTCAAAACTAGTTACTCGGGGGTTTTTGGGGTCACTGAATCTATTTTCGAGGTTACTCTTGGGTAACCAATTTTGAACGCGTAATATTTTGGTTTTATTTAATTTCATTTATGGCGATTCTTGCTTTTACCACCTTTCAAGGATGGTTTGTTCCCCCTAAAATGCAACTTCTGGAAGAAGAAAACATAGAGGTTCAATATTTTTTACAGTTCTATTAGTGTGCCAAGTTTCATTTAAATCGGTGAGTGACAGTTGGGTAGTGTTACTTGTCAAACTCGTATTTTGTTTATATAAATTGATTATGTTATTGTTATTATGCTGCCTTCATTTCTGTATAGATTCGTTGTTAGAGAAGTGGGCGTAAGTGAAGATTTACAAAACAGGTGTACAGGAGCGAATGGATGGATGTTTGTTGCGTGATGATGGATTTTGGTTGTGAGGAAGGAAAGAGTTCGTATGGAGGAAGTGTTAATGTGGTCGAAACGAGTATCGTGTGTCAGGATGAGAATGTTGATGTGCACTGATGCTCTATGAATGTTTCAGGGGCTCGTGCTGCCCCATTTAATGGGATATAGCGTGATGTTATGTATGTATGTCTATAATAATTATGATATTTAGAATGGAGTATTTGTAATACTAATCGTGAAAGGATTAAAATTTTCAAGAATAATCTTAGTGTTGTTGAAATGCTTACGAATTCATAATTTTACCATGAGCTGTGTTTTATTTTTATAAATATCACGTCATTTCAACCGTGTCATCTTCAGATTCTTAACAAGTTAATAAATATGCTGCAAAATTATTAATTAGATATTTTTAATCCCACATAAGAGCAAGCAATCCATTTAAGACTTTTGATCTTGGTGTTTCCTTAAAGGTAAAAGTAAGGATCAGGTTTATTTTTAATTTTATTTGATTGTTCTTATCCATAGTTTATCTGATATACTATACGACAATTAACTTGCCAGTTATGTAATTTTTAGGTGTTAACCACCATTCACGACTATATTACTTACCGAGATCTGCAATGGCAAATGCCACACCCAATATTTTTATTATGTAAGGATGTAGAATAGTCACATGGTTGAATTCATAAAAAAATACTCTGTCGAATAGGGCTAAAAAAATATATAATTCCATTTGAAAAAATATAACTTTGTGTTGTAACTTGAGAACCACTGGTTTAAAAAATTATTTTATTCTTTAAGCAGATGTCCCCCTTGGTCTTTTACAACTTTGCTTTATAATATTTTTTTGTAACTATAATAATAAAAAAAATATAGGCGGTGGTTGGTTTCGCTGTTACATCCTGTATATAGGCCATAAAATAATTAAAATAAATTCGAATTTGTAAATTAAACACATTTATAATGAAAGTAAATTTATCTATCCTTTACAAACCCAGGTATTATAGTATTATTTCAATCAGATACAATTCAAATCTATCCATACTTTGATGACACCAATTTTCATTAAACTCATAATAACATTTCAACCAACTAGCCTGAACAATGATGGCCTAAACTTATTATATCTTATCTTTATTTAACACGCCTTCAACGAAGACCTGGTGCTAGTATTGCAAGAGACTCTTGTCGCCGAGGATTTAACGGTCACTGATTCAAGACAATAACAAGTCACACTTCACTTACAACTTATTATTACTGTTTGAATATGATTCAAATTTTGTTTTGAATAATGATTCGTCATTTGGTTCAGTGAGTCGAATGATCGATGCACAGATGCAGAAGAGATTATATTAGTTTTTTAATGAGCTTGCATACATTAATAGATTTATATATTTGTTAGTTTGTACAACAGGAACTTAAATACTAAGTACAGTAGCTTATAGTGGAATCTGAATAACTCACAGCATAAAATAAATAAATATATCATCACGCCTTTTACCCATTGCTGGGGGTGGCACTCTGCCTGCAGAAGTGCGGTTACCAAAGATGTTAGTAGACGGGGAGCCACAGGGGTAGATTTAATTGTTTGTCAGCTGTGTGGATCGAGCCAGGGTTCTCAAGATCCACAAGCCGACTCGATACTACTGAGCCACCTACCCTATTTCTTCTGTATGAAATAAACAAATTGCATGAATTTTTCAGATAGATTTATAAGACAGATTAATTACTAATAACATTTTAGTTCCAATTTTAATTTCATTTCCAAAACAGAAAATAACTAATAATTATGTAACTTACCCCATACTTACAAATTAGTAAAATATTTATTTATCTAACACATAGTTTTAACATTATTTTTTCTATGAATCGAGATTTAACTAATTATATTAATTTTATTTATTACTTTTCAAACGTCAAAATCAATACTTTTTTGTTTATCATTTTGAACTAAAATCTTTAAATGAAAGAAAAAAAATCTGATGTGGACACCACATGACTTCCTTGTAGGCGTATTACACTATAGATATTATTTTAATTGCACATATCTGACATTACATTTTTAATTTTTTTCTTATTTTTTATTCTAATCCACAGCAGACTTAATTACAAAAAACAAGAAATATATAATTTTTAAATTTAGATATCTCGCTTTTACAAAAAGCTAATTTAATAATTATTAATGTGCTAGACGCAGAATTTAATTCTCTAAAACTTTTATTTGCAACATTTATTTCTAAAATCAAAATAAAACCATTTGTTTCAAGAAAAACTGTTAGCAGCTTCATGTAATGTATCACTTCCGGTTAGTCCATTTTAACCAAAATCTATTATGTTATTTCCATTGATATAGTAGTCTTATATACCAAATTGAATAAGTTTTGGATTATATTTTAATATAGTTTTTCATTAAAATCTATTATAGGCTTGAAGTAAAGTACCACTTCCGGAAGTTATATAATGACCAAAAAGGGAGGTGCACAACTAGATGTTACACATACATACGTACGTACAGACGTCACGACGAAATTAGTCAAAATGGATTCAGGGATGGTCAAAATACGTATTTCCACTGAAATCTTTTACTTCGTACAAGGAAGTATCTATTATAATCTAGAAATTTATGTAACGCTGAAGAATAAATTTTTACGTTTTTCAACCGTGAATTCAGAAGAATAGACTTGAATTTTTAAAGGTTTTTTGACACTTTTCTTTTTGTGTAAATTATGTAGTTATACAGTATGAAAGTAAAAATATATATAATTACGCCTTTACCCATTATTGTGTGTGGAATTCTGCTATAGCAGGTCTCAGAAAGTGATATATTCATTTATACAAGTGAAGTACAGTTACCAGTCGTCAAATCACAACTCTACCAATAATGTTAGTAGAGGGGGAGCCACAGGAGTAATTTTAATGTAAAGTAAAGTTTCATAAACCGGCAAGATTTAACTTTTATGCCCCAGATTAATATTTATTTATTTATTTATTTATTTATTTATGTTACGCTGTACAACAAGAATTTAATCCCAATTACAGTACAGGGTCCGCACTCACCGAGCCGCAGTGTAGTAGTTCATATAATATTTAGCTTGAGTGAGATTCGAACTCGGGATCTCCGGATTCGAATTCCGTATCGCTATCCATACCACCGTACTGACGGACGGATTGCATTATTTCTTAACACAGTTTTCAAAGTGATACAATTCAGATTCAAAGAATGTTTTAATGATATAATGAAGTCTGTTTCAACCACAAATATTCTCATTCCACTATCATTTCATTTCGTGGTGACTGCAGGCGATGATGCGGGCCGCTTTGTAGATAGAAAGTCGCAGATATCTGGGTAAACATTCGACAATCGAAGGAACAATGAACCGACTAGAGATGTCGACAAGAAACGCGCTGAATTTAGGTTAAAATAATACTTCATTCTTACGCTGTTGTATCAATCATGACCTGTTATGAAATACTAATAACATATGCATGCTAATCAATTAATAATGAAACAATAGATCGTAAAATTACCCTTATTACATTGTCAGATATATTAGATATTATTGTTCTGTAATTCGGTAACCTAAATATATCAGCATTTTTGTTTTAATCCCACTGACGCGTTAATCTCTATATGTCAATTGTTATCAAACACAATGTGTCGTTATGAGTTGTATGATTTCATATTTCGTCATCATGAAACATCATTTTCTTATTGACAAAAGACAAAGTGTATTGTCTTTAAATTAAATTTACTGGAGATGAAATTTAATTCTCTAATTTCGTTTAAGTATTTAATTAATGTCAACAATGGTGTAGTATACTGTAGCTTGTTTCTGTCAATTAGAAACAATTGCCTAGCGCTGAACACTGGCTGTTGTTTCTACATGGCCTACTAAGCTAAACGAGGAAACTTTATCAACACGTATGTTATGTATGAATACATGTGTGTATTTTGTACAATTTGTGTTTGTTTCAAATCATTGTGTATGTTGAGATACAGAACATGGGATTTACAGATTTCAAATACGAGATTTCATTTTTGTCTTGTCTTTCACTAAAGAAATAATAAGCAAGCTTGTATGAAAAAAGTTAGGAATAAATGGATGGATTTGATTGAAGGTTTGATACTTAAACGAATGGAATAAATACTGTTGTATGTGTGAGGAATAAATGAGATTGTATCAAAGGAATATTGACTGTATAGATATGTTTGAATAAAAATAAGTAGAAATAATAAAAGTAGCTTATATGAAAAGAATTATAAATGCGGGTGAAGTGAAAGTAATGTGGTAGGATATAAATGTTTGGTGAAAATTAATGTTTAATGAATGGTTTCTATTTTATGGAATATAGCTTAATATTATAAATAAATATATCATCACACCTTTTATCCATTACTGGGTGTGGCACTCTGCCTAAGCAGATCTCGGTAAGTGATATATTACTTCGCGTGAAGTGCGGTTATCAGCCTTCAAATCACGGCCCCTTTAGATGTTAATGGAGGGAGAGCCACAGGGGTAGATTGAAATTGGTGAAAATTGTTTGTCGGCTGTGGGGATCGAACCAGGGTTCTCAAGAGCCATCTACATATATTTTCTTTAACTTATATATCGGACCAACTACTCAGGTCATATGCCGATATGTCCTTTGTATGGCCGCCGCGGGCGGGACTCGAACCCACGTCCTTATGGTCGTCAGTCAGGCCCTCAACCCGCGCAGCCACCACGCGGGACATATCTACATATTATATATGTATTTATACAGGGTGGTGAATCGAATTGCGCACCATAGCGTTTTCAATGCTATTTTTCAAATGCTCAATTATTGGCTTCCCTAATTATGTTATGCAAAAAAGTTTCAAATAAAAGTTTTAGGGCATAAATTTCAGCATCTAAATCAATAAGCATAATTTCTATTACATGCTTTGTAACGAAAGAAATTAAATATTAAAATGTCAAAAGTTGTGTTGAAAATACAAACTGCCATGGAATTGAACAAAAACTAAATAACAACATTTGCATTGGTAGACTCAAACCCGGGACTGCATGAATGTCTCACCTCACAACTACTACGCCTATAAATAACTTATTTTAATCTAATGGAAAACATGTTTACTATGTTCTAGGTTCGAGACCTGGTGGAAAAATGCACCTGCCCAACCCAATTCCCAATGATCCGCGTCTCCGAAGGTAAGTACCGCATCGGAGACACCAAGGTGCTAATCTTCGTGCGCATCCTCCGCGCTCACGTGATGGTCCGTGTCGGGGGTGGCTGGGATACCCTCGCCCACTACCTAGACAAGCACGACCCATGTCGTTGCCGAGCACAACATCGCACAACTCAAGGAGCAAGGTTGGTTTCTCGTCCTGGGGCAGCAGATCTCCAAGGAGCGCAGGTCTATTATGATAGATCCCCACCACGTACCAGAAGAAACTCTGTCAATAATAATTCACCTCAGCATGTTCAACATCTACATAAAGACTATTTGGGACCCCCGATGAATTCGATTAATCGATCAAGATCTCGGTCGCCTACTCCAGGTAGTCCGAAGACAAATGATAGGAGGTCTACGTCTCCAAATACAAGACGGTCTCCTAATCTGACAAGGACTTCTTTAGCAGCGCCTAATGCCAGGAGCAGAAGTCCTACTCCTCATTTTATATCTTCGACTCAAGTTGGAAAAATTGCTAACTCCAATAGTCCTAAACATCTTAAAAATAGATCTCGGAGTCCTACCCCAAGCTACATTCCAAATTCATCCCCTAAGATGAAAAACCGTAGCATGAGTCCTAGAAATAGAAGTCCTACACCCCTTAAAAATTATAGTCCGAAATTGTCCGGTCACGTCACAGCGGTACAGATTCCAAGTTACGATAATAAAGTAAACTTGGTTTCGGAGGCGTGCTTGCAGATCTCTGATCCCACTTCGACTGACCACAGCGACAACGCTTCAGAAGTGTCGGATGAAGGGTACAGGAGTTTAGGAGTGATTCAAACAAATGAGAAGACTAAAGCGACGAACAGGTTGTCTTACAACAGTCAGAATTCCGTGGAAGATGCAGAATATATTGGTAAGTTTAAAAAATTTTAGTTGCTTGCGTTTTCCTTTTACTATGATGATAATGAGAATCACGATGAAATTTTATTCAAATAATTATTTAGTAAATCGCTCAATTGGCTAATTCAAATCGCAAAATAAGAGATATATTTACAATATATTTCAGCAACGCAGCACCCTTCTGCTGTCATTAATAATAAATACATATTTAGTGTTAGGTTAAAATGATGACGAACAACAAGTAGTATAACAACAAAGACAAAATTAATTGTCGTCCATACACTTGGTGAAACTAGGTTTAATAAAAAATATAAAATAAACACTTGGCTAAGTCTCACAAAATTCAGCCTCCAAGTCACCTTATGAGGGCCACAGCACAGTTAGTAACCATAGACGCGTTTCGCTCTTATTGGAGCTCATCAGTATGGTATAACCCACTTCTTCACCTAGAACAAAGTTCACGTGAAGAAGCTGTGTGACGAAGAACATGTAGTATTGTCAATTAAGCTATTTGCCCTGGAGACTTAAGGTTCAGGGTATTCTCTGGATGTTAGATACGTATTTTTGTCGGAGTTTTTAAATTATTAATATTTGCCAAATAATTTTAATTCAATTTTACATACAAAAATTATTTTAAAAAATTGTCATTTTTGAGAATGGATAACTAATCAATGATTTTATCACAAAATACGTAATAATTAAAATAGCTCTTAGTTTAATTTAAAACAACTATTACTTGAAATATTTTTGAAATTATTATCAGTTCATTTGTTATAAGTAGTAAATTTTAATAATTTTGAAAATCGTAATGTTGAAGAACTAAAAATTTAAAATCTAATATAAAATGAAAAGTCTCATGATTCATAATTAACTTTGAAAAATGATATTTAAGTGTTCGTCAATTGTTTTATCAAAAATTATTCAAAGTATGTCGGGTTTGGTATCAAATTAAGAAATAAAAGCAAATTGAATGTATGACAAAAATGTCAATTATGTACTTTTGCTTTGTTTAAATTTAATAATACCTAGTTCAAAATTTAACTTTTGTTGTTGAAACCGGCCTTGACAAAAAATGTTGTTAATTGTTTCAAAAATAATATTTAAGCGATTGTCATTTGTTTAAATTAGGCTTTGTTTAGTATCAAATGAAACCTATCGAGTACAGAATTCCAGTAAAAATATAAAACGTGCATTTAATCGTTTGTCAATCATTTTTTCATATATAACACTATTAATACAAACGGAACTCAAAACAACAATAATACAAAGATTACTTCTCGTGCTTATCATAATATATATTAATTGTACAGTCTTTCAAATTAGAGATGACCACGTTATGACGTTTAAATAACAAAAAATTTATAAATACGACACAAAACAATTGTAAGCATGACGTTAAATAAAAACATACACACCACAGACTTACTTGATCACCTTTTCAAATGAAGACAATGACGTTATTCATAAAAGAATTTCAAAAAATTATATTTATTAAAGACGTTACCGTGTCTATATTCTGAAACCGATAAACTATTGAACAAACCACGGATGTTATGAGTCATAACAGGCCTTAGATGTCTCTACGAACTGACATCTGCGGCTGTAATGATACTCATAACATTCCTAGGTATGTTAATAGCTACTACAATTACATGAAATTAAATTGCATGTCGAATAAACATTGAATTAGACAAATATACATACATACATAACATCACGCTATATCCCATTAAATGGGATAGCACGAACCCCTGAAACATTCACAGAACATTCTCATCCTGACACACGAAACTCGTTTCGACCACATTAACACTTCCTCCATATAAACTCTTTCCTTCCTCACAACCAAAATCCATCATCACGCAACAAACATTCATCCATTCGCTCCTGTACACCTGTTTCGTAAATCTTCACTTACGCCCACTTCTCTAACAACGAATCTATAAAGAAATGAAGACTTGTTTAAAAATACTTTTAACACAAAAAAGAAAAAAGAAAGCGATTAAAAAGTTGTTATCAATAATTTAGTACCCTTATCATCCATGTAAAAGGAAAACTTTTTGTGTTGCGTTTAGGGAATATTTATTAAACTTCTTGATAATATTCAGAGCATCCCGATTCGAACGAAACAACGAAAGCCGACGAAGTAGACGACCCATATAACGACACCGGTCTCCGTAAAACAAACTTCTCTGACATCTTCAACAAAACCCCAGATAAACCAAAAATGACCCGAGGTAGATCCCTAGAAACCCAAATCCCTCGAAGTCGTTCCAACAGCATCGACCGTCTCAACCACATCGAACGAGAACGCGAAAGTCCTTTCAAGCGTCAATCAATCGCATATCGTTCAGCGAAGCCTAACTCAGGTTCAAAACCTGCTAACAATACTTGGAATGGACCTAAACAGAAACAAAGATCTAGCATTACAGCTGATACATTCACGAAACCTAACTTTAACAGGAACGGTACATCACGAGCAAGTGTACGTTCTAATTATGATCAAAATGGGAGAAGAGTTCATTCTACTAATAGCTCTCCGACGAAGAGTCCTTTATGCCAGGAGATTTTAAAAACAGCTGAAACTGTTAGCGATGATTCTCAAATGTTAGAAAAACTGAAAGATTTACTGAAACAATACAGTACTTTAAATGATAAAGATGATGATAATTTAGATGATTTGAATTCTTGGGTGCAGAATCAAAATAGTAAACAATCAACTAATGTTGAACCAAAAACTAACGCGTTTTCAAGTCCTAGAAAAGACTCTAAATCTGATGCAAAGGTATCGAAGATACCTGCTCCTGTTTTTAAGCGGTCTACTTTGAATTTGTGCTAGAGTAGCTCACGTGTGTTTTGTTAATTTATTATTTTTTATTTGTCATTTCATAATACATCATATGACACTAGAAATTTCAAAGTTTTTGAAAAGTTATATAATACGGGTTTCAATATTTCATTTTATAAATTTACCAGTTTTTAATTATTTTATTGTAGAGTAAAATATGTAAAATAGATTTACTATTAAGTTGAAAAATATATAACGGTGCTAGATTATAATTTTTTTATAAAGTGTTATTTACGTTCGAAAATGAACAAAATTATCACAAAATTAGTACTCATCAGAAATAATAAATATCAAAATGACAATATAAGTAGAATGAGTAAAGTTTTTTGATAAATTTGTTTAATATACAAATGAACTTTTGTTAATTGGCACTATGTTAAACAATGAATGTTTTATTAAAAATTCGTTAAAAATTATCGTTTCATTATAATTATATTGGTGATTGATATTATTAAGAGTTGACTACTACATAGATCTGAAACACAAAATTCTTCAGTCAATGTTGCAAAGTGATAGCAAATTTAGGTCTAAGAATTTCAAAACGCAATACTCAACTTTGAAGTTTGAACTTATTTAACAACCAAATTCCCGCTAAAATTCAAGTTCAAGTTGTTAATAAGTCCTCCATAGTGCATTATATTCATGCTCAATAATAATGAAAAACATGGTAAGCATTCCAGGATATTTCCATAAACTGTGGACCATCTGGAAATTAGCGCATTGTGATTATTTGTCCGTCCTGGATTACGCTTTTCCTGCCAACATGCACAAAGTTACCACGAACTTTGCTGAATTTGTTACAAAATTTTGTTCTGCAGCATTTTTTGCTTATCTCCACGGTTTATGGAAATGTTTATGTTAAGTTAAAAAAGAATTTTGTAGTTTTATACAATTTTCAAGTAGAAATGGATCTGAATACCTCTGTTGAAGCTGAATTTGTATTGCATTCTGTTATTTTCTACTGGGTTCCTTTCATTTGCAAATTTTATCATTTCTTAAGATGTAATAACTATATAGTTACACATCACATTACATCAAAGTAGATGATTTGATTAATAGCAACTACACTTTTATGGGGTAAGTGGCTCAGTGGTATCGAGTCGGCCTGTGGATCCTGAGAACCCTAATTCGATCCTTACAGCCGACAAACACTTTTCACCTATTTAAATCTACCCCTGTGGCACCCCCTACGCTAACATCTTTGGAGACTGTGATTTGACGGCTGGTAACCACACTTCATGCGGAAAAATATATCACTTACCGACATCTGCTTAGGAAGAGTGCCACACTTAGTAATGGGTAAAAGGCGTGATGATATATTTATATTTTACATTTCATGTGCAAAAAATATGTCACACTCAGAAATAAATAAACTTGAAACCAACAAAATATCCCCGTCTACAATTTTACACTTCTCCCATTTTTTTCCACTGTTCAAAACACTTTTTGTAGTCATTTTAGGAAGCCCTAAGCGCTATTGGAAAAATGGCTACAAAATAGTTATTTGTGTATTATTTGTTACACGAGCACGGTATTTGCAGCGCGAGTCGAAGGCGAGAGCTGCAATAGTCCACTTTACGCTCGTGATACACACATAATTTTTCTACGATTGCATCTTCCAATAATTCAAAAACGTATACGTACTGAAAATAAATTCGTTCTGTCAACTGTCAATATGACAAGTTTCTGTTTTGTTTGTATCACTGGTAACTACTGAAATAAGCGCGCATTTAATATATTTTTCGATTGTTTCACAGAAAACGTCAACTTTACGATGACAAATGAGAGCGTAATTGTCAATTTTTCATAGCAATCGTAGAGAAAGTGTTTTCAATAGTGAAAAATAAGATGATACAAGTATTTAACTGTAGGTGGGGATTATTTTGAAAGAGATATTTTATAGGTTTGAAGTTTAATAAATACAGCTTTAAAAAAAAATTAGTTCGGGAACTTTTGGGTATCACCTTGTATCTGTTACGAAAACTGACGGCTTGGGTGAACAACATGAGAAAAGATTTTTCACAAACATTACTTCTTTGATTACTTTAAAAGACAATATTTCAAACAAAATTTGTGAAGTTAAATTCTGCCTTTAATTACATATTTCATTTTGCTCATTTAGTTACTGTTTCAAAAATCAAGTTTAAAATATGAATGTGATATTTAAACGTTGTACATTTGTTTACATTTGTTGAAGTTTCAGACTAACTATGTAATAGTATTTTGTCTCGAGATCTACTATTTTTTTTCACGACCTAAATAAGATGAAAAACAAAAAAAAATAATTAAAAAAATATATATTTATTCATATTTTTTTGTCATTTATTAATTTTAAAATTATTAGTAGTCTTTGACATGAAAATTAAATTCACTGACAAAAGCAAAAATTTATGTAAACAAGTTTATGTCAAATTACATGATATTTCTAAATTTGAATATCAAGCGAAGAACTCGCGGAAAAATTCAAAAAAATTGTTGAAGCAGCTTCTGCAGCTGTTCTTAGGTTTTTAATTGTTTCATTGTACTCTACACCCATATCTCGCTATACGGCCGCTCTTTCTACGGCATTTCGCTATAACGGCCCTTTTCAATTAAGGCACATTTTCGATTTACGGCCTAAAATGTTTCGCTATAACGGCAAAAAAACTATTTTTCCCATTGAATTTGTATGAATTTGTATTAGAATAATTGAATTCCTTATACGGCTTATCGCTTTGCGGCCAAGTTTCGTGGAACGTATCTAGGCCGTAAAGCGAGGTATGGGTTTATTGTATTTTACATATATTTGACAGCTGATCTGTTAATATAATATAAACTGCCTAGAGGAATAATGTGCATATTATTTCCCTAGTTATAAAATGATTTACTTCTGTCCTTATTTCGAATCACAAAAACAGTCAAATACTTTAAGACGAAGAAATATTATACTGTAATACTAGTGAGAAAAAGATTTAATTGCAAAACGAGTACGAAAGCAATGGCGCTTTCCTCGGTTGTTACATACTATTTTTTTCAACAATAAATGTGAAAATTACATTTTTACGTTTGCGATACAAGAAATTTTATAATTATGTTGTATTTGCAAATGCACATCACCTTTCCTTGGTCACCATGTCAAATGACATTTCCTTCAATCAATTTAGTTGTGATTGTAACTGTCTTTCTCATTAGTGATTTACTTTCATCACTAGTGAGGGAAACGTCATTTAAGTGAGTAAAATGTAATTTTTACATGTAATGTTGAAAAAAATAAGCTTTTAATAACTACAGTTTGAAATAAGTTAGACAAGTTTTATTTAATTTTCTTTTTAAAGTAATCAGGGAAGTAATGACAGTAAAAATCTATTTTCTAGATTGTACATCGCGGCAATAGTAACTTATACAACTAGTAATTTAAGTAATACTTTTTTCAAGAATTTACAGTTTGATACACGACGGAAAAACCGGGATGTATCAATCAAATGAATGAAAAAAAATGTGTTTTCATTACTGTTGCACATATTGATATTAGATTATTGATACAAAGATAAAAATTATATTGACAAATATTAATTTATCGTCAAGGAAGTAAATAAATAAAAATATTCAAGAAAGCAGAATTAAACCAATAAAATTGTTATTTTTTTCTACATTTTTACACGATTTTTAAAATGAATCACAATTATGATCAATTTGCAAAACATGACATTTTAAACTTAAAACAAAGTTTCCAGCCGTCAAATTATCCCACCCACATAAAGTCTTTTAAAAGTATTTATAATGCCTATGGCACACTGATCGAAGAGCATCGATGAGCATCAATGAGCTCTTCGATGAAACAACAGAACACACCCTACATTGACAAACAATAAAAGCTTCTAAAGTTGAGAAAGAAAAACTAAATTTCAAAAATATGCTAACGTGAAATGAGACACAAAATATACGAGTGAAATGAGATACGTTCGTTTTATCGATGAGCTCTTCGATGAAAATAGAGGAGCCTCTAATTTTCGTCGATGACGGGTGCGTTCTGATGTTTCATCGAAGAGCTCATCGATGTTCTCCGACCAGTGTGCCAGAGGCATAAGAGTTTATATCAAACGCTTGCGTTTCTATTTTTGACCAATTATCACGTCTTTATTTTTTCTACTATTTTACACGATTTTAAAAATTAATCACTTTCCTGATCAATTTGCAAAAAAATTACATTTTAACCTTAAAACAAAGTTTCCAGCCGTCAAATTATCCCACTCACGTACAGTCTTTTAAAAGCGTTTATAAGAGTTTATATCAAAAGCTTGCTTTTCTATTTTTGACCAAATATCACATCTTTATTTTTTCTACTATTTTACACGATTTTAAAAATTAATCACTTTCATGATCAATTTGCAAAAAATGACATTTTAACCTTAAAACGAAGTTTTCAGCCGTCAAATTAACCCACCCACATAAAGTCTCTTAAAAGCGTTTATAAGAGTTTATATCAAAAGCTTGCTTTTCTATTTTTGACCAAATATCACATTTTTATTTTTTCAACTATTTTACACGATTTTAAAAATGAATCACTTTTATTGATTAATTTGCAAAACATGACATTTTAACCTTAAAACAAAGTTTCCAGCCGTCAAATTATCCCACTCGCATAAAGTCTTTTAAAACCGTTTATAAGAGTTTATATCAAATCTTTAGTTTATGATAAACATTTTGTATCGTATTTCACAGTGAAAGAATCATTTTCATGAAAGAGAAGTTTGAATGAGTGAAAGGGACTCAGTAGGCGATGAATACATTAAATGCGTAATTATACAGTGCAAGCTTATTTAAATAGTTACCTGTAATGCAGACGTGTCCCACGATGGTAAACCGCGCATTCTTTATCGCAAAACCCGTTAATCATAAAATTCGCAGTCGTTGGAACCATGTACAGCAGTTGGAATCTATGCAAGGTGCCATTGTGGGATCGGACTGCTTTTCTGTATAATTATTAATTATACTATGTCCATCATTACATTAACATAATTATTATACATATATACCTTTACTTTTTAAGTTGTGTAACCAAATACTATTTGTAAACCGGTTTTATTTAGTGCACAAGTAGTTGGCAGAAATAATGTACCGTATTCTGTATTTTGTAACAAAATAAATCTACATCAAAAACATATCTTATTTCTATTATTCTTTTAATTGTTTTGATTCACAGTGGTATCGAGTCGGCGTAAGGATCTTGAGAACCCTGGTTTGATCCCCACAACCGACAAACTATTAAATCTACTTCTAGGGCTTCCCCTCCACTAACATCTTTGAGGGCCGTGATTTGATGGCTGGTAACCGCATTTCACGCGAAAAAATATATCACTTACCAAGATCTGTTTTGGCAGTGTGTCATGCCCAGTAATGGGTAAAAGGCGTGATGATATATTTGTTTTGATTCAATTCTATTATACTGCTCCCATATTTCATTCCAGCAAACTTTACTTTTCAGTTGTCCAATTATGAAAGGTAAGTACTAAAATTTTATACGTTCAAGAAAAAAAAAATAGATGTGCTTATAGAATATAGGAGAGGAATATGTTAGCTTTGGGATCCTTGATTTATTCAATTTAATTAATGGACGTTTCGATGGTTCGCCCATCATCTTCAGCATTTTATTTTATACAAAAATATTTCCATTTCTAATAAATATACTGTTAATACATTGTCAAATTTAATAAAAATACAAATACTTCCGTCTTACGGATTTTGCAACTGTCGTAAAAAAGGACTCTGTCGGCCATCTTATTAGTAAACATGTTGAAAAAATTTCATCGTTTTTACTTCCTTATACGACGTAAAGAAAATATTGTAATCGCGAAAATTTTCGGTTTTGAGATTTCAGTGGAAATAAGCATTTTGACTTTCCCTGAATCCATTTTGACTAATTTCGTCGTGACGTCTGTACGTATGTACGTACGTATGTTTCTCGCATAACGTTAAGCCGTAGAAAGTTGAGATTTTGTATTTAGAACTGTTATAACATTGTGCACCTCCCTTTTTGGTCATTATATAACTTCCGGAAGTGGTACTTTACTTGAAGTCTATAATAGATTTTAATGAAAAACTATATTAAATATAATCCAAAACTTTTCAAATTTGGTATATAAGACTACTATATTAATGGAAATAACATAATAGATTTTGGTTAAAATGGACTGACTAACCAGAAGTGGTACATGAAGCTGCTAACAGTTTTTTTTGAAAAAAATGGTATTATTTTGATTTTAGAAATAAATGCTGCAAATAAAAGTTTTAGAGAATTAAATTCTGCGTCTAGCATATTAAGAATTATTCAATTAGCCTTTTGTATAAGCGAGATATGTAAATTTAAAAATAATATATTTTTTTTTGTAATTAAGTTTGTTATAGATTAGAACAAAAAATAAGAAAAAAATTAAAAAATTAATGTCAATTATGTGCAATTAAAAACATATCTTAGTTTAATACGTATACAAGGAACACAGATTTAAAAAAAATGCCAATTCATATGATGAATTTTTCGTTAAAATTACGATTTAAAATAATTTTTACTTTTACGACAGTTGCAAATCCGTAAGACGAAAATATTTGTATTATTATTAAATAACAGTATATTTATTAGATTTAGAAATATTTTTGTATAAAATAAAATGCTGAAACATCCATTAAATAAATTGAACAAATAAAGGATCCTAAAGCCAACATATTTCTCTCCAAAATTAAAACACAGGATCAACAATAAATCCAAAACCTTATAGAATATAGTTATTTTCGTAACACGTGTACAAGAAACACGTTCTAATTCCCTAACTTTAGAGCGAACACATAAAAAGCCTTTTGAAAATATCCAACAAATTTTTAATTGTTGTAAATTACAGGTATAAAAATTTGTACGTCATTCTCAGCTATTTTTTTTTAATAAATAAAAATGTTCAAATTATTGACTCCTTGTATAACTGGTAACCGCACTTAACGCGAAGAAATATATCACTTACCAAGATCTGCTTCGGCAGAGTACCACACCCAGTAATGGCTAAAAGGCGTGAATCATTTATTTATTTATTTTATTCTATTTTAAATTCTACTGATTATACTTTTAAATTCTATAGTACTCGTATAGTAATCATTGTTTATTATACAAAACATATTTGTTATAATTTAGTATATTACAGAATAAGTTTTATTATTTCAAACTTTATAAAAATTCCATATAAAAAATCGATAATAAAAATTCCAAATTGCTACTGGATTAGGTAATAACTAAAGAAACGATGTTCAAACTTGCGCATGCGATAAAATCACGTACCTGTCTGTTAGTTGTTAGAATAGTGTAGAAGCATTAACTTCGATTGTTTTAAGTGATATTTTGTACTTTTTTTGTGTATTTATGTGATTGTGATAGTGCCAGGACACTTCAATGGAATCTACAATAAGATTGGAGCAACGTAAAGGTATTTACATATATATTTTTATTATGAAATTACATATTAGGATATATTTGATAATTATTTTTACATTAAAATTATCTCTGTGGCTCCCTGTATACTAACATCTTTGGGGTGCATGGTTTTACGGCTGGTAACTGCAATTTACCCGCATAAATATATCACAGAGATTTGTTACGACATAGTCCACACATAGTAATAGCTAAAAAGCGTGACTAATTGACTATATATTTAATTATTTATTATTTACTAAAACCGATATGTATTCAGATTTACAACAATCACAATATGAAATTATGGGGTAGGTGGCTTAGTGGTATCGAGTCGACTTGTGGATCTTGAGAACCCTGGTTCGATCCCCACAGCCGACAAACAATTTTCACCAATTTAAATCAACCTCTGTGGCTCCCCTTCCACTAATATCTTTGAAGGCCTTGATTTGACGGCTGGTAACCGCACTTCACGCGAAAAAATATATCACTTACCGAGATCTGATTACGCAGAGTGCCATACCCAGTAATGGGTAAAAAGCGTGATGATATATTTATATATATTTTACAACATGAAATTCATAGTTTATAAATTGTAATTAATATAATTTGCTTTCACAAGTACTAATAACTAATTAAATTGAGTTACGGGCATCTTTGTCTAATTACAAAATGTATCTTCATCAATATGACCTTATGTCTTTAATCAAATCACAATGTTAAAAGTGTAATTTGAATCTCAGTAAAATAGTTAAAATTTGACAATGATAATAAGTAAACAGGCATTCTTAGCCCAGTGGAGAGAATCAAGTTAAAACTTGCGTTTGTTAATTAACAAGTTAGAGACAGGGCCGAATCTATCATAAAGCAGGTGAAGTAGCCGCGTCAGGCCACATCGTTTCAATAGACTGTTTAGTTTTAAATTGCTGATGTAGATTTCGCCTTAATTTGTGAAATTATGGATTTTACTATTTAAATCACAAAATCTAGATTGCAACTATTATTCTAAACAGTAGTTCGCAAGTCAGTTATTTATTTATTTTTCTACTTCCGTTAGGAAATAGACGTTTTATTTCATTTATTTGAGTTAGGTAATGAGCTGCATTATTTAACTAGTGAAATAATGAGATAACATAGCAACACAAAAAATTAAGATATCTTGGTAGACGAATTCTGATGTGTTATTCTTTTATTTTTTGAATTTATAACTATCATTAATATGTCAAAATTTCATAATTTCAAAAACTCTCATTCGTATTTATTAGAACGGAAGTAGAAAAAATATTGTATGAAACTAGTAAGGAAATAAGGTTATTACCTTACTTATGTGTTTACGTAACTTGGCTACGGCTCGTTCTGCAAATTTCACATGCATAAGATTCTTACTAGTTTCATAAATAGCTATTATGTTATACTGTACAACAGGATCTTAATCTCAATTACAGTACAGGGTCCGTACTCACCGAGCCGCAGTAGTTCATTTTAAGCTTGAATGAGATTCGAACTCGGGATCTCCGGATTCGAATTCCGTATCGCTATCCACACCACCGTACTGGATATTGGTGGTTTAAGAGCACAAAATCTCATTGGTATAATGAGCTTTTTCACATAAAAATTTAAATAATCTAAAATTAAAATTATAAACATCATGTTTTATATTGTTTACGTAGATTCTTGTGTTTCGCCCTCGAAAAAACGCGTACACTCATACTAACACAGCGTGCAAAATTCGAAGCAACTTATTTATTGCAAATAGTAATATATGGTTAAAGTAGATCAATCTTTTCCTTAATGTTAGTAGCAAAATATAATATCATCATGGAACTAAAATATATTTTTTTTAATTCGCAAAAAAATTTGCATCGTATTTAAAGGCAACAGTTTTGTTAGCCACTGGTTGATAGCTATTTTTAATAATTTTATTTATATCTTCTTACAAGTAATTGTTTAGACAAAACTGAATAAATATCTGATGTTTTGCTATTAATAATTTAATTTAGTTAAATGCAGCAGGTCAAGCAATAAAGTATGCTAATTCAGTGGCCCTAAAAATGTTCATTTCAAGTAAACCATCCTTAATTTAGCGAATTAAAAAGAACTCATTTTGGTCCATGATCTGTACGTCTTATACTATATACCCTTTAATTATTTCCCGAAGTACAGATACATCCTATATATATATATATATATATATATATATATATATATATATATATATATATATATACCCAGTGTAGAATTGAAATATGTAATATAGGAAATGCAATGAATTGTAATAAAACTAATATTTACAATATACTAAAAGAACTAATTTCTACTAAAAAAACGACGCTATTCAAAGAACCTACTTAAATTTGTACCTACATTTAAACGATAAATAAAACTAATACTAAAACTACAACTAAGGACAACTCATAACTATATTCTTATAAGTTAATAAAAGAAACCACTACTAGTAAACACAAAATAAAACAACAAACAAAGAAATACAACTAACAGCAATGCTAAGCTTATGAAGACCAACTGAAAATGTACTTTTGTCTCAAATTTAACATATTGTGATCACAGCCATCTATTAATAGTTGAATATCTTAATAGCAAACACCATTTATTTTTTTAAATGTTTTATATGGTAAGAAATTGGTAAAACTTTTAAAAACACGCAAAAATTTTGAGGATCCTTTACCAGATATTCAAAAATCTCCAGGGATCCGCGGACTACAGTTTAAAAAACACTATTCTAGAGATTTTCTTAGATTTGTTCATTCAACTGTCATAATAATTTTTGGTAATAACTTCATCGGTTGAGTACCGCTGTACAGCACATCACGTTCGTTTTCATCTCGCCGAAAGAGAAACCTCTGCAGATGTTTGCTGGCGAGTTCAAGGTCACAAGCGAAAGATTAAAACATCGCCAATTTCAGTAGAATAATCTCGGCCTATTATACTGAATTTATTAATGAAGTAAAACATGATATTTGTGCGTTGCCTGGCAACCTTGGACAACTGACGACGCCGCCGGCAGGAGCATGCTACGATAGAGCGGATTTTTTCACGAGTTCTGTGGATTGTGAACAACAGATGCAAATACTTCTACACTGATTTTGTTGAGATTGCGATGTTGCTTTCATGGAATTCTTATTGTTTGTGGCAATATTGCACTGAACAGAATATTGTATGCATTTTTAGATAAAAGTTTAATTAAGTCTGTTTTGTTTTTATTAAAATTGTTATTATCTATACGTAAAACATAAAAGTGAAAAAAATCATAAACGTTGTTCGTTTTCAACAGGACTTTAATCTCAATTACAGCTTATAACCATTTACAAGTAACACTACCCAACTGTCATTCACCGATTTAAATTAACTTGGCACACTAATTAATACACATAACACTAAAATTATTCTTGAATATTTTATCCTTTCAGGATTGGTATTAAAAATACGCCACTCTAAATATCATAATTATTATAGACAATAACATAATCAATTTATATAAACAAAATACGAGTTTGACAAGTAACACTACCCAACTGTCACTCACCGATTTAAATGAAACTTGGCACACTAATAGAACTCTAAAAAATATTGAACCCCTATTTTTTTCTTCTGGAAGTTGCTTTCTAGGGGTACTAATCACTCTTAAAAGGTGGTAAAAGCAAGAATCGCCATAAATGAAATTAAATAATACCAAAATATTACGCGTTCAACATTGGTTACCCAGGGGTTTTTGAGATCGCCAAAATATATTTTCGGGGTCATTTTGATCATATGCATTTTTTTAAGCGGCGCGCGCTGCAATTACCGTGTTCGAGTAACAATGAATCACTTTACGCTCTTAATACACACATAAGTATAAACACTGGCTACAAATAATCTTGTATTAATTAGTTATTATGTAGGTACCTGGTGTAATGCCTTATTTTTATTTTTATTTGAGTACTTAATCTGATTTCGTATACGGTATTGAAAGAGTAAATTTGAGAAAAATGTATAGCAACAGAGAATTACTGGATATGCTGTTAGTGTATGGAGAAGCGGCGCAAAATTCCAAATTAAACCAGTGACATTAAAATTTTTTGCTAGGAATGAAAAACTCTAATTTTGACAAATTTCAAAATAATTCTTTTGTTCTATAATTTAATTATTATATCATTAAAGTTGGGGTAGGTGGCTCAATGGTATCGAGTCGACCTGTGGATCTTGAGAACCCTGGTTCGATCCTTACAGCCGACAAGCAATTTTCTCCAATTTAAATCTACTCCTGTGGCTTCCCCTCTACTAACATCTTTGCGGGCCGTAACCGCACTTCACGCGAAGAAATATATACCTAATGGATAAAAGGCGTGATGATATATTTATATTTATAAAATGTACTTTTAAAAAAATCATTCATTTAAATTGTCATTTATATTTCTAATTTAGTAAAGTGTTGCAATAATAAAAAAAAATATCCAACCCTTCAGTTGCATACAAACCAGATCCAATATTACACAACCCCTAACAAAGGGGTTATAAACACAGTTCACAACTCACCCTACAGGGATAGCTCATAACTTGTTCATCCCCAATTTAAATACTTACCCAGACATAAATTTACTGTCTACGCCACTGTCTTCGCCATTTGTAACACTTTCGTATATTACACTATCATTTATTTATTTGTCACTGATAATATAATTATTATAAACTTGAATACAGCAATTAAGTGCTGCGTTTTTATGCTACCCGACGCGCCTATACCTTTTCGAAATCTTGTTTATATGCAACTAATATTTATCATAACCGATTATAATTATTTCGTTGACATTTGACAGCATTAATTGGATAAGTACTTATAAGGAATGGAGGTTTTATACAAAGGATGATACAGTGCATTAATATATGTATAGCGTGTTTCAATAATTTGTTAAAGGTTGTACTTATCTCTGTAGTAGCTGGAAATTGGATTTATTCTATTATTAAGAATCAATTTATATTTCGGTCAAGGCAATGATGGTTACATAGATTAATAATAATTGACAAAGTAATATTTCTTTTCGTGCGTTTTTCTTCTGTTCAACTTGAGTTGTTTGTTGAAGGTATGTCTAACAATCATGTGGAAAATTATGTTTAAATTCCTTCATTCATATTAATCGATAGTACTGTTGAAAATTCTTGTTTGTAGGCAAATGTATGCTCTATTTAGATTATAAAGTTTATCTATGAAAAATATGGGGTAGGTGGCTCAGTGGTATCGACTCGGCCTGTGGATCTTAAAAACCCTGCTTCGATCCCCACAGGTGACAAACAGTTTTCACCAATTTAAATCTACCCCTCCACTAATATCTTTGGGGGGCGTGATTTGACGGCTGGTAACCGCACTTCACGCGAAAAAATATATCATCTACTGAGATCTACTTACGCAGAGTGCCACACCCAGTAATGAGTAAAAGACGTAATGATATATTTATTTATTTTATTTTATCCATGAAAAATGAAAATTACATTTACAAAAAATATTAATTTTTTTCACTAAAGCAATACGCGAAGAACGTGATTTATTCATCATTTACATTACCATGTCAACGCGTATTTTGCGCATTATTTTTTGGCCTAATGCGCAAAATCAGGATTTTTATACTCACTGTTTAGTATGCTAGTGTGCAAAATGAGTATCTCGCGCACGCTCCCAAATTATTTGTTGTCAGGTTTCATTAATTACAACACATCAATTGTATTAAATTAATATTATTCTTGATTGTTTTCCTGCAATTTACTTAAATAAATCAATAATTATTGTATTATTCTTTATTTTATTGGTTCGATCCCCACAGCCGACAAACAATTTTCACCAATTTAAAAAATCTACCCCTGTGGCTCCTCCTCCACTAATATCTTTGGAGGCCGTGATTTGACGGCTGGTAACCGCACTTCACGCGTAGAAATATATCACTTGCCGAAATCTGCTAAGGCAGAGTGCCACACCCAGTAATGGGTAACAAGCGTGATGATATATTTATTTATTTATTTTATTCTTTATTTACAGTTGTAGAAAAAATGTTGTTTGTATTTCGTGGGCAAAATTTTTGTTTTTTGGCGCATTCGATGACTTTTATTGTCTTGACCTGCGGTCTCGACTAAAAGTAACATTCTCACGTGCAACAAAAAACACTCATTTTGCGCACTTAAAACAAAAATAACTATTAATTATTAATAATTATGTTAACTACTAATGAAATAAAAGTATAAACACTGCCTACAAATAAACATTTATTTATTAGTTATTAGATAGGTACGTACCTGGTGTAATGCTTTAAAAAATGTACTATTAAACCAGTTAGACTAAAAATGTTCGCTAGGAATGAAAGACCCTATTTCTACGAATTTCAAAATAATTCTTTTTGTTCTATAATCAGTATATCAAATTATATATTAAAGTTTCGTGCAGAGGTATCGAAACACCCTGTATACACAAAAAATTTCAACTAAATATAACAAAAAAATAAAATATTTCAATCTAAATTCAAATTACTCATCAACTCCTTGCACCCAGTGGTTCTCAACAAATATATCGATGTTACAATAACGTAATATGTTAACCAACAACTCTGTTGCATCCAGTGGTCCCCAACCAGTGCGTCGGTGGTGTGATTGTGTAGTATGATAATGCAGGAACGTTTAATACGGAGAGAGTAATTACAAGCGGTCACACGGGGGTTGAATGCTATTATAGAACGCACTGAACACGGTGCCGCACCCCTATAAGGGATCACATAAAATGGCTTTACGCACTGCACATATTAAAGCTTTCAAATAGGGGTGCAGATGAAATTGCGACATACAGAACCGTACAAGAGATTTTTTTTGTTATATTTTACATGATCGTTGTATATATTTATTTGTGTATTAAAAGCGTAAAGTGATTTTGTCTACGATTGCATCTTAAAATTATTCAAAAACGTATAGGTACTGAAAATAAATTCGTTCTGTCAACTGTCAATATGACAAGTTTCTGTTTTGTTTGTATCACTGGTAACTATTTAAACAAGCGCGCATTTAATATCTTTTTCGCGTGTTGCCATTGGAGACGCGCGACAAAGATATTTTTCGATTGTTCCACAAAAAATGTCAACATTTGTAAAATTATGTGGTTTTAGAGTCAAGTATTATGACAGTTTTTTTTTCAATCTTTACCAAAAGTAAGATTTTCTTCTCTCATATAAGGGTCGGAAATTAACTATTTTCGCTCTACAAATAAAATTTTTCCTTCTGTACCTATGACTGGTTTTATAGTAGTCTCATTTTCGTACCAACGAAACTTAAATTTTAAATAAAAGCGTAGACTTCCACGGTCTGAGTCATTAAAATTAAACGAGTTCCGGGTTTGGACCGTGTCAAAATTCGAGTGAGGGCTCGACGTTTCGCTCGCCATCGTAGGGAGCTTCTTCAGGAGGAAGGAAGAAAGATCAAGGTTACCCGACGTGTAAACCACGCTAGAGGCCAAGAGCGATCTTCGAAGAGTAGAAGGAAAAAAGAGTTTATATAGAGAAAGACGTGTCGGATGATTGGTTAGGAAGGTTCATTGGTTAGAGACAGGTAAAGATGGTTCACTGCGCAATAAAGGTTTCCAGACAGGTGGCAGGTAGTAACCTGTGTCACGGTTGAAATTGTTTGGATGTTTATGTATCTCAATAGCTTCACGAATTTTCCTATCATAGAACTTGGGAGCGGATACGATGATGGAAGATTCATCAAACATAATACTGTGACCAGTATTATGTTGATGTTCAGCCACGGCGGAATTGAGAACTTGCCCAGATTTTATACAGCGCTTATGTTCGGTGATACGTGTTTGAACGGTACGACCAGTTTCACCAATATATACTGAACCGCACGAGCAAGGGATACTGTATATTCCTGCTGAGGATAGCGGTGGTCTTTTATCCTTAAGAGATGGAAGGGATTGAGAAATTTTTTGGGAAGGTTTGAAAATGACTTTAATGTTACTCTTACTAAGAAATCTACCAATCCGATCAGTAACACCCTCAATAAATGGTAGTACGGCAAAAGAATCAAAGGATGAATCATTATCAGCTATGTTCTGGGGCCGGGGTTGTTGGAAACGTTTGATGCTATAATCAATTGAGCGTTTGCTGTACCCATTGTTCATAAGGCTACACCGCACGTGCTGTAGTTCGGACTCTAAATTATCTGGTTCTGAGATAATGAAAGCACGGTGAACAAGAGAGTTAATAACAGAATTCTTTTGGGACGGATGGTGATGTGAGTTGGCATGTAAGTATCTATCAGTGTGCGTAGGTTTACGGTAAACTGCATGGCCAAGACTACCGTTAGATTTACGAGAAACGAGCACATCGAGGAAAGGAAGAGTACCTTTATTTTCGATTTCCATAGTGAAAGAAATGTTGGAATGTTGGTTATTTAAATGTTCTAAGAAGTCGTTCAGTGTATCTCTACCATGTGACCAAACAACGAAAGTGTCATCAACATAACGAAACCATACCTTAGGTTTGAGGATAGCAGTTTGCAAGGCCTGTTTCTCAAAGGATTCCATGAAGATGTTAGCGACAACTGGTGAAAGTGGTGAACCCATCGCTGCGCCCGTTGTTTGTTTATAGAATTTATTTTGGAAAACAAAATAAGTGGAAGTGAGGCATTTCTCTATAAGGGTGGCTATACTCGTGGGTTGTTTGTCTTCATGAAGTAGTTGGCGGATAATATCTACCGAATCTGGGATGGGAACCTTGGTAAATAGAGAGGTGACATCAAAGCTAACTACGATGGCGAGCGAAACGTCGAGCCCTCACTCGAATTTTGACACGGTCCAAACCCGGAACTCGTTTAATTTTAAACTTAAATTTTAAGTTTAATAAAATCAAATGTTGTTTCGCGTTTGTCGTTTGTCAATTTTGTTGTGATTTGTGTGTTATATATTTGATAAATAATGCCTAAAGCATTTAAAATGTTAGGAAATTTATTATACATTTATGCAACACTCATAAACGCAACCGTCTTTGACGTCTTTATTCTAGTTACAAATTTTGATGACGTCTCTCTTTTGCTTAAAAAATGTTTTGTTTATTTGAATTAAAATAGTCTTTATAAGGATTTGTCCTGAATGCCCCTCTGTGTGAATTCATCGAACGAAATAAGATTACTTTTAATGTGTTTACAAATAAAAGAAATAGAACAATTTTTTTCTTTGATCATTTCATAAAAACTTATAATTTCTCTGTTCTTGAATACGAATAGCTTTATTACATGCCGCCAACTCTAACTTTAAAATTTAATTATATGCATAGATTTAATTAGCTTGTTTTAAACTTTGATCATTTTATTTGCTTAAAATTCATTAGAAAATCATGAAATTTGACGACATTATGGTAAGTAATTTGATTTCCGCATTGTTTTTGCAAATGTCACCTAGCTAATAATAATATATTCAACAAAACGCATGAACCACATTCCACAGTAGAAATAGAAAATAAATTATCTATTAGGACATAGTTTACTATCTATTGAAAGACATAAGAAAGAGAAGACATACAAAAAAGTGACAGATTCTAAAGAAGCACAATAAAGATAATTTAATAGTTAGTCTTTAAAATATTACGTAATTTCATGAGTAAAGATATAATTCTATAGAATTGTTATCTATTATCTATTTAGCTACAGTTTACAGTTAGAGATGGTATTTCATTTTCATTTAGTGCCTTAAATGTCATAAAACAATTAGTATGTTCCCGGAATTAAGTACACCCATACCTCGCTTTACGGCCTAAATACGTTCCACGAAACTTGGCCGCAAAGCGAAAAGCCGTATAAGGAATCAATACCAATTCATACAAATTCAATGGCAAAAATAGTTATTTGTGTATTAAGAGCGTAAAGTTACTCGAACACGGTAATTGCAGCGCGAGCCGAAGACGAGAGCTGCAATAGTGCAACTTTACGCTCGTGATACACACATAATTTTTTCTACGATTGCATCGTAAAATTATTAAAAAACATATGCGTACTGAAAATAAGTTCGTTCTGTCACCTGTCGATATGACAAGTTTCTGTTTTGTTTGTATCCCTGGTAACTATTGAGATAAGTGCACATTTAATATCTTTTTCGCGCGTTGCCATTGGAAACGTGTGCATTTAACGTCTTTTTCGCGCGTTGTCATTGGAGACGCGCGACAAAGATATTTTTCGATTGCTCCACAAAAATCGTCAACATTACGATGACAAATGAAAGCGTAGATGTCAACTTTTAATAGCAATCGTAGAAAAAAGTTTTTTTTGCCGTTATAGCGAAACATTTTAGGCCGTAAATCGAAAACGTGCCTTAATTGAAAAGGGCCGTTATAGCGAAATGCCGTATAAAGAGCGGCCGTATAGCGAGGTATGGGTGTATTGCGTTTTCAAAGATCATAGGAATGACTTTTAAATCAGTTTGAGAATTCTTAAAATATTAAATAAATAAAATAAATATATCATCACGCCTTTTACTCATTACTAGGTGTGGCACTTTGCCGTAAGCAGATCTCGGTAAGTGATATATTTTTTCGCGTGAAGTGCGGTTACTAGCCGTCCAATCACGGCCCTCAAAGATGTTAGTGGAGAGGGAGCCACAAGGGTTGATTTAATTTGGTGAAAATTGTTTGTCGCCGGTGGAAATCGAACCAGAGTTCTCAAGATCCACAGGCCGACTCGATACCACTGAGCCACCTACCCCATAAAAACTTATTTACCGATATTATGATGTAAATAACTATTTCGCGCCACCGTCCGGCAGTAGCAGTATTACATAACTCAAAATCGTCCGGAAACCATGCGTTTACCGGCCGAGGCCAGCAAAAATTAGTGACTTTTTACGGGTATATTTTTGCATCACTAGTATAGCGAACTCCTGAACGTACGAAATGTCAAAATATTGCATTGGCGTAAAAATATTATGATAAAATATTCATAGTTGAGTATTTTCAATACAAGAAAACAGAATATTTATACATATATTTTAAACAAAATTGTAAGTAATTATAATTGAATTAGCAATGTAAAATCCAAATAAAATATGTTGATTTTTTAGGTTATAATACTGGAATGACAAGTCGTGAAATAGACAAAGAAATGAATTATGTTTTATGTTTATTAAATAAAGTGTACAGTGTAATTAAACTTATTGAAGATGTAAATTGATGAACAATAAATAATTAATTAAAATTAAAAGTACAGTTCTGACAATTAGATGATACCAACATAAAAAATTCCCTGATATTTAAAATGTGAGTAATAAATTAAACTTTTTTATTAAATTTACAAAAACGTCGGCGCTAAAATCTTGTGTATTACTATTTTGCGAGTGCTCGTATTTAAAGGCCTCGCCTGCGGCTTGTCCTTTCAAAATATACTCGCACTCGCAAAATAGCAGTTTCTGGACTAGTGATACAAATAACTATTGTTTAAATAGTGTAATATTTGAAAGTCTAATATTTCGCCAACATATACCTGTTTCATCAGTATTTTGTTAACAGTCTTATAAATACAAATATTGAAAAAAAAAGTCATTCCGTATGATCTCTGAAAAGAGTATACTCACCCCTCATAAATCCAAATACTTTCAGTTCAATTTCGTAGTTCTTTCTTAAACGCTTGAACAAGGAACTATGGAGCAATTTAACAAAAGATTTCGAGACATCCCCCATTGATATAACAAAAGAAGTTCCATTGCTCTATCTGTGGAATACTTTGTGGTTTCACCCCTGTCAGTGGAATTCGAAAGATCTATTGTTGTAATAGGGTGTTCACTGACATAAAACTCTAGCGAAAATTCCAATCGAAGGAAAGGTGCTGGGGATCTTAAGAATGAAGTATTTCGCACTTTCTTAGAAAAGATTTATATAACATTTAATTTTTATCTCGCATTACTAAGATATAGTCTGTCTCAACTTTATAGTAGACTGATTTACAAAGTAGAAATTTAATATAATTTACCTGAAACTGATAGGAAAATAAACATTTGCCTGAGCTTTAAGACTCAGGAAACCTTTGCTTTGCATGACTAGTCAGGAAAACAACATATTGCCGGCCTAGGTAGGTAATGAAATAAACGTGAGTGTCTAGTTACTTAGCAACATCAAATACTGACTGAATATGTAAGTCAAATATTTCTTTTAATTTAAATTCATTTAAAATATGTATTATTTGTTTATAAGTTTCAGGTAAAATGTTATACGTAACACGTCAGTAAAGCGTCGTACAGGATTCGTAAGCTGTTTCAAGCTCAGCATGAAACTATCTACTCAGCCTGTAATTAAACACTTTCCTGACTTTTTACATAAATAGCTATTAATTAGTTTATATTATTTTTATTGAGCGTTGTAAAGTTTTACAAGCCACATCCAGTAAAGGGTAAAAGGTGTAATGATATATTTATTTTTTTATTTCATTTTGTTACCTACTTCCTTCTACGAAGTAATGGAAGTATTGTAACCGCGAAAATTTTCGGTTCTCAGATTTCAGCCAGTATTTTGACCAGGAATCCATTTTGATTAATTTCGTCGTGACGTCTGTACGCATAACTCAAAAATGGTAAGCCGTAGAAAATTGAAATTTTGTATTTAGGACTGTTATAGCATCTAGTTGTGCATCTCTCTTTTTGGTTATTAAATAACTTCCGGAAATGGTACTTTACTTGAAGCCTATAATAAATTTTAATGAAAAACTATATTAAACTATAATCCAAAACTTTTCAAATTTGGTATATAAGACTACTATATCAATGGAAATAACATAATAGATTTTGGTTAAAATGGACTAACCGGAAGTGACACATTACATGAAGCTGCTAACAGTTTTTTTTTAAAAGACTGTATTATTTTGATTTTAGAAATAAATGCTGCAAATTAAAAATCTGCGTCTAGCACATTAAGAATGATTAAATTAACCTTTTGTATAAGCGAGATATGTAAATTTAAAAATTATATATTATTTGTTTTTTGTAATTAAGTTTGCTATGTATTAGAACAAACAATAAGAAAAAAATAAAAGATTTAATGTCAAATATGTGCAATTAAAAAATATCTATAGTTTAATACGCGTACAAGGAAGTCATGTGTTGTCCACATCATATTTGTTTTAGAAAGTGATTTAGATTAACTTTTTAAAATCGGACTAGAATAATGCTTGCCCGTAAAAATTAATTTACTACTCTAGCTACGTAAATATCTATTAACTTTTAATCAGATAAACAATCTATGAAGATTTTTAATTATGAGTAGTCAATAAGTAATAATGGTAATATCACCATCAACATTTATTTAAAGACAATTACAGTTCCTTAAATACAACCAAGAAAAACTAACGTTTCTTAAGTAATAAGCAAGAGGTCGTGAATTCAAATTTATTTATTTATGTTACGCTGTACAACAGGTATTTAATCCCAATTACAGTACAGGGTCCGCACTCACCGAGCCGCAGTGTGATGAGTTTATATAATTTTTAGCTTGAGTGAGATTCGAAGTCGGGATCTCCGACTTCTAATTCGAATTCCGTAATGCTATCCACACCACCGTACTGACTTCAACTGATATTCATATAAATACGATTGTTTTTCACTGACTCGAATTCGACTTAAACTACTGTAATTAGAATAAAGTTTCTGTTAACAAATAAATAGAGCAGAATTTCCTCATTATTTTACTTATTTATTCTCACTTTATCAAAAAGGAATTCCAGATCAATTCAAAGAGCTAAAAGATAATTGACAATCGTACTATGAAAGAACGGATAAGGTTGAAATTTGTAAGGCAAATAATTATTTAGTGCAAACATCCCGGATCTATACCAACTGAAAATTAGTTCTGCTCTTATTTTGTAACTTTTTGACAATACAAACCTGGCCAAGTATATAAAGACTATTTAATTCTCATTATGTTACGTTAAACTTTCGGTAACTATAATGTTCAATTATAGAAAACAACAGTTTCACATCGATCTATGCAATTACTTGTAACGATTCGATAGCAATTATTTAGATATTAAATGCGTACTTATTTCAATAGTTACTAGGGATACAAACAAAACAGAAACTTGTCATATTGACAGTTAACAGAATGAATTTACTTTCAGTACGTATACGTTTTTTAATAATTTTAAGATGGAATCGTAGAAAAACCTTTTTTTCAAGTTTAATTTGAATTAAATGAATCCTTAGTATTTAACAGATGGATTCATAAAAAAGATTAAATTTGAAGTTAATTAATTCTATTATTATTCAGAATTAAAATTATTGGCTGGTAGCACAAGCTCTGTTTTTGTGTGTTCTAAGAGCACGGTTTTAACATGTTAGAGATAGCTAAAACACCCAAAAACACTGCTCTTAAAACAGGCAAAAACAGAGCTTGTGCTACCAGCCATGGACTTTAGAAAGCTATTTGTACGTCAGCTAATTTTGAATTTTGAATTAGTTAATTATTATTAAGCAACCTCTATTCTCAAAAAGGTTTATCGAGTCGGCCTGTGGATCTTAAAACCCTGGTTCGATTCCCACAGCCGACAAACAATTTTCACCAAGTTAAATCTACCTCTGTGGCTCCCCCACCACTAACATCTTTGGGAGCCGTGATTTGACGGCTGGCAACTGCACTTCACGCAAAGAAATATATCACTTACCAAGATCTGCTTTGGCAGAGTGCCACACCCAGTAATGAGTAAAAGGCGTGATGATATATTTATTTATTTATTTATATTTATAAAGTTGTATAGTCGAGAAACATAAACTACATAAATAAATCTAGTAGAAAGGTAAAGGTATCGTCGTTTGACACCCGTATCGACCGCAAGTGAAACAAGTGCCGGCGCCAGGTAGGCAAGGCCTCCTCTGCCTCACCTTGCCGCTTGTCGCAGGTCAGGGTAAGGACACATGGACATTTCACACAAGATATTCTATACAGACGCTGTCGCTTTCCTTCTTTCCTAGCGCATAGTAAACCCTAACGCTCTTATTCTATATTTACTATCATTCCAGTCGAGGTTAATGCCTTATTAGGCAAGGTCAGCGAAAACAGGCGATCCCAGTGACATTCTAATCAGACTGATTTCCGTGTTAGATTCACAAGATGTTAACAGATAAACAGAGGTGAAATGATATGATCCTAGACGCCTACGCTTTCACCTGATGTTCGATTGTTCCTGACACGAGCTCAACGCCAGAACAAAAGACGGTTTGTGTTGGGAAATTAATTAGTTTTCTGACAAGAATAAAGTGAACCAAGGCAAAGAAGCGAAACTCAATTTGATTTAGCAATCATGTCAAAACGCTGAATGTGACAGCTATGCAATTGCGGATCTTAGTAGGTGACTAGATGCCTAATGGGGTCTGTGACCAAATTTTGATGACAAGAAATTAAAATATACTTAATAAAAAATATAAACTAAACACTTGGCTAAGTCTCACAAAATTCAGCCTCCAAGTCACCTTATGATGGCATCGTCAGAGGCTGGCCAGCACAGTTAGTAACCATAGACGCGTTTCGCTCTTATTAGAGCTCTGACAACAAAGACAAAATTAATTGTCTTTGAATGCTCACTTGGTGAAACTAGGTTTAATAATAAAATATCAAACTAAACACTTGTCTAAGTCACAAAATTCAGCCTCCAAGTCAACTTAGCTCCAATAAGAGCGAAACGCGTCTATGGTTACTAACTGTGCTGGCCAGCCACTGACGATGCCCTCATAAGGTGACTTGGAGGCTGAATTTTGTGAGACTTAGCCAAGTGTTTAGTTTATATTTTTTATTAAACCTAGTTTCACCAAGTGTATGGATGACAATTAATTTTGTCTTTGTTGTTATTAAAATATACTTATTGTAAAAAATGGATTAATTATAGTTCAGGATAAAAAAAAATAAATATTTGGAAAAGGGATATGTGATGTCACTGTAATATCTGTTACAATATTTGAGAGAGAAGCACAGATTGTAATAAAGAAGAAACACAAGGAAATAAGTTTTATACTGTGAGTTATGGAGGATTTAATCTATTAAGTGTTGAACAAAATCGAAACTTCAGACTTTGTGAAATATTTTCTATTTACTAACATATATTAATTTTGTTTAGTTTGTAACAGTTTTATAAACGACTCTTTAGTTACGAGTTTTTTTTTGACACTATATAGAGAATTAAATAATAAGCAACTTATATTTGAAATAGTTTTCTAAATAACGTTTAGATTTTGAAAAAGATTTTTAAAAGCTTTTGTTTTCCTTGGATCGTCAACATGTGATTGAGATGTTATTTAGCAGCACATTAAATGACATTTTCATTGCATTTGTTCTTAATATGGAGTAGGTGGCTCAATGGTATCGAGTCGGCCTGTGGATCTTGAGAACCGTGGTTCGATCCCCACAGCCGACAAACAATTTTCACCAAATTAAATCTACCCCTGTGGCTCCCCCTCCACTAATATCTTTGGGGGCCGTGATTTGACGGCTGGTAACCGCACTTCACGCGAAAAAATATGTCACTTACCGAGATCTGCTTAGACAGAGTGCCACACCCAGCAATGGGTAAAAGGCGTGATTATATATTTTATTTATATTTGTTCTTAACTATTTTTAGAAAAAATATGCAAAATAAAGGGTAATAGTTTAAAATATATAATTAGTTTTTATATATTTGAATTTTAATGGTCTTTAACATTTATGTCAGAGCATTGCTATCTCTTTTTATTCCTTTCTTTCTTACGCATACAGAAAAGTTACCGCAACACCGGAACATAGGACTTTAACGTGTAAAATCGTATTTTTATCATTTCCTACTTCTCTTATTATTTATATTATTTAAATCTATCTCTATGGTTCCCTCTCCACTACCATCTTTGAGGGCCTTGATTTGACGGCACTTTACGCGAAGAAATAAATAACTTACCAAGATTTGCTACGACAGAGTGCTACACCCAGTAATGGGTAAAAGGTGTGATGATATATTTATTTATTTATTTTATTATTTTAGAGAAAAAGCTTTAAATAAATGTTGTAGAGCATAAAATTCTACATTGAAATCAATAAACAGAATTAATTTTCCATACTTTATAACGACAGAAATTAAATTGAAAATGTTTAAAATTAGCTTAAAAATAGAGATAGCCTCAGAAATGAAACAAAATTGTCAGAATAAATAGTTATTTTTGTATTAAGTGCGCAAAATTAGTGTTTTTTTTTGTAGCGCGTGAGAATGTTACTTTTAGTTGAGACCGCAGGTCAAGACAAAAAAGTCATTCGAACGCGCCAAAAAACAAGAATTTTGCCCACGAAATACAAACATCATTTTTTTAACAACTGTAAATAAAGAATAATACAATAATTATTTAAGTAAATTGAAGGAAAACAATCAACAATAATATTAATTTGATACTTTTGATGTGTTGTAACTAGGGTTGTGCATTTGACCAGTCATATATTTTTCGGTCAATTGACCAAGAAACATTTAATAAAAATCACAATTAAAATTGTAATTTATTTATGTAATACTGTTTACTACATCCAATATTACTGAAAATGAAAAATCAACAACAACTAATAAACAAAATCACATCAAATTCAAAATAAAGGGGAAAATAAAGTAAAAGACGTTATGAAATGAAATAATATATATTTATTTTATTTGTAAAGTAAAGTAAGCAAATTCTCCAGAACCCAGAATACCAAACTAGATATATTCATGTAATAATAGTAAATAGCTATTTCTATTGAACAACAGATGTCATGGCGGTTCCATTTAGATTTTTGACCGTTTTATTTGGCCGTCAAATATTTTTGGTCAATTGACCGGTCAATTGCCCACGGCACAACCCTAGTTGTAACTAATGAAATGGGGTAGGTGGCTCAGTGGATCTTGAGAACCCTGGTTCGATCCCCACAGTCAACAAACAATTTTCACCAAATTAAATCTACCCCTGTGGCTTCTCATCCACTAACATCTTTGGGGCCGTAATTTGACGGCTGGTAACTGCACTTGACGCTAAGATATATATCACTTACCGAAATCTGCTTAGGCAGAGTGCCACACCCATTGCTGGGTAAAAGGCGTGATGATATATTTATTTTAAATTGAAACTTGTCAACATATTCTAATGCTTGAAGGTTTAATTTTTTTGCTATCAGTAAATTATAAAATGTTTATGAAGTCATAACAATCAAGTAGAAAAACAAAATAATGTTGTAAAATTAATTAATAAACTGAATATATCTTACACAGTAATTAATTCAAATAATAAATTAATTTGTCCATAATTAGAAATATAAATAAAAAATTAAAATAAATCATTTCGCTACACAATAAAACATAATTACCGAATCTGAATTAATGAAATCAGTAATATAGCGTTCATAATTACTTTTGACAAGTACATACTTTGATAGATTAGCAAACAAAAAAGTTACTGAAAAACTGTGAATAAAAAATTACGTGGGCCATGACTGCACAAACGTTCATAAACAAAATACAGTATTACTAAATTTGACAAGTGAATAAACGATCATTTACGCTTGAGAAATATATTAAGAGTTTTTACGAGCTTATTTTTGCATAATTTAATTTACCCACTCGTTAAGTATCACACTAGTTCATAAATAACTGAACTCTAGTTCAAAAACCAAAATGAGCCAATCCTGAAAAATATTACAGTTAAATTGTGAATACGGGACAAGCTTTAAAAGGGCTGCAAATATGTAAACATTTCACAATTCAGCCAGTTCTGTTTCGTGCTATATCTATGTAAATTTTGAACTTTGACATTGGTATTATGGTAATAACTTTGCAAGAAGCAAGATATTAATTTGTAGTGGTTTATAGTCACTTAAAATAATTAATTTATCAAATAAGAAGTCTATGAAATCCTATAATAAATATCTTTAAGTATGAAAATGTTTTATTATCTTTCATAAATATATAAATAGATATAAAAAAATTTAATTATTGGTCGTAACTTACAACATAAAAATGAGTGTCTAACTATATTCAATTGCGTATAAATTATAATTACATTACATAATTTTAATAGTTATTTTTATCGTAAAGTAACTGTTAGTAAATAAATATATCATCACGCCTTTTACCTATCACTGGGTGTGGCACTCTGCCTAAGCAGATCTCGGTAAGTGATATATTTTTTCGCGTGAAGTGCGGTTACCAGCCGTCAAATCATGGTCTCCAAAGATATTAGTGGAGGAGGAGCCACAGGGGTAGATTTTTTAAATTATTTAAAACTGTTAGGAGTATATAAAAATGAAGACAATATACTGAATAAACTAAACACATTTCTCGGGTGAAATGTACACAATATTTTGTTTGTATAGAAACTAAGATACCTTGCAGTATCTTCGAAATATAGTTATTTTTGTATAAAGTGCACAAAATGACTGTTTTTTGTTGCGCGTGAGAATGTTACTTTTAGTCGAGATCGCAGGTCAAAACAAAAATAGTTATTTGTGTATTAGGAGCGTAAAATGATTCTTTGTTACTTAAGCACGGTATTTGCAGTGCGAGCCGAAGGCGAGAGCTGCAATAGTGTAAGAGGAACAAAGACACACTTTACGCTCGTGATACACACATAATTTTTCCTACGATTGCATCTTAAAATGATTAGAAAACGTATACGTACTGAAAATAATTTCGTTCTGTCAACTATCAATATGACAAGTTTCTGTTTTGTTTGTATCCCTGGTAACTATTGAAATAAGCGCGCATTTAACATCTTTTTCGCGCGTTGCCATTGAAAACGGACGCATTTAACGTCTTTTTCGCGCGTTGTCATTGGAGACGCGCAAAAAAGATATTTTTCAATTGTTCTACAGAAAACATCAAGTTTACGATGATAAATGAGAGCGTAATTGTTAACTTGTCATAGCAATCATAGACAAATGTATATAGTAGAGTATATCCGTCAGTACGGTGGTGTGGATAACAATATGGAATTCGAATCCGGAGATCTCGAGTTCGACTCGCACTTAAGCTAAAAATTATATAAACTATCACACTGCGGCTTGGTCAGTGCGGACCCTGTACTGTAATTGGGATTGAGTTCCTGTTGTACAGCGTAACATAATTAAATAAATAAATAAATTCTGAAAATAATGAGAAAATATGCATGACAATTATTCAATTTAGTTTAAAAGTACAATAAAAATAATAATAAAAATAAATAAAACATGCCTAAAATAAATGCAAAATTAAAAATACTATAAATGTTAAATAAAGAAAATTAAAATGTAAATGAAAATTAACAAATATCTCACGTAACTTGAGAGAGAGACAGTACTTCATTTTAATTTTCAATGTTGACAAATAAAAAAATAAATTGAAATTTCTTTATTCACGATCATTTATAATTTTATTCTCGTCATATTTAAATATAAATGATATTAACATTATGTGCTGCAAGAGTAACAGTGACCAGCTGTCACAAGTTAAAAAAAAAAGTTGTTTACAACAGTAACAATTTTCTTTTATGGTTCCGGCTACGTATTTGTTTCATATTATCGTAATTCAAAAACCTGTAGAGTTAATTAATAGCTATAAATTATAATTATTTATTTTCTTTGTTAAAAAATATCAGTTGTTTTTAAATTTATTTATGAAAACCATAAATGCTGTGCTATTAATGGAAACTAATTTGTATCTTATATATATATATATATATATATATATATATATATATATAAACAACAGGGTGAGTCTGGGAAGACGAACCCCCCCTTAACTTTTTTATTATAAGAAATAGACAAATTTTCTTCATTAAATATACTATTTTATAACATATATAGAAATTTTTTATAAAGTCGGGTTTACATTGATACGACTATCAACTTTTATATTTCAAATAGGAACCTAGAATTATTTTATTAAAATAAAAAACCATTTTGTTCTCTTTTCAACGATGTATTACTTGTCATAAATGTATATGAAAAAATCGAGATAAATAAGATAATTGAGAAATGTCAGAAATTATTTTTATTCAACTATTTTAGGTAGCTATACGAAATTAAACAAAATGTAACAAGGTAAAATTAATGACAACAATGCAAATATTTATTTGTTACTTGTTTCATGTGTTTTGTCATTCATTTTACCTTTTACAGTTTATATACCGGGTGTCTACTTTATTTCCGAAAATAGGAAATTCAATGTTAAATTTTTGATGTAGTGATATATCTTTACCTATTACTTTTAGAACAAAATTGTACTGAAGAAAAATGTTCAGAATGAAAAACTGCATCCATAGGGTATAAGTTTGTTGTTCAATTGTTTCTTATGTCCAAGTTAAAAGCAAAAGAAATATACGCTTTAGAGCAATTATCAGTGTGCCATGAGAAATAAAATAATAATTTGTTTGTTGTGTTTGACATTATTTGACATATTGGACCAGAATTGGAAGCTTACTCTAATTTATTTATTTATTCGAGCATTTAATTTAATAATAAAATTAATTATAGCAATTATTCTTTTCTTTTTCTACATAATCTAGAGACAAATAAATACTTATTATCTAATTTGTTTTATTTCTCATGGCACTCTGATAATTGCATTAAAGTGTGCATTTTCTTTTGGTTCTAACCCGGATATAAGAAACAATTGAACGACAAACTTATGAATGCAGTTTTTCATCCTGAACATTTTTCTTCAGTACAATTTTGTTCTAAAAGTAATAGGTAAAGAGATATCGCTACATCAAAAATTTAACATTGAATTTTCTATTTTCGGAAATAAAGTAGACACCCGGTATATATACTTATTATTATTATCATTATTGCTTAATTAATGATTATGTTAAATGATAGTAAAATACTGCCTAGTTCGAAACTCAAACCAGTAGTATTAAAACCTTGAACTAAGCTAATCTTACAATTTATTTATTTTGCTTTCTTAAATAAATGATGTCCATGCATATTTTTAATTATTTACCATGAAAGTTATTTTTATAATCATGTTTCACCAAGCACCAACAGCCACATCCATTAAAAGTATACAAGTTTAATTTATTTACTCTGGTAGACGAATCAAACTAGCCTGAAATAAGACGACACAAATTCTCTCCTTGTGGGTAATCAAGTAGCCTACACCCATTACCTCATAAACACCATCAGCATTCCCGTTACTTGCTCACACCTCTTTACTAAATCCCAAAATAGCCCCGAAATCGTTCAAACACCTCCTAGTGATTGAATGGTGTCCCTGAAAGCAAGTTAGGCGCGGTTGCAATTTAGATCACAGCTCGATATCACTCACATACCGTTCTATAGTTAGGATTTATTAAATTCGCAGGGGTTTGAAACAACAATAGCCGTTGACACCCACCAGATCTGCTACAACTAACGGTAGATTAGAAATATTGTTATTACATAAAGTCTTGACTGTGTAATTATGTAAAGATTCGTTTATTTGCTGCTGATCGATGATCTATTTTGATTTGGACGTAGGCAAGTAAATTTTGTATCCGTTATGTGAATTGTTGTTATTATTTATTTGAAATAATACTCGTAAAACAAACATGTAGTAGAATGGGAGAAGGAAAATATTGTGCCTGTATGCAAAGTTTTCAACTTGTACAAAAAAAAAGTAACTAGACGTTGTGATAATTTTATGTGGTAGTACTGGAAGCAGTTTCTTTTTCTTTATCTATGATCTGCTTTAGTTTTACAATTAATAAAAATAATGCAATTTTTTTTCTGTGTGACGTTTTTGTCAATAACGATGGAACAAAATTCAGTTTTATACAATTGTTTTTAGGAACTTTTTACTTGTAAAATTGTCGTACTGTCAACAGACTCATCTTTTAGCTGTCATTGTTCATATAAATATCATTAAAGTATACTTTTTACTTCCTTGTACGAAGTAAAGGAAGTATTGTAATCACGAAAATTTTCGGTTCTCAGATTTCAACGGATATAGGTATTTTGGCTCTCCCTGAATCCATTTTGACTAATTTCGTCGTGATGTCTGTACGTACGTATGTATCTCGCATAACTCATAAACGGTAAGCCGTAGAAAGTTAAAATTTTGTATTTAGGACTGTTATAACATCTAGTTGTGCATCTTCCTTTTTGGTCATTATATAACTTCCGGAAGTGGCATTTTACTTGAAGCCTAGAATAGATTTTTAATGAAAAACTATTTTCAAATATAATCCAAACATTTTCAAATTTGGTATATAAGACTACTATATCAATGGAAATAACATAATAGGTTTTGGTTAAAATAGACTAACCGGAAGTGATACATTACATGAAGCTGTTAACACTTTTCTTGAAAAAAAAATCTGATGTGGACACCACATGACTTCCTTGTACGCGTATTAAACTATAGATATTTTTTTAATTGCACATATTTGACAATAATTTTTTAATTTTTTTCTTATTTTTTGATCTAATCCATAGCAAACTTAATTTAAAAAAAAAACTAAAAATATATAATTTTTAACATATCTCGCTTATACAAAAGGCTAATTGAATTATTCTTAATGTGCTAGACGCAGAATTTAATTCTCCAAAACTTTTATTTGCAGCATTTATTTCTAAAATCAAAACAATACCAAATCAATACGATATAGGAAAAATAATATGAAAGACATGTATTACAATGCCGAGTTATAATTCGAATACAGTTTGCGTGTACGAACTGCAGGCGAGTTACGCAAAATATGAGTACAATTAAATTGGTTGGTAACACTGACAAAGGAAAATACATTTGAATTTTAAATTATTTTGACACTTATAAGTTAGAGTTTCATAATATTATTAATATCATTCTAAAAATAAATACCTTTAAATTTAAATAAAAAGAAAATTGTTTTATTCTTTGACGTTCTTATTTTATCATAAAAAAAATTAAATTCTAATAATACTTATATAAACAATGACAGCTAAAAGATGGGTCTGTTTGACAGTACGACAACTTTACATATAAAAAAGTTCCTAAAAACATTTATACAAAATCTAATTTATACCATTGTTTTTGACAGAAACAATGTCACAAAAGTATCGGAAAAAATATAGATTCAACTATAAGCTGTAGCTCTCCTATGCTATAACTATAATTAAGTTCTTATTATGCAGAGTAACAAATAAATACTTGTGAAGGAAGTATAAGAATCAACTTTGATCAAATTTGATACTGACAAGAATGGACAACATTACATGTGTTACATTGCCATGATATTTCATATAACAGTTGAATGAATGAAGAAACTCTTCCTCCGCTGTCCTCTCTACACCCTTTACCAATTACTAATTCACGAATCTCGTGGGAGACATCGACACGTGGGTGCCAAATACGCACTGTTCAGTTGTATTGTATAGTGTTGCACTGACTCATATATACTCACATTTGTTACTAACTCATAGGATAATATAATAATAACTTTCACCAATTTAAAGTCTACCCCTGTGGCTCCCCCTGCACTAATATCTTTGGGGGCCGTGATTTAACGGCTGAAAACCGCACTTCACGCGAAAAAATATGTCACTTACTGAGATTTGCTTAGGCAGAGTGCCACACCCAGTAATGGGTAAAAGGCGTGATGATATATGATATAATGTAAGGGTTCTGTTGTACTGTAGGGCAGTGGTTCTTAATGTTTTAGTCGTCGCGGACCACCAAAAATTAAATTATTCTGTCGTATTAATACAAGAGGAAAAGAACTTTTTTCTACGATTGCTATGAAAAGTTGACAATTACGCTCTCATTTGTCATCGTAAAGTTGACGTTTTCTGTGGAACAATCGAAAAATATCTTTTTTGCGCGATTCCAATGGCAACGCGCGAAAAAGACGTTAAATGCAGCCGTTTCCAATGGCAACGCGCGAAAAAGATTATTTCAATAGTTACCAGGGATACAAACAAAACAGAAACTTGTCATATTGACAGTTGACAGCACGAATTTATTTTCAATACATATATGTAGGCGCGGTGGCCGAGCGTGTTAAGGCACATCTCTTAGCATACTGTGACGTCACCCGAACCAAGGTTCGTCGGTTCGAATCCGCCTGCCGACAATGTGTGATTTGTCGTAAAATATAAAAATACAGTTTCATGTATTTATCACACTCGGGCGCTATAAGCTAGTCACTTATACGCCTTAAATAATCTGACTAAAGAAACCGGCAGTACGGCAGTGTAAAAACTGCGGCTTGGTGTGCCCGGAAGCCAAAACCCAACTGGGGTTAGAGAGCTGAAGAAGAAGAAGAAGAAGAAGAAGAAGATATGTTTTTAAATAATTTTAAGATGCAATCGTAAAAAAATCATGAGCGTAAAGTGTCTTTGTTCCTCTTGCACTATTGCAGCTCTCGCCTTCGGCTCGCGGTGAAATTACCGTGTTCGAGTAACAAAGAATCACTTTACGCTCTTAATACACAAATAACTATTTATTTTAGTAAATTGTAAAACTAACTCAGCCTTAAATTAATCTTTAAATCGAGTTATTAACTTGTATAGAGTAGGTTTATTAACTTGTACAATAATTTATATGGGGTAAGTGGCTCAGTGATATCGAGTCGGCCTGAGGATCTTGAGAACCCTGCTTCGATCCCCTCAGCCGACAAACAATTAAATCTACCCTTGTGGCTCCCCTTCCACTAACATTTTTGGGAGCCATGATTTGACGGCTGGTAATCGCACTTCACGTTAAAAAATTTATCAGTTACCGAGACCTGCTAAGGCAGAGTGCCACACCCAGTAATGGGTAAAAGGCGTGATGATATATTTATTATTTATTTATTTATGTGTTTCTAATTCTGCTCCCGATATTTTTTCATGCTCAATTAAGCCTTTCAAGAATAATTTATTGATCTGTTACCAATTGTAATTTTCCTTTTCTATTGTATCTAATTATAATGTTATAATTTTATGTATATTAGTGCTATACTATTATTGGGACTTGTTCCTGTTGGGTAGCTAAATAAAATAAAATGAATACATACATAACATCACGCTATATCCCATTAAATGGGGTAGCACGAACCTGTCAACATTCTCATCCTGACGAACTCTTTCTTTCCTCACAACTAAAATCCATCATCACGCAACAAACATCCATCCATTCGCTCCTGTACACCTGTTTCGTAAATCTTCACTTACGCCCACTTCTCTAACAACGAATCTATAAAGAAATGAAGGCAGCATCGCCTGCTCTTGTTTAAATATACATTTAACACAATTTCAGTTAGACACTGTATAGTAAAACTGAAAATAAAGAAAAAAAAGATGAGGAAGAAAAATTAATAACAACTGGTAAAATTAGAACTTAGTTAATTTAATATCAACTCCTGTGGCTCCCCCTCCACTAACAACTTTGAGGGCCGTGATATGACGGCTGGTAACCGCACTTCACGTGTAAAAATATATCACTTGCCAAGATCTGCTTACGGCAGAGCGCCACACCCAGTAATAGGTAAATGGCGTGATGATATATTTATTTATTTTTTTATTTAGTTTTATTCTTCTGCAACTACAATTATTTTTTAGTATTTACGAACTGTCAGATTCTTTACGATCCTTTCACGGACCCTTTGGTAAGAATCGCTGAGGTGTACCCCTGCGTATGCCCCGGAGTCTCCGCCCCTGGTTCAGCTAGCTGTGATTCACGCGGCCTTTCGTGCATCGCGCTGGCTACGCTTGCCTCGCGCATTTCGTTTCCTCTTATATGGAGCTGGCATGGTCAGCCAGTTCCCGAGTACACACGGATGGAAATGTTTCACAGGTGTTTAGCAATCCGTAGCAACAAACAGAATTATTGAGATTCTGCTGAGCAAGATTTATGTAGGATTTGTATAAAGCGAACAATATTTTAGAGGCCTAGTTATATGTTAGATGATGGTGAAGTTTTGTTATTTTTTCTCTAGCTATCACGGTTTTCTACATAATTTACTTTAAAGTTTTTCTTAAAAAAATAAGGGTAATCTTTCCGCTCTTACCTTACAAGTTAAAATAACTTTTTTCTACGATTGCTATGAAAAGATGACAATTACGCTCTCATTTGTCATCGTAAAGTTGACGTTTTCTGTGGAACAATCGAAAAATATCTTTTTTGCGCGTCTCCAATGGCAACGCGCGAAAAAGACGTTAAATTCGCGCGTTTCCAATGGCAACGCGCGAAAAAGATTATTTCAATAGTTACCAGGGATACAAACACAACAGAAACTTGTCATATTGACAGTTAACAAAACGAATTTAGTTTTAGACGTAATCGTTTAAGATGCAATCGTAGAAAAAATGATGTGTGTATCACGAGCGTAAAGTGTCTTTGTTCCTCTTGCACTATTGCAGCTCTCGCCTTCGGCTCGCGCTGCAATTACCGTGCTCTTAATACACAAATAACTATTTTGTACTCATACATTAAAATGTGTTGTTTCGCGTCGCCTACGCAACGACCGGAACGTCAATTTCCCGCACTCGTTCGGGAAATTTTGGAAAAAACATTCCAATTTCTAAAGCACTTATTAAAAAACTATATTTATAATAAAATAGTATAGTATCTCAAACACCCTTTTGCGTAATAATAATAAAAGAAAATGATGGAATATTGAATGAAATTTAATTTTAAAATGATAAATTAGTGCATTTGGTTCACAATGTTGGCAACGAAATGACAGCACCGACAGCAGTGCAAACACATAACCTACAAACGTAAGTTAAATTGTAACAACATTGATATGAAATCAAACAAGTTTATTAAATTTACTGTGTACTACAAATCAAATTAGTACATAATATAACACTTTTTATTTTAAATTAAAATTAAATCAATTGAAATATGACATTATTATGAAATTAGTTATAAAATGGTTACAAAACAGTGTTCTGTATATGGTATATTATTGTTTATGTTAATTATTGTTTTGTATAATGTTATTATGAATGTTTATATTTATAGTACAACTTTGGCAATTTGAAATACTAACTCCTGGCACAACTTCGTTTCCTAGAATGGATTGTAAAGCTGGCGGCACATGAACATTTATATCAGCAGCAGCAGTTTCTGTTGAAGTACTTGCACATGATGATGATTATATAGTTGTACACTTTTCGTACAAAAAATATCCGGGAACCAATCGTTCCCGCACTTGGTATGTAAATAACTATTTTCTACTACCGAACAGAAAATTTCCAACTGTCAGTTGAAAGCAGAAAGTTGATGAAGTAGGATAGAAAAATTGACTATTTTTATGGCAAAATTCTACAAAAATGCAATCAATTTATTATATTTGAGTCTATATTATTTGTTACTGATAATAGTATATTATTCAATGAGTAAGTAATATAAGCTATTACTCAAGAGAATGAAGTTTGCAACACGAGCCGAAGGTAAGTGTAGTAAATCATTCGAGTGAGTAATAGATATTACTTGCGAATAGAATACTTTACTTTATCTACTACTATATGTTATTATATAATAAGATTTTACAATTATTTTTTTATGTTACATTAATTAATATATTATTTGTTACTGATAAAGTAGTTTTAAGCATGGAATATACCGGGTGGTGCTCGGTGAGTGCGAACATAGGAATTTAACATGGGATATTAGTTTTATGCAATTTCCTGCTCTCCTGTACATTTTACGGAAAAAACTGTAGAGGGAAGATTTGTTCAGAATTAAAAGTTACCCATGAAACTGTTTTTACATGTTTTATTAAGTTTTTGGTTTAGCCGTAACATTAAAAATAAATTTCGAAATTTCTGTTACTTTGTAGTAATAGCCATGACTTTTCTTTTATTTTTATGACAAATGCGTTAAATGTCAATTTTTGATGTTTATTAAAGTTAATCTTATAATTTAAATTAAATCTTTGTGTAAGCTATAAAATGAATGTTTATTCAAACGAAGAACGTGTCTTCATTATTAAAAATTATTATGGAGGAAATAGTTATAGGAGGGTGCGGGATTTATTTTCAATTAAATATGAAGATAAACCAATTCCAAGTGTATCAACAATTTCAAAACTGGTTACAAAATTTGAGAGTACAGCTAGTGTAGCTGTGACCGATGGTAATGAAGGCAATAATAATAATAACAGAATACGTCATAACGAAGTGAATGAAGAATTGGTATTGGCTATGATATCTCAAAATTCAAGGTACAGCATAAGACATATTGCTTCTGAATGTGGTTTGCATCATTCAACAGTTCTGAGAATTTTAAAAACACATGGATATAAATCTTACAAATTTCAAACACATCAAGAACTTCTTTTGGCTGATTTTGAAACTAGAAGTACATTTTGTGAAATTATGCAAGAAAAGGCAAATCGGGACCAGCACTTTATTTCGTCGATTTGTTTTACAGATGAATGTACATTTACTTTAAATAATGAACCAAATGTTCAGAATACTCGTATGTGGACCACAGAAAATCATCATTTAACTGTGTGTACAGGTACCCAATATCCTGAGAAAATTAATATTTGGGTTGGAATTTTTAAGAACAGGATTATACCATTTGAAATTATGGGAAATTTAAATTCTGATATGTATTTAGAACTTCTGCAAAATCATATAGGTCCTGCATTGGATGAGGCAGCTGCAGTAGATGAGGATATTTGGTTCCAGCAGGATGGGTGCCCGGCTCATTATGGAATAAATGTGCGGGAATATTTAGATTTGGTTTTTCCTAATCGGTGGATTGGTCGTGGTGGTGGAATAAATTGGCCTGCAAGATCTCCGGACCTAGCTCCTTGCGATTTTTTTTTGTGGGGGCATCTTAAAAGTAAAATTTACTCTAAACACTACGAAAATTTAGATTTACTAAGACAAGCTATATTCGAAGAATGTGATAATATTACTGACAGGCAATTAGCCAATGTTAGAACTTCGTTTTACAATAGACTTGGTTATTGTCTTGCTGAAAATGGTGGCTTGTTTGAACATTTATTGTAATTTCTTTATTTTTTTATGTAGGTATATTAAATAATATTGTTACAATTATTACTTATTATTTCACATTAAATTATTGTAATTTAAAATTTTTTAAAAAAATTGAAATTGTTGATAAACTTGAAACTGATTTATTATTAAATATGAAAATAAAACTTTGTTCAAAGAATAAAAAATGTGATTTTTTTGATTTAATTTAAATTATAAGATTAACTTTAATAAACATAAAAAATTGACATTTAACGCATTTGTCATAAAAATAAAAGAAAAGTCATGGCTATTACTACAAAGTAACAGAAATTTCGAAATTTATTTTTAATGTTACGGCTAAACCAAAAACTTAATAAAACATGTAAAAACAGTTTCATGGGTAACTTTTAATTCTGAACAAATCTTCCCTCTACAGTTTTTTCCGTAAAATGTACAGGAGAGCAGGAAATTGCATAAAACTAATATCCCATGTTAAATTCCTATGTTCGCACTCACCGAGCACCACCCGGTATAGACCATATTGTTGAAGATCGGCTGCGCTTCGACCATACAAATAACTATTAAGGGAAAAAAATTGATACAATAAGGGAAGGAAACATTTCACTTCAAAGTTTTCCTAAATATTTTAAAGTATATATTTCTTGTTTTTTGTAATTAAGTTTGTTATGGATTAGAACAAAAAATACAAAAATTTATGCCAGTGTCAAATTGCGTCAAATATGTGCAATAAAAAAAATGTAGGTATAGTATAATACGCGTACAAGGAAGTCATGTGGTGTCCACATCAGATTTTTTTAATAAAATATTTCAAATAAAAGTTGCTTATTATTTTATTTTCTATATCGTGTTAATTTTTTTTTCTCATATATTCATATTTATTATACTTTTTTTTGTTAGATTCGAAGTTATAAATTTACTGTTTTTTTTACAAACACCCAAGCTCTCTCCAAATATATTTTCTAGATGTGCCACGTGACAACGTTGAAAATAATTCTCCTTGGTTACGAACAAAACACAAATCATTTGACATTAGCTGTCAATAGTCACGAGTATAAAATAAAACTATAAAACAAATATTTAATTGATTCTAATGTTATAAAAAATAGTAATCAAAATATTTTTTCTATAACTGTCAAAAAATGTTCATTTTTTTCTCTAATATCAATACGCGAAGTTCGTGATTTTTTCATCATTTACATTATCATGACAACGCGTATTTTGCGCATTATTTTGCACCCTAGTGCGCAAAATACTGTTTCGTATTCTAGTGCGCAAAATGGGTATCTCGCGCACGCTCCCAAATTATTTGATGTCAGGTTTCATTAGTTACAACATATCAATAGTATCAAAATTATATTATTGCTGATTTTTTCCTTCAATTTACATAAATAAATCAATAATTATTGTATTATTCTTTATTTACAGTTGTAGAAAAAATGTTATTTGTATTTCGTGGCCTGCGGTCTCGACTAAAAGTAACATTCTCACTTGCAACAAAAAACACTCATTTTGCGCACTTAATACAAAAATAACTATTAGATGAATTCGGATTTGTATCATTATGAACAGAGTTGTAATATTAACATTTAAGTTGCTCGATTTTAGCTATAAACAAGTTAGAATCGAGCTCTTACTACCAACCTATAAGATCTAAAAAAACTAGAGTCTAAAAAAAAATTGCCATTTTTAGCTCTGTAAATTCTTTAAAAGATCTTTTGAAACTTTCTTGCCCGAGTGTACTTTGCAACGTCCAATGTAATTAATAGCAACGCAGCGCTCTAAATGCATATGCTAAACATGATTTTATTTTTTAATCAGGAACAATACAATTTATTGTTCTGCAATACCGATCAAAAGCAATTTGTAATTTTGCATTTTTCTCTGCAACATTATAAATAATGAACTTGGAGAGAAATATTTTGAGAATAAGTATAAACACTTACTACTAGTGTAAATAAAAATAATTTTAAAAATGTTGAAGAATGTGAGATTAACAAGTGGGGATGTAGCTCAGTGGTAGAGCGTTCGCTTTGCATGTGAAAGGCCCCGGGTTCGATCCCCGGCATCTCCAAGTTTTATTTAAAATTTAAAATATAGTAAATCATTTAATAACTAAAAAACCTCCCCGACGGGGAATCGAACCCCGGTCTCCCGCGTGACAGGCGGGGATACTGACCACTATACTATCGAGGACTTGATAGTATTGTATTTAAACTATGATTATAACAAAATAATCTACAATTATATAAAATAAATATACATAATTTTAATTGATTTATATTTTAGTATATTTTATCCATAAAACATATAAAACGGCTTATTAATATTAACAGATATTTGTGTATTAAGAGCGTAAAGTGATTCTTTGTTACTCGTATAGTGTAAGAGGAACATACACATAATTTTTTCTACAATTGCGTCTTAAAATTATTAAAAAACGTATAAATACTGAAAATAAATTCGTTCTGTCAACTGTCTCAGTTTCAGTTTTATTTGTATCCCTGGTAACTATTGAAATAAGCGTGCATTTAACATCTTTTTCGCGCGTTGCCATTGGAGACGCGCAAAAAAGATATTTTTCGATTATTCCACAGAAAACGTCAACTTTACGATGACAAATGAGAGCGTGATTGTTAACTTTTCATAGTAATCGTAGAAAAATAATAATAAGAACAATTACAATTTGTTAGGTTATATCCGTAACATCAACTGTTAACAAATGAAAAATATCTTGAGAACAGTTATGTAATATTACGTAACTAGTGCAATAAACCCTTAGCAACCGTAAACAAGCATTTACTGTTCTTGCAAATTGTATTTAATGGCCTACTTATTTTATTTTATGCCAATTATATTTTAAGGTAATATGCATTAAAAAGTTTTCTTTAACTATTTTTTTTACATGTACATCTAAAAGAATTAACACAAAAATATGTAATAAATATTTGATTAACAGGCCAACAAAAAATAGTGAAAACAAATATATTTACAAGGTTGAACAAATTGTACTAATGCATTAAGAAGCTAAGTTTGTAATAGTAAGATAAGAAAAAAAAATAAAGAAAATAAGAAACGTCTTCAAAACATGAGCTCCTAATACTTTTACATAATGAAATCAGTATTAGGTGATGACTTTTATAGAACATCCTAAGTAACAATGTCGCATCGAGCCCGGTTAGCTCAGTCGGTAGAGCATTGGGCTTTTAATCCATGGGTCCAGGGTTCAAGTCCCTGTTTAAGTGATTATTTTGTCCTATATTATAAATATTAACGCGTATAGAATAAATTTGAAACAAATTGATTAAACTTTGTTAAAATAAATTTTATTTATTCATTGAAACCTTTTTAATTTATCTTTTAATAATATTAATTTAAATATACAATATAAGTATTGTTTATAATTGCAAAATAATATGGTAACAACAAGTCAGGTTGGCCGAGTGGTCTAAGGCGCCAGATTTAAGCTCTGGTTCCCAAACGGGAGCGTGGGTTCGAACCCCACACCTGACAAACCACCTTTTAGTTTTTTTTGCAATGTATAACTCCAAATGTTTTATTAACTGCATTGAAAAACTTGAAATTATAATATCATTTTATTCAAGCTTTATATTTATTGTTACAAATTTTTAAATAAAATGTAAAAAAATCACCCCGGTTGGGAATCGAACACCGATCTCCCGAGCAATATACGAGTATTCTGACCACTATACCATCGAGGACTATATTATATTTGTAATATAATCTCTATAATTGTAGTTTAGATCGTTGCCAATTTAAAGTACACTGCTCAAAATTATAGAATATTATTTTAAAACTTCAATGAAAATTAATAAATTATAATCAAATATATGTAACAATACATAAAGTATTATTTTTCTTAGAAACATTTGAATTTATATTAGAACTTTCATAAATACATATTTATAATATAATTTATAGTTTTAATAGTAAGTCCCCGGTGGTATAGTGGTCAGTATTCCCGTAATTCGGTCGGGAGACCGGGGTTCGATTCCTCGTCGGGGGGTTTTTTACATTTTATTTAAAAATTTGTTATACCTTTGACAATAAATATAAAGCTTGAATAAAGTTATATAATAAATCTGTAAGTTTTTCAATACAGTTAATAAAACATTTGCAGTTTGCATAAATACATATTTATAATATAATATACATAGTTTTAATTTTACATTCAATTTTTGAAAATATCCCTGTACAATTTTGAGCTGAGTTATTCTTGAAACTTAAGCCTATAAAGTAAAAGGTCTAGAAATATTAAATTATATTCTTACTATACTATATAATCATGACTAGTAATTATATAATGGAATTATTATTGTAAATAAAAGGTATTGCATGAATTGGTGTCACATTTTTACATTCACCACCTTGCATATTTATTTATATATTTTAGTTTGTCATAAATCAAATTTAAATACAAAGAAATGTAAATGAAATAAGTTAAAAGTAATCGCCCGAGCAGGGACTTGAACCCTGGACCCTTGGATTAAAAGTCCAATGCTCTACCGACTGAGCTACCCGGGCTACATAAAACTCAATACTTAACATTTCCAGAAAACGAAAATAAAACTATTACATCATTCAAATTATTGCAATTATATAAACAAATAGATAGAATATATATTACTATTCAATATAATTATCGTAATTTCAGTTGAAATTGAGGAGCTATTAAATATATTTGGAAACTTTGAGGGTGTGCGATGACAAGTAAGTTTAGAACCACTGTTCTAAACTATACAAATATCAATATTTTATCGAGAATTCACCACACGTCACTGTCAACCAATAGGATCACGAATTTGTTTGAAAATGAACCAATGAAATGTACATTTCGTCGGAAATTCATCACTAGTGAAATTGATATCGGAAATACCACTGTTAATAATATCCTTGGTTACGAATAAAATAAATGATATTTTCAATATTTTCATAAACGTCAATTCTACATTTGTTCAGTGTACATTTAATATTCAAAATTTTCATCACTGTAATACCTAATTAATAATGTGCAAATAAATACCTAACTATTCTTGTTAATTAACTCTTGTTTGGTAAATTCTCAAGCCGAATACAACTCGTAGTATGAAAATTGCTGAAAATATTTTGACATAAATTATGAGTTGTTATGGAAATGGAAACATAACGAGTGCGAAGCACGAGTTGTGTTTCCATTTCATACTACTTGTTATATTATATATGACAGTTTTATATGATTATAAGTATCGGACGTTATATAACAATAAAACTAGCCTAATACTTTACTTAAAAGTGCAATAATATAAACTTAAATATTTTTAAAGGCAAACAAGAATTACAATAATGCAAATAATAGTTATTTACGTAACCAGTTATGAAAAGGTTGATATTGTTTGACGAACATAATATTTGCCAAAACGAGCGAAGCGAGTTTTGCAAATTATATGAGTCAAACAATATCACGTTTTCATAACGTATTACGTACAAAAATTTATCTAATTCCGCCAAAATAATTTTTAAAACACATAAAATTGTAGGTTTATGACAGCTCAGTATATTTCAAAATCAATAAATCAATTTACCAAAGCGTTGCCGTGAAAATCTAAATCTAAAGCTTATGTCATCATTGAAAATGAGTTCTGAATCCGAGACAAACCTTCCTTCTGATATCGAAGAATCTGCTAATTTGCCCGTGAACTGTTTCATACCAGAAAAATTATTAAATGTATATAAATCTTAAAAAATTTAATAAATAGTTTTTTCCGTTATTTGCATTTTGAGAAAGTTCAAACTGTCAACAGTCATTACGTAACTAATTATGTAAAGAATTCTTTACATAACTCTTGAATGACAGTTATGAAAAAATTTACATTTTATAACCACAAAAATTGATGTAAAACAGGACTTTTCTTAACGGAATTAGGTAAAAGTTATATTATTATTTGAAATATTATACAGGTGTTTCACAACTTAGAACAAAAAATTAAAGGCTATATTCTGTACGACGTGCTGATCATGAAACAAAAAGAATTTTTTTTAAATTCGAAAAATTAATGGTTGTTAACCTAACATTTTTTGTAGTACTGCACTGGATTCGCTTTCCTATTAAACACAAACAATGAAGTAGGTATCAACTACGAAAGAATAATTACACAATTCAATTATTAGCAGTTATTTATAATAGAATTTTATTTAATTAATAACTTTAACATAATCATCCACCTAGTGGCAGTGGCAACGAAAAATTTTGGGCTGGGAAACATGGAAAATAGTTTTGCGATTTAAAAAAAAATCTTTTTGTTTCAAGACCAGCACGTCGTACATAATATACCCTTTAAATTTTTGCTCTAAGTTGTGAAACACTCTTTATAGTTGAACCATAAAGTTGATTAAAATTAAAATCATCTCTGTAAGTTATTTTAGGAAGTTGGATTCCTAGACGTCGCCCTAGTTGACACCTATGGTTACAATGAATTTTCAAAATTGAAAGTACTTCTAACAACTAATGTTATACAATAAGTAATATATTTGTCAATGTCAAAAATCTAAAAAATCTATTACGCTTAACGTTATACAAAGCAAAACACATCAATGATTTATGATTATTTATTATTCAACTAGCTAAATCTAAATTTCAAGTCAATGACGTATAAATTTAAATAGCAATCTCTACTAATGATAAATTATATAGTATCACAGCGAACGTGTGTAGCAATACTAACACTAGTAACGGTAGAGTTTGTAATATAACTGGTGAAGGCTTCTAGGTAACAGAATTTTAAAATTCCTGCCATAAAATTCTGTAATATGTTAATTCATTTAAAGTTACTGTATGTAAAGTATAAATATATCGATCGTAAAAATGCATTTATACGTTTTATCTATAAACATTAAATGATTTTATGTATATGTAGGTTGATGATTCTACAGCTATAGTCTTCGTCGATTCTGATCAAATTGATGAGTAGCGTCTCTAGGTTTCCTAGGGTCCCTAGCGTATGTTGGTACGAGTACGAAAGTTAGAGCCCGAACGACGGCGAGTGGTCCAGTAGTACGAATTTTATTTATTTATTTATTTATGTTACGCTGTACAACAGAAACTTAATCCTAATTACAGTACAGGGTCCGCACTCACCGAGCCGCAGTGTAGTAGTTCATTTTTAGTTTGAGTGAGATTCGAACTCGGGTTCTCTGGATTCGAATTCCGTATCGCTATTCTCACCACCGTAGTGACGGACAAATTTTGTCACGTGTTTTATATACTATTTATTTCAACATTAAAAGAATTACATTCTGACGTTTGCGATAAAAGAAAAATAATTATTTTACCCGAAACTAACAGGAAAATAAACATTTGCCTGACCTTTAAGACTCAGGAAAGCTTTACTTTGCATGCCTAGTTCGGAAAATAACATATTGCCTGCCTAGGCAGGTAATGAAAGAAACGTGAGTGTCTAGTTACTTAAGCAACATAAAATACTGACTCAATATAGAAGTCAAATATTTCTTTTAATTGAAATTAAGTTAAAATATGTATTATTTGTTTATAAGTTTCAGGTAAAACGTCAGTAAAGCACCGTACAGGATTCGTAAGCTGTTTCAAGCTCGGCATGAAACTATCTACTCATCCTGTAATTGAACGCTTTCCTGACTTTTTACATAAATAACTATTATATAAAACAAAGTAGTTGTATTTGCAAATGCACATCATTTTAAAAATAAATTTAAATTTAAATAAAACAAAAAGTGTTTTTATATTTGATGTTCTTATTTTATAATAAAAAAAGTATATTCTAATGATACTTACATGAGCGGCAACTTCGCATATAAAAAGTTCCTAAAAACAGTTTTTGTGTTATCGTTTTTGACAAAAACGGTGTCATCAAATTATAAATATGTACATTATTAGAAATAGTATATTATGCATCAAGGGAGGGAAACAACAATTATTCCCGCGTGTGAAGTTGCCTCAACTTCAGTTCGAGCCTTCAGCCCTCGCTTACGTCTCGGTTTGTCAACTTCACACAAGGGATAATCGCGCCCTCCCGTGAAGCATATTATACTTTTCGTAACAAGTGCACAAAAATTACTGTCTTATCGGGACAAATGTCAAATATGGGTTGCGTAACTAGTTACCTAGGACACGCCGCAAACAACTAATAATCGTAGTCTCTAGAGAGAGAAACATCTCCCTAGAGAGAGAAAAACATGCTACCTAGGGAGAGAAACATCCTACCTATGGAGAGAAACATAATGTTTCTCTTCCTAGGGGAGAAAAGCAGTGTTTCTCTCTCTCAAATTAGGGAATAAGAACGTGTTTCTTGTGCATGTGTAACGAAAAATGATTATTGTTTCATAATAAATACCTTTAGTATAATATGGGGTTCAAATAAATACCATAAGTTGTGAAATATCCTATATGGTAGACAGTTTACACGACGAAGACTATAAACTTTAATGACTTTATTTTCTGGTTAGAATTCAACATCGCTTAATAACATAAAAATGAAATGAATTTCAACTTACACCTTGCGAAATCATCTCACGAATCGATATTTCCAAGAAGTCTATCACTGCCTACTACATCACATCAACTATCCATGAAAAACAAAGCAACGAACGATGTTATCAAGACATTCGAATCATCTTTATTATTGACGCTAACTTCATTTAAAACCTGTTCTTCAAATTGGATTTGTCAACAAGAAACTGGATTTCATTATAGCGTTAAGCACTTTAAATAAAATGTCAATTATTAATTTGATTTTCGCTAAAAGCTTTTAAATGGTTTGACAGAGGTTGTAAAATTATTCAAATGCCAACGTTTAATGCAGAAAGTAAATTAGCAGGGGAAATATTGATGGAAATGTTGGCATTTAAATGAACATAACCATAAAGAAATGATTGATTTACAGAAATTGTCTCTAAAAGATGATAATTTTACTTGTTTTCTATCCTTGGAATGCTTCAAAACATATAATTGTCGCACATACAGGGTGTTTCACAACTTAGAACAAAAATCTGATGTGGACACCACATGACTTCCTTGTACGCGTATTAAACTATAGATATTTTTTTAATTGCACATATTTGACATAAAATCTTTTATTTTTTATTTTTTGTTCTAATCCATAGCAAACTTAATTAAAAAAAACACACAAAATATATACTATTTAAATTTAGATATCTCGCTTATGCAAAAGGCTAATTTAAAAATTCTTAATGTGCTAGACGCAGAATTTAATTCTCTAAAACTTTTATTTGAAGCATTTATTTCTAAAATTAAAATAATACCATTTTTTTCAAGGAAAACTGTTAGCAGCTTCATGTAATGTGTCACTTCCGGTTAGTGAATTTTAACCAAAATCTATTATGTTATTTCCATTGATATAGTAGTCTTATATACCAAATTTGGAAAGTTTTAAATTATATTTGAATATAGTTTTTCATGAAAATCTATTATAGGCTTCAAGTAAAGTACCACTTCCGGAAGTTATATAATGACCAAAAAGGGAGGTGCACAACTAGATGTTATAACAGTCCTAAATATAAAATTTCAATTTTCTACGGCTTACCGTTTTTGAGTTATGCGAGATACATACGTACGTACGTACATACGTACATACGTACGTACAGACGTCACGACGAAATTAGTCAAAATGGACTCAGAGAGGGCCAAAATGCGTATTTCCACTGAAATCTGAGAACCGAAAATTTTCGCGATAACAATACTTCCTTTACTTCGTACAAGGAAGTAAAAAATTAAAGGGTATATTCTGTACGACGTGCTGATCATGAAACAAAAAGAAATTTTCTTAAAATCGCAAAATTATTTTCCATGTATCCCAGTCCAAAATTTTTCGTTGCCACTGCCATTGGGTGAATGATTATGTAAAAGTTATTAATTAAATAAAATTCTATTATAAATAACTGCTAATAATTGAATTGCGTAGTTATTCTTTCGTAGTTGATACCTACTTCATTGTTTGTGTTTAATAGGAAAGCGAATCCAATGCAGTACTACAAAAAATGTTTTAGGTTAACAACCCTTCATTTTTCGAATGAAAATCTTTTTGTTTCATGATCAGCACGTCGTACAGAATATACCCGTTAATTTTTTGCTCTAAGTTATGAAACACCCTGTATAAATACAGCCATTAACTGATATCCTGCAAATTGGTTTTAATGAATTCGTTACAATCCAGATATCACACAATGTTGATACACTGACAAAACACTGCTATAAACAACTATTGACTGATGAAATCATTGTTATTTGCAAATAAATATAATGTTTTCAAATTTATTACAATACTTACAACCTTTCACTTCAAAAATACGTATCTATAATACATAATATTTTAATTTGTTTAAAAAAAGAAACAGTGTTTAGATACCAACTTTCAAGTGAATTAAGAGATAAACAGTAAAAGATTACAACAATGAAAAATCACAACAAAGAAAGATTGTGATTTCAACAATCAAATAATCAGTAATTTTAACTTGTTAAGTTTGGGCCAATTTAATTCAGCAACATTGCTGATATAGTCTGAACTGCAAATTTATTTAATGGTAGCTACAAATAAATTCAAATTATAACTTTATATTGCAGCATTTGTTATTATTTTCTATTTGATTACAACAAATAACCAGTAATTTTAACATGTCGCTCACCGGCTGCAATATTGGCACCTTTCAAAGTTTATAGTTTTGAGATATTAATGATTTTATAAGTAGACATTAATATTTTTTCAGTAGCTTCTTTCAAAATTTAACAATTTTTTTAAAGTTTGTTAAAATTACCCGGGATTAAAGAAGCGGTCTGTGGTTGTTATTATACAGGGTGTTAAAAAAGTTCCGGGACGGTGAAATATTTCGAGAAATGATATCGAATCAAGACACAAAAAAACACATGTTTCATATTTTGCAAAAACCTATCTAAGCACACCAAACACAAACCCCAATTCCCACCCCGAGGGGGTGGGGCGGGGGGCAACTTTGAAACCTTAAATGGGAACCCCCATTTTTTATTGCAGATTCGTATTCTGCGAAAAAAAGGTATTTTTATCTGAAACTTTTCCAATTCGGAATAATCGCAAAAATAAGTTTTGACATGATTCTGAAAGAAAAGTAAAAAAACAGTTTAATATCACAAGAAATAAACATTGAATCAAATAACAAAATCAACATAATCACAAGTAGCCACAAGCCTTTCACCGACTAAATGCTTGAAATAAATTTGCAAAACGATTTTATAAAATAAACTTTATTTTATTCCTTTATTGTTTTTTGGGGGAATTGTCTATCATGATTAGTTTGAACAGAACAGAAGCTACAAAAATTCACAATTATAATTTTATATTGCAATATTTTTGAATTTTTATTTATTTATTTAATGGGTAAAAGGCGTGATGATATATTTATTTATTTTTATTTTATTTCCATTTGATTATAACAATGAAAAATTACAACAATAACATAACACAATAATAAAAAAACCACAATAGATATAGATTGTGATTTCAACAATCAAATAACCAGTAATTTTAACATGTGAATTTTAATTCTTGTGCCAATTGAATTCAGGAACACTATTGTCTATCATGATTAGTTCGAACAACAAAATTGTAGAATGAAAGCTACAAAAATTCACTATTATAATTTTATGTTGCAATATTTTTAAATTTATTGTTATATTTCGATTTGATTAATGAAAAATTACAACAATAAAAGACCAGAATAATAAAAAAAACCACAACAGATATAGATTGTGATTTCAACAATGAAATAACTAGTAATTTTAATTCTTGTGTCAACTAAATTCATCAATACTACTCTTGGTCATATTTAGCCTATGATGGTTAGTATAATTTGACCTTACGGCCACACCCTAAATCGGGTAAATAACAAAAATCATGAAATCATGATGATATATTTATTTATATCCTTCATCTGTCAAATAGTAATTGTTAAATTATTAGTTACAACGAAAAGTTAATTAAAATTAGGCAAATAATAATACTTAATTTTGACAGTACCTTACATTTTTATTTTATCGCCTCAGGCACTTTCAATCAAAAATTACTTACTAAAAATGAAGTCCATTGTTTCTAAATAAATAAATAAATAACAATAAGCAAATACAAACACCATTTGTTACACTTGCACTTTTTGCTTGTTCGTGTGTGGCATTCTCTCATATTACAAAAGTCAAATCCAGGACCGGGTTTTCCATAAAAAGCATAATTTGGAAGCTTCAATCCTCCTAATTTCAAAGGCTTTTAAGTAAAAAATCGTGTTAGATATAATAAATTATATTTTAAAATTACTTTTTTCTACAACTGTCAAAAAATGTTTTTCACTAATATTAATACGCGAAGTACGTGATTTTTTCATCATTTACATTACCATGACAACGCATATTTTGCGCATTATTTTGCACCCTAGTGCGCAAAATGAGTATTTTACGCACTGTTTCGTAATCTAGTGTGCAAAATGAGTATCTCGCGCGCGCTCCCAAATTATTTGTTGTCAGGTTTCATTAGATACAACACATCAATAGTATCAAATTCATATTATTGTTGATTGTTTTGATTTACTTAAATAAACCAATAATTATTGTATTATTCTTTATTTACAGTTTTTGAAAAATGTTGTTTGTATTTTGTGGGCAATATTCTTGATTTTTTGGCGCGTTCGAATGACTTTTATTGTCTCGACTAAAAGTAACATTCTCACGTGCAACAAAAAAACACTCATTTTGCGCACTTAATACCAAAATAACTATTAATATTTTGCGTTCATAAGGAAGTCATTACGAAATCTAGTTTTCAAAACATTGACGCGGGCGAAAATATGTCTTATAAAACACGCTCTTGAATATACTATTTTTCAGTTTTAATATTATTTAGGTCGTAAAAAAATAGTACATACACTTCGGGAAAGAATGCTATTTTTCCTTTTGTGTTTTGAAGTCCTTTGGCCACAAATTACATCTCATAATAAATCATTCATTTCTCGTCCTAGATGTATAATATACTATTTAATAACGGATTTATAATTAATATAATATAATGGGGTAGGTGGTTTAGTTGTATCGAGTCGGCCTGTGGATCTTGAGAAAGCTGGTTCGATCCCCACAACCGACAAACAATTTTCACCAATTTAAATCTACCCCTGTGGCTCCCCCTCCACTAATATATTTGGGGGCTGTGATTTGACGGCGGGTTCACGCGAAGAAATATATTTTATATTACTTACCGTGATCTGCTTAGGTAGAATGCCACACCCAGTAATGAGTAAAAGACGTAATGATATATTTTTTTACTTTTTTTATATTTTAAAAATATAATGGGGTAGGTGGCTCAGTGGTATCGAGTTGCCTTGTGGATCTTAAGAATCCTGGTTCGATCCCCACAGCCGACAAACAATTTTCACCAATTTAAATCTACCCCTGTGACTCCCTCTTTACTCATATCCTTGAGGGCTGTGGTTTGACGGCAGGTTCACGCGAAGAAATATATTACTTACCGTGATCTGCTTAGGCAGAGTGCCAAATCCAGTAATGAGTAAAAGGCGTGATGATATATTTATTTATTTTATTTTTAAAATCTAATCAATGTAAAAATGTCAAAAGTTCAAATGTCATTTGAATAAATAAATTTTATTTACAAAAACGAACCAGTAATGAATGAAATAATACATCATATGCCGCAAAAATCATCAGTTTTATCTTCAAAATATCTAAATCCAGCACTGCTAAAATCAGCACAGAATTTTAATAAACATTTAAATAAAAAAAACTTAATTTGCAGTGTCTGTCTCCGCGGCTAGATTGCGCTGTCCCCAGCAGCGGTGTTTCGAAGGTAATAACTTCAGACAAGAGACCTACAGCATAGCAAATGTCAGTTTAAATGGTATAGGGGGCCTTAGAAATATGATTCATATAGAATTAGCACATGCGGTCGTCTCAGCAAGGTTTGAAGGTAGGAAAAACGAAACTGTTCACCAATGTTCGCATTGCGCAATTCACTAAATCATATGACTCATGTAATTGTAATAAATTGATCTGTAATGCGGTAAACAAAAAGTTGTAAGACAATTCTTAATTGAATTACTTAATAATAAAATACTGTAAGTGTAATACAGATAATCTAACCGGAAGTAAATCTTCGAGTACTTTGTTTTTGTTTGTACAATTTTGGTTACAATAAGAATCCAGTTGATAGCAGATGTTTTTATAATCGTTCGGAGACCGTTGTAATATACAAAAATTAAATGATTTTTAATAGTTTAAAAAGATTGTCTCTTTAAAATAAATATATCATCACGGCTTGTGCCCATTACTGGGTGTGGCACTCTGCTGTAGAAAACCTCGGTAAATAATATATTTATGCGTGTGAATTGAAGTTACCAACCGGTAAATAAGAGCCTTTAAAAATGTCAGTGCAGAAAGAGCCACAGAGATAATTTTAATATCGTATAAAAGTAGTCATTAAATCCAGATTTTCAAAACTATAGTTCGATTCAATACCACGTTCTTAATTTTGTGAATTTTGAAAAAAATATATTTTTTCGAAAACTGTCATATAAAGTTAAAATTTACATGACAACTATCAACACGCGAAATGAGTGTTTTTTGTCTACAGAACGCAAAAGACTTTTGGATCCAGGATGCAAAAAACTTTTGCATCCTCCAATTTTTTGATAGAAGAAAGGCTCACAATTTAATAAAATTTGTCACTTTATTTTTTTGCTTAGAAACAATACTTCTATTCTTTAACAAAATTTATATTTAATGTTCCAATTGAGCAATTATTCATATTTATCCCGCTTGAAGAAGCTAACTGGTGTACTGGAATAGTTTCTTGAGAAATGCAATGCGAATCCTAATAAATCGCAGAAAAAAAATTAGAACGTTTGTTTGGTTTCTACATTGTTGTCATGGAGACATTATATGTCACATTAATTAATCCTAAACGTCAAAATTTTCTCATTACATTATTACTAATTTTGGGATATAGTTTTCGAAAGGAGAGCCACAGAGGTAGATTTAATTTGGTAAAAGTTGTTTGTCGACTGTGGGGTCGAACCAGGGTTCTCAAGACCCACAGGCCGACTCGATACCTCTAATTTTTTTTCTCAAAATACAGATACACCCTGTATAACACCTTAATTTTCTTTCGAAGTTTATTTAATGGTAGCTACAAAAAAATCCAAATTATAATTTTATATTGCAGCATTTTGGAATTCCTTACTCTTTTTCTATTTGATTACAACAATGAAAAATCACAACAAACAAAAAGTGTGATTTCAACAATCAAATAACCAGTAATTTTAAACAGTGAATTTTAATTCTTGTACCAATTTAATTCAGGAATTGTCTATCATGATTAGTTTGAACAGCAAAATTGTTTTTTTCCGAAATACAGATACACTCTGTATAACCCCTTCATTTTCTTGTGAAGTATAAAAACACTCTGTATATAGTTGAAAATAAAAATGCTATTTTTAGTTGAAAATATAAAGAATTCAATAGCATGAAAGCGGTTTAAAAGGATGAACTTAATTCTACATAACAAAGCTTTTACTAAAATTGAAAATTTACTCGCAAAAAACAAACTTATACAGCTCATATCGTACAAGAATAGAAGTAATGCCAACAATACTAAATAAATACTTCATAAATAAATGGGACGGCCTAGGATCAAGTGGATGAATATGATTGAAGGGTTGTTGCGTGAGCGAAAGATTCTGAGCGTGAAGAATAAACGAGCTTGTATGAAAAGAATTATGAATGTGGTTGAAGCAAAAGTGGTGTGTCAGGATAGGAATGTTTGGAGAAAATTAATTGCGGGATAAATATGATGAATGAAGACAAGCGTATGATTCTTGATTTTAGATTAATTGGTTAGATGTTTCGAGTGTTTACCTGCAATTGTGTGGAGACCATCTTCAGAAACAAGCGCAGTGTACACTAGCGAATGGATGAATGTTTGTTGTGTGTTGATGGATTTTGGTTGTGAGAAAAGAAAGAGTTTGTATGGAGGAAGTGTTAATGTGGTCGAATCGAGTATCGTGTGTCAGGATGAGAATGTTGACGGATTCGTGCTACCCCATTTAATGGGATATAACGTGATGTTATGTATGTATGTATAAATAAATGGGGTAGGTGGCTCAGTGGTATCGAGTCGGCCTGTGGATCTTTAGAACCCTGGTTTGATCCCCACAGCCGAAAAACAATTTTCACCAAATTAAATCTACTCCTGTAGCTCCCACACCACTAACATCTTTGGAGGCCGTGATTTGACGGCTGGTTCATGCGAAGAAATATATTACTTACCGAGATCTGCTTAAGCAGAGTGCCAAACCCAGTAATGGGTAAAGGGCGTGATAATATATTTATACTAAAACTTACTCCCAATAGATAAACTTATACAGCTCATATCGTACAAGAATAGCACTGATGCGAACAATACTAAATTTCTCATAAATAAATGATTTCTCAGTATTAGAAGTGGCATCAAATATGGTATAAACTAAATATAATCGCAATAAATCGTATGTTGACACTGAAATGTAACATAGTGTTATTGACCGCGTTGCGTTGACACTGAATTTTACAAGTTAGTGTAATTTCACTACCATATTTGTAGCACAAAAATCACCAGTTATTAACTGACAAGGTCTGGGCCTTCGCTGAATCATGCTTTGTGAAATGAACTGTTAGTAACAACTGAACTAAACAGAATCTTTTTACAATATATGGGCTTGTTTAACATTTATAATATATTATCTAAATATTTAAAATGGCATACATGCAGCGCAACTAACGGAAAATATATGAATTAAAGTATAATTCTGACTGAAGTTCTACAAAATATTTTATCCACCATCAACTCATAATATGCATTTATTTGTGCTCATTGCAACTGTATAAAGGGACCAATTATACACTAGTGGAATAAAGTAATTTTATTCCACTGTTAAAAGAATGAAGGAATAATGCACAGAAATTAGTCAAATTGATTGAATATTAACATTTATATTAACACTTGTAAGATGATTTTCAAATAACTGATTTTATTAATTCTGTAAGAATACAAACACAATAGATTAAATAATAATTATTACAAAATAAGACAACAAACAATAGCTGTAAGAATAATTAAATTACACGTTATTTAACACCAATATTACTGCACTGTAAAATCAGTTAAAATGTAACGTATCTATTGACAGCTCAAAACAAAATAACAACAAAGATCATAATAGGGAGTGTGTTGGAATTTACACACTTAAATCATTGTTCGTTTTATCTAATTTGATGTTCTCTTTCCAAAATGGCTGCTTTTTTCGGTTTGTACCCCTTAGCCCTTACATTCACTCTTCAAATAAGCTGTCAGCTTGCTATATTTTGAAATATCTATATTTTCGTTAACTTTTATAGTAAAAAACAACAACGACAAAATTAATTGTCTTTAAATGCTCACTTGGTGAAACTAGGTTTAATAATAAAATAACAAACTAAACACTTGTCTAAGTCTCACAAAATTCACTTTTATAGTAGCCTTCAACATGGAATACTTAGACCACGCTGATGAAACCGCATAATTTTTCTTGATTTTATAGAAATATGAAATCATGACTTCTTCATTTATTACCCTTACTTTCCGTTTTCCAGCTCTTAAATTCAGTAAACTCTTTTTCATACTGTTAGAACAATAAGCACAGACTAGATTTCTTCTTATTATTTTGTTAAAAAATTATTTCATTTTTGAGACATGTGGTAACATGATTTTGGTTAAAAAAAAAACGTTATGTTATGTTTTTATATTTGACAGTTGTTGTTGTTTTTACCTTGTATGACAAGTGAGAAAAAAGGAAATAAATGTGTGTTACAACAAATTTGTGTTGATATATATATAAAAGAAAGAAATCTGGAGACGGGTAGTCGAAGGATTTAACACATACAATTCCTTAGACTTCGCTGGCAATAAACGTCGAGTTGCTTCAAAACTGTCTGTAGAAATAGAGTCAATTTCTTCCATTTTTCATCAAATACATAAATTTTTTCAATGTAACAACCGATAAACAAACATCCTGTCATAGCAACAAATGCCACAGTAATGCATTTTTTTTGACAGCACGTATCTAGAATTTGATAAATTAAAAAATGACATTTTGTAAAATGAATTAATTTTGAATAAAAGTTTTGATTGTGGATAAAACGTTATATTGTATTCGTATTTTAGTTGCGCATTTAAATAATCTTTAAATAACTATTATTTATTTATTTATGTTAGTAGTTCATTTTTAGTTTGAGTGAGATTCGAACTCGGGATCCTCGGATTCGAATTCCATATTGTTATCCACACCACCGTACTGACGGAAAATACAGTATAATAATATATTTCAAAATAATGATTAGACTTAGAATTTTAGCTTAAATATGAAAATAGATGTTTAATTTTTCATGTTCAGCCAATCCATATATCTCCCTCTATCCATTCCTAATAGCAATGATATTTAAAAGAGTAAGAGAAAAGGAAAGCGAGTTTGAAAAGAATATTTTGATGATTTATATTGTTGTATATTCAATATATTGTTGTGCTCAATATTATTAATGTATTATTATATTTTTTTTTTAGTTATTACTTTGTTGTTATTAATATATTATTGTAATCAGTACTTCATTGTTTCATTATTGTTGTATCTAAAATATTGTTGACTGCAATATTAAATTTAATAGCTTACCATAAATTCAAGTTGTTTTATTTGAAAAGTAAAAAAAAATTGATTACTTCCTTGTACGCGTATTATACTATACCTACATTTTTTTATTGCACATATTTGACGTAATTTGATATTGACATTAATTTTTTTATTTTTCTCTTATTTTTTGTTCTAATCCATAGCAAACATCACTAAAAAAATATATATATATATTTTTTAAATTTACATATCTCGCTTATACAAAAGGATAATTTAATAATTCTTAATGTGCTAGACGCAGAATTTAATTCTCTAAAACTTTTATTTGCAGCATTTATTTCTAAAATCAAAATAATAAAAATTTTGTTTCAAGAAAAACTGTTAGCAGCTTCATGTGATGTATCACTTTCGCTTAGTCCATTTTAACCAAAATCTATTATGTTATTTCCATTGATATAGTAGTATTACTTATATACCAAATTTGAAAAGTTTTGGATTATATTTCAATATAGTTTTTCATTAAAATCTATTATAGGCTTCAAGTAAAGTACCACTTCCGGAAGTTATATAATAACCAAAAACGGAGGTGCACAACTAGATGTTATAGCAGTCCTAAATACAAAATCTCAACTTTCTACGGCTTACCGTTTTTGAGTTATGCGAGATACATACGTACGTACAGACGTCACGACGAAATTAGTCAAAATAGGTTCAGGAATGGTCAAAATGGATATTTCCGTTGAAATCTAAAAACCGACAATTTTCGTGATTGTGCAATACTTCCTTTACTTCGTACAAGGAAGTAAAAATATACTTGTACCGCAAAAAACGGAAAATCTTATAATATATTTTGCAATATATTGTTGTAATCAGTATATTGTTGTACTCAATACACTGGTGTACTCAAGGCACTGTTCATGTTCTAATCAATCTCATTAATACACTTGATATTTAAATAACTATTTTATCATCAGTATATTGTTGCAATCAGTACATTGTTGTTATTAATATTGTTGGAGTCAGTACATTGTTGCTATTAAAACATTGTTGTAACAAATGTATTGTTGTAATCAATATATTGTTGTAATCAACAAATAAATATTCACATACTGGAAATAGTGCCAATACTTTTGCAGTGTATTATCGACTTCCATGTTTAAAGTTTGCTTCTAAATATTCTCTTCCAACTAACAGGATATTCGATACGTATAGTCAAATAAAATTAAAATTCCAATAAAAATATGTAAAAACAATTTGCGTTTGTTTGTATATATTAAACATTACATAATTATTTAAAAATAAACAAACATAAAATCCTGATGAGTATTGCAAACATTAGTCATGGCAATAAATTTTATATGGACTACCTTCACTTACTTCTGCCGTCACCAGAATTATTTAAAAACATCATTTTAATATTTGTGTAAAAACAAAAACCAATAATAACGTTAGTTATTCTTTTGTTGTGAACTAATAAAACTAACAAACAAATGCCGTGGATAATATTCCATATGTTACTTGAACTAATGCACATTAAATGATTTCACCTTTGCCTTGTTGCACGCCACTGATCGCCTCATTATTTTCAACTGTTTATTGGAGAGAGAGACCTTCAAAACACGCCGAGAAAATAAATCTTTGTGAAGAAGAACAATTCTATCATTCGATGGAAATGTCAAACAACATTTTTACATTTTTTATGTACAATTTTAGCATATTTATATGTGTTTCTCAATAAAAAATTGTATTATATATTCTATTCAATTGTTTACATTATTGTAATAATTTTGAATGATGTAATAGTTTTATTTTTGTTTTCTGGAAATGTTAAGTATTGAGTTTTATGTAGCCCGGGTAGCTCAGTCGGTAGAGCATTGGACTTTTAATCCAAGGGTCCAGGGTTCAAGTCCCTGCTCGGGCGATTACTTTTATCTAGTTTAATTAATATTTCTTTATTTGTCTTTAAATTTGATTTATGACGAACTAAATATATAAGGTGGTGATAATGTGTCCGCTAATTCAAATAATTTGGTCAAATTCTTTTATACAGCGGTACTTAACCTTTTTTTCATCGCGTACCCCCAAATTTTCCAATAAATTTTCGCGATCCCTTCAGTTTCGACTAAATTGCAAATATTATATTGATTTTTAAATAAGGACTGATATTATAAAAATCTGAAATATATAAATTTAATTATGTTTTAAAATGTTTACATTTTTAAGAAATTTAAAAGTTTGTTTCTTCTTGCAATATTCAAAATGTCTAGCTTTGAAAACGAGCATATAATTTTATTTCTACGATTGCTATGAAAAGTTGACAATTACGTTCTTATTTAATCATCGTAAAGTTGTCGTTTTTTTGCGGAATAATCGAAATAGTTATTTGTGTATTAAGAGCGTAAAGTGATTCTTTGTTACTCGAGCACGGTAATTGCAGCGCAAGCCGAAGGCGAGAGCTGCAATAGTGTAAGAGGAACAAAGACACTTTACGCTTGTGATACACACATAATTTTTTCTACGATTTCATCTTAAAATGATTAAAAAACGTATACGTAATTAAAATAAATTCGTTCTGTCAACTGTCAATATGACAAGTTTCTGTGTTGTTTGTATCCCTGGTAACTATTGAAATAAGCGCGCATTTAATGTGTCCAATGACAACGCGCGACAAAGATATTTTTCGATTGTTCTACAGAAAACGTCAAATTTATGATGACAAATGAGAGCGTAATTGTAAATTTTTCATAGTAATCGTAAAAAAAAATTGTTTTGAATTTATTAATTTTAATATATTTATAAAATAAATAAACATATCATCACGCCTTTTACCCATTACTTTGTCCTAGCAGATCTCGATAAGTGACATATTTTCTTCAAATGACGGCCCCTAAGACTGTAAGTGGTGAGGGAATTTCAGGGGTAGTTTTAACGTGATGAAAATTATTTGTAGCCTGTGGAAAGAGAATATATTAATTATGGAAGAAAATTAATTTTGTAAGAATATTTTAATATTTTATTAAACCTAGTTTAACCAAGGAACGGACAATTAATTTTGTCTTTCTTGATTTTTTTTTAAATGAATTTTGTCCTTTCTAAAACCGGGCATAAATAGAGTAAATTTTGAAATTCAAAAAGACAAAACAATGTTTGTAATATCAATAAGAAGTTAACGAAACTGTCTCGACGAGTAGATTAAAATATATGAATACATATTTAATTCTAGATTTTATGCTCACTACTTCAACTAATTCGTATTATTTGCGTTGTTAAAATTGTAAGATAATCTTTGATATGACCTACTTATAAAAAATCAAATTGTGTGACATTATAACTAATTTTAAGAAGTCCTTGTACATAAATACCAGTTAAATAATACATAATCACGTTTTAATTGTACGTAGTCAGTGGTATCGAGTCGGGCGGTGAATCTGAGAATCCGGGTTTTATTCCCACAGCCGATAAACAATTTTCACCATAATAAATCTACCCTTGTGGCTCATCCTCCACTAACATGTTTGAGGACCGTGATTTGACGGTTGGTAACCGTAGCAGTTCTTAGTAAATATATTTATGTGCACGAATTGCAGTTATCAGCCGTCAAATAACGGCCCTCAAAGATGTTAGTGGAGGAGGAGCCTCAAGAGTAGTTAATATCGTGAAACTTGTTTGTCGAATTTGAGAATCCGGGTTCAAATATCACAACGACAAACAATTTTTACGATATTAAAAAACTACCCTTGTGGCTCTCCCTCCACTAACATCTTTGAGGGCCGGAATTTGACGGTTGGTAACCGCACTTTATACGAAGAAATATATCACTTATCAAGATATTCTACGGCAAAATGCCTGAGCATAGCATTCACCCGTAGCATATCTCAGTAAATATATTTATTCGCGCGAATTGCAGTTACCAGCCGTCAAATAACGGCCCTCAAAGATGTTAGTGGAGGAGGTGCCTCAAAAATAGTTTTTAATATCGTGAAACTTGTTTGTCAAATTTGAGAATCCGGGTTCAAATATCACAACCGACAAACAATTTTTACGATATTAAAAAACTACCCTTGTGACTCTCCCTCCACTAACATCTTTGAGGGCCGTAATTTGACGGTTGGTAACTGTATTTTATGCGAAGAAATATATCACTTATCAAGATATTCTACGGCAAAATGCCTGAGCATAGCATTCACCCGTAGCATATCTCAGTAAATATATTTATTCGCGTGAATTGCAGTTACCAGCCGTCAAATAACGGCCCTCAAAGATGTTAGTGGAGGAGGAGCCTCAAGAGTAGTTAATATCGTGAAACTTGTTTGTCGAATTTGAGAATCCGGGTTCAAATATCACAACGACAAACAATTTTTACGATATTAAAAAACTACCCTTGTGGCTCTCCCTCCACTAACATCTTTGAGGGCCGTAATTTGACGGTTGGTAACTGTATTTTATGCGAAGAAATATATCACTTATCAAGATATCCTATGGCAGAGTGCCTCACCTAGCAATGGGTAGAAGACGTAATAATATATTTATTTTATTTATATTATATAATTATTATGGATTTATAAAATATGCTATAAATATGTAATTTATTACTAAATACTTTAAATTGCTGGTAGTATAGTGGTTAATACCGCTACTTCCGAATGCAAAGAACCGCGGTTCGATTCTCCATTTAAAAAAAGTTTTTATTTTTTTATTAAAGTTTGTTCATTAACTAATTACTGAATATATATTAATAAAATTATTAAATTATATGTATCATAATCTTAAATATCTCTTGTCTAAAAACACAATTTTAAAGAATACACTATACTCCTATCAATTTCTGTATTCCTGATACAATATATTAATCATTTCTATTTAGTACGCTGATTAAATTAAGTTAGGTTCTTAAAACATGCACAATTAATTAACAACAAGCAAGATTTATGTATTGCATGTTTAAATGCCATGCATATTACGAATAATTTATTAAATTCGAGGAAATAAAAATTTATTTTTGTTAAATACATAGTTTAATTTTCTGTACTTAACTTTCTTTACCAAACTGATCATTTAATTTTATCCATAACTTGCTGATATTTATTTGCTTTAAAATTTTAATAAATATGAAGTGGTTATTTTAACGCTTGCCGATAGAAAGTGTAGGCTGCTAAGTTGCTTTTCTACTTTCTGAACGCCTGTTAACGATAAAACGTGTTTTTGACTAGAATCACTTTGAAGAAGAATTTTGTGATTCGACTTTTGTGGAACGAACAGGTAAAATTATTAACATGTTAAATTAATGAAATTTGAATTAATATAAATATAATTTTAAATCAGATTAAGTGTAACTAACATAACTTAGGTTATGATTATGTTTGATAATCTCGCTGTAATAATAAAAGAGAGGATCGTCGAATAAATTTAAATTATTTCGTCTTATATCAAATTGAATGATGTTACGTCAACATTTATTTGACATGCAAGAATGAAATAATTATTGATTATGTGTCAACGGCTATATATTAAATAAATATCAAACCAAATTAAAATATTTAATTTTAATAATTTGCGTATAGTGCAATTACTAGTCGTCAAATCGTGCCCCCCACAGATAGTATTGGAGGGGGAGTCACAGGGGTAGTTTTAACATGGTGAAAATATGATTCTTCATATACTGTGGCTCGGGGATTTCGGATTCTGTACTGTAATTGGGATTTAATTCCTGTTGTGCAGAGTAACAGAAATATATGAGTACCAGCCGTCAAATAACGGCCTCCATATATGGCATTGGAGGGGGATCCACAGGGGTAGTTTTAACATGGTGAAAATATGATTCTTTATATACTGTGGTTCGAGGATTCCAGATCCTGTACTGTACTTGGGATTAAATTCCTGTTGTGCAGAGTAACAAATTTAATGTAAGCATTAAAGTACTTAAAAATTAAAAAGTTAGTTAAAGATTAAAAGTGCATTTAAATTTAGATGACAATTTAATAATTTACCATAGTTAATTCAAATTGTTTTACTTTAAAACAATAATTAAATTTAAGTATGAGTATAATATGAACGACTGGATTTTTTATAAAGTAAAATAAAAATTGGAGATGCCGGGGATCGAACCCGGGGCCTTTCACATGCAAAGCGAACGCTCTACCACTGAGCTACATCCCCGTTATGTCTTTTAGTCATTCGTACTTCTTTCCATTGTTTTATTAACATATGTTACACAAAAATTTATACTACATTTTAAAGCAACTTCCCACGTATGTTCAAAGACACATGTTCAAGTCATGTTAGCTCCTAGTTACGACATACGTCCAGCTGACAAGTGCTAACGCATGAATCGTAGGCGACTGTGGAATTCCATATAGCGAATTTCAAACCGCACCCTCTGCTAAGAAACAAATTGCACATTGTCAACACTGTGCCACAACTGGCATACTGATAAATACGCTCAGCATTCTTTTGTTTTGTGATTTGTCTTTTGTCACTGAACCCACTAACACTACAAAGAGTATTTGTTCATTTGTTCATTGTTTTATTTAGCATGGTATACTTCACATCAATTGTTTATCAACAGATTTAGTTTAATGAATATAACGATACAAATAAAACTGAAATTTGTCATATATTGACAGTTGACAGAATGAATTTATTTTCAGTACTAATACATTTTTTAATAATTTAAGATACAATCGTAGAAAAAAATATGTATAAATCACGAGCGTAAAGTTACACTATTACCGTGTTCGAGTAACAAAGAATCACTTTACACTCTTAATACATAAATTTCGTGCGTTGCCATTGGAAACGCGCGCATTTAACATCTTTAAAAACCGTATACGTACTGAAAATAAATTCGTTCTGTCAACTGTCAATATGACAAGTTTCTGTTTTGTTTGTATATTGAAATAAGCGCGCATTTAATATCTTATTCGCGCTGTCATTGGAGTCGCGCGACAAAGATAGTTTTCGATTGTTCCACAGAAAAAGTCAACTTTACGATGACAAATGAGAGCGTAATTGTCAACTTTTCATTGCAATAGTAGAAAAAAATATTTTTCGAGGACTGTCATATAAAGTAAAAATTTACATGACAACTATCAACACGCGAAATGAGTGTTTTTGTCTACAGAACGCAAAAGACTTTTGCATGCAGGATGCAAAAGTTTTTTGCATCCTGCAATTTTTTTATAGAAGAAAGGCTCACAATTTAATAAAATTTGTCACTTTATTTTTTTGCTTAGAAACAATACTTCTATTCTTTAACAAAACTTATATTTAATGTTCCAATTGAGCAATTATTCATATTTATCCCGCTTGAGGAAGCTAACTGGTGTCCTGGAATAGTTTCTTGAGAAATGCAATGCGAATCCCAATAAATCGCAGAAAAAAATTAAAACGTTTGTTTGGTATCTATTGCCAACCAGCTGTCAATTGCTGGTCAGAGAATACCAGACTTGATAGCAATTACATACATTGTTGTCATGGAGACATTAGATGTCACATTAATTAATCCTAAACGTCAAAATTTTCTCATTACATTATTACTAATTTTGGGACATAGTTTTCGAAAAAACGTTGTTTGATACTCGATTGCGAAATGCTTTTGCATTCTCGAATGCAAAAGTAACATTTCGCAATCTAGAATCAAAAATAACTATTAACGAATGGTTATCTAAATGATTCTTTAAATTATATCGATTATGTAATTGCTTATTTTTAAAATTACCGAATTATTAGAACTTTATTAAATTTAAACTATATCTTTTTATAATATTTAAAACAAATTTTATAAAACTAGTTTTCAGAGTGTTCAGTAATATTTTCAGCTATTAATATTAGTGTGATTGAATATTTCTTCTTTTATCATGTTATTTAGTGGCATCACTAAATACAGGTAGCTAGTGTAATGTTCAGATTTGGAACAATTGTTACACAAGAATAAACAAAACAAAATTTGTAAAAAAATAAAAACCTATTTTTAGTACACTAGTAATATCCTATTTCTCTTCTCTTCATTTGTTTTGGTCAGGAAATCCACACTCACCACGATTTTCATTTATCATTGTTGATTGTCTCCAACAGCTACATAACATTCAATTGTCTCAATCACCAATCCCCATATTGATTCATCGATTGTTTTATCAAGATAATGTAAAAATAGAGACTACATGTAAGGAATATTTTAGTAGGGTGCAAGAATGCTGTTAATACACTACGTGTTACATTTATCAAAAATAAAAAATCTCGCCTTGTCAAAGTATAATTGATTGCAATTGAACACGTTGAAGTATGTGGGTTACAAAACTACAATTTAAATTCCTTGCTTGGAGATATATATTCACATATGTGTCTAACATATTTATAATATTCTGCCAAGCAGGTTTGATCATTCGAAAAATGGATCACGGTGACACAAAGATTTATTTCATATTTTATTTACACATACTTTTTAACACTTTCAAATAGTTTAACAAATAATATTTGTAAGATTTGTGTAAATTATTTGTGTTATAAGCTTCAGAAGTCTTTAAGTTATTATTTTATGCAATAAAATGGATGTTTCGGGGAAGAACAACATTCCTATATTTTGTATTAGATCAATTAACAGTAAATAAAATATTTAAAAATCTGATGTGGACACCACATGACTTCTTTGTACTCGTATTAAACTATAGATATTTTTTAATTGCACATATTTGACATAAATTTTTTAACAACAAAGACAAAATTAATTGTCATCCATACACTTGGTGAAACTAGGTTTAATAAAATATAATTTTGTGAGACTTAGCCAAGTGTATAGTTTATATTTTATTATTATTTTTTGTTCTAATACGTAGCAAACTTAATTTTAAAAATCTGATGTGGACACCACATGACTTTCTTGTACGCGTATTATACTATACCTACATTTTATTATTGCACATATTTGATGTAATTTGACATTGACATTAAATTTTTTATGTTTTCTTTACTTTTTGTTCTAATCCATAGCTTAATTACAAGAAACAAGAAATATATAATTTTTTAATTTATATATCTCGCTTATACAAAAGGCTAATTTAAAAATTCTTAATGTGCTAGACGCAGAATTTAATTCTCTAAAACTTTTATTTGCAGCATTTATTTCTAAAATCAAAATAATACCATTTTTTTCAAGAAAAATTGTTAGCAGCTTCATGTAATGTATCACTTCCGGTTAGTCTATTTTAACCAAAATCTATTATGTTATTTCCATTGATATTGTAGTCTTATATACCAAATTTTAAAAGTATTGAATTATATTTTAATATAGTTTTTCATTAAAATCTATTATAAGCTTCAAGTAAAGTACCACTTCCGAAAGTTATTCAATAACCAAAAAAGAGGTGCACAACTAGATGTTATAACAGTCCTAAATACTTCAACTTTCTACGGCTTACCGTATTTGAGTTATGCTAGATACATACGTACATACGTACGTACAGACGTCACGACGAAATTAGTCAAAATGTTCAAAATAGATATTTCCGCTGAAATCTGAGAACCGAAAATTTACTTCGTACATGGAAGTAAAAAAGTAGAATTATAATCAGGCCCGTCTTAAGCATATTCTGCGCCGGGGTGAAGGGTCAGTCAGCCTGCGCCCCAGCTCTTGTCAACCAAAAAAAAGTAATGCAATTTTTAATGTTTCATTTATTTATTTCTTAAAACTCTTAAATTATACAAATAAAACAATAACTTATACAAATTAAAAATCAACACATTTTTTTTAATTTAAAAGCTCGGAAAAAATACATAAGTAATGTTTTATTTTATATTATTATTTAATAGGTACCAATTTATTCTGATTATTAAAAATAAAAATAAATAAATATATCATCACGCCTTTACCCTCAACTGGGTGTAGCACTTTGGCATAGCAGATTTCACTGATATATTTCTGTTGCCAGCCGTCAAATCACGGCCCCTACAGATGTTAGTGGAGGGGAAGCTACAGGAGTAGATTTAATTTGTTGAAAATTGTTTGCCGGCTGTGGAAATCGAACCAGGGTTCTCAAGATCCACTTGATACCACGTACAAAAACTCAGTACATAAATATTCCAAACCACGCGAAAATGCATTACTTTACATCAAATAAATTTGTATGTCATAGTTATCTCCTGGCCGGAGGCCAAGCCATCTTGGTAACACAGTACACACGTTCAATTTGAAATATCGGCAGAGTTTTCCATATACATGTCGGTTACCGTACGCATTGCTTTGAATATTAAGTGGCTGGGCGTTCCCACTACAACCTTTGACAATGGACAGTCGCTATGCGCTTTTGTTTCTCCATTCTTTTATTTTTAATCAGATCATTTCGATGCGAAATGCAAGGATTTTTCTATGGCCAACTGTGATTCATTTGTTGGTATTTTTAATATGACCTCTGTTGAGAGTAAATTATTACGTAACTGTCTTATTCAATACAGGTGTGAGAGGTGTATTTTTCCAATTTTATTGTTCAATTTTGTTAAGATATTAAGGAACGTGTCAGGTTAATAGATTACAGCATACTGTGATTAAGATTTGATTAATATATTAAATTGTTCACTTGATTAACTGACAGTGACTTTTAAACTTGAAATAAATACTTAAGACATAATTTTGCAAAAGACATAAGTCAATACACTACTAAAAAAAAACACTTTGCCGAAGCAAAAAGTACATGTTTTTTAAATGTGCGGCATTTCTTGCAGGAACAAGTTAAACAAAATTTGAAAAAGTCTTCTGGAGATATACTTCTCCTCTACGTTTTCCACCCATTTTTAACCATTTTACCCCCTTCCACCATTTGAAAAGTCACCCCATGTGAAGTCATATTTTCAATCTGAAAATACTGTAACTTTGACGACATAGCTCCAAAAATCACTCCTTAAAAGGAAACATTCGACTTAATTTTCAGAAAGTTCATTCAATTTCCTTTTTGAAGCACAAAATTTTATCCTTTTCGAGAACAATTTATTTATTTATTTATTTATTTATGTATTTATTTAAATCACTACCCAACAGGTAAAACCTAATAATAGGGTTGAAAAAACTTATGTAACGTTACACAGAAAATGAAGAGAATATAAAAGTTAATACAAGTTATACAAAAAAGTACAATTAATTGTGAGACATATAATTTATAATATTCTTATAGAAACAAGCGTAATTAGTTGAGAAGAGGTCAAGCTCAAGATTCAAACCATTAAATAAACTACACATACGAACTATGGGAGATTGCAGAAGCAAATTTGTTCTTGCAGGTGGGAGGTAAAACACATTTTGACTTCGAGTACAAATAACAGGAACAAGAAAGTTTAAAAGATATAGGCAATTCGAATCATCTATAAAATAATTAATTAATTTATAAAGATACAAAACAGATGAAATGCTACGTCTGACTGCGAGAGAATGAAAGCTAAATTTGCCGAGTTATAGGGGTTTGAAGTTACCTTTACTTTTTAAGGATTTTTGATAAGAATCATCGGGTAAGAGATATGCGGGGAATCAAAAACATGTGGAAAGCTTAGGATTGATACAAAGGTTATAGGTTAGCTATGAGGATGTTATGGAGGTTTATGGGATTCTTATAGGGGGTGCTAACCAAAACGAACCTCACTCCACCTTTTACTCCCACCCTCAAACGTAACATCCCAAAAATTCCCCCAAAACCGTTCCATAAAAATCTCATAACACCCCCATAAGATAGAATTGAAACGTATATTATAATTATCAAAACGACTGAATGATCTTTAATATTTGATTTTCTAATAACCGAGTTCCAAATGTTTCTCATATTTATTTAGAACATACCAAATATCTATCTTAAGAAGCAATAAACCTTCTTATAAGAAAATAAAAAAATGCCTTTTTATGGGGTAGGTGGCTCAGTGGTATCGAATCGGCCTGTGGATCTTGAGAACCCTGGTTCAATCCTCACAACCGACAAACAATTTTCATCAATTTAAATTAACCCCTGTGGCTCCCCCTCCACTAATATCTTTGGGGACCTTGATTTGACGGTACTTCACGCGAAAAAATATATCCCTTACCTAGATCTACTTAAGCAGAGTGCCACACCCAGTAATGAGTAAAAGTCGTGATGATATATTTATTTATTTTATTTATGCCTTTTACCAATTACCGGATGTGGAAGTCTGTCTTAGCAGATCTCGATGTTATATTTATGCGTGAAGTACAGTTACTAGTCGTCAAATCACAGCCCTCAAAGATGTCGGCTTCTCAAATCCACAGACCGATTCGATACCACTAAATCACCTACCCAATATATTTCTTCTTACAAGAAATACATCGTTGAAAAGAGAAAAAATGGCGGTTTTTATTGTAATAAAATAATTCTAGGTTCCCATTTGAAAAATAAAAGTTGATAGTCGTATCATGTAAACCTGACTTTATAAAAAATGTCTATATGTGTCATAATATAGTATATTTAATATACTAAAACTTCCATATGAAGAAAATTTTTCTATTTCATATAATAAAAAAGTTAAGGGATGGTTCGTCATCCCAGAATCACCCTGTATATACGAGCCCTAACCACTAATATTTGGTACGGCTGTGTTTTTTGAAGTATATTAATCTTTGAAGCAATTTTAAAATTTTTTGAAATGAATTTATGTAACTATATTTGTACTATTTTATTAAGCTTTTATAATATCTACATCAACACGAAAACAAAATAGCCACATATGAAAATTAAAGGATTTATTCTATTATTTGTAAGACAACATTTTTAACTTGTGAAAAAAATTGACCATAAATAATTGATACGGCTAATTAAAACTAATATTAATATTGCGTAACGTCGCCATTTGCTTTTCTAACTACTTCAACTCGTTTTGACATTGTGTTTATAAGTTCCTGGCACTCATCTGGTGTAACTGAATTCCAAATTTCTGTAATTTTTTGTTTCAAACCGAACAGTTCTTTGAGGCTCACTTCTTAAACGACATTTTATTACTGCCAACAAGGATTTTATAGAATTGCGATCTGGACTAGAAGATGGCCAGTTCAAAACATTTATCCCCTTACTTTAGAAACAATTCTTAGCAACTTTAACGGTATGATAGGAAGCACCATCGTGTTGAAATTTAAATTATTCACAAGAAATTAATTGGTTTACAGATGGAATTAAATTTCCTTCCAAAATATTTATATATTTCTGAGCATTTACAATGCCGCCAATAAAGTGCAAATTGTCCACACCTTTGGAAGAGATACAACCCCATACCATGATACTAGTAGGAAATTTGACTGTACGCTATATACAGTCTTTATGGTATACTTCTTTTTTTGTTCATATTACACTTATTCTAGAGTCACCAACGGATACATCAAATTTAGATTCATCACTAAATATAATTGTATCCCATTGCTTCTGTACCCAAAGGTCTCTTTCTTTTGCCCATAATAAACGTTTTTCCTTATGTATAGTGGTAAAAAATGGTTTTTCTTTGGCCTGGAAGATTTAAGTTTAAGATTATATTTTTCTCACTTTAAACATTTTTCCTTATAAAAGCCTTATTTTAGTTTAGGAATATTTTTTCGGGTCCATTCGTGTCCCTCGGACTTTCTTATTTTTCCTGACCATTTTTCTAAAAAATCACGAACGGTACTTTGTATATTTGATTTGACAATGGAATTCAACGCTTGGAAATACCGCTCGGTAATTTTTGAAATTCTACCATGTTTGTTCTTAACTGTTGAAATAGATTCATATGTTTTATATTTTTTAATTATGTTCATAATTATTGATTTAGCTAAATTTAATTCTTTCTAAATTTCACCATAAATTTTACTAGTTTCATTTATTTCAATAATAAATCTTCGAATATCTTCAGAAATAGGCTTTCTGCGTACCATGTTGAATAGCAATGACAGTTTATTGAATACAAAAGACAATATTAATGACAGCTGATTGAAAACAAAGGCAAATCCTACGCCAATATTCTTTAAATATAAAATAATTACAATAGAGGGCAATAGGAGAACGTTACACACTATTAATATAAGTTTAAATAGCCGTACCAATTATTTATGGCCAATTTTTTTTCCTACCTTAAAAATGTTATGTTAAGAATAATAAGATAAAACCTTTAATTTTCATTTTTGGTTATTAAGTTTTTGTGTTGATGTAGGTATTATAATAACTTAATAAAATAGTACAAATATAATTACATAAATGTATTCCAAATAATTTTTAAAATGCTTCAAAGATTAACATATTTGAAAAACACAGCCGTACCAAATATTAGTGGTTAGGGCTCGTATATATATGACTCCTCTCGATCTCAGCTCTTAACATTCCACATTACAAGTGAACGTTGTCTCTATCCGAATTACATTCAGTCACCCACCCGTCACAGGTTCAACCCCCACGCAAGTCGCAGGGCAGCTCTCGGGTCACACTATGTCACAAAGATTCGAACCATCAACCCACTTGCGGCCTTCACAAGGCAGTACACAAACAACAACGAGAACATGCGAGCACATGTTTCATGCAATATGGATGAAGCTAAATGTCGGACAGTAGCGGTTCGCGGGAATGACACGAGAATTCATACTAACTTAGAGTTATGACGAGTTGGGATTCTTGCAGTTTAATTTGAAAGAAGTTTTAAGAATATAATTCAAAGCTGATGATCCCTCTTAAGAGGATATTATCCGGTACGAAAAATAAGCTATTTTTCTGGAACAAATGCTGACTGTATAACAGCACATGTTTTATTAATTTTTTCACTATACATACATACATACATACATAACATCACGCTATATCCCATTAAATGGGGTAGCACGAACCCGTCAACATTCTCATCCTGACACACGATACTCGATTCGACCACATTAACACTTCCTCCATACAAACTCTTTCTTTTCTCACAACCAAAATCCATCAACACACAACAAACATTCATCCATTCACTCCTGTACACTGCGCTTGTTTCTGAAGATGGTCTCCGCACAATTGCAGGTAAACACTCAAAACATCTAATCAATTAATCTAAAATCAAGAATCATACGCTTGTCTTCATTCATTATATTTATCCCGCAATTAATTTTCTCCAAACATTCCTATCCTGACACACCACTTTTGCTTCAACCACATTCATAATTCTTTTCATACAAGCTCGTTTATTCTTCACGCTCAGAATCTTTCGCTCACGCAACAACCCTTCAATCATATTCATCCATTTGTTCCTAGGCCGTCCACGCAAACTTTCACCCTCAATTTCACCAACATACACCTGTTTCACCAATCTGTCATTCGCCATACGTTCTACATGTGGTAGTAGTGGGGTAACCAATCACTGTGAATCTAGTTACTAACGTAATGGGGGTTGGGTCAGCCCACTGGCTACCGGCCACCGCACGCTGGCACCCCTGTGAAACTAGTAAGTCGGAATAGTAGCCTCTTAAGTTAAAAATAAGCTACTATGAATAGCGCTGTATTGGTAACATAAATAAAATAAATATATCATCACGCCTTTTACCCATTACTGGTTGTGGCACTCTGCCTAAGCAGATCTCGGTAAGTGATATATTTTTTCGCGGGAAGTACCGTCATATCAAGGCCCCCAAAGATGTTAGTGGAGGGGGAGCCGCAGGAGTAGATTTAATTTGGTGAAAATTGATTGTCGGCTGTGGGGATCGAACCAGGGTTCTCAACATCCACAGACCGATACCACTGAGCCACCTGCCCATGTATTATAGATAATTAACAAAAATTTAAAATATTTAAAACTAATGTCATTTAAATGATTTTTTTCTCAAATCGTACAGAATAATAATAAATAAATAAATAAATATATCATCACACCTTTTACCCATCACTGGATGTGGCACTCTGCCTAAGCAGATTTCGGTAAGTGATATATTTTTTCGCGGGAAGTGCGGTTACCGGCCGTCAAATCACGGCCTCCAAAGATGTTAGTGGAGGGGGAGCCACAGGAGTAGATATAAATAGGTGAAAATTGTTCGTTGGCTGTGGGGATCGAACCAGGGTTCTCAAGATCTACAGGCCGACTCGATACCACTGAGCCATCTACCCCATTGGTAACAAATGTACTATTAAACCAGTGATAATAAACATGTTCGCTAGGAATATCAAAAATTTATGGTGTAGGTGGCTCAGTGGTATCGAGTCGGCCTGTGGATCTTGAGAACCTTGGTTCGATCCCCACAGCCGACAAACAATTTTCACTAATTTAAAACTATCCCTGTGGCTCCCTCTCCACTAACATCTTTAGGGGCCGTGATTTGACGGCTGGTAATCGCACTTCACGTAGAAAAATATATCACTTACCGAGATCTACTTAGGCAGAGTGCCACACCCAAGTAATAAGTAAAAGGCGTGATGATATATTTATTTATTTATATATTAATATTTATATTTTAATATTTATATTTTAATAATTATATTTAATATTTATATTTTAATATTTATATTTTATGGGGTAGGTGGCTCAGTGGTATCGAGACGGCCTGTGGATCTTGAGAACCCTGGTTCGATCTCCACAGCCGACAATCAATTTTCACCAAATTAAATGTACCTCTGTGGCTCCCTTTCCACTAACATCTTCGTGGGCCGTGATTTGACGGCTGAAAACTGCACTTCACCTAGAAAAAATATATCACTTAGCAAAATCTGCTTAGGCAGAGTGCCACACCCAGTAATGAGTAAAAGGCCTGATGATATATTTATTTATTTATCAAAAAAAAATCTTGTTGTTCTATAATCAGTATATCAAATTATATATGTCATTAAAGTTTCATACAGAGGTATAGAAACACCCTGTAGAAATATAGTGACAGTAAGTCAGTAAACAGTAAATCAGTCACAATTCTTCCAAATCCAATTAGTAGGACACCTAATTAATATCAATTTTAATCGGTCTAGTATCGATTGCACCATTAGCGGCATATAAAAGCAACAACTAATGAATGAAATACGTATTATAATATCGCCCAGTACGTATTGCGTATGTAGAAAGCAACACAACTTGAAACATATGTATTAATTGATGCGTATCTGTTTCAAATGCATCAATTAACTGTTCTTTCATTAACTTACGCTACCCACACTAGATTTTATATTTATGCACTTAGATTATTTATTCAGATAATTAAAACTATTTTTAGTTAGTTAAGGACAACTTTATCTAAAAATTTTCAGTATATCACACGTATATTTTCGTCAAGAAAATGAAAATAATAAATTAGAAAACGTAACTATAAATAAAATAAATAAATACATAATTTTTTCCATGGCTATATTTATTTGTTTCATACTATACTCTAAATTAGTCTAAATAGAGTCCAACATTTTAAAATTATTTTTCTTTATAACATCCCAAAAGCTTAAAGCACAAGATTATCAATAAACCTAAGATCGGTTACAGAATATAAAGTCCGCTGCACGAAATATTAGAATTTAGGCAAAATTTTGATAAATTTTAATGGATAACAATATTTTATAACACGAGCAAGAACTGGGCAAATAAGTTATACACTATTCAAAATTTAATGTTTATCAATATATATTCACAACATAAAAATAAATAGAAACGTTACAAAATTACAAAAGTGATAGATATTAAACGAAACATATTAAATCTCTATTTAAACAACTTGACCGAAGATGGTAAACAACAACAACATATGAAGTAAAGTTACTACATGGCAAGACTACATCTTGTCAATCCAAAAGCTAAACCACCACTGACTATTTGTTGTTGTTTTCCATGCGACGTGCTGACAAGGGGTAAGCGGGTGGAATCGTTGATTTGGTTAGAGATAACTGTTCCCATGCACGAGTTTACATAAAAAAACCCAGACGCTTCTAAGGGATGAAATACAAGGATCAAAAGCTATCTCAGACCAACGCACAACTAATAATTTACCCAGATATGTCACCACATAATAGCTAACAAGCGCGACAATTCAGAGAAGCCATAAACTCGATGCATAATGATCAAAGAATACTGAAATTATTACAAACATATGCACTAATAAATTTGATAACCAAAACTCTGTCAAGTCAACTTTACAAAACAAGATACTTAAGATAACATTTAATTTGTCTGTATCTTTCAAAGCATGGGGTAGGTGGCTCAGTGGTATCGAGTCGGCCTGTGGATCTTGAGAACCTTGGTTCGATCCCCACAGCCGACAAACAATTTTCACCAATTTAAAAAATCTACCCCTGTGGCTCCTTCACCACTAATATCTTTGGAGGCCGTGATTTGACGGCTGGTAACCGCACTTCACGCGAAAAAAATATATCACTTACCGAGATCTACGTACGCAGAGTGCCACACCCAGTGATGGGTAAAAGGCGTGATGATATATTTATTTATTTATTTATTTATCTTTCAAAGCTGAGTTGATAGTGAAAAATACTAATTATAACAAAAACTAATTCTAAATTGTTTCACTTTGTTACAATTTCTGTTTGGATTATTATTTAAAAATAAGAACCTACCAACAACAATTTCCTCATCATATCATCATCATCATCACGCCTTTTACCCATCACTGGGTGTGGCACTCTGCCTTAGCAGATCTCGGTAAGTGATATATTTTTTCGCGTGAAGTGAGGTTACCAGCCGTCAAATCACGGCCTCCAAAGATATTAGTGGAGGAGGAGCCACAGGGATAGATTTTTTAAATTGGTGAAAATTGTTTGTCGGCTGTGGGGATCGAACCAGGGTTCTCAAGATCCACAAGCCGACTCGATACCACTGAGCCACCTACCCATACAACAATTTCCTATTTATAAATAATTAATTATGTACAACAATTTCCTATTTATAAATAATTAATTAATCTGTAATATATCAATATTTATACCGGGTGGAACATCATATCTGTGTACATAGGCGATTAACATGAAAAAACAGTTTTTCCGTGCGCATTGCTCCCCAAATTATTTTAGCATCTATCTATTTTTGTTTCACTTCCATGGCTATTTGATATTTTCAACGTAATTTTTAAAATTTTTTTATTTAATTTCTGTCGTTATAACGCATGTAAATGTAATTCTGTTTATTGATTTAGATGCAGAATTTTATGCTCTACAACATTTATTTGAAGCATTTTTGACTAAAATAATTTGGGGAGCAATGCGCACAGAAAAACTGTTTTTTCATGTTAATCGCCTATGTACACAGGTATGATGTTCCACCGGTATATGCAATAATTTTGTTACTAATTCTAATAAACAAATATTGAAATTAGTTCATTAGTTACTAAATTTCTTTAGAAATATGGTGCTTTGAAGGCGATAATTGCAGCTCAACTTGTCAGTTTAATCCGATAAAAACTAACCATTTTCGCATGTTTATCTACCATAATCCGAGGTACACGGACTTATAATGAGTAATTTATTATTCAAAAATAAGATTTTAGGCCAATAACCCGCCTGAGTTTGTAGTTCGTACCTTTAAGTCGACACCAGGTTGCTTAAAAGGAAGCTTGACTTGTATTGGAGCAAACAAAATCAAAATATAGATTTAAATTATTAATAAAATACAGTTAATGCAATAAAAATTCAACTAAATTGCGTGGTTCGCACTTAATATTTTTATTTCGCCCACTGTAATATTATTTATGGGAACATTTAATCGAAATAATTAACACATTTAATTTTTTTTATTTCATTACTACTGAAAATAATTTTAATACTTATCAAAAACTGATATTATCTAGTTAGTTATGTAACTGGAACAAATGCGAAACAAATGTGTGACGATTAACTGTCACATATTTTTGCAAACTGATAATTAAATTCATCTTTTTTTTTCATCTATTTTTATGCCCGGTTATATAAATGACATAATAAATTGATTTTAAATGAACTAATTCAAAACAATTTTATTTATTTTTCTACTTCCGTTATTAATTTAAATCTTTTTCCTGTAAATTATTCAGGACACGGAATGCAGGGGCGTATCTGGGGTACTTGGCGCCTGGGTTCTGAAGCAGAATGTGGCGCCCCGAGGCGTGCGAGCACAAAAATGCGATATGGTACTCAAAATACGTGGAATTTTATGCTCTACGATACAGAAAGAGTAAAGCAGTAAGCCGACACGCCGTACTATGCGAAAATTGCGTGTAGATTTAGAGCAATAAGCAAACTCATGACAAATAATATGTTATTCACCTTAGCGTAGAATAATAGAACATTGTTTGTCTAGAAAGATAACTATTTTTTAAATAAATATTTTTTTATATAGTTTCTCATAAAATTAAATAAAAATACAAAAAAAAAACAAAAAGAAATTAGTACATAGGTACATTCTAATATACCTAAACCTAATTAATACTATATAGTTTACATTTTACAATTGCACATAATAGCACAAACAATTATACAAATAACAAAATAACATATCAATACATGTAAATTAAATTTACAATAAAAATACTTAAATACTCATAACTATACCGCGCGTTCCACGTAAAGGTTGGCATAGAGAAATAACATGGGAAAAAAGGTTTTTAGGAAATAAAAAGTGTCCGGTAAAAAAATATGGTATAATATTGCACATGACCATACTAGACCTATCCACACACATTATTTCATACAGATTACTTCATTTTAATGCCACAAATTAGAGAAATTAATGAAAATAGTTCGAGAAAATCGCCTACTAATTATGATTTTTTGTGGCAGCTTTGTTGTAGAAACAGAAGCTGTCACTATAACCGTCACAATTTGTTGTGAATATTAAGAAATCTTGACAGTTAATTTAATATTTCAAACATTAATCACATTACTTCGCGATCTTTTGTAATTAAAGGCCTTAGTACGATAGTAGGTACCTACATTTGGTATTCATTTAATTATTTTATTTATTTTACAAATAATATTAAGACGCAGTATTTGTGTTCTTTTAATATTCTCATATTTATTTTAACTTTTTGCCGTCTGCCGCCCATTTATGCTGGCGCCCGGGTTCTGGGAACCCCAAGAACCCTGGGTTGGAACGCCCCTGACGGAATGGATCTGAAAAACTTATTTCCCGTGTTATTCGCCTTTGGCGCAGTTTTTGTACAAAATACGGAGCTCAAAAAAATATATTTAAACTGAGAAATTGAAATATGATACAAATCTGCATATTTAAAATGAAACCTTTGCCGAATGCTTAATAATTTACTTCCATTTTTTATATAAATTACTGTTTTTTACAACTGTCGAAAAATGTTCATTTATTTTCACTAATAATAATAAGCGAAGTACGTGATTTTTTCATCATTTACATTGCCAATGAGTATCTCGCGCGCTCCCAAATTATTTGTTGTCAGGTTTCATTAGTTACAACACATCAATAGTATCAAATTCATATTATTGTTGATTGTTTTCTTTCAATTTACTTAAATTAATCAATAATTATTGTATTATTCTTTATTTACAGTTGAATGAATAAAATTGTTGTTTTTTGGCGCGTTCGAATGACTTTTAATGTCTTGACTTCCGGTCTCTGATAAAAGTAACATTCTCACGCACAACAAAAAACACTCATTTTGCGCATTTAATACAAAAATTACTAAATTCGATAGATTTAACTGTCGGTTCTCGTTGAAACATTTTATAATAAAATTTAATTAAAAAACACTATATCTTGTTCACCTGATGATGGTCTAGTCGACTGAAATACGTATTGTAAAATAAACTTTACATTATTTGAAACTAACCTAGTGTTTTTTAATTTAATTTTACAAAAATAACTATTTTATCTACTGAAGCTTCAAAATTTCTTTTTGCTGGTTTTTGTTAGATGGAGCTACATGTTTAAAATTGGAAGACTGTGAATTTAATTTATCCTGTTTTGACAAATTTTTCTGCACGTTAACAAAATCGTTAAAGACACTAACAACTGACTACATTTAAGTTTAAGTTTTATATTTTAAATCACTAATTTTATATTAGTTTTTATGTTTTAATTTATGTTAGGTTTGTTTTATATTTAAAAGTTACAAATAGTACACAAATTTGGTAAGTAATTTTGAAATTACATTTCTGCAAATCACTTTACTTGAAGCCTATAATAGATTTTAATTAAAAACTATACTAAAATATAATCCAAAACTTTTCAAATTTGGTTATAAAATTATTATATCAATGGAAATAACATAATAGATTTTGGTTAAAATAGACTAACCGGAAGTGATACATTATATGAAGCTGCTAACAGTTTTTCTTGAAAAAAATGGTATTATTTTGATTTTAGAAATAAATGCTTCAAATAAAAGTTTTAGAAAATTAAATTCTACGTCTAGCACATTAAGAATTATTTTATTAGCCTTTTGTATAAGCGAGATATCTAAATTTCAAAATTAAATATTTTTATTTGTAATCTCCGGAATTTTCAACGCAAAATAGAATCATAGTAAGCTGCACATTTGTCAGTTTTTCAACAAAATGTCAAAATTTAAAGCATGAATTCAAATAACAAATTACATGGCCGGCGAAGGTGACAACAGTGTACAAATATACGCAAATCCTAATTTTGCCAACCATTTCGAAGATGATGAACTAGTTCATTTAACAGAAAACTTAATATTTATAACTTTCGGTGCTGTTCTAATAGGATTTATATGTTTATTCTGCTTCTTACAATACTTCGGTGAACAAACCTTCAAGATATATTTCATTCCAAGCCCAGTGTAAATATTTCTTCTTATTTCAGTTGCAATGGAATATGCCAGAAACACTTTCAAGCATCGAGAAATATATTTTTGAAATTAAAATGACGTTTGAAATAAATAACTGACAAATCAAGTAGGTATACTTTGAAATATCTTTAACCAAAATGTCAGTTTAATATGTATGTAGTAATAATAGTATTATTTTATCTCTTTTTAATATTCGTAATTATACCTTTTTTAACCATTGTTGTAGGTACGTACTAGTATTATTTTACATTTTAATTTAAATAATTTATGTTTTTTTCCAGTAAATCTAATTGTTTTGGTAGTTCAAGATATAAGAAGAATTTTTCGATAAAAATATATTAAAAAATGTGTACCAGATATCAAATTTAAACTCAGAATTGTTGATGGCCCATAGAATATAATTTAATCAAAATAGTAATGTATAAATAAATTACTGATTGAAAGTAAATCTTTGAGCATTAAGATATTCATTAAGTAACAGTAAGTATTTACTTTTCTGTTCATACGTTATTTAAATGTAATATAAGACAAATTTGGTAAAACTTGACTTGAGGGTCAAACCTGAAGTTGGCTGCAGAACAAGCTGCTTCTGGCTTGAATTCAGGAGTACCAACTTAAGGGGTAAGGCCACTCTAGAATTTTTTAAAAATGCATAATTTTTTTCTTTGCTTAAATTATAGTTTAAACCCTTAGGAATAAGGGACAATTGATTTAAATGCCGCGCGGAAGTATTTCAGAGGAAAAACAGCATATATCTATTAGTACTAGTATTTATATATATAAATCTGAAATACTAATTGATGGATCGTGCTGAATCTTTTTATTTCTTATTCTATATATAAAATACTCAAAAACAACGGGGGCTTTTTTTTTAAAGTGCTTCATTCGTTTTTATGGTCGTTTTTATACAGAAATTTAGTCCCGAATAATGAACTTTTTTTTCAAACGTGCGCCATTTTGTTAAAAATCAAAATTTTTAAAATCCAGCCCGTAGTTTTTTAGAGTATACATCAGAGATAAGGAAAACATATCCCTTTTTGATGCATGTCTATGGCTGTTCCCGGAATGTTTTCGACCGATTTGCCCAACGCGCCGATTTTCTTTAAAAAAAAATTTTAAATAAAGTTTAAAGAGCACTAAATAAAGATCCAAAAACAGTTCTTAAGCAGCACGTTTAGATTTCGTTAAAAAAATCTTGAAAATGACCCTTTTTTTCCTTGTCTAGAGTGGCCTTACCCCTTAACGTCAAAAGCCGGACAATTTGAAATGCAAACTATATATCGTTAGTTAGGTAAGTTTTTTAAAAATATACTCGAATTTTATGACAAAACAAGTATGTTTCGTTGGTTTGGTTAGTTTTTTAAACCATGTACTCGAATTTTATTACAAATAAAATTTTGTTTTAAAGTTAAATTTTATGACAGAAAAATTAACTTTAAAATTATCATCATTACTGTACGTTCAGTCAAAGTCATATGACAAAAAATGTTGTTTCGTTAGTAAAAAAAACACCCCTAACCATGCCAAACCTAGTACAGAACGCATTTTTATGATAAATATATTTTTAAACAGATGTACTCGAATTTTATTACAAACAAAATTTCGTTTCGTTAGTAAAAAAACACCCCTAACCATGCCAAACCTAGTACAGACCGCATTGTTATGATAAATATACTTCGCATTTCAAATTGCCCGGCTTTTGACGTGAAGTTGGTACTCCTGAATTCAAGCCAGAAGCAGCTTGTTCTGCAGCCAACTTCAGGTTTGGCCCCCAAGTCAAGTTTAGCCACAAAGGTAATCATTCAAATTTATTTATGTTACGCTGTACAACAGGAACTTAATCCCAATTACAGTACAGGGTCCGCACTCACTAAGCCGCAGTGTAGTAGTTCATTTTTAGCTTGAGTGAGATTCGAACTCGGGATCTCCGGATTCGAATTCCGTATCGCTATCCACACCACCGTACTGACAAACAAAATGACAGTAAATGTGTCAAAATTTAGCTGTTGTCAACGCTACCTAAGTTATTAATTGCTATTGGTCAAATTTGACATATTTTGTGGATATACACAGGAAACTTAGTTCACATTTTTTCCGGATTTCACTTTTTGTTGTTACGTAACATACGTTATATACAGGGTGGTGACTCGCTCAGCCGGTCATAGGACTTTAACATGGGAAATCAGTTTTTTGCAATTTCCAGCTTTCCTAATTATTTTAAGCAAAAACGCGTCAAATAAAAGTTTTAGGGCATCAAATTGTGCATCTAAATCAATAAACAGAATTACTTTACGTGTTTTGTAACGACAGAAATAAATATGAAAATGTCGGAAATTACATTCAAAATATTGAAAGACATGGAATTGAACAAAAAAAAAAAAAAATAAATGCTTGACGTATTATCTGTCAAAACATCAACATCGTGACAGATAAAATGGCCAGCTCGATCACCGGATTTGTCACCTAATGACTTTTTTCTGTGGGGTCATTTGAAAAATACAATTTACAAAAGTAGGCACCCAAATGTGGATTCTCTAAAACAAAGAATTGCAGAGGAATGCAGGAATATTACAACCCGGCAGCTATCTAACATGCGCCATATTTTTTACGAAAGACTTGGGTTTTGCTTAGCGAACAATGGAGATGTGTTTGAGCATACACTCTAGACTAGAATATGTATTTATTATGTCCGTGATTAAAATAAGTGCAAAAATATATCGTGCCTAAAATGATTTCGATTAATAATTGTTTTATTTAAAGAATATACTTCTGAATCTATAAACATCAAAATTTATTCAGCAACATTACCAAATGTCACATAAATCCCTAGATTCTAGTTAGATAATTTTGCAATTCGCAAAATTTCGATGAAATAAATGAAGCAAAATAAAAAAAAATAGTAAAAAATTCAATTCTCACAAAATTCAGCCTCCAAGTCACCTTATGTGGGCGTCGTCAGAGACTGGCCAGCACAGTTAGTAACCAGTAAACCTAGTTTCACCAAGTGTATGGATGACAATTAATTTTGTCTTTGTTGTTATTTAAAAAAAATAGTATATTATACTCGCTTTACACGATGTATTATCACGCTCGTGTCTTTGGAGCACTCCACATTTACGTAAATAAAATAAATAAATATATCATCACGCCTGTTACCCATTACTGGTTGTGGCACTCTGCCTAAACAGATCTCGGTAAGTGATATATTTCTTTGTGTGAAGTGCGGTTACCAGCCGTTAAATCACGGACCCAAAGATGTTAGTAGAGGGGAAGCCACAGGGGTAGATTTAAATTGGTGCAAATTGTTTATCGGCTGTGGGGATCGAACCAGGGTTCTCAAGATCCACAGGCCGACTCGATACCACTGAGCCATCTACCCCATTGGTAACAAATGTACTATTAAACCAGTGGTAATAAAAATGTTCGCTAGGAATATAAAAAATTTATGGGGTAGGTGGCTCAATGGTATCGAGAAACAATATTCACCAATTTAAAACTACCCCTGTGACTCTCCCACCACTAACATCTTTGGGGACAGTGATTTGACGACTGGTAACTGCATTTCACGCGAAGAAATGTATCACTTACCGAGATCTACTTAGGTAGAGTGCCACACCCAAGTAATGGGTAAAATGCGTGATGGTATATTTATTTATTTAAATATTAATATTTATATTTTATGAGGTAGGTGGCTCAGTGGTATCGAGTCGGCCTGTGGATCTTGAGAACCCTGGTTCGATCCCCACAGCCGGAAAACAATACTGCCGAAGCAGATCTCGATAAGTGATATATTTCATCGCGTGAAGTGCGATAACCAGCCGTTAAATCACGGCCTCCAAAGATGTTAGTAGAGGGGAAGCCACAGGAATAGATTTAATTTGGTGAAAATTGTTTGTCGGCTGTGGGGATCGCACCAGGGTTCTTAAGATCCACAGACCGACTCGATACCACTGAGCCACCTACCCCATTTACCTAATGTAACAAAATAATAACTTCAAATTATTTTTAGGTAAATAATGTTCAAGATCAAAATCAAAAGTTGAGTACATCCAAATTAATGAGTGTAAATTCAAGCTTGAAATGATTATTACTATATTACAAGTCTTAATACCACTGATTCCCATCGCTATTTATTTTTGTATAAAAGCATTCATTACTTATTTAACTATTACTGTTGGTACGTACATATATATTTTATATCTTCAAAATATATGAATTATTATTTTTCAGTTTATTTCATTAGATTGGTTATTACGGAAGGTTTATCCTGCTTCCAATAAGATATTAATTACAATATTTTAAAATTGAAATTAACAATTGTTTATAAATGGAGTACTGGAAACAGATTACTATTTTCGACAAATAATATCGGAAGCAATTTTAATAACACACGTAATATTCAATTAACTCTTGTTGCTTACTTAATATAAGTGGGAATTAAATATCCAGCTTTTAAAGTACTTCATTATGGTTCTTTTAATGTTAATAACTTTAATTCCGATGATTGTGAGCTACCCAACAAAACTAATAATTAAATTGCTCACATATGGTATACGTACGTATTTTTAAAATTTATTTTCTAGTTATAAACGTACCTAGAAATGTTATGAGTATCGTTATAGCCGCAGATGTCAGTTTTAAGACATCTAAGGCCTGTTATGACTCATAACATCCGTGGTTTGTTCAATAGTTTACCGGTTTCAGAATATAAACACGTTAACGTCATTAATAAATATTTTTTGAAATTATTTTATGAATAACGTCATTGTCATCATTTTAGAAGGTGATCAAGTAAGTCTGTAGTCTGTATGTATTTATTTAACGCCATGGTTACAATTGTTTTGTATCATATTTAAAAATAATGTTTTTATTTAAACGTCATAACGTGGTCATCTCTAATTTGAAAGACTGTACAATTAATATATATTATGATAAGCAGGAGAAGTAATCTTTATATTATTGTTGTTTGGAGTTCCGTTTGTATGAATAGTGTTATATTATCATTGTGTTTTATTTTCATTTTCTTGACTGTTTTGACAAGTCAGTATTGTAATATTACCGTACAGAATACAGTTATTACTTACTTACCAGTCTACTTTTGTGCATTTAAACATAGGTTTTATATTCTGAAACCGGTAATAGCTATTTATGAAACTAGTGTGGAAATGAAGGTTATTACCTTACGCATGTGAAATTTGCAGAACGAGGCGTAGCCGAGTTATGTAAACACATAAGTAAGGTAATAACCTATTTTCTTACTAGTTTCATACAATATTTTTTCTACTTCCGTTCTAATAAATACGAAAGAGCGTTTTTGAAATTATGAAATTTTGACATATTAATGACAGTTATAAATTCAAAAAATAAAACAATAACACATCAGAATTCATCTACCAAGATATCTGTTGGTATGTTACCTCATGATTTCACTAGCTAAATAATGCAGTTCATTACCTAACTCAAATAAGTGAAATAAAACGTCTATTTCCTAACGGAAGTAGAAAAAATAAATTAATAAATATATCATCACGCCTTTTATCCATTACTAGGTGTGACACTCTGCCTAAGCAGATCTCGGTAAATGATATATTTTTTCGCGTGAAGTGCGGTTATCAACCGTCAAATCACGGCCCCCACAGATATTAGTGGAGGGGGAGCCACAGGGATAGATTTAATTTTGGTAAAAATTGTTTATTGGCTGTGGGGATCGAACCAGAGTTCTCAAGATCCACTGGCCGACTCGATACCACTGAGCCACCTACCCCATTATATATATTGTATAATTTCAGTATCAATGATAAAAAATATATATTGTACCATTATATTCATATTCAAATAAAATAACTATTAACAAAATGAGACAAGGACATATAAAAAATTCTTCACTGAACAAGAGAAAAGAAACCATCTTCATCAAATCTCCTGTTCTAATTTTGTTTCCACAACTGTCAATATAATCTGTCAAACTACAAAATACAATCAAGTTAGATGAATTTTGAAGATACAGGTTTACCATTTGGAGTGTGGTTCATCTTTGGTTTAATAGCATACGTTATCATCGTCCTTTTCTGTAACAAATAACACTAAAAAAAACAATTAGTTCATGTTATTAATCATCAAATTTCAGGTATGTGGATACGATTCTGTTCATTGAATAATACTTTATGTCCTACATCACCATGTTGCATCCATTGTACATATCACTGGACTCTTTGTAAATATCAAGTTTTAGATTGTGCAGACAATATGTTAGATTCTTTTATTGGAATTTGTCCAAAATGTCAACAGGAACAATCAGCTTGTTCGGTGCTTTGTTGTAGAAGAAGACATAATTTTATTGTAAGAATTTATATCTAATGAAAATTATAATTATGTTTAGTTATTTTTGGTATATTTCATTTGTGTGTAGTGTGTTTATTTATTTATTTATGTTACGCTGTACAACAGAAACTTAATCCCAATTACAGTACAGGGTCCGCACTCACCGAACCGCAGTGTGGCTGTTTTATATTGACTTATTAGTCAATAAAGATTTATTATTATTTATTTTTTCACCTCTATGGGGTTTAATGATTATTGTACAACAACCTTTTAAGGTTATTATTATTATATAATTTTTAGCTTGAGTGAGATTCGAACTCGGGATCTCCGGATTCGAATTCCATATTGCTATCCACACCACCGTATTGACGGTGTTACTTGAAATGTGCAGGACTTGCTGTATTGGTTGTAATAATGATATAGGGCCCCCAAAGTAACTGGGGGCCCGCACCAACTATTATTATTGGTTTGAACATCTTTTTTCTTTAAATTTTAATTTAATTTAAGTAATTTAAACTTTGAATACTTAAATATAAAATAAAGGAAGATTCAATAAAATGGTATTAAATCGTGTAATGAAAAATAAAGATATATTAAATAAAGAAAAGGCTTCAGAATCCAATGTTTTTATAAAATATTTATTTGTGAACGGGCTAAAATATTAGCTCATTTTTTACAAATATTGTTTTGTATTTTTACGTTTTTTAAAGCTAATATTTTTGCCTGATACGTCTACAAATAAATATTTTATAAAAACATTGGATTCTGAAGCCTTTTCTTTATTTAATATATTATATAAATGAATCCTTTTTTAAATATATATTATAAAAAATAAAGATAGATATAATGGCTATTTTTTTGTTGTCAATTATTAAAGATAGTTTGTGAATTGTGATAGATAATTAATTTCAAATTTATGATATTGAATCGTATTGATTATTATTATTTATTGTATGGGGTAGGTGGCTTAGTGGTATCGAGTCGGTCTGTGGATCTTGGAACCCTGGTTCGATCCCCACAGCCGACAAACAATTTTCACCAATTAAAATCTACCCCTGTAGCTTCCCCTCCACTAACATCTTTGAGGGCCTTGATTTGGCGGCTGGTAACCGCAATTCACGAGAAGAAATATCATTTATCGAGATCTGCTACGGCTGAGTGCCACACCTAGTAGCAGGTAAAAAGCGTGATGATATATTTATTTATTATTGTTTTACATTTAAACGGTATGAATATTACCAACCACCAAAATAATTCTAAAACAAATAAATTGCGGTTACCAACCGTCAAATTGCGGTCTCTTAAGATGTTAGTGGAGGAGGAACTACAGGGGAAGTTTTAATGTGATGCAAATTGTTTGTCGGTTGCAGGAATGGAACCCGGGTTCTCAAATCCACAAGCCGATTCGATACCACGGAGCTACCTACCCCATCAAATAATTATATTTAAACTATTTACATTTGTTTCATGAAAAAATGTCCTTCTAAATTTAACAATAGGTGATATTTTTTGTTTTCAATTATGACAAATAATTACGTAATTAATTTAAATAAAAATAAAATATAAATATATCATCACGCCTTTTACCCAGTACTGGGTGTGGCACTCTGCATAAGCAAATCTCGGTAAATGATATATTTTGTCGTGTGAAATGCGGTTACCAGCCGTCAATGACGCCCCGCAAAGATATTAGTGGAGAGGGAGCCACTGGGGTAGATTTAAATTGGTGAAAATTGTTTGTCGGCTGTGGGGATTTGATTTATAGTAAAAATATTATTGTTACAGTGAGATTTTATGGATGCATCCCCATGTTACCCTTAATTTTCCTTGATATTTTACATACAACTTATGCACATCTATCACTAAGAAAATAACTTTATTAAAAATTCTTCCGTTTTAATTTCCCAGCTATCAATTACTCTTTTTGTTTCATTTCCAATCATCAAGATCTATAGTAGGCGTTCTTGCATGCCAGATTGAAACTTTAATTATAAATATTAGCTCGCATAATCTAGTTACCATTTTTATTAATCAGAATTAGATTATTAATCTATCAATTTTACTGTACAGGGTGTAACAGCGAAACCAACCACCATCTATATTTTATTTATTATTATAGTTACAAAAAAATATTATAAAGTAAAATTGTAGAAGACCAAGGGGGACATCTACTTAAAGAATAAAATAATTTTTTTAACCAGTGGTTCTCAAGTTACAACACAAAGTTATATTTTTTCAAATGGGATTATACATATTTTTAGGCCTATTCGATAGAGTATTTTTTTCTGAATTCAACGATGTAATCATTCTACATCCTTACATATTAAAAATATTGAGAAAAATTCACTTGAAATTTAAATAATTTTTTATTTTTAATATTAATGTACAGTAAGCTATGAATGAAAAACAAGTGATAAATTAAAGTTAAAAAATACTCCTTATAAATAATGTTCTATTTGATATCCATTATTTTCTAAACTTAATAACAATTTACAACAATTATTATTACTTGATAGCAGCTAAATTTTGTTCTTTTGTTTTTGTTTTTCATCCATAGCTTACTGCACATTAATATTAAAAATAAAAAATTATTTAAATTTCAAGTGAATTTTTCTCAATATTTTTATTATGTAAGGATGTAGAATGATTACATCGTTGAATTCAGAAAAAAATATTCTATCGAATAGGCCTAAAAAATATGTATAATCCCATTTGTAAAAATATAACTTTGTGTTGTAACTTTAGAACCACTGGATTAAAAAATTATTTTATTCTTTAAGCAGATGTCTTCTACAACTTTACTTTATAATACTTTTTGTAACTATAATAATAAAGAAAGTATAGGCGGTGGTTGGTTTCGCTGTTACACCCTGTATATATTTGTTTGTTTCTTGCAGGACTCCGGTGTTAATTTTGAGTTCTTTAAACCGAATTGTAATGAAATTAATTGTTGTTGTTGTCGAATGATGTTAAACACAAATGAACGAGCTGATGGAACAGTGATAGTGGATGAATATGAACTCGATCGAATATTTGTTAATCATATTTAGTTTTGTAGTTGTTTTTATGTTAATAAGAATTAATAAATTGATGTGTTTTGATGTATTTCGTTTCTTTTAGTTTGTATTTATTTATGTTTGTGAATATGACTTACATTTTTATAATGAAAGCAGGAGGGACAGTAGCGAAGCAGTGTATTTTATTGCGCCTTTTATAATTTGATATATGCTTTCCGTTTAAGTGAAGCGTCAAGTTGGTCATATAACTTACATATAATTTTTCGTAACACATGCACAAGAAACTCGTCCTTATTCCCTAATTTTAGAGAGAGAAATACTGCTTTTCTCCCGTAGGGTGAGGAACATTATGTTTCTCTCCCTAGGTAGCATGTTTATCTCTCTAGAGACTACGATTATTAGCTGTTTGCGGCATTTCCTAGGTAACTATGAGTTGCGATATTTGACATTTGTCCCGATAAGACGGTAATTTTTGTGCACTTGTTACGAGAAGTATAACATGCTTCACGTCTCGGTTTGCTAACTTCACACGCGGGAATAATCGCTTGTTTCCTTCCCTTGATGCATAACATACTATATACTTATAATTTAGGTACAGAACAATGACTTGTGTATATATTTATACTGACATATTATATTTATAGCATAAAAATTATAAAAATTCTTCGAAAGAGCGAACCAGACCACGATTTATACATATTTAGGGCATATTCATGTAAAAATCTATATAATTATGAATACTTACTTGAATTTTAATATAAATATGAACTTTAGTTCAATTTTTACTTCCTTGTACGAAGTAAAGGAAGTATTGTAATCGCGAAAATTTTCGGTTTTGAGATTTCAGCGGAAATATCCATTTTGAGCATCCCTGAATCCATTTTGACTAATTTCATCGTGACGTACGTACGTACGTATGTATCTCGCATAACTCAAAAACGGTAAGCCGTAGAAAGTTGAAGTATTTAGGACTATTATAACATCTAGTTGTGCACCTCCCTTTTTGGTCATTATTTAACTTCCGGAAGTGGTACTTTACTTGAAGCCTATAATAGATTTTAATGAAAAACTATATTAAAATATAATCCAAAACTTTTCAAATTTGGTATATAAGACTACTATATCAATGGAAATAACATAATAGATTTTGGTTAAAATGGAGTAACCGGAAGTGATACATTACATGAAGCTGCTAACAGTTTTTCTTGAAAAAAATGGAATTATTCTGATTTTAGAAATAAATGCTACAAATTAAATTCTGCGTTTAGCCCATTAAGAATTATTAAATTAACTTTTTGTATAAGCGAGATATGGAAATAAAAAAATTATATATATATTTTTTTTAAATTAAGTTTGCTATGGATTAGAACTAAAAATAAGAAAAAAATTACAAAGTCATGTGGTGACACATCAGATTTTTGTATGTATTTATTATTATAAATAATTATAAGTTGTAAAAATGGTTAAGGTGGCTCAGTGGTATCGAGTCGGCCTGTGGATCTTGAGAACCCTGGTTCGATCCCCACAGCCGACAAACAATTTTCACCAATTTAAAAAATCTACCCCTGTGGCTCCTCCACCACTAATATCTTTGGAGGCCGTGATTTGACGGCTGGTAACCGCACTTCACGCGAAAAAATATATCACTTACCAAGATCTGCGTAGGCAGAGTGCCACACCCAGTGATGGGTAAAAGGCGTGATGATATATTTATTTTATTTATTTATTTAAAATTTACTGTATGTATCAAAAATAGAACTATGATTTCAGAAATTAGTCAAGGAAATAGTTATGTGTGTATTAAGAGCGTGAAGTGATTCTTTGTTACTCGAACACGGTAATTGCAGCGCAAGCAGAAGGCGAGATCTGCAATAGTGTAAGAGGAACAAATACACTTGACGCTCGTGATACACACATAATTTTATCTACGATTGCATCTTAAAATTATTCAAAAACGTATACGTACTGAAAATAAATTCGTTCTATCAACTGTCAATACGACAAGTTTCTGTTTTGTTTGTATCCCTGGTAACTATTGAAATAAGTGCGCATTTAATATCTTTATCGCGTGTTGCCATTGGAGACGCGCAAAAAAGATATTTTTCGATTGTTCCACAGAAAACGTCAACTTTACGATGACAAATGAGAGCGTAATTGTCAACTTTTCATAGAAATCTTAGAAAAACTTTTTAAGACCTATGGAATAGTTTCTTAGCTCAACTTTGATAGGTGGTAGAATTAATTGTATTTTACTTTCTAACTTATCATAAACATATTTTTTTCTGCATCTTTGACTACATGTTTTTTTCTTTAATTTTTAGGAATCACCTGGTGATCTTCCTCCAATATCTTCAAGACCCTCTGGAGAATCGCGAGTCACACTTTGGACTGTGTAAAGCTATGAAGTTAAGGTAAGACTGAACACAATTCTTTAAAAAAATAAACCATATTACTATTTAGTTAGTTAGTATTCGAAGCAAATCAAAAATAATTTGTCACAGACAAAAAAACATCAATTTTAATCATAATATCACACAGATTAAATCCGTCCTGCGTTTGTACATTACTAATTAACTATCCCCTAACAGAGATACCAAACTTAATTTCAAATATACAATGCATAAAAATAAAATTACCAACAAATTACAATCTTAAAAATTATGATTCAAGAAAAATTTCATTAAACGGAACTTTGGTGAATATTCTATTAGAAACTTCTTTGAAGACAAGACCAAAGCTTTGTTCGTACTCGGGTTTGATCTCATCGAAGATGTCCTTCCAGTGCTCGTTGAAGAAGCTGAGGGTGGTTCGACCGAGGAGTTCGTCGCCGTTGAACAGGTTTTGGAAATCGAAATAGACCCGTTTAGGTTCCATGGTGATTTTGTAATCAACGAGCCGCATGTATATTTTTCCCTTCTTTTTGAATGGTTCTCCGATTAGATTGTGGGTTGTTTTCAGTTCAACTGTTTTATAAAATAATGTTTATTAATAGCATATTTAAATATTTTGAGTATCATATAAATATAATTTTTCTGCGATTAGAAAAAAAGTTCATTTGAAATCTTTTCAACACTTATAATAGTTGCGTAAAAAGTCAGGAAAGCGTTCAATTACAGGATGAGTAGATAGTTTCATGCCGAGCTTGAAACAGCTTACGAATCCTGTACGACGCTTTACTAACGTGTTACGTATAACATTTATCCTGAAACTTATAAACAAATAATACATATTTTAAATTAATTTAAATTAAAAGAAATATTTGACTTACATATTCAGCCAGTTTAATTTGAAGTTTGTTAAAATGCAAAAATAAATAAATATATCATCACACCTTCAACCAATTACTGGGTGTGGCATTCTGCCGTTAGTAGATCTCGATAAGTGATATGTTTATGCAAGTGAAGTGCGGTTATCAGCCGTCAACTCACGGTTCCCAAAGACGATAATGAAAGGGGAGCAACAGAGGTAATAAAGTTGTTTGTCGGCTGTGGGAATCGAACCCGGGTTCTCAAATCTATAGTTTGACTCGATACCACTGAGTCACCTACCCCATCAGATTTATTAAATACTAAAATAGTTATTTACGTAAAAAATCAGGAAAGCGTTCAATTACAGGATGAGTAGATAGTTTGAAACAGCTTACGAATCATGTACGACGCTTTACTTACGTGTTATGTATAACATTTTACCTGAAACTTATAAACAAATAATAAATATTTTAAATTAATTTAAATAAAAAGAAATATTTGACTTACATATTCAGTCAGTATTTTATGTTGCTAGGTAACTAGACACTCATGTTTGTTGCATTACCTGCCTAGGCAGGCAATATGTTATTTTCCTGACTAGGCATGCAAAGCAAAGCTTTCCTGAGTCTTCAATGTTTATTGTCCTGTCAGTTTCAGGTAAAAGAATTTTATATACTCACATACTATAATGAACACATTATTAAACAAATTATTGTAATGGGGTAGGTGACTCAGTGGCATCGAGTCGGCGTGTGGATCTTGAGAATCCTGGTTCAATCCCCACAACCGACAAACAATTTTTACCAAATTAAATCTACCCCTGTGGCTCCTCTTCCCATTAACATCTTTGTGGGCCGTGATTTGACGTCTGGTAACCGCACTTCACACGAAGAAATATGTCACTTACCGAGATCTGCTTACGGCTGAGTGCCACAACCAGTAATGGGTAAAAGGCGTGATGATATATTTATTTATTTACATATTTCAAATTAATTCAGATTCACGGAATTAATAAAATTTCATGCTAATTAACATTATTTTTAATAGTTTAAGATAAACTTGTTTCGTGAATTGATGAGAAAGTTAAAAGCAAAATAAAAAAATGATATTAGTGCTTAAAACAAGTCAAGTTATATAACTACTGGATTGCTCACAGTAAGGGCTGAGGCCGAAGGGGAATTTTTGGAAGGGGCCTTTAAAACGCTTTAATGACAACAATTTAGTTTAAAATATAAATAAATATATCATCACGCCTTTTACCCATTACTGTTTTGTGAAGTGCGGTTACTAGCCATCAAATCACGCCCCTCAAACATGTTAGTGGAGGGGGAGGTACAGGGGCAGATTTAATTTTGGTGAAATTTTTTTATTGGCTGTGGGAATCGAACCAGGGTTCTCAAGATCCACAACCCGTCTCGATACCACTGAGCCACCTACCCCATTTATATTAGTGGCCTCAAAATGTTGTTGACCCTCCACTAAATTTACTCTGCACAAGCCACTATATCCAACCTATCTTCTGCTTTTTAGTAACATTGATATAACCTAATATTTCCTTAATAAATTACCTAAACTGATGTTAGAAGCTCCTTTTCCTTGAACAGGAAGTAACAGCACTCTTCCGTTCATTTCATAGTCTCCTAGAAACTGTACTAAAGGTGTCACTGACTCCGTATATAGTCTGTATTTATCCAACTGTGCACTGAAACATAAACATCATATATTGTTGGACAGCATCCAAATTGTTGTTACGAACAGATATTTTATTGTGACATGTACAAGAAAAGTAGAAATTAATTGTGCGGTATTTATATGGAAGAGTTTACTTCAATAAGTTTCACTTAGAGTGAGATGTTTATATGACACGCGTGACGTGAATGGATATTGATTGCATATCTTTGCGTTTTAGTTGTCAATGTTGTAAAGATTTTAATGTGGTACCTCAATAATTGATCTGTAGTAAAGAAATATTTGTTTTTAAGTCCTTTTTAATTTTATTTTTGTTGTATCAAATATATAGCAGTGGTTTTACCACCAAAAGTTAAATTATAAACTTGGTTTAAATAAATGAAAGAAAATCAAAATTACATGTCATTTATTTTTATTTATTTAAATCCCAAGTTTAAAATTTAACTATTGTTGATGAAACTGGCGATCAAGGAATTAAATTATTATTTAAAATTTAGCATTTAAAAAATCATTTTAAAAGAAAGTTTAAGATTTCAACTCAAATAATACTTATTTGTACAACTAGTGATTAAAGTATTTTTTTCATGAATTTAAGGTTTTATGGACGACGCCACAGTGGCGCAAAAGTGACTTTTTTGTTAAAATCAACTTTTCGGCCATAATAATAAAGCTATTGAAACGTAATTTTTCTTTAATATTCGTGAATGCATTTTCTATCTCTTTGGCCAAATTTTTTTTTGTATGAACTTGGAACTTTTTCCCGGGTGAAATGTAATTTCAAGGTTAGCATCTTGTACTTATATTAAGATCAATTTGATCACACACACACACACACATCAAATTTCGTGCAAATTGAAGCAATTCGAACTTTTCACCACCATATTGAATACTTTAATTACATTTGAAGGCGAAAATAAATATCTAACAATATGAGTTGCTGAAGAATTAAAAAAATTATAATTAAAGAATAAGTAAAGTGTTGGTGTCTTAATTATTATTGCCAAAAGGATGATTTAAATATAAATTCTTTAGTCGCCATATTGGATCTGCCATTTTCAAACTTATAAAATTGACATTAAATTTATAATTAGGGGCCCATAAAACCTCTGTGTACCGATTTTCGTGAAAATCGAAGAAGTTTTAAATTTTTTTCTCCGCCATCTTGAACGAAAATCCAAAACAAAAAATCTTGCCATACAGATTAATAGAAAATTCACCGCCATTTATAAACTTATTAAATTGACATTTAATTTGTAATTACGGGCTCATAAAACTTCTGTGTACCGATTTTCGTGAAAATCGAAGACGTTTTAATTTTTTTCTCTGCCATTTTGGATCCGCCATCTTCAATGAAAAGTCAAAACAAAGAATCTGGCCAGACAAATTAATATAAAATTCATTAACGAAGATTTTTTTAAAAAAATACGTTTCAATCGCTTTATTATTATGGCCGAAAAGTTGATATCAACAAAAAAATGCAATTTTGCTCCACTGTGCAACGTCGATACCGAACTGTTATTTGAATGTATTCATAGTCAAACTTGACACTACTAAGCAACCTACCCCATAACAAAAATTGATGTTATTGAAATCGACGAAGAATTAATTGCAGGATGAATCTAATAAATAAATGTTGCATTGGTTCGTGCTACACTATTTTATGGGACATAGCATGGTGTTATGTATGTTTAAATTAGTAATTTTTGAGAAATACCTCACACACTTTTATTTAACTTACTCATAAGTAGTAAGAACAGAATCGCATAGACCATGAAGACGAACATTCTTATAATTCTGTTGAATGTTAACCGGACTGTTTGATCCACTTCCAATAGTGATTGCATTCACTTTCAACGGCTCCAAGGGCGCAATTCCCAAACTGGGTAAACCTTAAAAAGTCAGTCAAAATTGTATATTATTATTTTTAACCTTTATTTGTACTTAATTATGTTTAATTATCTTTTCTTCTTCTTCATTTCCTGTTTTTACTATACATTGTCTAACTGCAATTGTGTTAAATGTATTTTAGCGCAGGAAATGTTGCCTTCATTTCTTGATAGATTCGCTGTTAGAGAAGTGGGCATAAGTGAAGATTTATGAAACAGGTGTACAGGAGCGAATGGATGGATGTGAATGAAGGTTTGTTGCGTGATGATGGATTTTGGTTGTGAGGAAGGAAAGAGTTCGTATGGAGGAAGTGTTAATGTGGTCGAAATAAGTATCTCGTGTCAGGATGAGATTGATTTTTACTTCCTTGTACGAAGTAAAGGAAGTATTGTAATCGCGAAATTTTCGGTTCTCAGATTTCAGTGAAAATACGCATTTTGGTGCTCCCTGAGTACATTTTGACTAATTTCATCGTGACGTCTGTACGTACGTATGTATGTATCTCGCATAACTCAAAAACGGTAAGCCGTAAAAAATTGAAAATTTATATTTCGGACTGTTATAACATCTAGTTATGCACCTCCTTTTTTGGTCAATATATAACTTCCGGAAGTGCTACTTTACTTGAAGCCTATAATAGATTTTCATGAAAAACTATATTCAAATATAATTTAAAACCTTCCAAATTTGGTATATAAGACTACTATATCAATGGAAATAACATAATAGATTTTGGTTAAAATAGACTAACCGGAAGTGGCACATTACATGAAGCTGCTAACAGTTTTCCTTGAAAATTTTTTTATTATTTTAATTTTAGAAATAAATGCTATAAATAAAAGTTTTAGAGCATTAAATTCTGCGTCTAGCACATTAAGAATGTTTAAATTAGCTTTTTGCATAAACGAGATATCTAAATTTAAATATTATATATTTTTTTATTTAAAAAAAATTAAGTTTGCTAACAAAAAATAAAAGATTTAATGTCAAATATGTGCAATTAAAAAAATATCTATAGTTTAATACGTGTACAAGGAAGTCATGTGGTGTCCACATCAGATTTTTTTTATGAATCTTTTAGCGGATGCTCTATGAATGTTTCAGGGGTTCGTGCTACCCCATTTAATGGGATATAGCGTGATGTTATGTATGTATGTATGTATGAAATATAAATAAACAGAAAATGATGTTGAGGATAGGTTGAAATAAATCTAAAATGGAGCAATTTTTAACTGTCAAATGAAAATATATAGTTATTTGTATATCTAGGTTGTGAAAAGACAGAGGTTATATTCTAAATACGCCCAATACATTTCACGCCCGAGCTGTACACAATCTTTATTACGCAATTGCATTTTATACATAAAAATCTGTAACATTTATTACTAATTTTAATTTAAAAATCGTTTTAAATCTATAAATATAATTCTGTAACCTTGTTTGAAATTTAAGTAAACCTGCAGGAGAGCTACTTCACCTTCGATTTCGCTGAAAATTTGTGAAAAGTTTCCTCTCAGCGAGCAGAATATAGGACAAATATTAACAATTGGCGGACGACATTATTTGACCTTGAAATCGAAAAAAAACACCAATAACCATGCCTAAATGCGTTCTGTACTAGGTTAGGCATGGTTATTAGTGTTTTTTTTTTTCGATTTCAGTCAAATAATGTCGACCACTAATTGTTAGTATTTATCCTACATTCTGCTCGCTGAGAGGAAACTTATCACAAATTTTCAGCGAAATCAAAGGTGAAGTAGCTCTCCTGCAGATTTACCTTATTTTATTTCAAAGTTGGTATTTTAGTAGTTTTAGCAGATGTTACCAACAGCAACGTAAAACAAAAGTAACTTTCTCGGAAGTTGTCAATAGCAAAAATCTCATTCGTGAATTTTAACTTTTTTTGACATAAAAATGAAATAAATTGTGCCTGTGGGGTTGTAAACAATAAAAGCAATGACCCGAGATAAGAAATAAATAAACCTATTATTTTATATAAATAATTTGTGAAAGGTGATTAACTGAATCTTGTAAATTAAAGTAAATTACCTACATGAAGACTTCAAGATCGAGAAAGTGTTGGAAAAACTTTAGTTTGTTAGAAACTATGCAATTACTATACTTCAGCTTACTCGGTACAAAGCATCTAATCAATAATGATACTTTCATGTTAACTTTGCAATTAATATTTTTTTGTGATTTTGCAAAACACGTAATACTATTTACCTACTAATAGCTAGGATTGTTAAAAGATGTTTCCATTTATAAATTATGATGTATAGTAACATATTAAATCCATGCTTGATTATAAATTTTTGTAATTAGTAATTACTAAGTACTCGTGTGACGAAATTGAAGTATGTTGTTACTAACTATACATCTAGTAGTTATAATCACATTTGGCATTTTACTGTATTACATTACTTCAAGATAAGCTAAATACGACAAGCGTCATTATTTAATGTCAAATATGAGTAGGTAATAGTTATTTACGTAAAAAGGAACGCGTTCAATTACAGGATGAGTTGATAGAAACAGCTTACGAGTTCTGTACGACGCTTTACTGACGTGTTATATACCGGGTGTCTACTTTTTTCCGAACATTAAAATTTTGATTTAGCGATATCTCTTTACCTATTAATTTTAGAACAAAATTGTATTGAAGAAAAATGATCAGAATGAAAAACTGCATCCATAGACTATAAGTACATACATACATACATACATAACATCACGCTATATCCCATTAAATGGGGTAGCACGAACACATCAACATTCTCATCCTGACACACGATACTCGTTTCGACCTCATTAACACTTCCTCCATACGAACTCTTTCCTTACTCACAACCAAAATCCATCATCACGCAACAAACATTCATCCATTCGCTCATGTACACCTGTTTCGTAAATCTTCACTTACGCCCACTTCTCTAACAACGAATCTATAATGCCTATGGCACACTGGTCGATGAGCGTCGATGACCATCGATGAACTCCTCGATGAAACAACAGAACGCACCCGTCATCGACGAAAATTAGAGGCTCCTCAATTTCTCACTCGTATCTTCTGTGTCTCACTTCACGTTAGCATATTTTTGAAATTTAGTTTTTCTTTCTCAACTTTAGAAGCTTTTATTGTTTGTCAATGAAGAGTGCGTTCTGTTGTTTCATCTAGGAGTTTATCGATGGTCATGGACGTTCATCGACCAGTGTGCCATAGGCATAAGAAATGAAGGCAGCATCGCCGGCGCTTGTTTAAAAATATATTTAACACAATTGCAGTTACATACTGTATAGTAAAAACTGAAAATAAAGTAAAAAAAATGAGGAAGGAAGGGAGTATCTCCCTGCGTTTGTTGTTCAATTGTTTATGTCCGAGTTAGAAACAAAAGAAAATAAAGCAATTATCAGAGTGCCATGAGAAATAAAACAAATTAGATAACTTAATAATAAGTATTTGTCTAGATTATGTAGAAAAAAGAAAATAATAGTTGCTATAATTAATTTTATTATTAAATTAAATGCTTGAATAAATCGCCATTGACTGATAGGCAATGGCTTAATCTATTGTAGAATTCTCGATGAACGGAACTTAATTGTCTTTGGGAAATATTGTTGCACTCTTGTATAATTGCATTTCTTAAGGATGCAATGTCATTGTATGTACCATGTTGGTACACTTTTTCTTTTTAAATATGACCACAAAAAGAAATCACAAGGAGTAAATCCGGAGATCTAGCTGGCCAATTAATTGTACATTCCCGGCCTATCCACGCACGAGAACACTGATTTAAAAATATTTTAATATTTCGTCCGTTGTGTGCCGGACAGCCATCATGCTGGTACCAGACGATGCTACTATCATTAAAATAAGCTTCCAATTCTGGTCCAATATGTCAAATAATGTCAGACACAACAAACAAATTATTATTTTATTTCTCATGGCACTCTGATAATTGTTTTAAAGTGTATATTTTCTTTTGCTTCTAATTCGGACATAAGAAACAATTGAACAACAAACTTATACTCTATGGATGCTGTTTTTCATTCTAAACATTTTTCTTCCGTATAATTTTGTTCTAAAATTAATAGGTAAAGAGTTATCGCTAAATCAAAATTTTAACATTGAATTTCCTATGTTTGGAAAAAAGTAGACACCCGGTATAACATTTTACCTGAAACTTTTTTAATTTTATTCTGAATTCAGTGATATAATATTTGTATACCCTTAGATAACATTTTTTATGAGAAAAATTCATGTTTACATTTATTTAATTATAGCATTATTTATCATACATACATATATACATAACATACGATACTCGTTTCGACCACATTAACACTTCCTCCATACGAACTCTTTCTTTTCTCACAACCAAAATCCATTATCACGCAACAAACATTCATCCATTCGCTCCTGTACACCTGTTTCGTAAATCTTCATTTACGCCCACTTCTCTAACAACGAATCTATAAAGAAATGAAGACTTGTTTAAAAATACATTTAACACAATTGCAGTTACACACTGTATAGTAAAAACTGAAGTAAAAAAAGATGAGAAAGGAAGGGGGCATCTTCCTGCGCTTGTTTTTGAAACTGAATTCCACACAATTGCAGTAGGACACTCTATAGTAAAAACAGAAAATGATTCACAAGATAAGAAAGGAAGGGAGCATCTTCCTGCTCTTGTTTTTGAAGGTGAACTCCACACAATTACAGTTACACACAGTATAGTAAAAACTGAAAATGAAGTAAAAAAGATGAGGAAGGAAGGGAGTATCTCCCTACGCTTGTTTTTGAAACTGAATTCCACACAATTGCAGTTGGACACTCTATAGTAAAAACAGAAAATTAAACAAAAAAAAGAAAGGGAGCATTTTCTGCGCTTGTTTTTGAAGGTCAACTCCACACATTTGCAGTTACACACTGTATAGTAAAAACTGAAAATGAAGTAAAAAAAGATGAGGAAGGAAGTGAGTATCCCTCTGCGCTTGTTTTTGAAACTGAATTCCACACAATTGCAGTTGGACACTCTATAGTAAAAATAGAAAATAAATCAAAAGATAAGACAGGAAGGGAGCATCTCCCTGCGCCTGGTTTTGAAGGTGAACTCCACACAATTGCAGGTAAACACTCGAAAAATCTAACCAATGAATCTAAAATCAAGAATCATACGCTTGTCCTTATTCATCATATTTATCATAAGATAAACAACTTCAAATTAATAACAAACAGAAGTTTTGTTCAAAACTGTCGTATATTTTACAATAAAATTCTAGTCATATGAATATACCTCTGAAATCTGATTTCATCATTACTAGTTCACAGAAAAACGATAAATTATAAAGTATGAACGAAATAAGCAAGTATAATTACTCAGTTTACGAAACACCTAACTTTTATAGAATCTAAGAAACCCAAGAGAACGTGCACGTATATTATACTATTAACAATATGCAATTTCGTGCGATATGCGTTAAAGGCGCTTGCATAATCTCCTGCAATCCATCATGACATACATTACCCACAATGCATTTCGCGTCATCTAATGTTAAATGTTTACAAGCTGTCACAATAGAAGTGAACGCTAAATCAACATAAGGAAGAGAGAGGATTGAAGAGATAATTATTTGTTTGGGAATAATGAGACTTGAAGGTGAATGAGTTGGTAAATAAAGTCATATGAAAATGTTACTTACCGTCCGCCATTTTTCGAATTGCGTCCATTACACTTAGGCGTATGCATTCGTTTAGATTTTTGTCTTTTTGATGACATCGCTTCAATTGTTCGGCTAAAAACAATTTTGTGTTATAGTATGAATGAATTATTATTTAATTATTTGTGTAATATTGAATTAAATTATTTTTCGTAACACATGCACAAGAAACACGTTCTTATTCCCTAATTTTAGAGAGATAAACACTGCTTTTCTCCTCTAGGGAGAGAAACATTATGTTTCCATAGGTACCATGTTTCTCTGCCTAGGGCGATGTTTCTCTCCCTAGAGAGATTAGCTGTTTGCGGTGTTTCTTAGGTAACTAGTTAAGCAACCCATATTTGACAGTAATTTTTGTGCACTTGTTACGAAAAGTATAATATGCTTCACGAGGGGGCGCGATTATCCCTTGTGTGAAGTTGGCAAACCTCCACTTCACACGCGGGAATAATCGCTTGATTCCCTCCCTTGATGCATAACATACTATTTAAGAAAAGTAACTCAAAGTTTTGTTGTCAGTTTCTTGACATATTTTACTGGAAAATTATGAGACTAAAATCAGTTTTTACAAACTCAAAAATGTGCAGATATAAGATATACTTAATCAACTAAGTACGTAATTATTTAAACGGAACTTTTCAAATTCTGGATATACTAATTCATTCAAATGAGTTGGTTATATTTATTTACCGGTTTCAGGATATTAAACCTATGTTAACATGCACAAAAGTAGGCTGGTAAGTAAGTAATAACTGTATTTTGTACGGTAATATTACCATACTGACTTGTCAAAACAAAATGAAAATAAAACACAATGATAATATAACACTATTCATACAAACGGAACTCAAAACAACAATAATACAAAGATTACTTCTCCTGCTTATCATAATATATATTAATTGTACAGTCTTTCAAATTAGAGATGACCACGTTATGACGTTTAAATAAAAAAATTATTTATAAATATGATACAAAACAATTGTAACCATGGCGTTAAATAAAAACATACAGACCACAGACTTACTTGATCACCTTCTAAAATGATGACAATGACGTTATTCATAAAAGAATTTTAAAAAATAATATTTATTAATGACGTTAACGTGTTTATATTCTGAAACCGGTAAACTATTGAACAAATCACGGATATTATGAGTCATAACAGGCCTTAGATGTCTTAAAACTGACATCTGCGGCTGTAAAGATACTCATAACAATTCTAGGTATGTTAATAGCTATTAATGCCAAATTTTATGACTAAAAAAAGCAATCAAACGAAACAGGAAGCTACTAAATACGAAACTAAAGAAAAAGAAGGCAAAACGTATCGTGTTACACGGGATGGAAACTAGGACTATAAAAAAGACAGAAAGACGAAGAATAGAACCACTAGAAATGTGGCTATAAAGAAGAATGAAATGAGTAAAATAGGAGAATAGAGTAAGAAATAAGAAGTGTAGAAGAAGTAAAGTTAATGATCAACAAGATAAGACAAAGAAAGAAGAATTAAAATGGGCATAGTGTAAGAAGGAAGTTTTTGTTGAAAGAAATTATAGAAGGCATGGTGGCGGTCAAGGCAGAATGAGGCAGAAGAAGATACGAGATGCTATATGACTAAAAGCTTGAAGAAAGATACGTAGATATGAAAAGGTTAGAAGAAAACAGAGAAATATAACTGACTCCTTAGATTTGTTTATTTTATAAGTAAATGGAGTAGGTGGTTCAGTGGTATCGAGTCGGCCTGTGGATCTTGAGAACTCTGGTTCGGTCCCCACAAGCGACAGACAATTTTCACCAATTTAAATCTACCCCTGTGGCTTTCCCTCCACTAACATCTTTGTGAGCCGTAATTTGACGGCTGGTAACCGCACTTCACGCGAAAAAATATATCACTTACCGAGATCTGTTTAGGCAGAGTGCCACACCCAGTCATGGGTAAAAGGCATGATGATATATTTATTTACTTATAAATAAAAAGTAATTTCCTTTCAATCTAAGCGCACGAAAAATAACTCCTTACTAATTTATTTATAGTTTTATTGTTTTGATCTAAATTAAAATCAATGTTAAGATTTTAATTAGAATTTTAAGTAAATTTAACAATTGATGAAATAAAAATGAATTATAAAGAGAGAAATAAGGATACCATCAGGATTTGAACCCGGAGCCTATGAACTTTGGTCATAGTCTTTAAACCAGTAGTTCTTAACCGGGGATCCTCGTAAGAATCTTAAAAGGTTCGCCAAACTTAAAAGTTATCTCAATTTTTACCTGTAACTCTACTTAATAGTATTTTTTTATATATATTTTTTTAAGATTGCTATGAAAAGTTGACAATTGTGTTCGTATTTACGATTTTAAAGTTGACCTTTTCTGTGGAACAATCGAAAAATAACTTTGTTAAGATGTTAATGCGCGTTTTCAGTGGCAACGCGCGAAAAAGATATTAAATGCGCGCTTATTTCAATAGTTACCGGGGATACAAACAAAACAGAAACTTGTCGTATTGATAGTTGACAGAACGAATTTATTTTCAGTACGTATAAGTTTTATAATAATTTAAGATCCAATCGTAGAAAAAATAATGTGTGCATCACAAGCGTAAAGTGTCTTTGTTCCTCTTACACTATTGCAGCTCTCGCCTTCGCCTCGCGCGGCAATTACCGTGCTCGAGTAACAAACAATCACTTTACGCTCCTAATACACAAATAACTATATTTTATATCCTATTTAATTTTTCGTTCGAAGTTTCCGAGTAAGAAACGTACATTTTTATTTATTTCCTTAAAAATAGAGATATTTTAAAAAAGTAAACACTTTTAAACATCATTTAATTTATATATTTGAGGTCTTTATTATATCAGCCCTGATGTAAAAATCAATATAATATTCGTAATTTCAGTAGAAACTAAGGGGCTGCGAAAATATTTGGAAAATTTTATTTTACACTAACTTAATACGACCACTATATGATTCAAATTTGATTTTATTTCAATCTTTTCCTCTATTTTGTTATGTATTTAATTACATTTAATATAAAAATAAATGTTTGTTGTTATATGAAAATGACAAAGATATATAATATTTTTTTTAGAACTAATTAACTTAGCGGCTAATTATGTCCACATAAATATTCTTTATTCTGTGCAACAAATATTAAATAAAACAATGTTAACTTTTCTCTTGCAAATGACATTTAACAAAAATATAATTTTACTCAAGATTTACTGTCATAACAACAATAGAAAACTAATAAATATATTTACAATGTAAGAAATATTTTATTTAAATAGCATTCAATAAATAAATTATGAACAACCTCAAATAAACAAACATTTAATACAAAGATGAATGTGTTTTTACAAACATTTTAATATTATTTATTTACATGGCCTTTGATTTGCAAATATTAAAAGTAACTTTTATAACATAAACGAAAAGTTAGGAAAGTGTTCAATTACAGGATGAGTAGATAGTTTCATGCCAAGTGATAGCGAGGCTTGAAACAGCTTACGAATCCTGTACGACGCTGTTGTCTGTATGTTTTTATTTAACGCCATGGTTACAATTGCTTTGTATCATATTTATAAATAATTGTTTTATTTAAACGTCATAACGTGGTCATCTCTAATTTGAAAGACTGTACAATTAATATATATTACGATAAACAGGAGGAATAATCTTTGTATTATTGTTGTTTTGTGTTTCGTTTGTATTAATATTGTTATATTATCATTGTGTTTTATTTTCATTTTCTTGACAGTTTTGACAAGTCAGTATTATAATATTACCGTACAGAATACAGTTATTACTTACTTAACAGCCTACTTTTGTACATGTAAACATAGGTTTCATGTCCTGAAATCGGTAATAGTTATTTACGTAAAAAGTCAGGAAAGTGTTCAATTACAGGAGTAGTAATAGAATAGTTTTATGTCGAGCTTACGAATCATGTACGACGCTTTACTGACGTGTTACGTATAACATTTTACCTGAAACTTATAAACAAATAATACATATTTTAAATTAATTTAAATTACAAGAAATATTTGAATTTTCAGTCAATATTTGATGTTGCTAAGTAACTAGACACTCACGTTTCTTTCATTACCTGCCTAGGCAGGCAATATGTTATTTTCCTGACTAGGCATGCAAAGCAAAGCTTTCCTGAGTCTTAAAGGTCAGGCAAATGTTTATTTTTCTGTCAGTTTCAGGTAAATATTTTTTTCATATATCAATTAGCAGTTATATAAGATGCAAATATTGAAAGTACAAAATACAAAATTATAAATATTTAATGATGTAGGTGGCTTAGTAGTATCGAGTCGGCTTGTGGATCTTGAGAACCCTGGTTCAATCCCCACAGCTGACAAACAATTTTCACCAAATTAAATCTACCCTGCACTAACTTTGTGGGCCGTAATTTGACGGCTTGTAACCGCACTTCACGCGAACAAATATATCACTTACCGAGATTTGCCTCGACAGAGTGCCACACCCAGTAATATATAAAAGGCGTGATAATATACATATATTTATATATATTTATAAATATTTATAACAAAAAAACAATAGTATCATTTATTACGGTTATAAATTGAATAGGTACATATATATTAGTATTAGTAGTAACCTACTATACTGCAAGATTCTATTAATAATGATATGGGATAGTCAAGCACTATCAATTGTCTAGGCTAATTTAACAATTATTCATTTAACAATAAAATTTACTAGTGTTTCCATCCTGTTTATAGTATCAAAGAAGAACTGTATATACCGCGTGTCTACTTTTTTTCCGAACATAGGAAATTCAATGTTAAAATTTTGATTTAACGATATCTCTTTACCTATTAATTTTAGAACAAAATTGTACTGAAGAAAATGTTTAGAATGAAAAACTGCATCCATAGTGTATAAGTTTGTCTTTCAATTGTTTCTTATATCCGAGTTAGAAGCAAAAGAAAATACACGCTTTAAAGTAATTATCAGAGTGTCATGAGAAATAAAATAATAATTTGTTTGTTGTATCTGACATTTTTTGACATATTGGACCAGAATTGGAAGCTTACTCTAATTTATTTATTTATTCGAGTATTTAATTTAATAATAAAATAAATTATAGCAACTATTATTTTCTTTTTTCTACATAATCTAGACAAATAAATCCCTATTATTAAGTTATCTAATTTGTTTTATTTCTCATGGCACTCTGATAATTGCTTAAAAGTGTGTATTTTCTTTTGCTTCTAACTCGGATATAAGAAACAATTGAACAACAAACTTATATTTTATGGATGCAGTTTTTCATTCTGAACATTTTTCTTCAGTACACTTTTGTTCTAAAACTAATAGGTAAAGACATATCGCTAAATAAAAATTTTAACATTGAATTTCTTATGTTCGGAAAAAAAGTAGACACCCGGTATGTATAGACAATTGTCAAAAGCTAATCCGATTTTCAAAATACTTTTAAATAATCCTGCATTTTAGATTAGCTAATCTTATTCTAACCTGATATTAAAAAATTAATCCAAATCAAATGGTTTCGTTAAACTTTTTTGCCATACAGAATTAGCCAATCATATTATATAATAACTGGTGTATTGACCAATAACGTGCTATATATAACGAGAAGCATATATGTAGCATAATTTTCACCTAGTTGCTATGGCTACGATAAACAAATTAATTTGTTAAATAAAAACGTCCACTAATAATGATACTTCTAAATATTACTAAAAATGATATTGTTTATAGAAGTAGGTGTTAGAAGTAGATTTAAATTGGTGAAAATTGTTTGTCGGCTGTGGGGATCGAAACAGGGTTCTCAAGATCCACAGGCCGACTCGATACCACTAAACCACCTATTTAATGTAGAATAAAATAAATAAATAAAAATATCATCACGCCTTTTATCCATTACTGAGTGTGGCACTCTGCCTAAGCCGACTTGGTAAGTGATATATTTTTCCGCGTGATAATGTAGATACCAACTTAATTTTCTTTGACACTTTTTCGAAATTAAGCAATCAGGTTATACCGGGTGTCTGTTTTAAAAGTGTACATAGGAGATTAACATGGGAAATCAGTTTTTTGCATGCTGTTGCTCGGTGTACTACCGGACAACAAAGATTGAAGTGTCAATCGAAAATTATCATTTTTCTGAATCAAACGATGTAAAATACTTTTCAATTTACTTGTAATTTGGTCCCGTAAATTAACTTTTAAGTTTTGTAAATTCACAGATTTATTCAATTTTTAACGAAAATAAATTTCGTTACCTACGACTGTTCCGTGAGCTTGTTATAAATTTTTATTTTCTATTTTAAATTAGTATAATAACAAAAGCACACAGATTACAAACTGTATATTATAGTCTCACTCTCTCTTTAAAATTTAAAAGGTCCCCTTTCACTGAATTTCTAATTATGAATTCAGTTGTAAATAAGAATTGCGAAATAACGTAGATCTTCATTCAACGCACCGGACGTGTAAGGAAGTTGAAATATATAAGTGATTTCATTTTTAAACTTGTTTAAATATTAAAATTAGGTGTTTGATTAATTTGTTGAAGAATTATGCAAAAATTGGAACAATGATTTCGAAATAATTGTGAAATTTTGAAGGAAAAATTAAATTAAAAACGAACATTAGGGTCAATTTTGAAATTAATTTTAATGTGAAGGTTAAACAAAAGTAGAAAAACAACTAATCCAGTTTGTTTTCTTGTTTTAGTTTTGTAATCCTATCTTTTAATTATATTCCAATTGATTATTAAGAAATAAACACCTCTTTTTTTTGTTTTAATTTAAATTTTGCATATTTATCTAATATGACGAAACTATGCCAATAATATAAATAATATTTTTTATGAATTGCAAACTTAATATGCAAAATAAATTCTGTTGACCGCTTTTTTTTATGAATTAATTTTAGGTTACAACAATATTAAATTTACTTATTATTATCTTATTATATCACTTACCGAGATCTATTTAGGCAGAGTGCCACACCCAGTAATTGGTAAAAGGCGTGATTATATATTTATATATTTATTTACATATCATTATTAACTTAATAAAATGGCAACAATAGGAATACAAACAATTTTGTTTTAAAAGAAAAAAATATTTAACAATTATTTGTTTTTAAATAAATATAAAATAAATATATCATCACGCATTTTACTTATTACTGGGTGTGGCACTCTGCCTAAGCAGATATCGGTAAGTGATATATTTTTTCGCGTGAAGTGCGGTTACCGGCTGTCAAATCACGGCCCTCAAAGATATTAGTGGACAGAGAGCCACAGGGCTAGATTTAAATTGGTGAAAATTGTTTGTCGGTTGTGGGGATCGAACCAGGGTTCTTAAGATTGTTATATATTAATCAATTTAACTATACTTATAATTATAACTATTTTATTAGTTTTAATTAAAAATGAAAATATTTCACATCAATGAGAATTTTATCTCGGAGTTCATAGGTCCCAAGTTCAAATCCTGGCGATATCCTAATTTTTTCTATTTATAATTTAATTTGATTTCATCAATTGTTTAGTATTACTAATTAAATAACTTTTATAGTTTGGTTAAAATCTATTTCCAATTTTTTCATGATAATACTAAATTGACTAAATATATTGCATTTATTCTATTTTAATCTATTTAACAATTTAACTGTGCCAGTTGCATTACCAAAACTAATTATTTAAACTTAGTTTAAATAAATAAAAAGTAATCGAATGTTTGATAAAAATATCAATTAGTCTATATGACATATAAATTAATAAATTAATCATCAATATTTCTATTTCTTATAATAAAAAAGTTAAGGCGGGGTTCGTCTTCGCAGACTCATCCTGTATATAATTTAATAAACTTGTATTTATTTTTTTATGATTACAAAATGAAATAGGTACTTACGAAATTTGGCTGAATAAGCCACTCCCACACAAATAAAAACAAATAAAATCAATAAATTCCTCATTGTTATCAATACAACTGAAATATAAACAACAAAATTATGTACAAATTAGACAGTCACTGGTACAAGTTTTGCTAGACACTGAGAACAAGTCTCACAGTGAAGTTTCTTTATATACCACCACCTGTACCCGGCACTTTCTCTTGTTTAGCCCAGAACATCTCGGTCGTAATAGAGCGGCTCTGATCTTCAACTCCGAAATAGTTGACATCAGAAAACAAAAGTGATCGTCTCTTGTTCGATGTTGTACAGCGACGACTAGATGAATAATTGTAGATTAGGTTAATTATCGTGAAATATCATCAAATGTTGAAGTCATAATGTTAGGGTGACAGGTTTTTGTTATGTAATAAATAAATACATAGGTATCTAGATTTTTTACAGCACACCTGTCGCGTTTGCGTTGCAATAAATGGATTTTTATAGTAGGGTCTCTTGTGGATTAGAAATTGTTTTAGATTGTTAGGTAGGCCGAGAATTAAATAAATAATGTTATAAATATATTATCACGCCTTTTATCCATTACTGGGCGTGGCACTCTTCCGAAACAGATTTCGGTAAGTGATATATTTCTTCGCGTGAAGTGCGGTTACCAGCCATCAAATCGTGACCCTCAAATATGTTAGTGGAGGGGGAGCTACAGGGGTAGATTTAATGTGGTGAAAATTGTTTGTCACCTGTGGGGATCGAACCAGGGTTTTCAAGGTCTACAGGCCGACTTGATACCACTGAATGTTAATGTAGACATCAATTTTAATTTGAAAAATTAATTATTTTAACTAATAAAAAATTACTATCAAATTCTAATTAAATAAAATAAATTAATAAATATATCATCACGCCTTTTACCCATTACTGGGTGTGGCACTCTTGCCTAAGCAGATCTAGGTAAGTGATATATTATTTCACGTGAAGTGCGGTAACCAGCCGTCAAATCACGCTCCCAAAGATGTTAGTGGAGGGGGAGCCACAGGGCTAGATTTAATGTGGTGAAAATTGTTTGTCGGCTGTGGAGATCGAACCAGGGTTCTTAAGATCCACTGAATTCTATAGCTAGAAGATTTATTACAGTGACAAACTATTATTTTAGTTAGAAAATTTGACAGCTGTCATTATATCGTCAAAAGCAAATACTTAAGTCAGCATATATTTTAATATTTTAAATGACAAAAATAGGGACATCGCCAAGATTTGAACTTAAGACCTATGAACTTTGGTCATATGCTATATACCAGGAATGGCGAACCTTTTTTGATGTCCGTGCCACAAAGACATAAAAATTCTTTTTTAAATAGGTAACGTGCCACAGTAAAATTTCATTCGAAATGTTAGCGTGGTGAAACTATATGTAAGTATAATTAAATAAACAAATAAAAGCAGTTCTTCTTTAAACAATTTTTTATTAATCAATGTTTTACAAAAAGCAATATGCTAGAAACAAAATTCACGTTAAAAACAGTTGTTTTTAATGTGATTTTTGTTGCTGTACACAAGATGATAAAGATTTAATATCTGGTTCATATTTAGTTAAATCAACAGTACGCATGCAGAGCTCGACTCATCCGTCATTCTATTCCTGTATTTATTTTTTATAAAATTTAATTCTAAAAATAGAGATTCACATGCCCACGTTGATGAATATATTGATAAAATTGCCTTTGCTAATATTTTAAACAATTAAACGTGTCAGGAATTGAATTCCATGTAGTTAGAATTTCATCTTCTGCAATTTTATTTATTTTATCCAATAATCGATTACTTTCAATAATTTCTAAATCTAATTTATATTATGACAGAAAAATTCTGATGACGCCTGGATTCGAACCAGGGACCTTCCGCATACCGGGCAGAGATGCTAACCGCTACACCACGTCACCTGTGTTCGAAATATGGCATCAACTGAACTTTTCTGTCACAGTGTCTAAGCGTAGCTTCGTTCCGAGAGACTCCTATATAGGCAGTGACAACCGGGTTGTCAATGCCTATATAGGAGAATTTTTCTGTCATAATATAAATTAACTTTAGTCAAAAACTACAGGTATGATTACCTTTAATAATCACACAACTTAATAATATTAGCTCTAATTTCTAAATCATTTCTTAAATCAACAAATTTTTGGTTCCATATGGTACTTGACTAAAATTCAACTAATTCTATTTCTAACTCATTAAAATTTAACCACTCAAGGTCTTTTAAATTTAATTTTTCAAATGGTATTGTATCAGGATATAAAATAAATTTTCAATTCATGCGATATTTTAATAATAAAATGTATAATTTGACGGTTCTAGTTAACATACTAAGATAGGTATTCAGTACTACAAATTTATATCATAAATTATAAATTAATTTTTAATTCATTTCTATCAAAAAAGATAACTTATACATAAAAATAATTTTGATTTTGAGGGTGCCATCAAAATTTTCAAACGTGCCACTTGTGGCACGCGTGCCATTGGTTCGCCATCCCTGCTATACAGGGTGTTTCAGGACTAGTGTAACAAACTTTAACAGCTTATTAATTTGGAGCCAAAAATGTCATATGAACATAGGTCCTATTCCTTCTAGTTACCAAAATACAAGAGGTTGAAGTTCTATAAATAACACGAAATTTTCAAATTTTTGTAATCAAGATACTTTCGGAAAACAAGAGTTTTATTGAAAAGTTATACCTTATTTGTCTTAACTAATTTTATTTATTAATAATAACATGCATACGAGTTCAAGGCGCTCATTTTGAACACTCGCTGTAATTTTTAAAAAATTTGTTATCTTATTTCATATTGTGTTAACCTATTCCATATTTGGTTATGTTGTTCTGTGTCTATTTAATTGTGTCATTTTATGTTTTGTTCTCTAAATCATATTCGTTAATATTAATAAATAAAATTAATGAAGACATATAAGGTACAACTTCTCATTAAAACTCTTGTTTTCCGAAAGTATCTTGATTAAAAAAATTTGAAAATTTCGTGTTATTTATAGGACTTCAACCCCTTGTATTTTGGTAACTAGAAGGAATAGGACCTATGTTCATATGACATTTTTGCCTCAAAATGACCTCAGGAATAAGCTGTTAAAGTTTGTTACACTAGTCCTGAAACACCCTGTATACATAACAAATAAAGAGAAAGATTTGGAATAAAATTAGATGTGAATCATATGGTGGCCGTAACTTAGTTAGTTTAAAGCAGTGATTCGTAGCCTTGTCGTTATCGCGGACACCCAAATATTTCAAGTATTTTTCACGACCCAGTTTCGACTGATATTATAAATATTATATTGATTTTTAAATAAGAGTTGATATAATAAAGATTATCGAACCCGGGTTCTCAAATCCACAGGTCGACTTGATCCCACCTACCTCATCAATAAGCTAATAATAGTTGACTAAAGTTAATTTATATTATGACAGAAAAATTCTGATGACGCCTGGATTCGAACCAGGGACCTTCCGCATACCGGGCAGAGATGCTAACCGCTACACCACGTCACCTGTGTTCGAATCCAGGCGTCATCAGAATTTTTCTGTCACAGTGTCTAAGCGTAGCTTCGTTCCGAGAGACTCCTATATAGGCATTGCCAACCGGGTTCGTCTACAGTGACACAGTTTTTGATTATGAGGGAATCATACCCAAGCTTAGAGCTAATATTATTAAGTTGTGTGATTTTTAAAGGTAATCATACCTGTAGTTTTTGACTAAAGTTAATTTATATTATGACAGAAAAATTCTGATGACGCCTGGATTCGAACCAGGGACCTTCCGCATACCGGGCAGAGATGCTAACCGCTACACCACGTCACCTGTGTTCGAATCCTGGCGTCATCAGAATTTTTCTGTCATAATATAAATTAACTTTAGTCAAAAACTACAGGTATGATTACCTTTAATAATCACACAACTTAATAATATTAGCTCTAATAATAGTTATTTGTGTGTCTAGGCTGTGAAATTATCGTTTGTGTACATCGAAGAAAAAGTTGTAATTACCGTGTTCGAGTAACAAAGAATCACTTTATGCTCTTAATACACAAATAACTATTAGCTGTAATTTTTTTATGTGCTGTTTTTCTTTTTTTTACTTCCTTGTACGAAGGAAAGGAAGTATTGTAATCGCGAAAATTTTCGGTTTTGAAATTTCAGCGGAAATATCTATTTTGACCATCTCTGAATCCATTTTGACTAATTTCGTCGTGACGTCTGTACGTACGTATGTATCTCGCATACCTCAAAAACGGTAAGCCGTAGAAAGTTGAGATTTTGTATTTAGGACTGCTATAATATCTAGTTGTGCACCTCCCTTTTTGGTCATTATATAACTTCCTGAACTGGTACTTTACTTGAAGCCTATAATAGATTTTAATTAAAAATTTTATTCAAATATAATCCAAAACTTTTCAAATTTAGTATATAATACTACTATATCAATGCAAATAACATAATAGATTTTAGTTAAAATGGACTAACCGGAAGTGATACATTACATGAAGCTGCTAACAGTTTTTCTTTAAAAAAATGGAATTATTTTGATTTTAGAAATAAATGCTGCAAATAACAGTTTTACAGAATTAAATTCTGCGTCTAGCCTTTTGTATAAGCGAGATATCTAGATTTAAAAATGATATATTTCTTGTTTCTTGTAATTAAGTTTGCTATAGATTAGAACAAAAAATAAGAAATTTAATGTCAATGTCAAATTACGTCAAATATGTGCAATAAAAAAATGTAGGTATAGTATAATACGCGTACAAGAAAGTCATGTGGTGTCCACATTAGATTTTTTTGTTAGGAGATTGGAATATTAGTCTAAATTACCAAAAATGCTCACATCACATTTGAATAAATAAAGTGCCTGATTTAAAAGTATATTTTGATAGAATAAACTATGTAAATTTTTACCTTCATTAAAATTACATTTCATAGAATTAAACTATTTCTAAAAGTATCAAAAACTTTCATACATCATATATTAAAAACATAAAGCTTTTAATCCATTTCATTTTAATAATTAACATTTATAAAATAATATTCATTTCAACAATTCAATTTAAACAGTCTCAGGATTCGTTAGCTTCTACGGAGACATACAAAAAAATCTGATGTGGACACCACATGACTTCCTTGTACGCGTATTAACTATAGATATTTTTTTAATTGCACATATTTGACATAAAATCTTTTATTTTTTATTTTTGTTCTAATCCATAGCAAACTTAATTAAAAAAACACAAAATATATACTATTTAAATTTAGATATCTCGCTTATGCAAAAGGCTAATTTAAAAATTCTTAATGTGCTAGACGCAGAATTTAATTCTCTAAAACTTTTATTTGAAGCATTTATTTCTAAAATTAAAATAATACCATTTTTTTCAAGGAAAACTGTTAGCAGTTTCATGTAATGTGTCACTTCCGGTTAGTGTATTTTAACCAAAATCTATTATATTATTTCCATTGATATAGTAGTCTTATATACCAAATTTGGAAAGTTTTGGATTATATTTGAATATAGATTTTCATGAAAATCTATTATAGGCTACAAGTAAAGTACCATTTCCGGAAGTTATATAATGACCAAAAAGGGAGGTGCACAACTAGATGTTATAACAGTCCTAAATATAAAATTTCAATTTTCTACGGCTTACCGTTTTTGAGTTATGCGAGATACATACGTACGTACGTACGTACGTACATACGTACATACGTACGTACAGACGTCACGACGAAATTAGTAAAAATGGACTCAGGGAGGGCCAAAATGCGTATTTCCACTGAAATCTGAGAACCGAAAATTTTCGCGATAACAATACTTCCTTTACTTCGTACAAGGAAGTAATAAATACGTTGCATATATAAACACAATAAACAGAAATATGTGCTGAGAAGTAAGTAGTGTTTTCATAACCATTGAGAATTCGATCGAGGATTTATTATTGGATAAAAATTTCTTCATATTATAAATACAATATACACATTTGTAGTAAGTTGAAAAAAATATATAGCACTAATGACTCAAATATTATTTGCAATATGTCCACCTTTCTATTATAAAGTCCACGATAAAATGAAGTCCTTATTTAACGTATTTATTGAAAAATCTTGTGGCATACTAATCAGATAACTTTGATTTAGAACTCCAACCTAAGGCAGTTTCGTAAGGGGCTAATTAATTTATATTACACTGTAATGGTCGTTTTCCACTAGTACAAGAAGAAAATTTAAACACATTGGTTGGTAGCACAAGCTCTGTTTTTGGGTGTTTTAAGAGCACGGTTTTAACATATTAGAGATAGCTAAAACACCCAAAAACACTACTATTAAATAACTCAATAATTATTGTATTACTCTTTATTTACAGTTGTAGAAAAAATGTTGTTTATATTTCGTGGGCAAAATTCTTGTTTTTTTGGCGCGTTCCAATGACTTTTATTTTTTCGACTAAAAGTAACATTCTCACACGCAACAAAAAAATACTCATTTTGCGCACTTAATACAAAAATAGTAATTTATGTAACAAGTACATAATTTAGGTCTTTATTGGACGAGCCGAATTTTATGGCAGAGCGAGCGCAGCGAGCGAGGCTAATAAATAAGGCGAGTCTATAAAGTCCGATTATGTACTAGTTGCATACAACGTTTTATGTTCGACTGCATGAAGAATATTTTCTCTTAAAATATGATTGTCAATACCTATATTTAAAACATTTAATTGCATCTCAAAGTGTGCTTCGTTGTTATGCATTTGTTGCTACATTTATCAAATTGTCAAAGTGAAAAAAGTGTTGAGATGGATGAAGACATTGAAGACGTTCCAAAAGAAATAAAAGATCTTGCATGTAATGCAAGAGAATATCTAACAATTGTATGAAGACACATATAATACATACAGAAAATGTTGTTTAAATATTTCTTTTGAATTTTTTTTTAATTTGACATTGACAGCAGTCCAATTTTGCATTTTTATCGTACTAGTTCAATAAAATACCCGATTATGGACAGTAAACAGTGTCGTAAAACAAGGTAATATGATGCAGTCGAACATAATAACTATTTATATACGAGCCCCGTCCCGTAACAGTTGGCCCACTTGCTTAAAATGCATTTATTATAATTTTAACAATCGAATTGCAATCTATAATATCAAAAACTTATATTTTTTATATCATCTATATATATTTCCTCTTTTGAACGTAAATTAACTTAAGTTTTTTCTTTTTTAATTAAAAGTTTAACAAAAAACAATAACCAGAACTTAAATGTTAGTGTCATTTTTTAAGTTACCATTGGGTAACATCACCTTTATGTTTAATAACTGCCGTAATTCTTTGAGGCATTGTGTTTACTAAAGTCTGACAATCTATTGGCGTAAATTGATCCCAAATTTCTTGAAGTTTTTGCTTCAGTTCTGGTATAGATCTTGCAGGACTTGCACGTAACCTTTTTTTCATCTTATTCCACAATGTTTCAATAGGCGACAAGTCAGGGCTACTAGACACCCATTCTAAGAGTGGAATATTATTGTCTGAAAACCATTTCGAAGATTTTTTAGACGTATGACAGGCCGCACCGTCTTGTTGAAAGATAAAATCTTCTCCAGAATCCAAAGCGTCTTGCATTGATGGTAGTAAAGATTCTTCTAAAATGTTTAAGTATTTTTCTGTATTGATAATTCCATCAATAAAATGTAATATTCCTACACCTTTTGCAGACATTGATCCCCACACCATAACAGATGCTGGAAACTTAACCTTTCTTTTCATACAATCTGGATGATACGCTTCGTTTTCCTGTCGAATTACTCTGCTTCTACTGTTACCAATAGAAACTTCAAACCGAGACTCATCACTCCAATGTATACAATTCCACTGTTCAGGAATCCAGTTTTTATGTTCTTTAGCCCACTTCAATCTGTTTTGCTTTTGTTTTATTGTCAATAACGGTTTCTCTTTAGCCTAAAAATTATATAGATTTTTTGAAATTTTTCACTCAGACAACAATTTTAAAACACAACCTTGTATGTCTTGAATCCCAACTTTTGAGCTTCTCTGTGGCATGTAGATCTTGAAACTTGCTTTCCAATTGCTTCACCCAACAATACGCTGAGTTTTCCGTAATTAGCACGTCTATTTTGACGAATAACTTTTTTTAATGCTCTCTTATTAATATCTGTAATTTTACTTTTCTTCACATATTGGGGTTTTGAGGCAATGGATCCGCTTGTATTGTACAATCGCACAATATTTCTAACACTATATCGTGGTAAACATAATAATTTTCCAATTTCTGAATTTGATTTTCCAGTTTTAGATAAATTAATTATGATAGATCGAAGATTCTCATCTATCTTTTTACCTCTAGTCATTTCAATGTATAAAATTAATTTGAAGTCTTTTGAAAAAATAATGTCAATAAACAACAATTGTTTTGACGTATCTATGCATAGTCACTTCGATAGCTACCAAATTTCTAAACAAAGTGTAGGTAATTTGAAGACATATAAACTATATAAAATGCAAAATTTTCTTGTATAAAAACCAATTACATTTTTTGTAATAAAAAATAATATTCCTTTAAATATTTATTTCCAATTAACTATAAAAAGTGTAAATATATATTAGGTTAAATAAATACAGTTAAATTACATAAATATAATTATTTTCTTATAATAACTACATAAATTAAAATTTCAGCAAGTGGGCCAACTGTTGTGGGACGGGGCTCGTACATTTTGTACTTTTTCTCTGTTTAGTAACAAAACTTGGCTACGTGCATTTTTCAACTTGAATAAAAAACACCATAAACAATATTAATGTCAAAATCATAAATTGAGATAGAGTTTACACGATACTTATGTACATATATTAAAATTTGTTTCATATTTAATACTTTGTAAATGCCACGTTTTTGTCGTTTTCCTCGAAATTATGTTTACTGCACGTGGATGGTTATTGCACTACGCCATTTAATTAGTGTTAAACGTTAATGATATTTTACCGTATGATACTTTTGCCACACTGTCGTCACATGACCCCTGCCGTTGCATTCAATGGCTGGTAGCACAAGCTCTGTTTTTGCTTGTTTTAAGTAAATTGAAGGAAAATAATCAACAATTTGATACTATTGATGTGTTGTAACTAATGAAACCTGACAACAAATAATTTGGGAGCGTGCGCGAGATACTTATTTTGCGCTCTAGGGTGCAAAATAATGCGCAAAATATGCGTTGTAATGGTAATGTAAATGATGAAAACATCACGTACTTCGCGTATTGATATTAGTGAAAAAGTGAACAATTTTCATTCGTTGAAATATTGCTTGTTGAAGGTTCGTTTTCTTTTCCCAGTAAAACCTTTCGTACTATTTGAATTTTGTTCTTCTTTGAAGCTTCTATGTAACCCTCCGCAACACAGGGGCGGATCCAAGGAAGGGGTCATGGGGGTCATGCCCCCCCCCCTAAGCAGGGACTTTTTTTTAAATGTTGGCTCTAATATATAATAATGATGTCATTATTTACGATTGTTAAACAAATTAAATAGAAAATATTATCTAAGAACTTAAAATTCTAAGATAATTAAGAACTATTGTTTGATTTATTATTCTAATAAATAGCCAAAAACCCATATTTTGTGGGGATATTATTTCGACCCGCAGATGGGAGAGGTATTCTATTTAAGACCTAGTCAAGTATGGGACTACCGACATTTGCACTTAGAAAATCAACTTCTAATTCAATAATTTTTGTATTCTATCGAAGAACCGTTTATGATTTAATGCGATTCCAAAGGCGATTTAATGTGATTGAAAGTGATTGTAAATATTATTTAAAGCAGGAATATAATATGAGCAAATACAAATATGTAGAAGATGGGAAATCCCCCCCCCCGAGACAAAATTCCCTCCATGACCCCCCCTAATTCGAAGCCTAGATCCGCCCCTGCCGCAACAGCATTCGATTTCCATCCACCATGTCTTTTAACAGTAAGAATATCAACCCCGCTATCTGCCAAAAAACTTACGGAATTTTCTTGATTGGTAACGAATTATTTGTTGCTTCTTTTGCCGCAGCAGCAACATCTTCAGGTATTCCTACAATTTCTTCTTCACTATCGACTTCCATTTTTATGAAATTGAAAATAAATCGCAGGAACAAATTCAAGTTTTTAATTCATGAAATTTTTTTCACGATTTAAATAAACAATCTACTTGACAACAAGCTTTTATGAATTTGTTTCATTGCAAACTTGATTCTCTGAATGCATATCAATGAACTATAAATAAATTAAATTATTTAAATTTAAAAGCCGGGGCGTCGGGAAAAAAGTTTTGAATGCATTTCTGGAATAAACTTCGTTAATCCCTCAACTTCAAATGCCGGAGGTGAAGCCGAGGGCATAAGTTATAGTCTCGGGAATAAAACCTTAATTTATTCCCTTAATACATAATAGTATGTTATGCATCAAGGGAGGGAAACAAGCGACTATTCCCGCGTGTGAAGTTGGCAAACCGAGACGTAAGCGAGGGCCGAAGGCTCGTGCTGAAATGGAGGTTTGCCAAACTTCACACAAGGGATAATCGCGCCCTTCCGTGAAGCATATTATACTTTTCGTAACAAGTGCACAAAAATTACTTGTCTTATCAGGACAAATGTCAAATATGGGTTGCGTAACTAGTTACCTACGAAACTCCGCAAACAGCTAATAATCGTAGTACCTAGAGAGAGAAACATCCTACCTAGGGAGAGAAGCATAATGTTTCTCTCCCTAGGGGAGAAAAGCAGTGTTTCTCTCTCTTAAATTAGGGAAAACGAACGTGTTTCTTGTGCATGTGTTACGAAAATAACTATTTGTTCGTGATTCGTAAATAACAATGATAGTTTCTACTTTCAAAGATGTAAATAGAAAAATTAAAATAACTTTCTTCACAGAATAATAAGTATCTATTCTCAATGTTAATTAATTAATTTGTAATTCGTTAAAGTTTAAAATATATTTTTTTATTTTCATCATTATAATACTCATTATGATGCATTGTTGGTCTCTATTGTTTAACGTTTAACAGTACAACAAAGAAACTATAATAATCAAGGTAATAGAGTACTGTATATTTATTCCTGTTTAAGAAAATTAACCTTCGTTATTATAAGCAAGCATATGTTCTTTTAGGTAACGCGTTAAATAGAAAACTAACAAATTCTAATCTGCATTTTATTTACAGTACAAGCACAACATATAGTAATAATAAAAATAAACATTACTTATGTAGAATATTAATGATTACTTTGTTGTTCATTGGACTTATAAATAAGAGATAATTAATAAATAAATGATATCTGCGTCGGTAGATCTACGATTGAAGATTTTATTTGAATTTAAAATATACAGTGAGTTTTAATAGTTCAGGAAAAATAATAACTGACAGATACTACATGATATATATATTTTGTATTAAAAAAAGTTTTTCTACAACTGTCAAAAAATGTTCATTTTTTTCACTAATATCAATACGCAAAGTACGTGATTTTTTCATCATTTACATTACCAGGACAACGTGCATTTTGCGCAATATTTTGCACCCTAGTGCGCAAATTGAAGATTTTGCGCACTGTTTCGTATTCTAGTGCGCAAAATAAGTATCTCGCGCACGCTCCCAAATTATTTGTTGTCAAGTTTCATTAGTTACAACATATCAGTAGTATCAAATTAATATTATTGTTGATTGTTTTCCTTAAATTTACTTAAATAAATCAATAATTATTGTATTATTCTTTATTTACAGTTGTAGAAAAATGTTGTTTGTATTTCGTGGACAAAATTCTGGTTTTTTTGTCGCGTTCGAATGACTTTTATTGTCTCGACTAAAAGTAACATTCTCACACGAAACAAAAAGACACTCATTTTGTGCACTTAATACACAAATAACTATTTTAGTAAACACTCTTCAAAATGGTTAGTTTACACTCCGCAAAATACCGTTTTACCGGTCTAAGTCGCTAAAGTCGTCATGATAACATTGTAGCGGCACATTTTTATTTATTAAGTGCTAAACTAAATGTATACAATTGTTTATTTTTGTCAATAAAAATAACAAATCTTTAAAACAATTTGTAGAACTTAAATTATATATTTAAATGTCACTATCTACTTTGATAAATATATATAAAATAAATATAAATAAATATATCATCACGCCTTTTACCCATGGATGGGTGTGGCACTCTGCCGTAGCAAATCTCAGTAAGTGATAAATTTCTTCGCGTGAAGTGCGGTTACCAGCCGTTAAATCACGGCCCTCAAATATGTTAGTGGAGAGGGACCACAGGAGTAGTTTTAAAAATTATTTGTCGGCTGTAGGAATCAAACCCAGCTTTTCAAATCCACAGGCTGGCTCGATACCACTGAGCCACCTACCAGATTAAATATTAATATAAATATAATTAGTTTTACTTGGTATTTACCTCCCGAATAATAAATAAATAAAACCCATTAAATATGAGAAGAAATTTACGTCATTATTGAAACAATAATAACAAAATAAAATGTTCTTTCCTAAAATAAGAAATGAATTAAGTATGTTTTATGCCAAAAATAAATTTAATATTTGTCCATATTATAGTTGCAAAGAAATATATTTATGGATAACATTTCACATTTATATAATAAAGAAAATAATAAGACAATATGTATAAAAGATATTTATTCAAGTCAAATAAATCACAATAATAATATATTCATAAAAATATCCATCATAAAGTGTATAAAATATAAAGTAAGGCACATTATAAAAATAATAAAATACGAAAAAATCGTGTATAAATAATATTCTGTATTTTGTACTAATTAAAAATAAATCGATAAATAATTGTTAAACAACACCTTTTTGGTACCGAAGAGCCCAAGTATTAGTAGGCGCAATTTTATTCAATTTAAAATTTTTTCTATCTCCAATCAAAATCGGAGGAACATTTAATTCAATCACATCCTTTTTCCCCGCAAAATTAATCTTTCTTGGTGATGTCTGCATTATTTCCTGAAACTTCTCTTCTTTGTGTTGCAAACTTGTCTTACTCGATTTCTCATTGTCAGCAGTATAAATATATTCCTCATCGAAAGTATTAGTATTATCCATTGGTTTATTGCAAATTGTGCATCGACTTACACCAAAACCATCAGCATTTAATGGTTTTGGAAGCAATCTATTATCTAAAGTAAATTTATGAACACATTTATGATCAGGAATATCTTTTTGAACTAAATTTACATTTGTAGAATGAGTTTCAAAGTAATTATCGTCTCGAATATGTTTAATTTCATGTATTTTATCACAATCAAGTAAATTTGATCCAATTGGTGAATTTTTTGGAGATAAACTAGCAGAATTCTGACTAAATAAAGTAGCAAATCTTGGTGAGTTTTTTGGAGAAATTACCCCACATTTACCACAATTACAGTTACAAGAATTGATCTCACATTTATGGCATTGTCGAGCAATTTCATCTAAAGAATATTGTTTATTTTTCTCAACATCTTTATATGCTTCTTCTAATAATTGTCTATGTCTGGTAAATTTTAAATCCGCAGTTTTCTCTTTCATTTTACAAGCATTACATTGGCAATCATATACTTCTTTAGCTTCCTTTTGAAGACGTTTTAGAAATTCTGATTCAGGTGAATAATCTTGAAGTAAATGTTTAGCTTTGCGTAAAGTTTGTAACGTGTGATTTGATTCTATTTCTCCGTCAGGTGATTTAAACCCACTTCTTATTGTTCTTTTGGGGTTAGGTTGAGTTATAGCTGGTTTTACTGGTAAAAATGGTTTATCTGGAGGGTAACTACAGTAACATTCGTTTTTAAATTTACTGTTAGAAGGTTCAATACTACATTGACAACAACTGGTTGAAGGCACGATATTTCGTTTGATGTTACTTGTTTTTTTTAATTTAGGTTTTGGTTGTTTCTTCGTGAAACATTTAGCATGGTATCGTGAGTTGGTTGGCGGTTTCTTGGCCCCTGAATTCCATTTTATTTTACCACTTGTTTTGGTTACTTCATCTGGCAGTACTTCTACACAATCACAAGAACACTCAGATTTTGGTTGTTCGTAATCATCTGGTGTTAAAACTGCATTCATTTGTACTGAACTGTTCCTTGAGTTCCAGTTGTCAATCTTTGCATTATTTCGTATTGTTCTATAATAAATAAAAATATAAAACGTACTTGAAATTTAAAATATTGTAACTAACAAAACTAACCTCCTGTATGCATTCTTCTTATTAGATTTATTGCTATATATACAGCAGCAACAGTTTTGTTTCAACTCACTCATATCATTAATTAATATTAAGAATATAATATCTTAAATAGATATTTCGCAATCAATATATTCTTTTACTTTTCGTAAATGTAAACAAATGTAAAGATGACAGACAGTATTGCAAACTTGAAATTTATCTATGTGCAATACTTTTCCTAGCAATATCCTAACCTACTTTAACTATAGTCCTACCGTTCAAATGTATTACTGGCTGTCAGTGACAGTTCCGCAACAATACATTAGCCAGCAATATTAAACTTCATCATGTGAAATTTAGTACATTTATAAAAAATAATGTTTACTACAATTAACTGAAAATTGATACATTGTTCCATATAGAAATAAGAGACGTTTATACCCAGCAATAGATTTAAAGGAGCATTGCAGAAACACAGCGAAGTGATATCATCAATATGCACGACATCTGTAATTTAATTTATTTCACCCCTATTAAACTGTCAGCTATAAAATGTCGTACACATATAAACAATGACATGTATTTCAATAAGTAATGAACAAATAAGTGAAATTTTAGTTAAATGAAGCGTTATGGACACATTTATACCTAGCAATATATTTCGATAAAACCATCCCTATTAAATTATTTTTTATTTTTTTTTTATTAAAGTACAATAGAAATTCAAGACTTGTTTCACTATTTCTATGTTGTAAATTTAATCATATTTAAAGTACTAGTTTTCATTTAAATTTAATGTTGCCAGGGATACAAACAAAACAGAAACTTGTCATATTGTCAGTTGTCAGAACGAATTTATTTTCAGTATGAATACGTTTTTAAATAATTTTATGATACAATCGTAGAAAAAATTATGTGTGTATCACGGGCGTAAAGTGTCTTTGTTCCTCTAACACTATTGCAGCTCTCGTCTTCGGCTCGCGCTGCAATTACCGTGTTCGAGTAACAAAGAATCACTTTACGCTCTTAATACACAAATAACTATTTTAATAAATAATTATTTTTATACATAAAATACACTCCAAAACATTTTAATGTGCACTTAGGTATCTTCAGATTTTTATGTTGCTAAGAGATCTTTTATATGATAGATCTGTGTGAGATCTGCAATTAAATATAATTTACAAACTAGTTTATTTTTAAATATATATAATTACGCTTAGTGGGCTGTAGCCTACATTACATTTAGATATTGCGGCACTTCCCGGAGTAGATTGCGAGGAGTATTTTATTTCTCGTCGCCTAGTATGCGGCCTATATTATTTTTGGGCGTAACTCGTCCTAGTAGAAAACTATATAATTAAATAATAAATACTTTTACATACATACATACTTAAATAACATCACGCTATATCCCATTAAATGGGGTAGCACGAACCCGTCAACATTCTCATCCTGACACACGATACTCGTTTCGACCACATTAACACTTCCTCCATACGAACTCTTTTTTCCTCACAACCAAAATCCATCATCACGCAACAAACATTCATCCATTCGCTCCTGTACATCTGTTCCGTAAATCTTCACTTACGCCCACTTCTCTAACAACGAATCTATAAGAAATGAAGGCAGCATCGCCTGCGCTTGTTTAAAAATACATTTAACACAATTGCAGTTACACACTGTATAGTAAAAACTGAAAATGAAGTAAAAAAGATGAGGAAGGAAGGGAGCATCCCTCTGCGCTTGTTTTTTAAAGTGAAGTCCATACAATTGCAGGTAAACACTCGAAAAATCTAACCAATGAATCTAAAGTCAAGAATCATACGCTTATCCTTATTAAAAATATTTGTACGGTAACTAAATAAATGAAATGATGAATCTTTCGCCTTGTAGGGCACGGACAGCGGTTTCTGCGTGTCAGGCCGCTCGGAGACTGGTTCCTTGTCAACTAGCTTTGGAAGATGGCTCCTTAATTCAAGTGGCTTTCTATGAAGCGAGGCTCCCCGTTCGTCGTCATCTATCCAACTAAGGTTGCCGAACTGTCATCACCTAAGAAGATGATAATATTCGTTCCTTCGCAAGTCAGTGTGGCTGCAACATCTCCTGGTGGTACCTATTGAACCGGAGTGTTTATTTGCACGTTTTCATGTTTATGCGAACGGTGAGTAATATTTTAAATTTATTCCAAAATGTGTTGAAAGACAACCATCTTCTCCAAAAAGTCTCAACATCTTTTTAAGACTGCCATCTTCCTCAAAATCTCCCAATTTATTTTATTGTAGTATATAATTTGTCATTGTATTTTGTAAATAAAGTTAATTAAATACTTTTACCATTTTGGGTAATTGTTTCCAATATTTAAAATATGTAAGACTTTTAAAAGTTTTCTTTACAATATTTAAATTCGATTGTATCTATTTAGAATTAATAATTTAATCATAATTTAAAACAATGACATGCAAATTTCACCACTAACATCTTTGGGGCTCCTTTGACCCAATAATGGGTAAAAGATGTGATGATGTAATTATACTTTTAATTAATTAATTACAACATCCTAACACAAGAGACATTACTTTTGAAAAATTTATTTCTACTCGACTGGTGTTTGAAAAACTTAATTTGTTTGACACCCGCTTTTTGTTAATTTAGGTGACTCTCTACTAGGTTTCAACTAACGGGCCACTAAATTTTTAACAGCTCTCGATATCAATCCATACTTTACTACTTTTTAAAAAGTGAGTATCTTTTAAATGAGAAAATGTGGGTTACATTTTATTATTCCTCGGAGAAATAATAAAATGGCGCATGAAAATGTGAATGACACGGTTGTAAAATTTAAACAAGTAAAGATAATTATGATGTCTTGATCTGCTGCATTTCAATTCAAATTTGCTTGTTTTATAAACATTTCACATACTTTTTAATCTACATATCAACAAGTAAATTGTTGTGAGATTAATTGCACTAATTGTTCTTTCATTTAGATGAGAATAAGTATATAATTTTTTTTCTGAGTCCCGCAAACATACCAAAAATGTCTACATCGGCCAATAAAATTTGCGGAGAAAATTATTTTACTTTAAATTAAAAGATGTTTTAAATTAAAAAGTTTTATTTTGTTATTTCTTTTCTATTTTAATTCTCTAATTCTGAAATATTCACCTTTGTACATAGTTTCCAAGTTGCCAATAGATGGTACTAGCAGTCTCGTTTGAATATTACCGTAAACATATTTTAACGATTTCTGTCTATATTATTAATTTTACAGAAAAGTTTTAATGAATGAAAATACTACTTAATTTTGTCTCTATTTAAGTTATTTGAAGAATATTTTAATTTAACCGGATATTATTTTTGTTATAACTACTTTTTCTAGAGAAGGGAAATTTACTTGCTTAAGGGGCTTTAAACAATAGTTATTGGTTTTGATTGGCCAGGGAATGAGTACAAAAATGTTATATTGTTATAATCTAAACAGAGGCCGTTAGATTAAGTTCTTATTGATTTATTTATTCTATATATTTTAAATAAGTTTTAAATATTGTATATATAAAAGTGATCCATTCAAATTTCGTCTTTTGAATCTACATATAAAATTAGGGATTATTGCAAGGAGAAACGGTCTAAAATATATTTAATTTGTTTAATAATGAAATGTATAATTCGATACATTCAAGTATATTCTATAGAGCCTAGTTATTAAAGCACAGAATGGCTTGAAATCGGTGTCGTATCTTTTAATTGAAATTATGTTTTAACTTGTTACGAACATGCTAGCATCTTGAATCATCAGTCGACGAGCGAAATTTGTTTAAAATGCCACGTTTTATTTGTGTCTCAAGTAAAAATATTGTAAAATCAATGATTTTGTAGTGAAATATAAGGGCAATATACTGTAAAGTGTTAGTGTATACTAGATGTGAAATGAATTTATAGTGGTACACGCCAGCCAAAAGGTAGATTCATTATTTATTTGCAATAGAATATAGTTGTTATTAAAAGAAATTAGTATGAATGTTTGGCGAAGATTTACTACTACCAAATATTCAATTAATTTATTTTTAAGACGCCCACACAATCTTGAAATTGGATTAAAGGCAGTGGTCTTTTTAGAAAGTCTCTCAAAATAAATTTGAAGACAAAAGTCAGCTTAAAACTTTTCCAAAATTATTTTAAAGACAGTCATCTTCCTAAAAAGTCACCCAAATAATTCATAAGACTATCGTTTCGAAGAATGTCAGTTTCCTAAAGAGGCCTTCAAAATTATTTTCTTCCTAAAATGTCCCATAAATCATTTATAAGACTTATCTTTCCAAAATCTCCCCAATCATTTATAAAATTGTAATCTTTCCAAATAAATCCCTAAATCATTCATAAGAAATTATTTTCCTAAACAAATTTTATTTATTAAAAAATAAATTATTGAAACTTGCATTATTAGTATATATACTAATTTGACTCAAATATCTGCAATTACAAATTCTACATGTGTATAAAAACATGCTGAACCTTTTCAAATTTATTTCATTCATTTGCAACAAATATTTCAGTCGCAATAAATTTTTTAGATTTACAGATAATATTTTTCAAATAGTAAGTAATATTTCGGATCGATAAAATAATATTTATTTTAATTCTTGTCACACTGTGAAACCTATATAATTACAACAGATAGTATATACTTGTATCGCGGCCTGCAACTTCCTAAGAAACAAGCTCAGACCACGCCATTACGTCACTCGCCATCGATGTTCGGCGATCAGCAACAAATTTTCTTTCTTGTCCAGTCCCTTGAATCTTTGTGCGTATACAATCCCGCTACACTCAGGCTACATGCGGGCCTGTATACTTCTCTACCGGCTGTAGAATCGGTTGCCTAAGCTTGCTGCTCTCTCACAGCAACAATTTTGATCCATAATGCGTCCGCTAGAATTAGAACCTGGAAGCTATGAACCAACTAAGCTACTTAAAACATTAATTAAATTTGTATTTTAAGGTTTAATAGTTTTATTAATTACGTCCTTTTAACCATTTTACAATAAAATCAGTACAACATTTGTATATTAAGAGAAGAAAGTGAGGTATTTCTTCTCGAAATTGATGTTTAATTTCCCGAGGGATATGTATAACATCTAAGGGATGAATGAATCTTTATTCACGAGGTGCTTTTACTTCTTTTGGTAAATTAAAGTGAACAGTCATTAAGATTTAGTTCTTTAAGATATAGGTATGTGAGTACTTCAAGGTAATGCCGTTGAGCGCATCTTCATTTCATTTAACTTGAATGTGTACATACTTATTTCTGTATTTAAATATTTTAAATACTGATAAAATTCATAAACACTGAATTAAAAAAAAACAATTTTTGAATTAATGTTATTAAAAATATATCATTTTCAATAAATAATATTTTTTATACATAAAATACATTCCATGACATTTTGATGTGTACTGGTTTGCTCGGAAGAACACAAGTGCGGGCGCTGCGTGTCTAGTTCCAATGTGTCGAGCGTGCGAGCTAGTTTGCTGCTAGAAAATTAGTGTTTTTAAGTAAAAATATCAATAAATATTAATAAAATATAGTGCCTTTCGTAAGTATAGATGTTATTCTGACGATTTTGAGATAAATTTCACCTGAAAATATAGTTTCAACATTTTGTTACATAAATTAATTTCTACGGAACACATATAGGAGATGCAATAACATAGAAATATTACATTTTAATAATTAAATTTGGAATAAACGGCTTTAACATCAAATTACAACATGCTTTTTAATAAATTATCTTTAAAATCACAATAATATTTTTGCATATCTTTAGATTTTAACAGTTATAAATAGTATTTCTATTTCGAAAAACGTGATATATATTATTTATTATTATTTACATACATAATTATTATTTTTTATACATGAAAATGTGTAAAAGTATTTTCTATATTTTATATAAATTTATAATTTGATTGATTTGTTCAAACGATAAATTTGCCGAAGTGAACCTGTTTATTCCATAAATTTAGTCTTTTATGACGCTGTGTTGTTGAGTGTTTCGGGGTAAATAATTGTACGTTATAACAAAATACTGATAAATAGTTAACGAGAACATTATTCTAATATTTTCGATAGATATTTGTACTTAAAAATAGTGTAAAATGTACTTTGTAATACATAACAGCTACAAGTGTTACGACACCTTAATAATGCATTTAACTAGTTGGTTTTACTAATTGTTAATTATTATTTCAAAACTATATTCTATTCATTTAAGTATTTTTGTCAATTTTCATTTATAAACATTTAATTCAAATATTGTTAATGACCAATTACGTACGTTTATGGCTGCTCGATAATTAAACAAGTCTGTGCGTATTCAAGTTCAACTGCACTCAACAAGCAGCGTTTACAAATACAGTCTTAATAATAATTACTCAATTCAGCCATTTTGTAGTTAGTGAAAGAGTTTTGCATTGTTGGCAGTTGCTGATGGCATTCGAAAGCCTTCTAAATGGTAGGTTCTTTTTTTAAAGCATTTTAGAGCTATTTTATTAATTGTTTTCTCTGTTATCATTATTAACTTAAACAAACGGTATGAAGTGTGCTACTAATATATTGTTTTTATGTTTATAGGAACATCACGGGACCTTCAAGCATCCTCAGCGGCCTCAACGTGGTGATGGTGGCGACGACGATCGCTCTTCAGAAACCTACTCTTCATGTCGGCAGCAAGAGAAGAGAATGGATTGATCTTCTTCTACGTGGCAGATCAGAAACATTTACATGATGTGGCGCTGTTTATTGTCAATGTTCAACTGCGACTTGGAGCCGGAATCAGACGGAAATGTACTGGCATTGGTGAGAAAGTTATTTATAAATCAAATCACGCCTTTTCCCCATTACTGAGAAATTATTCACGTATAAACGTTTCACGTTTTAAATTTGTTTACTTTTATAAAAAAATATAACAATAATAATTTATAATAATTAATGAAAAAAGTAAAATGAGAAATATTTTATTTGAAATGTAGACATGTTGTGTGTGTTTCAATGTAATGAGTTGTGTCATCAATTAATTAGTTGCCCGGAGTCATCATGCAACGAGCTCGAGCTCCGCACTTGCAAACAATACGCTGACCAGAGCTGGTCGCTTGATAATAATCACGTGCTAGTTAGTTGTTAGTGCGAGTGGCTGTGATTTGACCCAATAATGGGTAAAAGGTGTGGTGATTTAGTTATACATTCAATTAATTAGTTAATTACAACATCCTAACACAAGAGACTTGATATGTTTGACACCCGCTCTGTGTACATTCAGGTGACTTTGGACAGCTGCAAGAAGTCGACGGAGAATCTGGAGCACTAGGAAGTGGAGCTGGAGGAGATGATGGCCCCGGGGACTTGATGTTTGATGGCGTGTCCGGACGCTTCACTTCCAGTACTTTTGCAGGTGAGTGTATCTTTTAAAATTTAAATTGGCTGTAAATATGTCGTCTGTAACTTTTAAACTAGTCAAGATAATTGAAATTGGTTTTAAATTTTGAATTCTCCATCTTTTGAACGATATTTAATCACATTTTTATTATGATGTTTGTCGATGATTGATTCTTTCAATATAAACCTACGTTCGGCGTACATCTGTGTAAAAGCCATTTATTTGAGTCCTTGGTCTAAATAATTTAGTTGGAAGATTACATATTCTTCTAGAAGTATTTTTGTTTTGGTAAATTACGTAAAACATGAATTGTCTCTTGCTTTAATTAACTTGTAAACATATTTTCAGTCATTAACCATACACTTATATATTTGTTAATTAAAAAACTAATATGATGGATTGCATAATTGCCCAAAATCTGCAATTGCAGATTAGGCATGTGCATACTGAACCCCCTTTAGAGTTTGTTTCATTCATGAACTTGGAATAATGCTAATAATCTTTACAAAATCTCATGAATTTTATATGAAAAACTTTTCATTCCGCCGCTAAAATCCACGTTTAATTAAATTAATTGAAGCATTTTATTTTAATTATTTTACGTTTAAATGATATACATATTTGTTTTAAAATAAATTTAAATAGTTTTTCAATCAGTCATTTTGAATTCAAATATAAATGTTAAAACTAGGGAATTAATTTTCGGAGTTAAATGCTGTTTAAAATAAAAAAAATATATTATGAACGTTAATAATAATTATTAATAAATAATATAGAGTAGTTTTTATTGATTATAAATAAAATTATTTTTATAATATAAACAGCCAATAATGTTGATGCATATTGCGCCACTGATACAGTTCAACGTTTTAGTGATATTTGACAAGTAAACTACATGTGTAAAATGATGTGATTTTAAACTAAAATATTGTTAATTACCAATAAAATGTAGTAGAATAAGTAAGTTTGAATTTAAATTAATTTATAATGCGCCAATATCGTTTTTAGGTATGGTTTTCATGCACAAACCATAGACAGATGTCAGGGAATGAAAACAACACATGTCTACTTTAAAACCAATTATTATGAAAGACAATGTTTACAATCACCACAAATCAGCGACAAAACCAACTTGTGGACCTGGTGCACCAGGTTGTAGATGCACAGTGAAAGCGCCAAACAGGTGAGATAATTTTTGATTTATATTTTTGGGGCTTTATTTTTGTTTCTTTGTACTTTTAAAATCTCTTGATTAGTACAAGACTTACGCGCTGCTAAATAAATTAAATTATTTTTTAATTTAATTACTTTTTAAACAATGAGTGTATCTTTTAAATGACTAAATGTGGGTTTCCTTTTACTATTTCTAGTATACTCACTCTCAAAAGTTATGATGATTATGAAACTTAAAATAAACATGATGAAGGGTGCTATGCTATGTTACTAATACATTCTTTTTATGTTTATAGGGACATCATCAAGATGTTGAAGCAGCTGGTGTCATTGGAGCTGCCGCCATCCAGAGCTTGGAGCAGCTTGAGCTGGTGTCACCGTGGACATTATCATCAATGTAAGTACATTGTTATTTTTTTAATTATTTGGGTAAAAACAATAATAATAATAACGATGGTGAATGACTAGTAACTGACAATCTACTAAATATTCATTTATGATAACGGTAGTACATTATTAGCTAGTCAGTTAATATTAAGGATGATTAATTATAAAGCTTGTCCCAGAAAAAAATGTCTTCTATAATTTTTAATAACCAAATAATTAAATGATTTTTTTTTTAAACTATTGAAGACTTTATTGATCAACAACTAAATAGTACATAATAGCAAATATTTACATTTTATTTATGATTCATCCAAAAGTTGCGCAATTTTCTTTTTACCCCATTCATTAATATTTGTACAGCATAATCAGATATCATTTTTATAATTTGTTTCCACTTATATTTGAAATTATTGACAGAATTGGTTTGTTTATTATATTTTAATAACTTCTGCTTCATATGAGCCCAATATTTTTTGATTGGGCGCAATACAGGACAATTTTTAGGATTTTCAGATTTATGTACAAATTCTATATGTGGAGTTTCTTTTATACCAATCAATGACATTTTTTGTGTAATGACATGTTGCCAAATTTGGCCAAAATAGTTTTGGTGTGTTATGAAGCCTTATATGAATTACAGGAACAAATGGCCTGCCATACAAGCATCTTTTTTTGAGAATTTTTCTATTTTAATTACCTTCAATTAGCTACTAACAGATTTTCTGAACTTTCCAGAATAATAATAATGACCTGGTCGAGATTTTAATTCTAGTTAACAATACGTTTCGACATCCATGATAACACATAATTTTTTTTGATATCACTTTAAAGTAAAGTTTTCTTGATCTTGATTTTGTGTTAGTTTCTTGCTTAGCATTCCTGTTTCAATGACATCTTTGTATACTAAATTGTATGAAAGTTGTCAACTAATTGTTTTTGTATAATGCATAGCCAACTAATAAAAACGCATCACATAAAAATTTGTATATCTATAAAAGCAGTATACGAAAAGGCCCAAAACTAAGCGACAATTTTTTCTGAAGCAAGCTTTATTTTACTTTAAATTTTTATGAAAGGAAAATTCTTTCATAAAAATTTAACTTTAAAATTATCTTCATTACTGTACGTTCAGTCGAAGTCATATGTTAAAAAGCTTTATTTTACTTTAACAATTATTTTTCTCCTAAAATAATTAATGTTCGGTTCAAAGCAGAAAATTAAAATTAATCTCGTTTAATAATTTGATTTTATTAGCGGTGACTTTTACCCAATATTTAAAATATATGAGTTCTAAATATTTTGTTTTCAACATTTAACTTTGAAGAGGTTTGAAAATGTGGACTGTCGATAGGTTTGTTTGTAAATCTGGCGAATTTTATTAATTTTCTGAGAAAATATGAACGACAGGTTTTTCCATAACTTTAGATAAACATGTTTTAAAAAGGCTGTAATTTAGTAACCAGTTAACCGGGTTTCAACATTCTATTCCTCATCTATTGACCATTGTTTCATCCCTTAATATCAACCCTCCAGAAAATAATTAATTTTAAAATAAACGTTATTGAAGCGAAGATGGTGTGTTGGGTTGAGAATGTTCTGTGAATGTCGTAGTGGAAAATTATTCACAATCGGTTTAAACATATAATTTTATTTTGCTAATTTACAATTGTTTAATATTAAAAATTACTTTTAAATATTGTTTAGTATTTTTAATGATAGATGCTCATTTTAAATTTTGTTTTGCAGTTTACGCAAATTATCTGAATGCGGCATTCAGTCCCAGGAGTCGAGCGCCATGCCCAAGTTGTCCACGCTGTCCACCGGTTGCTTCAACACACTTCAGGAACAAAAGATGAGTACACAGTTCTTATTGATTATTTATGATACAATGATTTCGGTGCTCGTTTAAATTATTCCCTTTTTAAATTATTTGGGTAAAAGTCGGTTAAAAACAGTTATAAATATGTTGTTTTAAATTAATATAAAATAGCGCAATTGTGTACAAGGGAGAATGTGAGTGAAAATGGACAGAGAGTGATTGATTTTATTCTGTGTGATGAATGATTGATGCACGGTTTTTCACTACATTCTGACATTTATATGACATAATTATTTGTCACAATTTTGTTGAGCGACTTGATCGTGTTAGAAGACCTAAAATAATTAGAAATATAGTAAAACCGTCAGAAGGGTATAATTAAAAATATATTACAATATACGCTCTTCTATTTACTATTTAATATACAATTTAATTCTTTTTTTATTGAGTTAATTTGTAATTTTACGTATTCCTCTTTCTTTGCCAATTTGCACCAATTTTTAATTGTCTGTCCCCATAATTTTTCTCTATTTAAAATTATTTATACTTGTGCTAGAATTTTAATGAACGCGTACCTGACATAGAATTTAAATTTAATCTTGTACATTATTAATATTTTTATCTTTGGACTAGAGAACTTTTAAAATTTTGGCCCTACATTATTAAATGAGGCAGAAATTTCCTCCCAACACTTTTCTTCTTCATCTTAACAATACTTTTCTGAACTTTCCAGCATAATAATAATGACCTGGTCGAGATTTTAATTCAAGTTAACAATACGTTTCGACATCCATGATAATACATTATTTTTTTGATATCACTTTAAAGTAAAGTTTTCTTGATTTTGATTTTGTGTTAGTTTCTTGCTTAGTATTCCTGTTAGGCACTTTTGTTTTTTTAAATGACTTTATAGAATTCTTTAGCTTAATTTTCTGGACTGTTGATTTAGTAGTTTTAAATTTCTTAGCCAAATCTCTCACAGAAAGATTTTTCACACAAAGCCTTTAAGACATTTTCTCAATATTTTAATCTACAAATCCAGATTTGCATCCACTTCCACATTATTTTGTGTATTACCCGTTTCATTATATCTTCTTAACACCCTTTGAACAGTCCTTGTTGTAGATTTTAACTCTAAAACTACTTTTCTTGTGGATACATGCTTATTTTGAACACATTTGTACAAAATATTTTCGCGCAATTGTTTGTGTTTCAATGACATCTTTATATACTAAATTGTATGAAAGTTGTCAACTAATTGTTTTTGTATAATGCATAGCCAACTAATAAAAACGCATCACATAAAAATTTGTATATCTATAAAAGCAGTATACGAAAAGGCCCAAAACTAAGCGACAATTTTTTCTGATGCAAGCTTTATTTTACTTTAACAATTATTTTTCTCCTAAACTAATTAATGTCCGGTTCAAAGCAGAAAATTAAAATTAATCTCGTTTAATAATTTGATTTTATTAGCGGTGACTTTTACCCAATATTTAAAATATATGAGTTCTAAATATTTTGTTTACAACATTTAACTTTGAAGAGGTTTGAAAATGTGGACTGTCGATAGTTTTGTTTGTAAATCTGGCGAATTTTATTAATTTTCTGAGAAAATATGAACGACAGGTTTTTCCATAACTTTAGATAAACATGTTTTAAAAAGGCTGTAATTTAGTAACCAGTTAACCGGGTTTCAACATTCTATTCCTCATCTATTGACCATTGTTTCATCCCTTAATATCAACCCTCCAGAAAATAATTAATTTTAAAATAAACGTTATTGAAGCGAAGATGGTGTGTTGGGTTGAGAATGTTCTGTGAATGTCGTAGTGGAAAATTATTCACAATTGGTTTAAACATATAATTTTATTTTGCTAATTTACTATTGTTTAATATTAAAAATTACTTTTAAATATTGTTTAGTATTTTTAATGATAGATGCTCATTTTAAATTTTGTTTTGCAGTTTACGCAAATTATCTGAATGCGGCATTCAGTCCCAGGAGTCGAGCGCCATGCCCAAGTTGTCCACGCTGTCCACCGGTTGCTTCAACACACTTCAGGAACAAAAGATGAGTACAAATTTCGTTTATTTATATTTTAATTAATCTAAAAAATGAGAAAAGAAATTATTAATAATTTATTTAGAATTTTATTGAGACACAGCCTTAACATACATCTGCTGTCTTTTAATTTCATTTATTGTTAGATGTGAGAAATATTTGTTTAAAGTGTTTTAAAAGTAAATTTCTAAATTCAAAAAATAGTATATTATTCAATGAGTAAGTAATAGCTATTACTTGCGAATAGAATACTATACTTTATCTACGACTATATGGTATTATGTAATAAAATTTTACAATTATTTTTTTTAATGTTACATTATGAATAAGGCAGATTACTTAATTTTTTTGTTTTTATTTTTATTTAATAAATATTAACACTACTTAACATGGAATAAGTAGCCCATAATAACGATGATTTATATTTATCAGAAAGTTCGCCAAAATATACTATAAGAACATTTTCCGAAAAGGAATTTACATTTTTGCGTATTCGCCAATCCATAAAAACTTTATAAACTTGTTCATACTTTTTTTTTGATTTTTCGGGCAGTAAATTTAAGAAACCTACGTGTGCGGCTTCTACAATATCTGGTGGAGTACAAATTTCACATAACTCACATGTATAATCACACAAATTACAGTATTATTGTAAACAAAAACGTTTTAAACAAATTTTGACAGATAATTAACAATAGCGCGCTTCACTGTTTCATAGCATACTTAACGCGCGGCAATTATCGTTATTTTTTGATTGGCTATTAAAGTGTTAAGTAATGAAAATTCAGACGTGTGATTGGTCGTGAAGTGTTGAGTAATGAATTATTACTTAACACTGTCAATAATGATTAGTATTACTTATCATAAATTTCATAAGTAATGAATACATTATTTAATAAGAGTAGATAAACGTTATTATTTTACTTTTGTTTATACTAAATAATAATATATTAATAATATTAATAATTTCTTATAATAATAACAGTAAACTGAGTAATATTGTATTTGAAGTGTATGTTAGATGTGTATATGTTGTGTATGTTTCAAATTCACTTTAATTTTAAGTAGGTCGCTGCGAGTCTGCAACAAGAAGTTCACTTGCCAAACAAACGTCGTCGTCGTGTAATTTAACTTTTGTCTGCCTTATTTAAAGGCCTTCATAACTTCATAACCGATATCGTATCGTGGGCTTGATTTATAGTTATACTATAAGATCAACTTTCCGAGTCGATATCGTGTTTGTTTTTATTGTTTACTCACTACGTACATTTTAATTTAGTTAGTTAGTTGCTGCCTTAATAGGAGGCCATCCTAACTGTGTGTAGTTCTTTTCGTGGGGTTGATTTATTACTATAAATCAATTTTACGAATTGAAATTGTGTAGATCGATATCTATCGTGGGTTTGATTTGAAATCAACCTCACGAGTCGATATCGTGTATTTTGTATTATCCACCAAAAAACGCAGGCCCCACGTGGGGCCCCAACATACATCCCATCACCAGGAGGCAAGTTTGTAAGCGTTTCGTGTTTCGGGTGGGGCGAGTCCCTCGCGATCGTGCTGCTGAGTGTAGCTAGAAGGTGTAAGCCGATGCCTTGGGTGGTCGAGTTATCGAATCACAGGAACCATATTGTCCAATGAGTCATTGGGAGATCTAGACATAATTCGACTGTTCGAGCACTGCGAAATCTTCCCAGCAGTCGGGTAGGTTGGTAGGCGGTGAACCGAGAGGTCGTGGGCACGGAATATGCTCAACGTTTTTGCTAACTTGACAAGCACGCTTCGGTTGCTTTGTCGTAGATTCGTAGCTAGTTGTTGGCAAAAACTTAGGTAAGATAGGGTAGGTAGGGAGAAAAAGATGGCACCTTTATTGAATACTACGTAAAATGTGATTCTCTTTCAGGTTCTTCCTAACACTTGACCGATATCTTATCGTGGATATGATTTATAGTTATACTATAAGATCATATTCACGAGTCAATATCGTGTCTTTTATCTCTACGTACATTTAAATTTAGTTAGCTTACTTTCTGCCTTATTAGAAGGCCTTCCTAACAACTGGGTAGTTCTTTTCGTGGGGTTGATTTATTACTATAAATCAATTTTACGAATCGAAATTGGTTAGAACAATATCTATCGTGGGGTTGATTTATTTCCATAAATCAATTTTACGAATTAATATTGTGATATCTATCGTGGGTTTGATGTGTAATCAACCTCACGAGTCGATATCGGATGTTTTGTATTGTCCACCACAAAACGCTGGCCCTCCGTGGGGCCCAACATACATACTGTAAGCGTTTCGCGGTTGCTTTGTTGTAGATTCGTAGCTAGTCTTTGACAAAAACTTAGGTAAGATAGGGTAGGTAGGGAGAAGAAGGACACCATCATTGAAAACTTATTGTTTTTCAAGGAGTATTTGTACTTGTTTCTAATAATATTTTGTTGTTAGGTGCGGTGGTGAATGAAGAAAACCAACGTTTCCTGTTGGTGATTACATCAAAATGCTGGGAAGATTCATCAGCAGCAGAATCAACAGCTTCTCTTCAAACACATCCGAAGATGTCTGCAAAGTCAACGCTAATTGTCGTCAAGACCGCTGCCTCCAACATCAATTTAAGATAATTACTAGTTTTAAGTGGGTTGTATTTAATCGAGCACCAAAATATCAGCTCTAAATAATTCATATTTGATATCCAACATACTAGACTTTGCTAATCTGTTTATCAATTTAAATATCAAATATTTATATTTGCTATTTGCCATATTAGCATTTAATTTTCCATGAGGCTTATTTACTATTATATTTAAAGATCAGTTAGTATTTTTTATGCCTAATTATTATTTTTAGTATTCGTTTAATTATTTCAGACTATTAAAATATAATTTAACTAGGGTTAAAAATATATATTTTTGGTGTTTAATAAATATATTTCTGGCAAGAACAACACAGCTCTTATTGATTATTTATGATACAATGATTTCGGTGCTCATTTAAATTATTCCCTTTTTAAATTATTTGGGTAAAAGTCGGTTAAAACAGTAATAAATATGTTGTTTTAAATTAATATAAAATAGCGCAATTGTGTACAAGGGAGAATGTGAATGAAAATGGACAGAGATTGATTGATTTTATTCTGTGTGATGAATGATTGATGCACGGTTTTTCAGTCAGAAGGGTATCATTAGAAATATATTACAATATACACTTTTCTATTTACTATTTCATATACAATTTAATTCTTTTATTATTGAATTAATTTGTAATTTTACGTATTCCTCCTTTTTGCCAATTTGCACCAATTTTTAATTGTCTGTCCCCATTATTTTTCTCTTTTTAAAATTATTTAAACTTGTGCTAGAATTTTAATGAACGCGTACCTGACGTAGAACTTAAATTTAATCTTTTACATTATTAATTTTTTATCTTTGGACTAGAGAACTTTTAAAATTTTGTCCCTACAGTATTAAATGAGGCAGAAATTTCCTCCCAACACTTTTCTTCTTCACCTTAACACAATACTTTATCAGTTTTTTTTTTCATTCTATACATGTTTTTAACTCACTAAGTCTATTAATAATTCAACTTCATTGGTGGAAAAATTTGCAGCTCTTTTAATATTTTCCATCATGTGTATATAAATATATTTCTTATTTTGCCTGTGACAGCATTTGATGGTGTCGCGTATACGTCTGGATAAAAGTTGGTGAATGAGGATGTTAGAGATATGTCTGTTGAGTAAATAAATGAATGAATGAATGGTACGCATGATGAATTATATTGTGGAATGAATCAGATGAGAATGATGTTGCGTGTAAAGAATGGCAAGGCTCCCGGCTTGAATGAGATGTTGATGTATGGAGGTGAGAGGTTATTTGACTCCTGATGATTAGAAATGCGCGCACGCAGTTAGAGTGTTTGAAGGTAGCGATGCTGCGGTAGTGTCTGTGTTACCTGGTGCGGATGATGTTGTTGTAAATGATTTCAATAAATGAAGCAGAAAACGATTTAAATAATGTTAATTAATGATAATGTGTTAGTAGAATTAGTATTTAGTTTTATAAATTTGGCAATAACATTTATTGGTAGATATGGTTTACAAAACAAATTTACAAACACATATATATTGTACAAATACAAACACATTGTTAATAGAGATAGAGGGACTGTTTAGGGAATGTCCTTTAATGACAAGGTCTATGAAAGTTGAGTTTATAACATCTAAATATTCATTCATTAGTTTCTGGTCGGCCCTAACGGCTTTCTTAATTTTAAAAGTTTCAAGGAAAGTGAATCGATATCCTTTCCTTTTATATGTAGAACTGACAAATTACATATAGAACTTTTATGATAAAAATCTATCAAGTGTTTAGCTAGATTAGACTGGGGACTTTTGATCATATAATTATAACAATACTCTTTAAATATAGTCTGGAAACTTTGTCCTGTTTGCTCTATATAAACAAATTCACAATCTTTACATTAAATTTAACAAAGGGTCTTTATTCATTAGTTTATTATTATTAGTATATAATGTCAAATTTCCTCCAATTCTTGGCCATACTACGATTCATGCCATTAACATAATTTAATTTTTTATAAATTGATTTAGATCTAGTTTCAAAGTGTACAGGATAAAATTAATTTCTTGTAATTGATCTAATTTTCTTATTTATTAACTCCACAGTGATTTCTTCACTGTAACCATTGTTTGCTGCAATATTTAAAATGATTTTAATTCAGATAAATTATAAAACGTTGCTAGCTTTATATTACATGGGTGATACAAATTAGTGGGTTTCCTGTAAATATTAAAATTAAATTTATTGTTAATGTGTTGGATAGTAATGGCCAAGATATTTATGCTTTTATTAACTTTCACTTCAGTGGTGAATTATGTATTTTAATCAAATGAATTAAGGACATTTAGTAGTTGTTGCTCCTGGTGTAACATCGTCGATATATCTATACCAAAAATCTAAATGTTTTAGGATATATTTATTGGAATTGAGGAATATATTCTCTAAATTGTTGATGAATATTTCAGATAATAAAGACCCACATTTTGTTAATTATAAATGTCACCAAAGAGCAAAAATAATTTGTTTCTAGGCAAACTTCCAGCAAGTTTAAAGTTAGGTACATCGTTAACTTCAAGCTGTTGTTAATGATGTCTAGAAGTTTGAAAATTGAAATGGAAGTAAATTCCCAAAACCTCCCTCTCTCTATTAACAGAGTTAGTTTGTATTTGAACTACATATAAGTGTTTGCAAAACCATTTCTAAATTCATGAAACAAAATGCCAAGTGTTTTTATTTATCAATTTTAAATCATGTTTCGCCGAATGCAAACAGCTTCATTAATTGAAATGATGAATGTGTTAGTGTTTGAGAAGAGCGATTGCAATGTTTCGGTGATGGATGATGTGAGATTGGAGATGAAATGAATGTGTTTGTATATTAGGATAGTATGTGATCGAGGTATGGACGTATTAATTCAGAATACATTGGTGTATGTTGTATGATGACTCTGAGATTGACATGAATGTTGTTGAAAGAGTGAGTATAAGTCAGATGAGATAGTTTAGGAATGTGGAACGTGTGTCGAATGGAAGATATGAATGAACTTGTATGAATGTATATGTATGTATTTATGTATGAAGAGTTGATGGTAGATTGAGCATGTGGTTGAAGCAAGGATGACTGAATGTTTCTGGGGTTCGTGTTACCCCATTTAATAAGATATTATCTTTACAACATATTTATTATTTGTTTAAACTATATAATAATGAATGATTCACTTTAAAATTATAATGATGAATCGTTCTCATCTGTAACACAATACTTTGCTAGCTGACAATTTATTATACATACATATATTTTTTTATTGTAACATTAGCAGATTGTCAGCTACTGAAACATTGTGATACAGTGACAGTTAGTATAAAATACAAACAAATTACGGATGATTAACTAGATTTTTCATTGTTAAACATTCCGGCATTATTTTATACAAATATATTTGAAGTAAATGATTGATATAAATAAATTTGAATCAGTTTTATTTTAAATATTATTCTCTAAACAACTTATGACCGATTTAAATAAAGTTAATCAAATCATCCTCCATCGATTATTTATACAAACAGTCAACATATTTTGTAAATAAAGATAATGAAATACTTTTACCCAAAATAATTGTATCAAAGTATTAATTCTAAAAGTTTCCTTTATAATAATTAAATTGATTTCTTTTTAAAAATTGGGAAAACTGACAGAATTGATATTTACTAATGATAATAACAAATATATTTTAAGTAGATAGTTGACAATAACTTTGTTTAACACATATTTATTCTTTAAGAATAAGAAATAGATACCTATTGTAATAAGTTATACATACATCTTATTACAATATTCCTTATTATTAAAAAATAAATGTGTGTTGAAGAGATTTATTGTGAATTATATAATTTAAAATATAGTTTTTATTATTTAAGATAAATAAGTAAATAATATTATTGAAATTTAATATGTAAAAATAATAACAAATATGTTTTAAATAGATAGTTGACAATAACTTTGTTTAACACATATTTATTGTTTAAGAATAAGAAATAGGGTACCCATTGTAATAAGTTAACATATATCTTATTACAATATTCCTTATTCTTAAAGAATAAATGTGTGTTGAATAGATTTATTGTGAATTATTTAATTTAAAATATAGTTTTTATTGTTTAATATAAATAAGTTAATAAAATTGTTGTAATTCAGTATGTAATAATAAATATATTTTAAATAAATAGTTTAGAATAACTCTGTTTAAAACATATCTATTCTTTAAGAATAAGAAATATTGTAATAAGAAAACATACATCTTATTGCAATACGTCTTATACTTCAAGAATAAATATATTTTAAAGAGACTCATTCTAAATTAATTTATTTAAAAAATAGTTTGTATTATAAATAAAATTTACTTGTAGTTAACAATTCTAAAATAAAATGTTAGTAAAACTTGTACACAACTTTGCAATGATAATAAATATTGTTTATATTTATACATACCTTGTTGTTTTTAATTTTTTTTCTCACGGGTTTTTTAGGACTGGTGCTGCCATCTGTTGGTGAATTTGCGAACTAAGTTAATTTAATTAATTATTTTAATGTTGGTTTCTTTTACTTTAAATGTCAATGGTTGAATTTAAAATGGCGTCTATTTAATTATTTACATTTAAATACTTCCATTTAAATTTCTATTAATCAGCCATTTTGTTCCTCCCATATATAAATTTAAATTCAATTAAGTTTCAATTATGAGGAGGAGCAATAGAAGAAATGAGGGCGGTAACACAACCAATTAAGAAAGCAGTGATGCCAATTCACTATAACCAAAATACAGTAAAGATACCTTCTCGCCGTTCTGCGCCCCGGATACAAACCGACCAAATTGGAGCAGATACTGACAAAATTTCAAAGTTTTTTTCTTAGTTCTAAAATTGGTCACAAGGGGGCAGCATCAATCATGTATGCATGGTGGTGCTATCTATTGTTCAGTTTTTGAACTAGAAAAAAAACTTCGAATTTTTGGTCAGGAATTGCTCCAAATTCGTCGATTTGTATCCGGGGCGCAGAACGATGAGGAGGTAACTTTACTGGATTTTGGTTATAGTGAATTGGCAACCCTGTTTCTTAATTGGTTGTGTTGACTCCCATTAAATCTTTCGTGGCTCCTCCTCTTAATTGATATTTAATTGAATTTCAATTAATATATATGGGAAGTATAAAATGGAAGACAAGTTAATTGAATTTGAATAAAATATTTATATTTACAGAAGGAAATAAATGAAAGAATGGCAGCCATTTTAAACACTTTTATTGGCGTTTTAAATCAGTATACAATAGAAACTAACATCTGTATTACAATATTTATTATAAATACAATATTTAAAGCATTCATTACAATTTATTTATTACAAATTTATATTATAAATACAATGTAAAACATAATTATTACAATTTTTATTAAATATATAATATATTATTGAAAAAAATATTATTTAATTTCTGGGGTGTCTTTTAGAATGTAGGATTGCTTTATAAGTTATTTGAGGAACTTTTTAAGAGGGTGATTATTTTATAAATGGATTTGAGGGACATTTAGTAAGATGGCTATTTTATAAATGATTTGAGGGAGTTTTTGGGAGGATGATATCTTATAAATGAATTGGAGGAAGAACAATTTTATAATTGATTTGAGGGACTTCATGGGAGGAAATATAAATGTATTGGAGGACTTTTCGAGAGGATTATATCTTGAAAATGAATTGGAGGAATTTTTGGGAGGAAGACAATTTTATAAATGATTTGAGGGACTTCATGGAAGGAATTAAAAATGAATTGGAGGACTTTTTAGGAGGATTACTATCATACAAATGAATTTAAGGACTTTTGGGAAAATGATAACGTTACAAAAGGTTTGAGGGAGTATTCAGAAAGATGACAATTTTATAAATGATTTGAGGGATTTAATGAGGATACCTATCTAAATTGATTTAGAATAAGTCTCTTTAAAACATATGTATTCTTGAAGTATAAGACGTATTGCAATAAGATGTATGTTTTCGCA